>OW964554.2:40037768-41287768 GCA_943138885.2 Tholera decimalis | reverse complement strand
AACAAAACGGCACGCCTAAGCCTATATTTTCCGAACAATCAACGATAAGAAAGAACACAGTATGATTTCAGTCAGTGCGAGACTAACAGATCCCTCTGCCCGCTATAGGATGGGAGACATTCGTTATAATTTTTTTTATTGTTGATTGGTTCGCGTTTAACCACCATTTCACCTGATGGTAAGCAATGATGTGGTCGAAGATGAAGCACGCTTACCTAGAAGTACCCTGTTCACTCTTAGCTAAAATATATATCTATCGGGAAACATACTCCGGCAAGGAATTCCACTCCTTAGCTAACTTTTCGGGCGAAATCAGCAAACCTTTTTCCTTTTGATTAGAACACGAAACTTCAAACAAAGTTCTCTATTGACCTTTAAGTGTGAAAATGAGGCCAAAAAAACTGCATTGTTTCTTTATCAATCTGTTGCTACACCGAGTAACGTAAGAAAAACATAGATATACGTTTTTCCCTTTCGATTTCTTTTCCCGATATCGCTTCACGTTTATTTCGACGAAACAGTTCACTTGATTGGACATAATTGACGTTATCTTTTGTTTTTTATAGATTATCTGACAGTACTTTGATGTTTAATAATCAAATCTATCAGCTGGAGGTAGTAGTCACTAGGTAGATTGGGTATTGGTAAGAAACATGCTTATCTACACTAATATTATAAGACGAAAGTTTTAATTTGTTTGTTTGATTGTAATGGGTGAACTCAAAAACTATTGGACAAATTTTGAAAATTGCTTCACCATTGTTTTAGAGAACTAGCAATGTGGGTAGAAATCACATTAGTAGCAATCTTGTTAACCCCTCCAACTAAGCTAAATATGCTTGTATCTGGAGTGGGTTCACAGCATTAGTGTAATGGGTGGGATTTGAACCCACGACCTCTCGATCACAAGTGTGACTATAACCATTAGGCTATTGACGCTTAAATATAAAGCTTCGTTAACAGCAAGTAACAAAGGCTTCTGTAATTTCGCTAAAGTACACGAGTGAAGCCGCGTGTAGAAGCTAGTGTGGAGATAACTAAGATGACATCACGTAGATCTGATATACAAGAGTACTAAGATAAAAAAAGTATCTGTAATCTTAGATTTAGGCGATCAGTTGTTGCATGTAAATCTATTTAGTTGTGAAAGAATGTGCAAAGTGAAGTGTTGATACATTTTTATACTTTCATTTATTGTGTAAGTTAAGTGTATTTGTAGGTAAAATTACATTGTTATTTATCGCGATGCTCTTGTCTTGCTTTTTTGTGGGTGAGCGGGGGGAGTCATCAACGTTACTACTCTCGGTTTGAACGGAGCGATAGAGCGATGGAACTGAAGAAACAGAGTGAGTTTTTAGTCAGTAGAAGTCTGACACTCTCTTCTACTCCACCTAGAGCGGGAAGAGTAATAGATGATGTACCCGCCCGATAAAAAACGCTTCTACTGATTAAAAAATCTACCTTGTTTCGTCAGTTGCCCTTGCATTCCGTGGCAACAGTATCTCGTTAGATCATTATAAAGATAATGTTCTTTTGCATTATACAGGGTTATTGGAAATACGTCCCGATCCTGTTAAGGGCGTGTAGATGAGGTCATTAACTAACAAATCAACCCTAAGTTTCTAGGCCTAAAGTATACTACTATCGAGAATTTTTTTTTTTAATATTAAAATAAAATAGGACTTTATCTATTTTAAAAATTTATAAAATAAAAACGGAAACACGTTTTAGCATTCTTATTTATTAAATAGCTAAAGAATTAAGTTGCGGATAATAAAAAATATAAAACAATTAAAAACCTCCGTACTTTTGAAAAAAGAGATGTAATACTTATTTTATTTTTGTGATTTTTGCAACGTCTTATGAAATGAAGATTATTTTTTCTCCTAAAAATCACTAATCTATTTTGACGGCGGAACATTTTATTTGTTAGTTAATGACCTCATCTACCCGCCCTTAACAGGATCAAGACATATTACCAATAACCCTGTATATTTTTAACCAATTTAAATTGAATAAGTTCGATTGCATCGATCTCGTTTTATTTAAAGTAGGCAGTTGTCTAAAATGAAAATGCAGACTCAGTTGAAATTTCTGAACGTCTACTGTGGCAACGAGAATGTAAGTTAGTTTCAGGTATTTCATTTTCATTTAGAGTTGTACTTCAGGGGTAAATTGAAAGCTCCTTGTCCCAGTGCGGTGAGAAACTGTCTAAGAGGCAACAATTTCACACGTAATAAGTTCTTGAAACATGGTCATACTCAACCGTAAATTATACGTACATATTTAATCTAAAATTTTGAGGGAGCTCGTGGTAAAATACTAACAGCCACACGAGTCTATGGTTAAGCAACGCTTGCCGAGGTTGATCTGATGATGGGTGACTATTTTTATATACAACGTGTAATTTAAAGGGTATATACATACCAAGTGCATGGCTTCTTTGGATGATAACAAACGATATGGCAAGGGTTTTGTAATCCTGAGTCTACGTGTGTAGAACTTATTACAAATTCCGATACACAATACCAGAGACCGAATTTTTCAAATTAAGAAGAACGAATAGAATTATCGTGTTATTGGCAAGTGACGTGGAAAGTTATTGACCCTCGTAGTGCTGTGACACGTTTGTTATGTTTGGTATTCAAGAAATATATGAAACCAATAATTTGGTATCAATTCTTTGAGTCAGTTATTTTGTGCTGAAACTGTGCATAGAGACTCCATACCAGATGTTCTCTTCAACCTTTTGGGATAGATATGGGGCTTCCGTTACACGTTGTAGATAGATATTGCCTCAAGCCTCTTTTTAAGTCCTCATTTAATTCTGTTATGGTGTTCAATAAAGAGTATATCTATACTCTTTATTGAACACCATAATTGAATGAGGACTTAAAAACTACAAAGGGTGTTACAATGGGTGGTCTTATCGCTAAAAGTTATGACTGTCGTATGTACATCTCTGACAGGTACGGGTTGTTAGAAGTCAGAAAATCCCACACCAGTCTTGGCAAGGGCTTTCGTGTTACCCACCTTCTAGGTTATGAAGGCTGCATCCAGTTAGACTTGAAACCAACACTGACATGGTTTGGAAAAGGCTAAACATATGATGATATAATATACAACGTGTCCCAAAAATCAACGTCAAGCCGAAAACTTGCAAGAGGCCAAATTGTGACAGTTATTTAAAAATATTTAAATAAATCTTGGTCATGTACTTTTCAAATTTTATAGATTCAAAAATAAATCTCATAAAGTGACACCTTGTGATGATGTTTCAAGTCCTGTGACTACAAATATTAACTTTTGGTTAGTTTTTTTTTCTGTGACGTTACTATGAATTACCCTTCTATGAATTACAGTTAGTAAACATACCTACCTCAGTTTTAAATAAAATTTTAGATTTTTGCCTAACATTGAATTCAAAATTATTACATTACCCAAATTTAACTGCGTGTAGTGTAAAAAAATGTAATACACTATTTTGGCAAGTAACTTTAAAAGATGGCACGTTTAGTCTGGATTCCAAAATGGTATGCCATTTACTAATTGCTACTTCTTAATTGATTATCTACTGTTTATTCCACGGAATAGAAAATCAGCAAGCGGTGAAAACACGGAATAGAAAATACAGTGGAAGTGCCGCTCAGATATCGCGCGCGTGTGAACATTAAGCAGAGATACGCAACATTAGCTTATTCGTTGTCAGATTCATGTCGCGATTGGTTGTCTCTAAAATACACAAAATATATTAGAAATTATACCTTGTTGTGCGGTTTTGACCTGCAAAAAAGAAAGCAGGAAAAAAATGTATCATGTGGAGATGTATTAATGACTAGCTGTGCCCGCGACTTCGTCCGCGTGGAATAGTGACTTTCGGCAGCATTTTTAATTTTTCAGGCTAATTATTTTGAAAATGAAACTCATACATAATTCGAATGTCGTATTTATTAATATCTAATCAAAAGTCTAAAAAATAAGTTTCAAGCTTTAAAAATGACGTAATTTCCATACAAACTTTCATCCCCTATTTCAACCCCTTGCAGCACTTTTTCACATTAAAAAGCAGCCTATGTCCTTTCTCAGGCTCTATGTCCATACCAAATTTCATTAAAATCAGTTCAGTAGTTTAGGCGTGATTGCGTAACACACAGACAGACAGAGTTACTTTCGCATTTATAATATTAATAAGGATTGTCCTGTGTTAAGTTAAAATGTATAATAAAGTGTATAATAATAATAATCACACTAATATTATAAGCCAAAAGTTTGTGTTTGTTACTTCTTCACGCTCGAAAGGCTGAACGGATTTCAACGAAACTTGCTACACGGGTAGACCATGTCCTGGAATAGCACATATGATTTTTTCCCGAGACTATGTTCCCTTGGGATAATTTTCTACTTTCACGCGGGTGAAGCCGCTGCCAGCAGCTAGTAGTTACACATAATAAAAACCGTAACACATCAATTTCTGGATATTGACCTCAAAAAAAAAGTAAAAATTAAATTATATTGATGTTTATTCAGTCGTCAATATTCCAAAACATAATCTATCATCAGTTAGAGGAATTTCCTACGTCTAATCATATTACCAACTTAATGAAAGCCATCACGGCAAAATATAATATATTAATATTTATGCTTTCATCACCTATTAAAATTAAACATAAACCTATCAAAACGGCAATTATTAAACAAATATACGTAAAAAATGTTACTTTTAAAATGCAAGATGAATATGATAAAGTCAAGCAAACATGTACTATACTCACAGGAAGTTATTAAAGTAATTTTAAACAGAATAGATGATAAAAGAATAGTTCAACGAAATCAGATAAACACATTACCATGGGGTCATTGTGATTGCATATTATGTTAGAACTCTTATGTTATACAATGTATATTGCTATGATTTGAAATACACAGTTTTATGTTAAAATAGTTGTATAATTTGTAATGGTATTGCATATAAGTTACAATGTATGTACAAGACTTACCTAATAAACTATACATTTTACTCATAATAATTGACTTTTCATTCATTTTCTTATGTAAATCATATTTGTAGCGTAAAAATTATCATTTTGCAAACGTGAAGTAGGTAAAGCAAATATTGGTAGTTAAAAATATTAATTTAAAAGAAAATACACTACGTTTGAAACATAGAATGCATGTTTCTAATAATATTAGTGGAGATTGAATGTTTAGCACCAATACCAGATAACATAACTGGATATTGTTTAATTATTAACGGTCGACTTGTGAAATATAAGGTGTATTCCCGTTCGTCCCCTCGACTTCGTCCCCCTAGGGGGACGAACGGGAATTCACAAAAATAATATTTAATTTGTTCCCGATCGTCCCCCTAATTTTTTTGGGGGGACGAACGGGAATAATTTATTAATTATTTTTTTAGTTCTATTGCTCCCACCAAATAATATATATATATATATATATATTTTGACCAATAGGATGCACAAAGCGTATTTTGGTAGTGTTCGTAATAGTAAGTATTAATATAATGTTACACGCCCTGTACTCACAAAACGTTTTGGTGACCTCTTCGGGGAAACCGAAGGTTTTGTCTGTGCGATTATGGACGAAGTTATGATGACGAATAACTATCGGAAATATATTGTGAAGGATGGTACGGTAGACATATGTCGGGCATGTCACAAACTGGGAGAATCCATTCGTCACATTATCTCCGGTTGTTCTCGTCTGGCTAACGTCGTCACAGCCAATGGTATAATAGCCAAGAGCCTCGACCAACATCTAAGGAAGCTCTAGTTGGGCAGCTGGATCAAGGGCTTGATCCAGAAAGCTGTACTCCAGGAAACGGCGCGTATTGTGAGGAGGTCCCTCTCTATGGAGCCCTGACCACTGGTAGCTTGGACCCTGTTCCCGATACCGGTGGGCTACTATTTTTTATATTTTTAAATGTTTTTATATTAATATTTAAAAATGTAATTTATATGTACATATATTAAATAAATGGAATAATAATAATATATCCTTTGAAAAGCAGTCTTTTTCTATATGTACACCTGCGACTTTCAGTGTCTTTCTTTGAGCTTTGTTTATGGTCATTGCGGATGCCGCTTCTAGGGGAAATTTGAGTTTTACGAACTGAATGCAAGGAATAAATACGTTTTCACCGCTTGCTGTTCCTGTCATAATTATTGCTTGAAAACATTGCATCCAAGGTGTGTAATTTGTAGTCGCATGCCATTACAGAGCCTTGGTGCGCCCTGATTACGCATCAACAGGACTGGGACACCAAGTTTAAGACTCAAATAATATGATGGGGTACCCTGACAATCCCAGAGAGTTGATAAACTCTACAGGGTACGACGTCACTTGCTTTGTATCCATGACATTGTCGACGGACAGATACTCGACAACATCACAATCCACACGAGACATAATCTTTTCGTTGATCTGCCCTACAATTTCGTTAGCCGGTGCCAAAATTACTCTTTCACGCAGCCATTCTTTATCCCTCATATTTGTTTTCAAATCAAAATAAACGTGGTTTTTTAAATTATCTGTATCTTGGACTATGTTACAGAATTCAGAGCTCAAATAAATCATCCCGTTGATATCTGTTGCCACACGATCTTCTCCTATTTTCAAAAGGGCAAACGCATATTGCCCCGATTTTGAAATAGAAATGATTCGTATATTAACTTGATGTTGACTGGTCCATGACGTGGGTTCCCCAGCCCTAAACAAAGATTTGTATAGCCTACATGCAGTTGTGTAGTTTAAAAAAAAAATGTTATTAGTGGTTTTTGAATACGCGATTTGAATGAATTGGGAGGGGGGAATATAAAGTTCCAACACCCTTTTACATCCTTAAGGGATGATTTCCAGGATAAAAACTATCCTATGTCCTTCCCAGGGTCCTAAACTATTCTCATGCCAAATTTCATGTAAATCGGTTCAGCGCGAAAAGGTAACAGTCAGATAGACAGACAGAGTTACTTTCGCATTTATAATATTAGTATGGAAGTATGGATTACATTAACACCCGTGCACTTTCATTGTTTTGTCAACACTAACCCGACCGGTCTAATTTATGGATAGGAAAGTGAGAGAATGTCAGGTAAACCAATAAGATTTACGCATATAACACAATGTTATAGGCACTCTTTTGTTAAGTCCGGCATCGCCGACGCATGCCACCAAAGCTGTTACATTTAGTGTAGGTAAATATTTTAAATGAAACAATGATAAACTTAGGATACGTTTTTATAATTCATAAAAAAATAGAGAAGAATTGTGTAAAATAATGATTAAATCTAACGAAGTAACTAATTTAAAAGTAAACTACGAAATAACGAATAAACATATTATGCACAAATCTTTTAGTGGGACGAATGGCACTAATCAAAGAACATATTCCCATTCGTCCCCCCAAAAAAATTAGGGGGACGATCGGGAACAAATTAAATATTATTTTTGTGAATTCCCGTTCGTCCCCCTAGGGGGACGAAGTCGAGGGGACGAACGGGAATACACCAAATATAAACCCTTGAGTAACATAGTGCGCAGGTTACCATGACTGCCATTGTAGATGTACAAAGTTATAAAACAGAAAAAAAATAATTTATCATTAAAGAAATTGCTGTATAATTTAATAACAAAATTCAGGTGTTTTTAATTAAGCCACCATTTCCATTTTACAATTTGACGAAACCATAAAAATGGCATGTCATTTGGATTGAATGTAATAGAAACATATTCTGGAGTGAAGGATTTGTGTCTTACTCAAATCATCAGAACTTGGTTGTAGATATTTTAAGAGATAAAAGTGTTTACACCAAAGGTTTACAAAAAGTGGTGTGGTTAAGAAATATTTCGAATGATAATAATATTATAAATAATTTAGAAGATAAAGGTTGTCCTAACTTATATACACAATTGGGTAATATGTATCAGTTTCCTATCCCTACCAATCCCGTCCAATAAGACGTTATAAGTTGCTGGCAACAGCCGTGCGGGTCATTATACTTTTATAATTATTTGTATCAAGAACTAGGAAGTGAATAAACAGAACCAAAATAAAGACAATCCTCGATATGACAACATGTATAATGCATATAAAATCCGTGAATTTTTATTTAGACATTATTGGGCAACGGCTGATTCAAGGAGAAGATTAGTCATAGAAATGTCTGACGCTGGGTTTTTTATTGTGGGTATAGTGTAAATGATAAAGCAGCATGTTTCTCATTTGGAAGTGTTATCGATTATTGGGAGATTTATGATGATCCATGGATGCAACATGCTATACATTATCCTGAATGCGTTTACTTGAACGCTGTGAAAGGAAAAGAATATAATTGTAATTAAATACGCATATTTGCATCATAGCATTAAACTCTAAAGCATAATGTGAATAAATTAATATTATTCACATTATGCTTCATTGATAGAAATTTGATTTGGAAGGCATTCATTAAAATGAATGATGGTTAAAATTGGGTGTTTCTGCTAATATTTATTTAAAATTTCTGCTAACCTACTAATAATCATCGACTTGTTTTTTTTTTTGGGGGGGGGGGGGGGGAGGGAGGTAAATCATCAAATGACTCCTCCACCTTCCTTCTACTTGACCGTGATCTTCTACTGTCTAAACATCCACTCTATTCCTTCTTTTGTCTTCGCGTTTCGGGGCAGTATCTCGTTAGAACGTTCTTGCAACCCTGGCTTGAGTTGTTAACAATATTGACCAGACATTTTTGTTAACAAAGAAGCATTGTACGTCAGATTGTTAATGTGGATTACGCAATCGGAGTTAAGAATCAACAATCCATATTAAAATATTCATAAGTCATTTTAACTTACGGTCCGGTGTTTGCTCACTCTAGTCCGGTTCAGATCCATAGGATGCAGGTTATTCAAAACCGATTTCTCCGAAATGCCACGGGCGCGCCCTGGTACTTGAGGAACGAGGATCTCCATGTAGACCTCAAAATCCCGACTATAAAGCAAGTGTTGAAACGCCAGTCAGCGCGTTACTTCACCTCTGCTGAAAAACACACAAACCCCCTGATTGTATCGGCCGCCCGGTACACACTCTCAAAAATTTCCCGGGTTCGTCGTCCACGCCTTGTCCTAGACGAACCCGACGATCCCACCACTATCTGTCAAGAGAGCAGTAGGGAAACTAGCACTCTAATAAAATACACAAACAAAACGCGTTCCGTATTCCGGCCTCGCCGACGAGACCCACCGCGACGTCCGCGCTCTTGTAACGTTAACCCTCCCCGACCTTTGCCAAACGAGCCAGCCCGCGATGCTGAGCCAGTAGCAATAAATAACTCCATAAATAATATGACCCAGCCTGACCCTTTGCTGTCCACCACCAACGACCCCGCTGAGCCGAGGCTCGTACTCCACAGGGAGTGCCCTTAGCGTGCGGTTGTTTAAATGTAAATACTAGTTTGTAAGCCCTGGCTGGGGGCCTTTAAATTTTAGAGGTCACCACAGGATCGCCCGGTTAAGTAGTATATTAGCCTTAGCGAGCTAAACTACGAGTGGCCCCTATAAAAAAAAAAAAAATCCATGCAGTTTAATTTCTACGTTTTGAAATGGTAACTAACTTTACTTTTTAAACTGATTCATTTCTTAAAAATTTAAAAAGAAGAAGGAAAGTAAAAATACTTTTTAATCGTGTGGATTTAACTTACTGCTTCATTGTTATTTCGCAACTTAAAAAAAGGTTATGAGGCACGGACTTTCGTTGGTTTTTCCTGCCTTGACAAATTGTGCGTAATATTCGGATAGCTTTATCTCAAGAGGGAAAAATGCTGTTTCCTTACTAACATGTACTTACTACCCGCAAATATGATTTACGTGGCTGATTGTCGAGCTTATTTATTTTCTCGACAGTACTTGCTGGTCTTATCTTATCTTCTTACTAATGTTGTAAAAGTGAATGGTTGTGACGATGGGTGTATAGATGTTTGTTAATTTTTCACACAAAAACTACTAAACGGATTTAGATGAAACTTGACTTTTATATAGCTTATACATTGGAATAACACAAAGGCTATAAAGTTCTTGCAATTTAAAAATTTGACCACATAATTACGATAAATATCAAGTAAGATGGAAAAAATCCTGCCCTCTGAGAGCCCTCTAATAACTATCTCGGCATACGTTACCTAAAGCGTTGGAGTTACACGAATATAATGCACCGTGAGATTGTTTGTCTTAAATAATTCTACAAAAAATCTATGATAACATAAAATGTAAATCTTTCAAGGTTGACTACCTTTAAACTTATTATTATTGAAAGGAATTCGCAAATAATGCATTATTTTAGAACAAATTTGATTACCGTACAGATAATCAAATCTTCTGGTCTTTCTATTGGATAAGTGTCTCTACTCAATTAATGATTTATAATTTTATAACCATATGTTTTTGCACTTGTATATTATTATGTTTTCTTTTTTTCTTCTAATTGATAATGACTTAATATTATGTCATTTTTAAGTGTTAATGTTGTGAACGGACATGATTTATATTTTTTGACGGTGTTATTTTTATTATTGTATTGCAACTGTAGTTTTACAGGATAATTTCACACATAATGTATATTGTTAAATGAATGAATGAATATCAAATTTGTTCTAAAATAATGCATTATTTGCGAAGGTATTATAAAAAACATGGTGAGCCTTATCCAAATCAACACATTAATTATAAGAATTTCCGTTGGAATCATTTGATTTTAATGGATATCTTAGGAGATACCAAAGTTTTAAAATACCACTACAAAATAATGCTCAAGTACCACGCGCTGGCCGGCCAACACTGGTAGCTCTGCTGCGAGGTAGCACAAATGGACTAAGAATCAGTAATGTATTAAGCCTGCAATACATGTTGGCCGAACGTTATCGAGTGAAGGCCAATACCAACATGTAAATGGTATATTTGCCTTGTCTTACTATCGCTCGGTGTCACTTGCCTTGTTGGCCGAGTGTAGGCCAGCGCCAACATGTATAGAGCTCATTTGGTGCAACTTGTCTTGGCTCGCCGTTGCTTATGATCACTTGCCTCACGTCGGATCGGTGCAGTCGGTTTTTGGTCACAAATCAAAGGCCTGCGCTCGGCCAACGTGTGGGCAGCTCTACAGACCCTCTTCTACATTGGTCGTCTGCATTGGCGTTCGATGAACTTGTCGAACGTGTGGACATTATTTCTTGCATTGTACCCATTTGCCAACGCTCGGCCAACATGTATTGCAGGCTTAAGAAGTAATCTTAAAGTAATGAAAAATAATAATTCTGGTTGACTGGTAGAGAATGCCTTCCTGCATTAAGTCTGCCAGTGTAACTCTATTGTACAGACGCCAGCACATCAAGCTACAACAATCTGTCAAATTTCTTTAATAGATTTTCAACTTTATTGTTAAAGAAATTAGGTTCAAGATTGGTTGGGAAAATTTTACAGTTTCGGGTAGCTTCATGTGCTGGCGTCTGTATATAAAGTTTAAATAAATAGATAATTATTTTAGTTGGTTATTCCTTAAATAAACGCGGATGAAACCGCGGGGCACAACTAATAGGATATAAAAGACCTTACTTATCACTAATTTGGTTAATAGAAAATAATTGTATTATTATTTCGGGGTTAAATAGACTCTGTAATCTGGAACGAATACCTATCTCATATAGGTTACAATAATATATTAAGGAGATTGGTTGGTAAATTATGTACCTACTTGTTGTGCTTACTTATCTACAATAACATTTTATTTTCTTTTGCAGATTTCCAAAATGGTGAAGGACAAAGAGTCGATGGAGATAGAAAATTTTAAGTCCACGTAAGTTTATAATATTTAGTTTTATTCACATTTTAAATTAGCTTCTGTGGGCGACTTCGTAGGTGTGGGGTGTCTCCGATTAAATCCTGTTCCCGTGGGTATTGCGGGGTAAGCAGATCTGTTCAGTAGTTTTTGCGTGAAAGAGTAACTAGCATCCATACATCCATACATCTATCCTCACAAACTTTCGCATTTCAAATACACTAGCTTTTGCCCGCGACTTTGTTCGCCTGGTTTTCCCCACATAAATCCCGACACAATGATCTAAAACATTGTAATATAAATGTACCTAAGTTCACATTGTGGAATGCAAATAAATGTATTGAGTATTGATCCTGTGGGAATTCCGGGATAAAAAATAGCCTGTGCATTATGTACTGTGCATAGATGTCAACTATCTACTTACCAAATCAAAATTCATTAAGATGCGTTCAGTAGTTTTTGCGTTAAAGAGCACCATACATACATTCTCACAAACTTTCGCATTTATAATATTAGTAGGAAGTTAATCTGAAATCAAAGGTAAAATAAATACCGTTTGGCTTAAATCTACTTATTTATTTGTTAAAACTTTTTGCAACACAAAAGGTACAATGGCTGATTTAGTGCCTTAGACATTCTCTAACATTCAACCATGGGTTAATTTCAGGCACGTGTAAACGTGACATGGATCTTACACGTGCCTGAATTAGGTTATCCTGTCCTTCAGACAACAAAGTACTGTTTTGGTATCGTCTTAATTACCACAATATTATTTTAAGAGATCTATCAAAGTTAGGTAGTAGTAGCTTAATATAAGTCATCTTAAATAATAATGTATAAGGCTGTAAATTATAATCAAATTCTAATTTCCTAAAATTGTAATTACTATAGATTAACTTCAGATGAGGGATGGACAGTTGAGATGCGCAGCGGGAGTGACCAGACTCAATAAGGTACGCAATGAGTACATTAGAGGCTCCTTCAAAGTCACTCCCATTGCAGAAAAGATGGTCGAGAGCCGGTTGAGATGGTTTGGCCATGTCATGAGGCGAGAAAAAGGCACTGGCTATCCCAGAGACCAGAAAGGGTAGAGGAAGACCGCCAGCCACGTGGTAGACAACCGCTACCAAGGACATGGAGCGAGCTCAGCTGAAAGCACAGACAACCCAGGACAGAGTGTCCTGGCGCCTTAAAACGAGGAGAGCGGACCCCAAGTAAAGGGAGCAGGCGTGGTAGAAGAAGAAGAAGAAGAACTTATTCCTATTTAATATTATAAGTCCGAAATTTTGTAAGAATGAAGTGATGTTTATAAATTATTATACTCTTTCACGCAAAAACTACTGAACGGATCTAAATGAAATTTAGTATGTAGGTATCTAAGTAGCTGAAAGCCTAAAATAACAAATGAGCTATTTTTCATTCCAGAATTTCCTTAGAATCGGGATTTACGGTGCTCTCAAAACTCTTCCACGCGAGCCAAGTACCTAGTTGTATACATATATAGTATACTAGCAGTTGCTCGCGACTTCGTTCGCGTGGGAAGTTTTTCCTGTGTAAATCCCGATCCCGTGGGAATTTCACAAAATCCCGTCTTAACGAGCATCTACGCATTAAAAGGAACCCTCATGCAAAATTTGAGAGCCCTGCTAGGTACTTGTAGTTTCTAAGATTTCGTGATTAATCAGTGAGTCGTATTTCGCTTTTATATATAATAGATAAGTCATTAAAAAACATTCATAATAACTACATTGAATTAGGTAGGTTGCCACAACATCGTTTGAGTCTTGGTAATTAAAATTCCAAAGCCACTTTTATATTGAATAAATACTCTCAAGACAAATGAAACAATGGGGAATAAGAAAATCGTGTGAATATACTCATACTATAGTATTTTCATACTATACTATACTATACATACTATAGAATTTAAGAATATCAGAAACTAACTACCCGGCCCGGCTTCTGCTTTCTTCTGTTCTGCAAATCACCCAAAACATGAAGGTATTCCCAAACGTTTAGTGCGTATAGGTGGGATGTCCACCATGTAACGATGGCGCGTCGCCGTTTGTCTTGTAGTCCGATAACGGAACGGGTTGGGCGGAATTAGATCATGTAATTCCATCGCACACTCTCCGAAATGTAACCGATAGAAAATCGATAGACTAGCAACTCTTCGTCGATGGTCAAGGCTCTGGAGCTTTGACTCGACCAGTGCATCGTTGCCAATGAGTCTTTTGGCCCGTTTCTCGATTGACTCAAGTGCGTCCAGTTGGTACTTAGCAGATCCGTCCCAAAGTTGAGAGCAGTACTCCATACACGACCGAACCTGGGCTTGATACAGATTGAGCAGCTGTTCCGGTGTGAAATACCGTCTCACCTTTGCTAGGATTCCTAATTTTTTGATGCTAGTTGAGCCTATTGGACTAGTGGTTTAACGTCCAACCCGGTTGGGCAATATTAATTACATGGGTTGCTTGGATTGGAACCCATGACCTACAACTCGTAAGTCTTTTTGTAAACATTGGGCCATTATTGCTCTTTTATCTCATCATCATCGTCATCTCACTATTTTGGGGTCAGCTTTCAGTTTAATTGGATGTAGCTGTGTACTATTATTTTACATAGAGCGACTACCTAACTAACCTCCATAACCCAGTACCAGAGTAACACCTTGGTAATACTGGTTTTCTGGCTTCCGGAGGACACGGTGGAGCATACGGTCGAGGTGTGTCCTGCTTGAGCGGAGTATCGCCGTGTCCTCATGGAGGTGATTGGCGGCGGCCACCTCTCGCGCCCGGCCCTGGTTCAGACCATGGTGCGGGGCGAGAGGAAATGGGATGCAGTTGCCTCTTTCTGCGAAGCAGTAATGCTAGCGAAGGAGGAGGCCGAACGCGCGAGGGAGAGGCAACTCTCTCCTTCGCGCCCCAGCCGCCGCGGGAGACGCCCCGGGTGTCGGGGATCGCAAGCTGATCTCCAGCCACTGTAGGCCCTTTTGTAAAAAAAAATAACTTAAAAATAAATCAGTTTAAATAGAATCTATACTATATCTATACTTAATATTATAAAGCTGAAAAGTTTGTTTGTTTGTTTGCTTGAACGCGCTAATCTTCGAAAGTACTGGGTGGATTTGGATGCAATTTGGTATGGAAGTAGCTTGAAGCTTGAGGAAGTATATAGGCTACTTTTGACGCGACTGCAAAAAATGGAGAGTTATGTTTTTACCGTGATAGAATCCACGGGAGCGAAGCCCCGCGTGAGTACTAGTAATGAATAAAACATTATGCAAACTATATATTTATTAAAAAAAATAACCAAGTCAACGTTAACTTTATTACAAACTCTAGAAATACAAATTAATCAAAATAAAAGAAATTCTAAAGGCATATTTTAAGGCACATAATTTCGTCTCGAGGACGATATTGAGATCACAACAATCAGTCGGTAAACTTACATTGTATTTTTATAGTACTTATAGATAAAGTCCTCAGTAGTTGAATTAAACTTAATTTCTATTCATCATCTAATCAAAGTTAGTAATTATAATTGTTCAGACAAGTTGTACAAAAAATTTAGTTCCTGGCTTTTCAACGCAGTCTTCATGCATCTATTGGAAACTTTTTATGCATCACACACTGGCCATTCAGCATCATCATTGTCGCTATCTTCTTCATCAGGAGAGACCAATACTGGTTCTTCTTCAGGCGTGTCCTCGTCAGAAGACTCTCTTCTTTCGTTTTTTTGGATTGTTTTCTGTTCTTTCCACAAAGGTTCTGCAGATTTTTTCATTGCAACTGGACTCCACTGCTTTCTTTTTGGCATCTGTTAAATAAAGAAATCATTAGAATAGTTTTCGAAAATAAAAATAATCTTAAAAGTAAAATACCTAATACCGTCTCGGGGACGAAATTGGGTCTACGTAGGGGGACGATATTAGGCATTTACTATTATTGTGATGAAAATCCATTCAACAAAAAACATGTGTTATAAACTAAATATTTTAAATCATACGCAAACACAAATCTATTTTACATGAAAAGTGCATCATTTAGTCAAGCAGATCATCTTTTAATAAGTTCGCATAATATTTCAAAGAAAAACTCACCTTGAACAATTTTTTTCTTTATTTAATATCTTGTTGTAGGAGCGACGTCTTACCTTCACATTTCTAAAATGGCCGACTGAGGTAACTAGCTTTCAATTCAGCATATAAAAACAAGATGGCATTGGTTACTTGAGAAAATACGATAGGAGACGACGTTAGGTTGGGGGACGAGATTTAGCGACTGTACTTTATTCCTCTATAGCATAATTTTATAATAATCAATTTTGAATCAGTTGAGAGAGTTTTATCATAAAAATTGTTTTTATCTATTTTAACGTAATTTTATAAAGTTTTTCTAACCAATGTCAATCTAATCTTCTGATTTGAAAACTATAATTGTACTCAAGCCGTACTTTAATAGAAAAAAGCTATTTAATATTAGTATTTTCTCTTAAATCTAACGAAACTTTTCTCAATTAATACGTCATAGATTTCTGTAGAAAAATTCTTTCAAAAGGGCATAAATTAATTTTGAAATTAGAACTTAACGGTATCAAAGTAGATAAATAAAATGTTTGTACATTTTTATTATTCTTCCCCTAACATCCAATCAAATGAAGTTATATAAAAGTAAACAATATCAAACTGAGACATGTTTCCTGGAATCATTTTACCTTATTTATTATTTTCAAACGGCAAAGGAAGCGTGTTTTATCTGTGGTCTGGAAAAAAAACTAAAAACTATCCTCTGGCAGCGGTTTCACCCGCATGAAATTTAAAGATAGGAGGGACCAAATTCGCGGAATGAAATTAATTGCGTACATGAAAGGTCGTTTGATATGGTCTCCCCGTGAAATTCAGCGTAAAAGGTAACAAACAGACAAAGGTACTTTCTTTTTTACTTTTACAAGTATGAATCGCAGCCTACGCTGATTGCTTCCTTTCAGCAAATTTTGAGAAACGGGCTAAGAACCTCATTGGTAACGAGACACTGGTCGAGACAAAGCTCCAGAGCACATCGGCGACAAGTTGCAAACCTATCGGTTACATTTCGGGGAGTTTGCGATGGAATTGCACAATCTTATTCCACTAAGCCCTTTCCATCATAGGACTACAATACAAACGGCGCGGTGGCGATGCGCCATCGTTACCACAGTAATATTATGTATACAGTATTCCGACTTCATACAAACGGACGAAGCGCGAGCTATACCTACGCGCCTCGATTTCGGGGTGCGCTCGGGATGATGACAGTCGCGACCGGCGACTGTGCCGCAGTAACGAACGGACGGTGTGTTGTTTTTTTTAACCGACTTCTAAAAAAGGAGGAGGTTCTCAATTCGGATGTTTGTATTTTTTTTTTTTTTTTTTTTTTTATGTTTGTCCACGCATAACTCCGTCGCTTGCCAACCGATTTGAAAAATTCTTTTTTTGTTGGAAAGGGTATACTTCCCAAATGGTCCCATGAAAATTTTATCGAAATCGGACGAGCCGTTTTTGAAAAATCAAAAAAAGTCGAAAAAAATAATTTACCTTGATGATCTTTTCGTTTACTCTGCATTGCGTTCTTTGTTCGCGCATAACTCCGTCATTTACGAATCGATTTGGAAAATTCACTGACCCACTAAAAAGCGCGAAAATAAAAACTTTTTTGCAAAAAATAAAACCGACTTCCATATCAAAACACTACAAAGCCAAAAATAATTTTAATTTCGGAAGGCGGTGTGAAAAAAAAAAGAAAATACAAAACCAATAACACCGACTACCGAAATTAAAATTATTTTTGGCTTTGTAGTGTTTTGATATGGAAGTCGGTTTTATTTTTTGCAAAAAAGTTTTTAACAATAACCGCGCGATTTTTCGCTATGAATAAGTTCAAGTACATATTTAATATGACGAGTAGGATATATTGTGCAGTTTTTGGTTGCATGAATTCGTCAATAACGCATCCAGAGATAACTTTTTTTAGATTACCTGGAAACTTTGAAAGGTACCTAAGACTAAAATAATTTTAGTTACTAGTAGGTATGTACATAATGTGTTTCTTTTTAATGGATAAGTATTTCCTTTTATCTCCCGAAAAAATATGTCTGGATTAATAAATAAAGTGAATAGGTATGTACATAATGTGTTTCTTTTTAATGGATAAGTATTTCCTTTTATCTCCCGAAAAAATATGTCTGGATTAATAAATAAAGTGAATAGAATAAAGGAAAGTGATTGACACGAGTGAAATAGGTAGTTATAGGCGGTTCATGAATCATGATACGGTAGGTACGCTTGTGTTAAAACCTCGGGGCATGTGTGTTTTGTTTTGTTAGTTTGTATAATTCAAAGTAAATACGTGGTATTTTATTATTAATAATAGTTGTTTATTGTACTGTGTGTATGAATAATACAAGAAAAAATATAAACATGTTTTTTTAATAATTAAATCTACCAATCAAAACAACACGCATTTTTATTGAACACTTCCTATTCAATTCACAAACTATTTTATTTGTTTATATAAAATAGTATATTTACAATCACAAAACTAAATGGAAACGCAAAGTAGGCAAATGTAATTAAAATGCTGGAGGCGGCCAGCCCTGTCGCATGTTTACGTACCGCGCGGCTGTAGGCATTTATTTCTAAGATACGGCCGAGTTAAAATACTGTATGATAATATTATCGTGTCGTTACATAGTTGATATCTCACCCATACACACGAAACGTTTTAGGAATATTTTCATTGTGGCTAAGGAGTGGAATTCTCTGCCGAAGTCCGTGTTTTCTGACGGCTATAACCTGGGGCTCTTTAAGTCAAGAGTGAATAAGTAACTTCTAGGTAAACGTGCCTCATCTTCTACCACATCATCGCATGCCATTAGAGTAGATGATTGCCAAACGTTCGGTTCGCGTTTGAACGTATGAATGATTAAAAAAAATGGAAATACGATGCGTTAATTTTGAAAATGCCATGATATCACAACGCTTATAGGAAAATCCATTCAATATTATGTAATAAGGCGTAACGGCATATTTTATCAAATAACCACGAAACCCTATCGGATATAAATAAAACCTTCGATTTATAAGTGTGCAAACAAACCAATGATGCATAGCAACAATAGAAATTAAGTTCGCTGGGATTTTTAATGACTGTTTGATAACAAAAACCCGTCACGCGCCATTGATCTCAACATTGACAAGGTCGCACTGGAAAGAGATTTATTTGTGGATCATTTGCGTAGTCTGTATAGATCAGTCGTGGCTAAATAATAACAGCCACACGGGTTGAACTTAAAGGTTAAGCAACACTTTCCGAGGTCTGTCCGCGGATGGGTGAACATCACAACAAATGAAGATTACTCGTGTCTCGTAGTGCACGTTGAGCCATTGAAATGAAATATTTATTTTGTAAATTGGTTATAAATAACGCTCTTACACGTCATTTTTAGGGTTCCTTAGCTTTAATGGCAAAAAACGGAACCCTTATAGTTTCGTCATGTCTGTCTGTCCGTCCGTCCGTATGTCACAGCCATTTTATTCCGAATCTATTAGGACTATATATGTGAAACTTGATAGGTACTTAGATGTATTCTGTGAACCGCATTCTGATTAAAAAAAAATATTTAAAAAATGGGGGGGCTGCCCATACATGGAACTGAAACTGAAAATATTTTTTTCATGAAACTTATGCGTATGTGGAATTTATAAACAGGTATTTAAAAATTACATTGAGGTTTCTAAAACCACTTTTTCATAAAGTTAATCGTTTAAAAGATATACGCTTCCAAAATGGTAAAATGTGTCCCACGTCTAACTTCTATAATAATGGAGTGAAAAATTAAAAAAAAAATTATGCCGTAGATCCTAATGTAAACTTTCAAAAAAAATTAGTTTTATCGAGATTGGGTTAGCAATTTTTGAAATAGAGCATATTTTCTAAAACCGCAAATATAACTTTGTAAGTCATACAAACACTATGAAAAACAAACTTATTTGCCGTAGTTACTACGGCAAATATTAATTACATAGGCGAGTCTTAATCGCTGTTGGCCAATTTTGTGTGTTTTAAATTAAGCTAGATGAGGCGATACCTTATATCCCTAATATTTCGTTTCTTTCTCCAGAGCGGACCTGACCAGCAATCCAGGCTTCCAGTCTTCACTGAGCATAGCATCGAAGAACGTCGATGAAAAGCCATACAACCCATTCGAACATCGGACAGTGGAACATCCTAATTCGTAAGTACATTTAAAGTCTACTATTGTTTGTGTATTTTGTTTTCAACAAATATTTAAGTGTTATAAGCGCAACTTGCCGCCTCATGCAGGTCACAGGTTCGATTACCGGGTCAGGCAAAATGTGCTATTGAGTTTTTCTATAAGTTTCTCAGTAGCAGCTTGAAGTTTGGAAGTTAGCGATAAATACTCTCGTGCATCGGAAAGCACATTAACCTCTCAAAGACCGCCATTATTTTCGTCAACTATTAGTTGAGCCCCGCTGGCACACAAATTTTGTGCCAGCGGGGCTCAACTAATACTTGTTCACTGGCACGTTTTTGTGCCGCTGGGGCCCTAGAGGTTAAGCCGTTGGTCCCGGCTGTCAATTGGTCTTTGACTGTCAGAAACCAGAAAATGCTGACACTGGTCTGGCCAAGAGGTATCGTTTTACCCAGTTACTGGGTTCTGGAGGTCAGATAGGCAGTCGCTCCATATAAAACACTAATACTTAGCTACATGCGGTTAGACTAGAAGCTGACCCCGATATTGATAAGCCTGTTGGTCTAGTGGTCAGTGGCCCTGACTGCTATGCGCAAGGTCGTGGGTTCGATTCCCACCCAGGACAAATGTTTGTGTGATGAGCACGATCATTTGTTCTTTGTCTGGGTGTAATTTATCTATAACTAGCTTTTGCCCGCGACTTCGTTCGCGTAGGAGGTTTTATCCGGCACTTAGGCATAAATCCCGATCCCGTGGGAATTTCGGAATAAATAGTATTTTGTGTCCGTTTCCTAGTTCTAAGCTACCTTCCTACCAATTTTCAGCCAAATCGGTTCAGCCGTTCTTGAGTTATAAATAGTGTAACTAACACGACTTTCTTTTATATATATATAGATACTAGTATTTGCGTGTTGCGCGAGGTGCAAGCACCTCGCGTGCTTGTGAAAAAAAAAAAAAAAAAAAAGGGGGGGGGGGTGATGGGGGCGTTTAGTATTTGCGTGTTGCGCGAGGTGCAAGCACCTCGCGAGCTTGTGAGAAAAAAAAAAAAAAAAAAAAGAGGGGGGGGGGTGATGGGGGGGGGGTTGCACAAGTATTTCGACTAAAGCATTGCCCCTCTAAATGAATCTGAAAAAAAAAATGTTCCAAGTCTCTTAGATTCCGAGATCCGCCTAAAGGGGGGGAGAAGGGGGGCGGGGGGGGGACTTTGAAAAATGGTTTTTACTTTACCGAGCCTCCTCTATACGACCCCGTAAAAAAAAAAAATACGGGTCTCGTAGTTTCCGAGATACGATAGGGAGGGGGGAGAAGGGGGGGGAAAAGGGGAGGTTTGGCACTTTTCCCGTAGGTTTCAGAGTTACTTGTTTACGAATCTGTCAAAATATACCCACCTCCCCATCCACCATCTGGGAGAACAATTATGTCAGTGAGTCAGTGAGTGGTAATTTAGCTTTATATAGTATAATGTATGTATTTAGAAATATATACGTATGTTTATCAGTTGTCTAGTACTCATAGCACAAGCTCTGCTTAGTTTGGGACTAGATGGCGTTGTGTGAAAGTTGTGGAATATTATTATTGTTATTGATCGCGACGATAGGTCGTGGTGAGCAAACTTTCTATGCTCTACGATTAATCAAATACATGATTAATCGGAGAGCATACAAGAGGTGGGAGTAATCCACAAGGTGGGATCTTTTATGTGATGAAAGCTGCAGGATAAAACTTTATAAACCACAAGAAACCCATCCGACTTCGTACGGGGGCACTGTGGATAAAATAATGTTGTGACAGTGGGGAGTTACAAAAAATCTATTTTAATATTATAAAGAAGTGAAATTTGTTTGTAAATTTGTTTGCAGGGGGTAATCTTAATTTATGATCCAATTCTAAAAAAAAATCACTGGTACTATAGTGCACTATTTGCGTGTGCTGAAATTATTTCGAAATCCACGTAGACAAAGATGCGGGCGAAATGCTAAAATTATTCAAAAAAATCTTCTTCGTTTTTTAGCTCTATTTCCTTAATAACACATGTGTGCCAAATAAATAAATTACTATTATAAAATTATTATTATAATTATGCTATAATGTCCCTCCATTTTAAATATCTGATATCTTCCAAGATAATAATTTAAATTATATGCTGTAAAGGAAAATTTTGATCTACACAACGTACTCGTATCTTACATTTTTAATTGAATACGGAATAATACATTTTTTTAAATAGCATCAATATTATTTTTGTAATAACTAACAGATTAAAATAATTATTGTGAGTTATCCTTAGTAAATTGTTGTACATACATATATCATCGCAGAAATTTTTGTACATATTTTTAAGATATAAAATTCCGGAGTACATTATTTCGTAAGTTTTACTCAGTGTTTGCGATGTTACGCACGAAAATATGTTTTATACGACATCACATTTTACATGTTTAAAAATGTTTTTAAACATGTAAAACCATCTCATCTGATGGTAAGTGATGATATGGTCGAAGATGGAGAATGCTTACCTAGAAGTAACCTATTCACTCTTGAATTGAAGACCCCTAGGTTATAGCTATCTGTTCGGTCCGATATTTGTGTTTCCGAACGTACCTTTTTGAGATAAAGAAATTTGATCTTGACATTAACTGACTTGACAGATAGACTTTGCTTGCTTGTTGGAAAATGTCCGCCTTCGGACCTGTTGAGTTAATTATAATTAATAAAATATCGTTTGGAATCGCGTGTTGAAACCGATAATTGGGTCGCGAGTTAACTATTGTTTGAAGTTGTAATCCCCATTTGACGAAAACCCCGGGATATTTTTGGATTTATCGCCGGGTTGATGCCATCGCGTGGCACGCGCATTTGTTGGAAAAAAGTAGTCATAAATAGCTTCAATCCGGTGTGAGTTGGGTGTGATGCTGATCTGGACCGCGCCATTGGAGATTGGCGCCTTGTGAACGTTCTAGAACACGTGACTTACATCACACTTTTCACTTACTCACCTCATATTACATACAAACCACACTTGGGCGTGACCTAGGAAGGTCGAAGCTTGGCGAACTCAGCACAGAAGGTTAGTGGTAATAAGGTATTTATAAAGCCTCAGAGGCTATAGATTGTTGTAGGCCGAAGAGCCTTTTGTATGTTTATTGTTGTTGAAGAGCAACGTTGAGCTCCATGAATCGTGGACAGTTTCGGACACCCAGTTAGCGTTGCACTGGCCCTTTGTAGTCCTGAACACTATCGGTAAACACAAACTCCGGCAGGGAATTCCACTCCATAGCCGTACGCACGATGAAGGTATCCCTTAAACGTTTTGTGCGTATGTGTTGGATGTCCACTATGTAAAATGTTCGCTGTTTTTCTGCTATGTATTATGGCAGAGGAACTTATGGCCATATAATGACAGCCGCACGGGGTCGATATTTAAGGTTAAGCAACGTTAGCCGAGGTCGGTTTATGGATGGGTAACCATCTTAACAGTTTGCGAATGCACATACAGATGGGTTCCATCTCATCATGCGCAAAAAAACTCTGTTCGCTGGTCAGCAGAGTGCGGGCGAGTAACAACAGCATTCTGTCGACCGTGGCGGAGAGAGTAAACTCTCCTTTCATGACACACTTTATGGGAATGACTATCAACCGAGGCACGTTTCCCATAAATTGATGGTCCTAGCCATAAAGCTAGTTATAACTGTTTTTGTTGATAATATGTTTTAACCCTAGCCTAAGCATTATACTAACACATCTATGGATTTTTAATTATCCGAAATAAAGAATTTGAATTTAACATAATTATTGAGATTCCTCCGTACATCGGAAAGTACAGACGCCAGGACATGAAGCTACCCGAAACTGTCCAATTTTACCAATCAACCTTGGACCTAATTTCTTTAACAATAAAGTTGAAAATCTATGAAAGAAAATTTGACAGATTGTTGTAGCTTGATGTGCTGGCGTCTATACATTAAGCCGTTGGTACCGACTGTATTTGTACATTTTTGACAGTCGTTACGGGTAGTTAGAAGCCAGGGTTATAATATTGCGAGAGGGAATGGGATGCAGTCGCCTCCTTCTGCGAAGCAGTCGTGCTAGCGAAGGAGGAGGCCGAACGTGCGTGGGAGAGGCAACTCTATTCCTCGCGCCCCAGCCGCCGTGGGAGACGCTCCGGGCGTCGGGATCGCGAGCCGATTTCCGGCCACCGTAGGCGCGGGCTTGCGGACGGCGAGCAGGGGTCGCTCACCATCCGGTAAGGACCAGGCCCGGGTAGGCTGCGCGTCGTGTTTCACGCGCGCCTCAAAGAGCTGTCAACAACATTCCCGCAATCCCGGCAGGCAATGGCCCTATGGGGCCCCGTCACCGGTACTGACAGCTCCTTGAGGCGCGCGCGGAACACGACGCACCGCCGACCCGGGCCTGGTCCTTACCGGACGGTGAGCTACCCCTGCTCGCCATCCGCAAGCCCGCGCCTACGGTGGCCGGAGATCGACTCGCGATCCCCGACGCCCGGGGCGTCTCCTGCGGCGGCTGGGGCTGAGGAAGAGAGTTGCCTCTACCCCGCGCGTTCGGCCTCCTCCCTATGGTGTACAATAGAGAGTTATCTATCTATCTAATCTAATTTGTGTACAAACAAAGTACCTATATGACAAATTACTTCCAATTATTTTAACAATGATCGTACTTAAAAAAAATATAATCAAAAAGCTTAACGTACGATGTCGCTAATCTAGTACACTATTCAAGCGATGCCGCAACATTCTTGCCGGGACCTTCAAATAAGGATGAGAAATTCATCTTTGATATCCCCAGGATAATGTAAAGCAGCATCAGGTAATTTAATTCACTTATCTCAAGAATTCGCTTGAGGTCTTAGAAATTTTGTCTCTATGCGCAAACTGTCAGCCATCAATGAATATTTGATAGATGCTGTGGTTTTTAGTATGTAATAATTGAAACTCTGCGATATACATTTTAAACATTAAATAAATAATTCATCCCATAAAATTAAATTAAAAGATAAAAGTACATATGTGTAAGTACCTATATTTATTTAAAGCTGTTCCTTGCGATTTCATTCACGCAATTTTTAAACAATGTACATAGAAGAGTTCGACACAATTTTAGCTTCTTAGTGACAGATTAAAATAAAAACGGTTTAGGAGTTTAGACGCGAAAGTATAACAAATAGACAATTATAATATTATTAGGCAGTAGTTATAATTAGCCAATAAATTTTCTACTGCTTCCAAGCTATAGTTATTTCGTTTCAGTAGAAATAAACTACATAACTAACGGTCACATATCATAGAATTTTCGGTTCTAAAATCTGATCCCTAACGATGTTTTCCTCCGCTGCTTTTAATACATTTATTTACGCTTCAAACGAATTCCATGAAAACCATAACTTCGAAGCGTTGACCATTCAATTAAGTAATAAAAGATGTTTATACCTTCCTAAATTAGCACACAATTATGAATACTTGAGAATCGTGTGGCGAAGTAGACGTAAATTGACTCAACAAACAAAATAAGCCGTGAAGGAAATTACTTGTTATTCAGTATTTCGTATGTAATACCTTTGTAGTATCAATATTGCGTAGGTGTATGAATATTATTCACATTCAGAGAGTACTGGTAGCTCAGTGGTTACAAGTGTGTGTGTGCGAATAGCGTTGGGTAGGACACGATTTGAAAAAGAGTTTGTAAGAGTAGCTCCTTTTTTGTACTGAGCCGGTACAATGTCCCACTTCAAATGAGGCGAGGGTTACTGAAGCTCGGCGATACATTTGAAGTAACCAGTACGAATATGATATTTGATGTTATTGTGTTAGTATTGTCATAATATTACACTGTTTGTTTTTGTTGACCTCACATATTAATGTATTGCATTGTAAAATAAGAAGGATCGATTAACCTGATAAAATAAAGTTTTTGTAAGTAAATAAAAAAATAAACAAATCATGAAAAAATAATAAACCACTCCAAAATAATAATACAAACTAGCTAAACAAGCATAATAAATAGTTATTGAAAGTCATTCATTAAACAGAATAATTCGCAACTGCACAAATAATTAAAAACAATAATATTAACAAAACTTTTGCACTGGCTACTGTTGAAATGCATTCAAAATATTAAATTGTACACGTTTCAATTCACGCCTCATCGTACATTTATTTAGCACTAGCTTCTGCCTGCGACTTCGTCCGCGTAGAAGTCGAAAATATTCCACGGGATCCCGTCCCCGACTTGCTTGACAAAGATTATAATAGCTCGGCTAATTGCATGATATAAAGATAATTTATAGCCTATAGCACTCAGGGATAATGCAGCTACATGTAAGCGAAATAATTTTCAAAATCGGTTCGGTAGTTTCAGAGATTACCCCATACCCCGTTGCCCGTTGGTATAGTGGTCAGTGGTCCTGACTGCTATGCGCAAGGTCGTGGGTTCGATTCCCACCTAGGACAAATGTTTGTGTGATGAGCACGGTCATTTGTTCTTTGTCTGGGTGTAATTTATCTATAATATGTATGTATTTAGAAATATATATGTATATTTATCAGTTGTCTAGTATCCATATCACAAGCTCTGCTTAGTTTGGGACTAGATGGCGTTGTGCGAAAAAAAAAAAAAAAATAGTTGTGGAATATTATATTATATTATTATATTATACAAACTTACAAATTTTACCTCTTTATAATATTAGTATAGATTAGAGTGAATAAAATGTATTATTACGTCTCGAATCGCGATCTTGTTTCGTCCATTGGTCCACAGAAGAATGTCGTACTAATGCAGGATGTGCCTCGCTTTGTTTCTCTCACCCCGATGAGTGACGAGCATCCACCGTGACATAAAATTTGAAGTAGTACACTTTGTAGTGCCGAGCCGCTCTTACATTTTGACGTCACGTACGGGACAAATGTACTGCCTCTTGTAGATCCTACTGAACACTAGGCGCGACCTACGATTTGTAGGTCATATGTTCGAACCTCACACCCAGAAAAAAAAGGAACTTTATTTTGTCTAATGTTTGCTCACGAAATGGTGAACGGAAACATCGAGAGGAAATCGGGTAAGTCTTGGGACTGAAATAACCGAAGACTTGCGACATTCATAAATACTCTCGCAAATTACTGGGATTGCCTCAATTATATGAATAAAGATTTATTTAATTTATTGTTATTACTGTATGAAATGTGTACCCTCATTAGGCCCGCGTGATGTAAAACGACATTACCGGCAGTGCGAACGTTATATGCTGTTTACAAATACCAATCATCGACGTTTTAAAATAATAGCATTGAAACAGAGGTATTCCTTGAAGCGCTACCATTTTGAAGCGCACCTAATGAAGCGCTCCTTTTTTATTCCTCGGAGCGTTCCTTTTCCGATAACATGGTATCGGGAGCGCTACTAAAAGGAGCGCTCCGAGGAATAAAAAAGGAGCGCTTCATTAGGTGCGCTTCAAAATGGTAGCGCTTCGAGGAATACCTCTTAAAACAATGTACAACGTTCCCTTAAATAAAAATCTTGAGTAGTAGATCATTTTGTTTTGTAAAGGTATTCTTCTGCAGATAATATGTACGTAAAATATAAAAAGACTTTATTTCAAGAGCAATCTTTGTTGTAACAAACACATTTGAAAATAAAAGAGCGGAGCCATAAAATCTTACAAAGCAAGCCCAAAATAATGACATTGTATCGGTTAAGCGTGACACATATAAATTGTACAACTGTCCTCAAAATTTAAATGTCTTGTTTAAGGATTTTTAATTTTGATCACGTTTTTGTAATAAGTCTTAGTTGTACCTATGTTGAAAAGAATTCCATTTTTGAGCTTCTGTTGATTGTGTAGTGGTGTCTATGATATCGGTCTTATTCTCACTAACAACACGAATTTATGTGTTCGGTTTGAGAGAGCGAAAAATGAGAGTAAGCTTAACTTTCCATAGGCATTGCCTTAAATGCCTGAGGAATTTAATTGGAGTTTAGTTTCAAAAAAGGGCTGCCGGAGTATAACAGCCATGCTAAAGCAAAGAAATCTTCGCTGGCTTGATCAAGTATACCGCATAGCTCCCTAAAGGATACCTCATCAAGTCATGTTCGGTCAGATGGTGAATGTAAAAAGATCCTCCTGGCAAACGGGTCATTATTAATTGCATAATTCAGACCGACAGTTGGGAGAAGCGCGCCAATATGAGATCTGAACGCCGCCAAGACATCAAAACCGAAGGGCAAAGTAATACACAGACTGGCTCGAGAAACTTAAGTAGAAAAGTTTTCGCCGAGTTTTTTCCCCACCTATGGAAACGCGTTTCATCTGTGACCAGTGTGTGGCAAGAAATGTCACACTCCTATTGGTCTATATAGCGACCAAGGTGCTGCGGAAACCAGTCGACCCATTGGTGATACAACAACCATCTATACCGATGCTGTGGCCAATGATATTTTAATGCAGAAAATATAGAATTCAGGAACATAAACAGCACTGACTATGATGGCTATGGATGGATTAGGCATATAAAATATTGTATTAGCAGCCTAGTGTCTACATTTTAATGGATGATGACAGTACACTTACCCCTGTTTCATAGAATTTAAACGTTTTCAAATCAAGACTTCTGAAAAGTTGAACTTTCTAAATTGTTAATTATATTGAGAATACTTAATTAAGATATTTTCTCTTAGTAATGCTTAGTTAAGAGAAGTTTACAAATCGAGGCTTTAAAATGGCATCTTGTGAAAGACCGTAATTTTTTACCAACATGATCGAATTTACTTTTTCCGTGCTCAACATTAGAATACTACTAAGTATAGCAAATTAACAAAAATAGACCATTAAAAGATAATGAAAATTCCAAGCATACAGTGTGGCAATGCACTTTTTAGGGTTCCGTAGCCAAATGGCAAAAAACGGAACCCTTATAGTTTCGACAATATGTCCGTCCGTCCGTATGTCACAGCCATTTTATTCCGAAACTATTAAGACTATACATGTAAAACTTGGTAGGTAGATGTATTCTGTGAACCGCTTTCCGATTTTAAGAGAAAATTTAAAAAAATATTTAAAATAAAGGGGGCTCCCCATACATGAAACTGAAACTGAAAATATTTTTTTCATGAAACCTATACGTGTGTGGTATCTGTAGACAGGTCTTTAAAAATGACATTATGGTTTCTATAACTACTTTTTATTAAAGTTAATGGTTTAAAAGGTATACGCTTCCAAAGTGGTAAAATGTGTCCACCCCCCCCTCTAACTTCTATAATAATGAAGTGAAAAATCTAAAAAAACCATATGTTGTAGATCTTCATGTAAACTTTCGACCAAAATTAGTTTGAACGAGATCGAGTCAGCAGTTTTTGAGATACAGTCTATTTTCAAAAACCGCAAATATAACTTTGTAATTCATACAAATACTATGAAAAACAAAGTTATTTGGCGTAGTTGTAAAAATTGTAAATAAGCTAGTTTTATGAAATTTGTAAGGTTTTTGTTTTTTTTTTCATATAAATATATTAAGTATGTTATCTATACTAATATTATAAAGAGGTAAAATTTGTAAGTTTGTATGTAGGGGGTAATCTCTAAAACTACCGAACCGATTTTAAAAATTCTTTCGCTTATATGTAGCTGCATTATCCCTGAGTGCTATAGGCTATAAATTATCTTTATATCATGCATATTAGCCGAGCTATTATATTCTTTGTCAAGCAAGTCGGGGACGGGGTCCCGTGGAATATTTTCGACTTCTACGCGGACGAAGTCGCTAGCAGAAGCTAGTATTTATTATAGTTACTACGGAACGCTTCATGGGCGAGTCCGACTCGCACTTGGCCAATTTTTTTACATTAATTCGTGACCTGCTTTCGCCAGCGGTATAATAAGCGGTAATAATAAGTATTTCATTGGTTGCATTCGATTACTTGGATATGGTTGTAAAACATTTTATGATCGTCACAATGCATATGGTGATGAGGAGCTGATGGTGAAGTACCAGAAGTACTCCTCAAAAATTAACAGCAAATTAATAGCGAAAATAAATATTTAGAAGGTGACCTTTAGGATTTTTTAACTAGGTAAATTACAAACCGACCCACAAAAAAGCGAGAAAAAAACTTTTTAACAAAAAATAAAACCAACTTCCCAATAAAAGACTCCAAAGGGAAAAATAACTTTAATTTCGGAAGGCGGTGTCAAAAACGAAAATATGTACAAAACTAAAGACACCGATTACTGAAATTAAAGTTATTTTTCCCTTTGCAGTGTTTTATTGAGAAGTCGGTTTTATGTTTTGTTAAAAAGTTTTTTCTAAGACACAGTCACACACAGGCGTTCAGCTCTTATGACGTAAAAAGGCAAGAGACAAACTGGAAGAAAAAAAAAAACATATTTTTTATATTAGGCTGAATGCTAACGCTGGTTTATAGATGGCGGTAAAAAAGACGGAGGCGATAGTGCCAAAATATGTCTGTTTAATGACTCCTTAGCCTTTAACGATTCTCCTTCAATGTCAGGGTCGGCTTCTTGTCTAACGGGGTGAAGCTGAGTACTAGTCTTTTACATGGAGTGAGTACTTATCTGACCTGCACAAACCAGTAGCAGCGTAACATGAAACCCCTTGGCATGATGTCAGATTTGATATTCTTCTACAAATGCGAGCAACGGCTTTTTTTTAAGGATGGGAAATCATCCAATGACTGCCTCCCGGTCTGGGCGAAGCGGGAGGTATGTCAGACTTTTACTGACTAAAACTCATCCATGTTCCATCATATGCCCTTCGTGTTCCGAGGCCGCGGTAACTCTTTCGAACAATTCCGCAACCCCGGTAATTCCGCAACCCAGGTAATTCCGCAAGCCCGGCAATTCCGCAACACCGGCAATTCCGCAACACCGGCAATTCCGCAACACCGGCAATTCCGCAACACCGGCAATTCCGCAATCCCGGCAAGCAACGGCTTAATGGAGAAATCTCGATTAATTAAGATGGTTCCCTATCTACGGATCAAGCTCAGCAAGCGATGCTTAACTTTGCTTTTTTATGACTATTAATGAAGATTGAAAAGTTTTTTATTTCTACTTTCAGAACCATTGGATCAATAGTACATCTCCTCAAATGTTGCTTGGGCTCCGGTATCCTGGCGATGCCAGCTGCCTTCAAGAACTCGGGACTTATAGTGGGCACCATAGGAACGTTAATCGCTGGATTTGTGTGCACCCATACAGTACATATTCTGGTAAGTGGCTTTGAATATGCAACTTAAAAATGTATTCGTAATGTACCTGTTTTTTATTAAGTGAAAGGCGGTTACTTAACTCACAAAGTCCATCCCGTGGGCACCCTGTGGAGGCTTCGGAGCGGACGACCGCTGTTAGCGGCAAAACCTGTCAGAAAATGTCTCCCTGAAAAAGGTCTCCCGCAAACCAAGCTCGTGTCTGGTAGCACATGACCACTATCCCGCTGTCCCTGGGGTTACTTAGTTAGCAGTCAGAAACTGAAATATACCTACTGTACCCACTCGCTCACAGCCTATTCTAGTGCATCCAAGCCTGTTGAATGAATACCGCAGACATTTTATTAACTGTTCGGGTACAGAAATTCTTTATGAATAATATGGTATATTTTTGATATTGAATCTATACTTTGTCGATGTATTCATTTTGTCCATATTTTTATGCATCATACAATACATGAGTTTGAATGACTCGGTAATCAAAAAATCTAGAATTTACAGGAGAAAAGATGAATGATTTTATCAAATACGTGTTCAACGAGTGGGACTATTGAAGTCATTGATGTATTAAATGAAAACTATGTTTTGTGAAATATTCAAAACCTAGTTGTTTATAAAATCATAATATCTTTGTAAATATAATTAGGAAAAATCGGAAAAAAGTTGCTAATGTTTATTCCAGTCCATAGATGACGAATTTGACATAACAGCATAAAGCCCATAATAGCACATTACCGACTTCTTGGTTGGGGGGATCGACATAGACTACTCATTTTTGCAAAAAAAAAACCTTTTACGTGAACGAAGCCACGAGCTGAAGCTAGTACTTTGTACTTTCTTTGTAATATACCAAAGAGAGGAATTGCAGTAAAGAACCAGGTCTTACCAGCCGGTGATATATAGGTTTCAGAAACTTAATTACACCGTACCCTGCCTTCACGTAATTAACATAAACGAATTAACGTCTAGACTATAGAAAGTTTGATAACAAGTTATGAGAAGCATACATTGCCAGTCTCTAGTCTTTTAAGGTCTAAGTTTATTAAAATATGAGAAGCTCAATTAATGTTTTTAACTAAATACCGGTTGTTATGTCAGGAGCTTGTGGTTAAGTTATAGTTGTTTGTTTTGTAAAATGGTTACTAAATAACACTTTTAAAAGTTATTTATTTCTCGTTTTGATCTAGATGAGGTCTGTATTTCCTAACTGACTTCTTTAAGAAAAAATGCCGAAAAATAATCTCTTTTGAAGTTCACATTTTATCACGCTGATTCGTCTAAAGTTTGTGCATATAATATGCGTAATCATCGTGGTACAAGATGTGTAATGGTTTCAAAATGACTTTATATTATAACTAGTATTCACGCGGGGCTTCGCTCCCGTAGATTATATCACGGTAAAAACATAACTCTCCTTTTTTGCAGTTGCGCGTAAAAAGTAGCCTATAACCTTCCTCAAGCTTCAAGCTACTTCCATACCAAATTTCATCCAAATCCACCCAGGACTTTCGAAGATTAGCGCGTTCAAGCAAACAAACAAACAAACAAACAAACTTTTCCGCTTTATAATATTAGTATAGATAATTACTAAAGAATACAGGATTGAAAGGCAAAAGAAAATCAAGTCGTTGAACTTGTTATATTAAATCTAGATGTAGCACAATAAACAAAATAAGTATTTACATTAACATATTCTTTTGTTTATTTATCATTTATACAAAAGAATACAGGATTCTTTTATTCAGATTAAATAGCAACCAAAACCACTAAAGTTTAAATTTGCAATCATGAGTCTATCTCAATACCGAACTATACTATGTGTTTCAAATGCTAATAGGAATGTCTATTCTATTCTATTTTTTGTTAATGGCAAGTGGAGCCGATGTCGACTATTCTGGCAATGTCTAAAGTAAATTGGAATTAATGAAATGAAAAATGTATTTAGAAAATAAAAATGTAAACTCCGAACAGGAACGGTAGTCTCTGTTTCTTCAATTGGTACAGTTGAACTTGTTGGGTTAGTACAAGACTGACACAAACAAAGAATAAAAATATCTACATTAATATTATAGTTCACAGCACAGTTTTATATTGTTGTGACGAATGAAACTAATCAGCGCCAGAATCAGTTCTAGCTAAAGAAATTTTAGAAGGGAAGATAAGTTAATTGGAAGAGGGTCTTAAATTTCGGGAGACGACTATACAAATCAGTGATGATGCAAACTTGGACCAATCTGGATGTGACAAATTATACTTCAAAAGTGGAGGAGAAGTTTTTTCTAAATAAATTTTATTTTACAAAGATATGACAATAGAGTAATGTTAAATGTGATGCGATAAGGTTGTACATTCCCAATGGGTAGAAGCTGCTAGTTCAACCGATCAAAAAGTTAAGGTCAACACAACTCTTCTGCTGTCCAGGAAGAGACCTGCGGGTTGTGCAACCATTATTTAAATTACAAAGGTCCATATCATCAAGGATCTCAACTAGAGTTATACCAATGGCGTCGCAACGTTCAGACCCCATCGGTAATGATGACAGTTAAAGTCACTCATGACCAGTATTGAGCCCCGGACATTGGAAATAATGTTTCTTAAAATACGTAATAAGTTTTTGATTGGGATGAGCAATGTATAAGAGTGACAGTGGGACTCGACTGTTAACAAAGAGAGCAGACCCTCCATAGCCGCCAGGTTTATCACATCGAATTATGTTATAGTGTGCTATACGAAAGCTAAGACTTGGAGACAGCCAGGTCTCAACTAATGAACAAGCCAAAGGTTTGTATTTGTGGGGGAAAATAAGGAGACTGTCAAATGTCAATTAAAAAGTGTGTTTAGCAAAGAAATCTTATTTTGTTTATCTTACATTGTTTAATTGAGTCTTATATCAAATTTAAACAAAACGTTATTAGTTAACCAAAATTAGCTAAATATTAATAATAATATTTAATCATTTAAAGTCATAATTCGTTTTTTTAATCATACTTTTTCTTTCTTATATTGAATGTTGATATTGCCAACTATTGCCCAGAAGCCATGCCAAAATTATTAAAGAAAATTTAAGGAATTAAAGAGCTGCAGGCTGATTTTTTTTTTCTACGTTAATCATCATAAATAAATGTATTTTAATAAATTCTTGTCTTGCTTACCCTACCTAATTTGTTTAATTTGACAGCGATAACGTCACAATATGACGTTTGGTCAGTCCTGTTACTAGTTGAAACGCACTATCCAATTATGATTGTTTATGTGTATTTACGTTATTAGATAGATAGATAGATAGATAAAACTTTTATTGGACAACAGAAGACACAACACACAAAAGCATATGAACATAATTATAACACATAAATTACAGAAAAAAAGAACAGAACAAACGTATACAACCAAAAATATAATAAATGAGCAAGAAAAGAAAACATACTAAAAATGTAACACAAAACATTGGTGTGGTGTGTGTCTCCAAATTGCACCAAATGGGAGTTCAGCTCAGCATGTGCCAGGCAAATATGCCTGACGCTGGTATTCTGTTGGATCCCAGTAGCCGTACTTACGGACGTCGAGCAGGTGGCGTACAGTAAAATAATAAAATTAACATTAGAGTAAAGCCAGTGTTCTGGAATTGTTTGTGTAATATTTATGTAATACTTATTATAATTATTTGCATAATATTAATAAACAATTTTTTTATACAGAGGCATTTCCGATACTGGCATTAAACTGATGTTGCGGGAAAATATATTAGAATAAATTTTTAGTTCATGATTTTAAATTTTTACTAACATAAAATACAAGTTGTTTTATAAATAAAAATATATATATCTGAAAATAAATAAATAAATTGGCTGTTATCATCATTGTGTGTCTTTGCCTACAGCAGGTACCTACTACCAACTTTAAATTACGGAAGTGTTCGCAATCGCTTCACCCAGTTCCTTCTGTGAATTTATAAGAAATTGTCGAAGCCGACTTCTAAAAGTTTCAATTGTTTTAATCTGTCTTATCGGTGGGGGAATATTGTTCCAGCATTTGGATGCAGCGTACCTGAAACTGCCTCTAAAAGCAGCTGTCTTGTGCGGTTGAGTAGCAAGCTGTTGCGAGCATTGTCTGCTAGCGCATTCCCGTCTACCAGCGATCCAGCTCAATTTGTTGTAAAGGTAGCTCGGTTGCTTGTACTTTATCACTCCAAACAGAAGGCAAGCCAAATGCAACTTACGACGCGACTTCATTTTGAGGATCGTGTGCTTATTTAAAAATGGTGTTACGTGAGTTCTCGGTGGAATTGTAAAGCAAAATCGAGCGCAGGCGTTTTGCACCCTTTGGATCAGACGATCAGTTCTTGCCAGCAGTCGAGGGCCAATAACTGTATCCGCGTAATTTAGATTTGAGAGTACGAGTGATTCAACAAGTTGGACTCGCAGCTCTTCCGATAGGTAAGGCCTTATTTTGTAAAGGACCTTCAGCCGATAAAAACAAGTACGCACTGATACTGCCACATGCGCTTCGTACCTCAACTCAGCGTCCATGTTCAGACCCAGATTACGTGCCTCACTGACTCGACTGACCGACTCACCCAGCAGGATAACGTTAAGCGTTGCCGGTACGACACCGATTTGGCACTTGGTTCCAAAGAGCAAGTATTTAGACTTAGTAGGATTAAGTTCCAATCCATTGTCCTTAGCCCAACATGCTATATTGTTGAGATCATGGTTGAGATGTTCTAACGCAATGTCATAGTCACTCGGCTTAAAAGAAATGTAAACTTGCACATCGTCAGCATAAATATGATAACCACAATGATTGAGAGAATTTATAATGTCCGCACAACACAAAATAAAAATAATGGGACCCAGTATAGACCCTTGCGGAACTCCTCTTCTAATGGGGGTAAGTGATGAAACACAGGATGACCCATCGCTTAATCGGATTACCACACGTTGCTGACGGTTAGTGAGGTAACTATGGAACCATTGTATTGTGCGTTGATCGAAGCCATAATAGTACAGTTTTGAAAGGAACAAATCAACATTGATACAGTCGAAAGCCCGCAAAAAATCAAGCAGAACTAGAAGTGTACAGTGGCCCTTATCTTGGGCTGCCAAAATATTATCCGTAACATCTAAAAGTGCCGTAGCAGTACCACGCTGTTTGCGAAAGCCTGATTGTAGTTCAGGCAGTATTTTATTTACTTCCAAGTATTGGGACAACTGCTGGCACACGGCCTTTTCGGCAATTTTGGATAGGCAAGGCAGAATGCTAATAGGCCTGAGATCTTTTAGGTCTATTGGATTCGTAATCTTGGGCAAAGGTCTAACAAGCGCAATTTTCCAGATGTTAGGGAACGTCGCCGAGTCGATCGAACTGTTCACAATATCGGTGATCGCTTTTAGTGTATGTGGGAGAGTTAATAAAAGCATATTCAAAGTAACTCTATCACAGCCCTCTGCATTAGATTTAAGCTCGCGAAAGTATCCCATAATTTGACTTTCCGTTACTGATTGTAATGCGAACGTAGTGCTATCAGTTCTGAATCGATGAGATTCGAAGAATATACGTTGCGCATCATTGCAGATAGGGCTGCCAGGAACATTCAAAAAATGATTATTTATACGGTCCGGATCTCTAAGGTGAGTAGGAAGGTCATCAATTTCTTTATTTGGCAGTACGGTGTTCTTTAAATTATTCCATAACACTTTTTATTATTCATAACAATTATTAATATCTTTAGTTATTTAAATAGTAACAATCACCCCTATACTTAAATAATATTGCTCAAGTTTACATTTGATTTCTGAGGGTAGATTATCAAAAAGTCTCAGTACAATTTAACCGGTAGTTATTCCGCCATAAGTATAGTTTGAGCGCTGCGTACGAAGCCTCAGAAATTCCACGAGTGCATACGATTTTGTTTCTTAAAGATTGGTTGAAAAAGTGTTCTTTTAAATAATAAATAGTTTATGTGTGTGTATGAACTGGTAAATTTCTATATTATTTAAAGAGACCTTCTATATTGTTCGTAAAATTGATTTCTAATTTAGGGAGATACTGTTGTTTTTAATTGTGTTTGTTAATTCAAAATGTTATCAAGATAGGTTGTGTAGATACGTCCATTACTAAGACCATACTAGATAATATAGGATTCAGCCATTACGTAATTAAGAATTATCTTCACTTTGCAGGGCATGCGGTCTTTTAGTATGTAAAATAAGAGTAGACATGCATTGAAATAACGTACAGACATACATATTAAATATTTAGTTCTTAAAGGACTTAATTATTGTTTAAATTATGCTAGACTGTGGCAGGTATGAGCAGTGTCCCGTGTGACGCCCGAATGAGACACTTATTCAAAAAGTTCACGAACATTTAATGATTATGAGGCCGTAAAGGCTACACCGTACATCGTCGGAGCACGTCTGAACCATGTACGGAACCCGCACTTAGTCGTTGCGTGAGACCATTGTGCTGGGGCTATGGCGGCCATCATCCCAACAAGTTTACCTCTCTTCGAAACAGATTACCTATCACAGTCCATCCCGCATATCTGCAAGAGTTCAGTGATTACAAGATATTTTTCCGCACTTCTGTGATTCCTGTGCACTCAAGGAGCTTGTGTCCCACTGTTTCCACCATCTCAATGCATGCTCTGTTTCACATCCTTGTTGCTTCGTTAACATTCATATATTTTAAGCACTAGACAAGTGACATTTTGTTTGCACTAACATGGTAATCGCAGTTCTCAAAACGTCGAAAAGGAACGATGAAAAATGTTGTCGGAATGACACGTCATTTTTTCGATTTTAACATTTCGACATTCACATACGCATTATAAAATGTTTTACGTTTTATTTGATGTTTTACGTGGAAGCAAGAACAGAACAAGGGACACTGAATTAATCACAAGCACAGAATGAGTAGTTCGTATTTTGGTTCTGGCTAAACAGCGTAAAACTGTTACTGTTTTACGCTGTTTAGCCGGAACCAAAATTGCGGGAAAAGTCTTCCCTAAGTCTATGTGAATTGCTATTGACAATATCGTTGATGATGTTTAACTAAATTCGTTTTGTAGTTACTTTCATTCACATTCACGTTCTTCGATTGTTGTAGATATCTAGGTATTGCGCTGTACCATACGTTATAAAATGTTTCCACTGCTTAGTTTTACGAAAACGCTATTGACAAAAGCAGTCTGATGTTCGAAGTAAACTTTTACTGCATGGAAATAGTGTCGTTTATTGGGAAAGCTAAATCTATCTGGAAATGCATTATTTATTAATTTATTTGGGAGTAGCAAACATTTTATTTTAATGAATTAATATGCATACATACATATTACAAAGGTATAACAACAGTTGTGAACTAAAGTGCAAGAATACACAACTAATGTAACTTTATACTTTGTTTTCAAATGAGTAATTATTATTAATTATTATAATCTTATTACATTAAAACAAAAACAAATTAAAAACGATCTAAAATAAAGCGTATGAAAATTCAAACGCATTACTTTCCACTGGTAAATGTCTAAATTACTAGAGGCAACGCCACGTTTGATAGAAATGTTTAGCCTCTGCCCAAGATAAAAGCCAGCCCTTAGGTCACGCGAAATGTCAACTAGGCGTCTGAAATGAACAATACTTTTACCGCAAAAATACTGAAATACAAAATTATTTATTTCTCAGGTAAAGGTGTCTCAAGAGGTTTGCGTTGACGCGAAAAAACCATCGCTTAGTTTTGCTGAAACTTGCGGAGCAGCGTTTACTTACGGACCGAAGAAATTACAATCATGGGGTAATTTTGTAAAGTAAGTTTATTTCTGTTATGTGTCTGGATTGACGTGGTATTTGAACGACCGGCTGATCCGTTGTGTGTTGTGGTATTGATTACGGCACCGGAACAAATGTTTGTACGGCTTACAATTAGTTGTGTTGTGTAGATACACTTTTTCAATCACGATAGGTACAGGACAAATCCTAGCATGGAGAACTAGTCTCTTGAAAAAAAAAACAGATTTTTTTGCACAGTTATCTACTCCAAGGTTAGCAATACAAAATGTATACTGTCTTGTTCATATTTTTACTAAAATTTATGGTAATATTTCTGCCTTTCATCTTGCTTTTTAGGGTTCCGTAGACAACAAGGAACCCTTATAGTTTCGCCATGTCTGTCTGTCTGTCTGTCCGCGGTTTAGCTCAAAAACTATTGGTACTAGAAAGTTGTAATTTGGCATGAGTATACACGTTAATGACGCCGAAAAAATGGTGAAATGAAATTTTGAAAAAAAAAACAATTATTTATAGTACCTCCCCAACATGTAAAGGGGGATGATAAATTTTATTTTGTCCTTCCCATAGCGTGGGATATTGTTGGATAGGTCTTTCAAAAATATTAGGGGTTTGCGAAGACCGTTTTTTGATTAAGTAAACCGTTCGTGACTTATCAAGGTTTAAAGTACCAATTTTCGTTAGAGTCAAGTGTCCCACCCCCTCTACCAACTAAACGGTTATAGTTAGAAATTCAAATGTCACGGCAGTAGTACCTATATATAACGAAATTTAAAGGAAAACTATCACACATAAGTGAGCTTTACAAGTCTACGAGTAATAGTCGACCAATTGTATTTGACTCGAAAATTCCGAACAACTCCATAGAAATGTCGATAGATGGCGCTAAGCGTCAGTTGTATAGCGCTAGTTTCATATTGAATACGACACGAACTTGGCAGTTATAAAAACTACGGACCCTACACTGCGCGTGGACCGACATGCACTTGACCGGTTTTTTTATTTATGTAAATGGACTGAATATCAGCGCTGGATGTCTTGCCTAGCAATTACTGAGATGGTAACCAATTCGGTGCTCAATGCAATTTTTGTAGTTATTTTTTATAATGTTTTTTTTTTATGTTTGTTTTATAGTTGTTGTGTGAGTCTGTATTTAAATCTCTTTATGGCTCAATTTACACCGCCACGGAATGGAATGGAAGTGACTTTTTGCAACGAAATTGTACAGAGCATAATGAACTTTATGTCAATTGCATAACATACAAATGACAGTAGCTAGGGGAATTCTCAAGAATGCGCGAGGATTCCACGGAAGACGCGCGACCTTTTTTTGGCTCCTCTTTAGTTTTAATGTTATAAAATTGACATAAAGTTCATTATGCTATGTACAATTTCGTTCGCTTCCATTCCATTCCGCGGCGGTATAAATTGAGCCTAAGTTTTTCTATTTTATTCAATTCTAGTTCGTTCAGTCCCTCTATGTTTTGTTTTATTTTCTCAACTCTTATCTTATCACCAGTCTATTCTTATGTTATTGAGAAAACTACATTCAATCTCAAAAGTTTTGCAAGTATGTAATTATGACTAGGTCTTTATGTTGAAGTTGATACATTATAAATAATAACACTTTTCTCTGTAAACAAAGAATCTATTTTAATATTTACATCGGAACACATAATATTAGGTTATTGCATTAGATAATACTTAAAAACAAAGAAACCAGATTAAAAGTTATGATGTTTAAATAGTCTTTTTATCAGGCAACACAGAATCCAGCTGGATTTCCACTCCATACATATAATGAAAGTATTCCCAAATCGTTTAGTGTATAGGATGTCCCTCAGAGTCAAATGGTATACTGTTTCATCATTATATGAATGTTGCAGTTTCTTTACATATGCAAAAGTACCTAAGCCTTATTGAAACCTTCGAGCTTTGAGTGAATGCCTCGTTGGCCTGCCAAAAATCATTGATCTTTTCATTGGAATTGAATAATTAATAAAAAAGAAGACGCCGAGTTTCTTTTTAGTATATTTTGGTAACCGTAGATGTAAAGCACTTTTAATGTCCTTTTTGCGAAGTCAACAGAGTTGTGATGGCCCAGTGGTTGCATACACGACTTAAGAGTTGTATTTTGTAGGTTTGAAACCAAGCAAGCACATTAGTTTGAGTACTTTTCAGCATCGAAAAAATCTTGAGGAAATCGACTTCACCTTGGACTGAAGAACTCGAAGACATAAAACTTCAACTAATTTGTACTACTACGCACACGTGATAAATAAGACCCATACTCTCTCATAGAAAACACAAAAATAAAACGATTTGGGAATACTTTTATTGTGCGTACAGCTAAGGAGTGGAATCACTGCTGGAATCTGTGTTTCCTGATAGCTATAACTTGGGGTCGAGATAATGAAGCACGCATACCTAAGTCTATCATTGTTTACCATCAGGTGTGGTGGTGGTCAAACGCGAAATGATAATCAGTAAAAAAGTAAGGCCTGTGGCTCAGTGGAAACGATTGCGATTGATTATGTTTAACATAGTTCTTCCCGGTTTTGTTTTGACTTTCTCTAAAAGCAGGCTGACTCTTTGAAAATGCACTGCGACTATTTCTAACAAACCAGTTAAAGCATTATGCTCACCGAAGGCTATTACTTAAAAAACTCAAACACAATATATTTTATTTCACATAGGCCTACTTGGCCACTTATAAAACGTCAGAAGTTAGTGCACTGTTCGAAATTAGTCGTTTTCTATGTATTAGAAGAACCGCCAAGAAACTCCACAGTTACTCATTTCAAAATATCGAACTAACTATGTAATGGAATCTAAGGTAACTAATTTAACCACCTTCCAAGGGTCGTAGCGTAATGAAAATTCGCAGCTGTATGTAGTTCTGATGACAATACAATAATATGGTACTGTCGAACTGATCTGATGATGGAGCCGGAAGATATGAACTGGAACTTCATGATGAAAAATCGTATCATAGCTGTTTTGGATTTCTTAAAAAAGTCTTGTAATGAACTTAGACCACAATTAGGTTTCAAGGTCTGATGATGAAGCCGGAAGATAGGCACTGGCATTCCATGATGGCATATCGTATTATAGTCGTGTTTGCACTTGTGAGAAAGACCACGTAATGGACTTTGAACACGATCAGGTTTCAAGGTTATAACAAACCTAAAGAAAATCCGTAATCGATTTTCTTAATTTTTTTTTGGTATTTACGTGCATTTATAAAAGCGTGTTTTTCTAGTGTTTTTTAAACTATTAATTTTTATTACAATGTATCCATAATACCTACAGTACTGGCATGATGCAATTTATTCTTGTGTTGGTTAATTTTGTCTTTATTCACTCTTTATAGTATAAGCAAAAAACTGCAGCAAAAAAGCCTTCTCTTTCCTAGCACCTTCTTTCTTTCCTTTCATGACCAAAACATTAACTAATTTTCTTATTAATTTTCAGAGTTCTGGTGGACTACTCTATGGTGGTAACATACTTCAGCGTCCTATGTGTCTACGTAGTCTTCATAGGATCTTCAATGAAAGAAGTGAGTGAACTTTTCATTAAATAACTTAACTCTTAAAATAATACCGTTTCTTTGAATCTCATTGAAAAATAAAACAGTGCAAGAATGCGCCTTAAAGTTTTATCATAGCAATATTATTTTTTTAACACCTGTGACTAACTGGAAAACTGTAGGCGTTTCTTTGTACGATTGGATTTTTTTATTATTTTACCTTTATAATTAATGTACCTTGAATATTTTAATATAATACATAGTGCAAAATCAGTCTTAGAATCGTCTCTTCTGATAGGGATCTTAGTATCGAACTTATGGAAAACATTATCACTTCACATAGATTATTATCATAACCAGAACCCTTCACACGTTGTGACATCCACAATAAAAAAATACAATATACTGATAACCTCCTCCTTTTTAAGTATGGTTAAAAATTCCACCACAGTAAAGCATTTGGCCTACTTTCTATAGCTTACCACAATTTTCTAAAATTTTACGCGAGTGATTAAAAGAACATAAATATTTAGTACCGTCTTTGAAGTAGTGTCATTTTGTAGTGACACATAATATATCTATACACACATACACAACAATCATAGTATAACTGGAAATGTATTATAGGTACGTACTCTATTTAGATGACACGAGATTTGACCAGATATTTCCTAAACATTTGTTTATCTTTCAAAGAAATTCTGAGTATAGCTTGATTATAGAAAAATTCTGAGTATAGCTTGATAGAGAATTTTTTTTTTACTTTTCGCAGCAACCTGACAGTATTTTATTTATTAAATACGTGTTTTTGCAGGTACACAAGAGGTACCAAATTTACTTATAGCCACCAAGTGTACTTAGCTACATATATTCGTTAGCAGTACACCCGCGGTTCTGACATCAGGATGGCGGGTGTACCTAATTTTAAAAATATCATTGTACGGGTGTAGGTACACAGATTTTCAAGAGAGGTACGTAAAGGTACACAGAAGGTACCAACTAATTGTAATAAATTTAGGCCGATCTGAAAAGTACACCCGCGGTTCTGACGTACATGTTGTCTGACCTGACAGTTAGGCTGTATATATTTAAGCAGCTCTCACTTGTTTGATAAAATAAGCTTTCAGATACTTACCTAGTCCCTATACCTAAATATATTCCTAAAGATATCCAAACAAATATTTGCAATGTTTCAGTAAAAAAACGTAATCCATATTTAAATACCAAGGGGAAATATTATTTAAAATATGTAACAACATCATAAATAATAGGTCTACGGTATATTATGGGCAGCCCCGAAACGCAAGGGCAAGTGAAGAAGCAGTATGGGTTTTTAGTTAGAAGAAGTCTGACACCCACCCAGAAAAAAAAGGTAAATTATGGGTAGAATAGGTATTTGACGAAAACGATGTGAAGTAAAATATTCAATTATAATGTTGTTATTCACTGTACGATCTATGAACTTTGTGTGTAAGAAATAGTCTTTGTATTGTGTGACGTAATATTTACCTATACAAAGTTTTTTTGATATATGCTCGTGCCTGTCCGTAGTTTCATCCGCGGAAAATAGTTAAATTTCTGACCACAGATTACTAAATATTATCCACGCAACTATTGCCACTGGTTTTACCCCCGAATATTTATAATATCTTTGAAATATCTTTACATTTTTATTAACACATATGAAATCGATACATATAATAAAACAGTAAAAAAAATTGTCATGAAATATATTTACAAAAAAAATAATTTGGGTTTAGAAACAGTAATACGAGTATAGCAAGAATTCTTTAAATAAAAATGCCTGTCTGTTGGTCCGTTCATACTCGCTATCTAACTCCAAGATGGATTTGAATTAAACTTTTTCGTTGCGTAGATATTAATTTTACAATCTTAGCTAGTTTCTGTAATTAATTATAGCTTATGTAGCTGCGGGTATTTATCTGCTTCGGGGATTGAGGCTATGAAATAATTTACGCTAGATTGAGTTTGGATATTTATTTCAAAATGAATTACCCGTTCAGTAACAGCTTGTACAAATGTATAAGCTATAATTGATTTCGGAAACTGGAACACTTGAGTAACAGAGAACAGAGAAGAAGAATGATGAAGAATGTAAGATCGTTACACGCAAGCCAAGCCACAGGCAGAAATTGTCTGATACAAAATGTTATTATTATTACAAAAAGCCTCGTACACCTACATTATAATTAAGAAACATCTAACTTTGATGAGTCAGTAAGTCAGGTAATAAATAATAATTATTATTTACTTTCCTCACTATAACGGCAAAACTTTCATTAATATTATTAAAAAAAAAATATTCTAAAGTTTCGTTAAGCAAGACTGGTCCAAAATAAAATTGTATTTTAATCTGTATACTATAAGGTTTAAATTCAGCCGTGTTTCGCCGTTTCCGCCCTTTCCTTTTTAATAGTTGATAACGAATATTCTAACCATGAAAAAGCCTCAAACCACGAGAATGTGGCCTTTGTTGTGGATGTGGTGCTTTTGTAATATAGTGAGATAAGATATATAGATTTTGGACTTTATTAAAAGCGAGCAAGCGATGTTTTCGCTTGGTGAGGATGGGATAGACGAGTATACAATATTTGGGAAAATTTTGTGTGTGGTGAGACTTGATTAGACCTGATTTTGTATAACACTTACATCAAATTATCAACGAGAGAATAATAAACTCCTTTTTAGCAGCTTGGGGGAGTAATAAAGCAGAAATATGAGGTTGAATACTTTTTCAATCGGTGGGCAAATCATACATATATGGCTCGTCCCGCTATGGGTAGTTACTCTTTCGCGCAAAAATAGAACGGATCAGAAATACATGTGACAGTGGTAGCGGTGTCGATCACAATAAATGAACGAGGGTAGACCGACCCGTAATCAGCGATGGGCGATTGTTACTGATTCCGATAATCGAATGGTTTGATACTACTAATATTAACATTCGAATACAAAAACAATCGATCGCTAGTTCGCAAATTCGAATAAAACCGCTAGTTCATTCATTTACTTTGCCATACAAAATTGGTATGTTTCGTATTATAATAAAGTCTACTTTTAATTGATATTCGTAGTAATAAGTTAATAGTTACTGATTTGCGAACCGCTAGTTCATTTATTCAGTTTGCCATACAGTTTACGTTTTTCTCGTACTATAAAGATTACTTTTAGTTGATAGCAATAATTAGATATGACTAATTTCCGAGAAGGCAGGTACTTCAGAAAGTATCGAAAATGTGGTCGTTGCCCTTTCTACAAATCGCACACGCACACAGTTATAATAAGATTACTTAGATATGTGTACAGGTCACAGGTTCACACCAAAACAAGAACCGGACCGGACGAATGAGAATTTTTAATACACTTTCTATATGTACAAATTCGTATTTTTATATTATAATTTACCGTTACCTTCTTATGCACGTAAGTCGTCAATACGTATCCCCTCGTACAAGTTAGTTAGGTGTTACAACCAATATATTTTCTTATTCGAGCGCAATAATAACTACATAGGTATATTCGAATACAAACTAGTCGTTCGATGGTTTGATGATTCAATCAATTTTGCCACACGAAATTGGGTATTTTTTCTCAGTGCATAGAGTTTACTTTTAGATGAGGTTGCGGATATTCGAATATATAAACTAGTAGTAATGAAATTTGAATCGGAAGGAAAGAGACGACGCAATACATTCTTATTTACTTCTCGCTTTTGTTCAAATTCGAATGAGTTGTAAGGTTATTCGAATAATTTGAATGACTTCTACAATCGAATCATTCGAATAATGTCATTCACAATCGCCCATCTTTACCCGTAATAATCATTCCGCTTCCGACGCTCGCCCGCGACGGTCGTACCGCTCCGCGCTCTCGATCGTTCTGTGTCTGTGTCATCGCTTCGTCGCGCTCGCCGTGACGTCATTCGTAGTCGCCGACTACGACGCCTGGTCCGGATCCGCCTTTTTCGAGGCGGTGAAGGATTTCCTGTTTCTCTAACAGAGTATCGTCAAAAACAATTTGGTTTGGCCCCTTCAGGGTAAAACCACAGTTTCGTGGTCCTTGGTGGAAACCTCACGGTGTCAACAAAACCAAGGGGGTGCTGACCCGACGCACCCGCTGATCCCCTTCAGGGTGAAGCAGTCAATTGGAGTCGAGTGCTAGGTTTTGGCCTTGGGGGATCTCCTAGTCAAACCTAGTTACTGAGTTTCCTTTTCAGCTACTCACCTAGTGTCGGTTGGGTGTGTCTACCCCTTCGCACTAGACCCAATAGGGCCCGGTTCGCACAAGAAGACTGGCGACCGGTTACAAGCTTAGGGCTCACCATTAGGTACTCACCTCCCAGTCTCTACCCGACTGGGAGGGTTACACATCCCCGGACCCATCCATCCGGGGAGTTAGGCCAGTTAGGCTTTAAATAGGCCCCCCGCGGGAGAGAAATCTCCAAAATTTCCTCATTAAATTTTTGATCCATTCGCCAATCATGGCGAACTCCAATATTTTGGAGATATTGTTAGAGATCCTTAGGGAAAACCCTGCTATTTCCGCCAAATATGGCGGAAAAATCCAGCGTGAAATCGCTAATAGTCCTCCGGCTACCGAAGCCAACGTCACTGATTTTAGTGACGCGCTTGACAGCCCATTATCTCCCCCGCTTGCCGATCAAGGCATCCCAGTTGGTCACGGAAGTGTTTATTAACTCCGTTCCCATTGTTCATCAAACAACGAACGACTTCCAGGTAGATAGCCCTCTATTGCCCCCGGCCGCCGACAAAGTCGTGCCGATCGCCCGATTCCCGAAATCACCCATTGTTTCCGGCCCACCTACTATTCCCATTGTTCATAAAACAATGGACGCCGCGCAGGTGTGCGCTGCACCTGAATTCCGTGAAATGGACATCACCGAACCTATGTCCAATAACAACTCCGACAATGATTTGTCATCATGCCCCTCATCCTCGGAAGACGACTTTCAAGTCGTCACCGGCGGCAAGAGGAAGAAAGGGAAAACCTCCCAGGCCAGCAAGGCCAAAAAGACCACCGCGTCACCCCCGTCCCCAACTCAAACGCCCGTACGACCCGCTAGCCCCGTCCCAACGACCTCCACTCGCGCGCAGGATAGTCGTCCCCCCAGCCCGATAGCCCAAACTTCCTCAACCCAAAGGAAGCAACGCCCTCCGCCCCCCTTTTACATCCAGGACAAGGGGAAATGGACTGATGTGTCTAAGATGTGTGTTGATCGAAAGATCAACTACACAAACGCCCGTGCCTGCCAAAATGGCATTAAAGTCACCGTCCCTACGTCGAACGACTATAGGGAATTATATCGCGCCCTCCGTGAAAGGAATATTTCCTTTCACACTTTCTCCTTCCCCGAGGACACGCCCACTCGTGTTATTATTAAACGTGTCCCTAAAGAAATCCTAGTACAGGATATTAAAGACGACCTTGCCGATCAAGGTATACCAGTGATCGCAGTCCATCGCTTACATAAAGCGAGAGGCGGTGAATTGTACGACATGGTTCTTGTCATTTGTGAACCAACCGAAGGTCATCACCCAATATTTAAGATTAAGTCTATTTGCTCCCTATCCGGTATCTCAATTGAAAAGCCCTACAAAACCGCAACAGTGGGACAATGCCACCGTTGCCAACTGTATGGCCATGCGCAGAGCAACTGCTATGCGACTCCCAGATGCGTCAAGTGTCTGGGCGAGCATAGCACTGCGGACTGCCCACGGCCTTAAGACCGAACCCTCTGTTCGGAACCACCCAGCTGCGTTCTCTGCGGCCAGACCGGTCACCCGGCAAACTACCGCGGCTGTCCCAAAGCCCCCAAGCTCGCTCCTAAATTAGCGAAGCGCGCCAACGCCCGCCAACAGAGAGAGGCACCTTCTTCTCAAATTCCCCAACGTCTCGCTCCTCAGAGACCGTCCCCGTGGAACAGGCTAAACCACGAAAAAGCCTTTCCCTCCTTGGCCCCTGCCAAACCTTTGCAGGCACTGATGGATATACCCATCGCAGCGCAGATCCTGCCTACACCCGTGGCTACAGAGCCCACAGCCAGTCACAAACCCGCGCCTCAAACCACTGCTGCTCCTGCAGTCAAACAACCGCCCAATCCCTCACCCGTCGCGCACGGCGAGGCTTGCGCCCAGACTATACTGCGCCATTATAGGTTATTTATGACCTGCCAAGCCAGATCTCTCCGCGATGCCCTTCTGGCTGCCGAACAGCAGAATAATGGCAAAATTACGACGGCAATGTACAGCCAAATATTTAGCACACACAGTGATGTGGTGCTAGGTCTCGACCAGATGGATGCGATGGACCGATCCAATGGATTCCCAACGCACAAACCACACTAGGCCTCGATCCCTCAAATTAGGTTTTTTCAACGCCAATGGCATTTTCAACCAACGCGCCGAAATAACTAAATTCCTCCGCGACCACCAATTAGATGTCCTCCTTATATAGGAGACCCTTTTGAAACCCCACCGCGCTGATCCCAAAATTGCGAATTACCGTCTAGTTCGCAATGACAGAACACGTTGCCACGGTGGCGGTACCCTTATTTATTATAGAAAGGAGTTATACTGCATCCCTTTGACCCCACCCGCGCCTCTCTCTCACCTAGAGTACTCTGCCTGTCGACTAGGCATGACTGGTCATCCTCCGATAACCATCATCTCTGCCTACCATCCCCCACCATCGGTCGCGTCTCTTGCTTCAGACGATCCTATTGCGCTCACCAGCGATCTCACGACTCTCTTCGGCCTGAGTGACTCCGTCTTACTAGCGGGCGATCTCAACGCCAAACACCCCGCTTGGAACAGCAACACGACAAATGCCAGAGGCAGAATCGTGTATAACCTAGGCGCGACCCTAAACTACGACGTCATCGCTCCGATGATTCCCACCCACTACCCACACGACCCTAACCATAACCCCGATGTCCTCGATGTGGCGCTCCTAAAGAATGTAAACCTCCGTTTACACTCCATAGAAGCGCTTCACGAGCTCAACTCGGATCACCGTCCCGTTATCCTACACCTAGGTTCCCGCTCGGGTAACCATGATCCTACCCAACCTCCTCCGACCCAATTGATCACCGACTGGAGGAAAGTAAGTGAAAAACTGAAATCCACCACGTCGCCTCAATTGGACACCATTCCTGACCACATATTCTCAGTCGCTGACACGACGGCGGCGATCGACTCGCTTACAGATCACATACAATCCGTCCTGAACGATTGTTCAAGGGAAGTTCCTGTAGTGGAAGACCACCGCTGGAAACTCCCGGACGATGTACGGAATCTGATAACCGAGAAGAACGCAGCCATCCGTGCGTACAGCGCTTTTCCCTGCGCCGCAAACAAAGCTCACATGCGCAACTTACAGCGTGCTGTAAGGAAACGCATTGCCGAGCAGCGTAATGCGAGCTGGGACAAGATGCTGAGCGAACTTGAGCCCACCCATCTTGCCTTCTGGCAGCTTCAGAGGAAGTTACGATCCACTGAAGAGGCCACAATGCCTCCTCTCATTCGTCCCGATAAGAGTGTCGCCTTCGATAACTCTGAAAAAGCAGAATGCCTAGCCGACAGCCTAGAGTCCCAGTGTTCTCCCAGCTCTCAACCAGTAGACCAAGCCCACCTCGATATGGTGAACGCCGAAGTCGAACGTAGAACTTCCCTTCCGCCCGTCGAAGATCCCGATAATCCACTGGCCCCCATCACTCCTGATGAGGTCCAGGATATCATTAAAAGTCTCCAACCGCGAGAAGCCCCTGGCTCCGACGGCATCACCAATAGGGTTTTCAAACTTTTCCCCGCCCAGCTTATAGTGCTAATGACTGCCATCTTCAATGGCGCATTGAGCAATAATATGTTCCCCGCAACCTGGAAACAGGCCACCGTCATAGGTATTCCCAAACCAGACAAGCCCAAGTCTGACCCGTCTAGCTACCGTCCCATTAGCTTACTCAACGTCCTCGGTAAAATCTATGAAACGCTTATATATAAGCGGCTCAAAGATTTTGCCGAAGCAAAGAGTCTAATACCCAATGAGCAGTTCGGATTTAGAACCGAACACTCATGTATCCAACAAGTCCACCGCATCGTAGAACACGTCAGCGCCGGCTTCCAACGGGGCGCAATAACGGGAGCCTTATTCTTCGACATAGCGAAAGCGTTCGACAAAGTCTGGCACAATGGCTTAATCTATAAGCTATACCAACTCGGCGTGCCTGACCGTCTCGTGCTCATTCTACGGGACTTTTTATCGAACCGCACCTTTCGTTATCGAATTGAGGGGGAGCTTTCCTCTCCCCATCCCATTCGCGCAGGAGTTCCTCAAGGCTCCGCACTATCCCCCCCCGTTTTCACGCTATTCACTAGTGATATTCCCAAGCATAAAAATACCCAGCTAGCCCTATTCGCCGACGATACGGCTATCTATTATACCGGTCTTAAACCCGATGCCATCGCTCGCACTCTCCAAACTTCCGCAAACACTCTGGCCAAGTGGTTCCGGAAATGGAGAATCGAAGTCAACCCAGACAAAAGCCAGGCAGTCCTCTTTTCTAAACCGCGGATAAAACCCACCCTCCCCCCGTCCGATTACCATGTACGGCAAGCCGATCCCTTGGGAAAAGCAAGCAAAATACTTAGGTGTGGTCCTCGATAGACACCTCTTCTTCGCTGAGCACATAAAGCAGGCACGTTCGCGCGCCGCTTTCGCTCTAGGTAGGCTCCACTTCATTCTTAGCTCTCGCAGCAAGTTATCACTCAGGTGCAAGCTGCGTATTTTCACCGCGGTCATCCGTCCAATCATGACCTACGCCTGCGTTGTTTTCGCACACGCAAAGCCCTACCTCCTCCACAAGATGCAGAACCTCCAAAACCGATTCCTCCGTAGAGTCACGGAAGCCCCCTTTTATGTTCGAAATGAGCTTCTTCACGTAGATCTCAAGATGCCCACCATCCAGCAGTTCATGAAACGTGTCTCCAAGCGTTTCTTTGAAACTTCAATCCAACATAGGAATCCCCTTATCGTATCGGCCGCCCAATACGAACCCTCGCGTATCTCTAAGATTCGCCGACCAAGGCATACCCTAGTCACTCCCGATGACGCAATCACCCTGCTTCAAGAGAGCCGTAGGGAAACAAGTACAGTGGCACACAAACACAAAAACCGACCGTCCATCCGTCCTCGCCGCCGAGGCCCGCCACGACGTCCCCGTAATAGTCCACCCCGACCCTTGCCAGAGCCAGCCCGCGACGCTGAGCCAGTAGCTTTAAATTCCCTTATTAATAATAATAATGATATGATCCAGCCTGTCCCTAGCTGCCCTCCCCTGCGACGCCCTAAGCCGAGGTCCGTACCCCACAGGGGGTGCCCTTAGCGTGTAGTCGCCTAGTTTGTAAGTTTTTTAATAAGCCCTGGCTGGAGGCTTTAATTAATTTATCAATTAAGGCAACCACAGGCAAGTCCGGTTAAGCAGCCGACAACCTCAGAGGTTGACCTGCGAGATGCCAAACACAAAAAAAAAAAAAAAAACGACCCGTAATAATTTCAGTTTATCCGTGATCATGGCGCTTAAAACAATAAATACATAATTATGGATAATGTCCCGTTTTAAGTTCTAATAATACTGTTAGTGACCATGTTAGTTTAAAAGCTATAACAATGACTGAAAATATTGGGCTTATTTAATGTCAAATCAAGTCAAGAGTTTTTCAAAATATGTATTTTATTATAGCTATATACACGGTTTCAATTCTACCTTTCAATTTGATTGAAGCAAATGAATTGAACAATGTAAACGTAAAATTGAATCATTCAATGTCAATGTTCAATCGCATTGAAAGAATTGAGCTTGCTCAATATTTTCAATTTTGCCGTTTTTGTGTTCAATGCATTGAAGGAAAGTTGTACGTGTAAACACAATAATTGAATGGTTCAATAGATTTTCATTCTCAATGTCGCAGTGTCAAGTAAAAATGTCAATAGTTTTCTGTATAATTATTGTTATTGTATGAATAGAGTAACCCTTTTAATTTCTTCAAATTTAGCTTCATTCATACAAAGATTCTGCCAATTCTCTCAATAGACAATTTGAACCGCCTAGGGCTGCTATCCGTCCGGGTTTCCCCAGATTTGTCGTAGTTTGGATGGAGGGGGATTTACCTACCCAACACATTTTTCTCATTGTTTTTGTTAGTAAAAAGAGACTATAATAGTAAAAAAAAATATAAAGATGATGTTACCAGTTGATGTTATCAGCAAATAAAATCCATAATGAAATATATTTAATTTTATTTTTAGCTTAAAAAAATGTTCTAGGGTGTCCGGGGAAAGAAATGATTATACCCAAAAGTCTGAAGTTTTTCAAGTCTTTGTCCAGGCCTGGCAATTTATGTGATGGAAACCTACCAAGCCTGTCTTCATATCATCCATCCAAAAAATAAAAAAAAAATACAGACGGCGTTGGTGGATGCGTCTGTTTCTTCGCTTCTTCCTTGTCAATTCTTCTATTAATTAATCTCAAATTAGATTGATTCCCACGCATACTACCTGATTCGTAGATATTTTAATGAGCAATGCGCATTGAATAGTTCAATGTTCAATTTTGATAGTAGTACATGTAAACAGAAGTATCTTTTAATTCTGAGCCTTTCAATAACATTGAAGCAATGTGATTGAACCGTGTAGGGGAGGTCCCCTAGTGGCGGACACATAAGGTTTTCAGGAATAAAACTAAAACTATTTCGACAAATATGTATTTATTTATGAATAAACTAAATGAACAAAATATAAAATCAAAATCAATGAATGAAAATACGATTTTGCGTAAACATAATCTAGGAACGTTAATTAAGTTTTCATAAGAAAAACTAAAGTGTTTAACATTGGCACCTAGTACCAGACGGGTAAATCTTCAAACCCCAAGCGTCGGCTATTCCTAAAACATTGTGCATCTGTCAGATATATAGGCATCTCCACATACCGGAACGTCTGCACATGCTTTATGAGCCCATTGTTGACAGCTGGAGCATTGTATCCAGTCCTCGTCCTGGCCCTCTAAACATTTAACACAAGTAGCCTTTTCTATATTAGATATTACAGTTAGTGGCTCCTTTTTTGTCGTTATAACCACTTTTTCCTTTAGCCTTCACACCTTTGGTTTGTTTCCCTTATTTTCTATTGCCTTTTTAAACATATTTACTATCATTTGTTCCTTCTAGCTCTTTTTATTTTCTTTTTCTTGAACAGCAATTTTGTAGGGTAATGACGTCTAAATTTCACTTATTTCACTTTTTCTCTTACGAGCCTTTTTATTGCGTCATCTGACAATGGTTTTAGTTTATGTACAGTGTAGACAATATCAAGATCAAAGACATTGTAACGCGACGAAGACTTCCGTCAAATTCATTTCTTTGGACAAAATCTTATCCACCGCAGTTTTTAAACTTTGCTGATCCCATTTTCCTTTCTTTTTCCTTTCCGGTAGTAGGGGACACGAAATGTGCAAAATTATGTATTTTATACTGAAACTGTTTAGATAATTAATAAAAACTTTCACAATTTAGTAATTATAATGGAACACTGTCTTTTTTTTTAAATAACACAAACGAAAACACACAAAACCATAGCAGTAATACTCACTTGAAATTTGTGTGACGCAACGCTTTTCCTGCAAAATTGCAATCCGCCGCTCCCACCGAGACAGTGTACCTCACTGGGAAACCGTGTCGCGTGATCCTGTATCCCTACGTTATCCTGCGCCCCTTTCACCGATATTTGAATAGATCACGTTGTCATTTGTAGAGATAGTATGAGTGTCCGACGCTAGGTGCCGTCCGACGCTACGGGACTTCCCACTAATATCGCGATTAGTTCCGTACATGGAATGTCTCAGTTTCAATCAGTGGAGTTAACATGTGTACCCGTTTGATATCAGATAGTGATAGTCTTACTTAACACTTAAATCAAGCTAGCGAAAATATAACAATAATCGTAATTGTTGCGCTTACACATTTGTCTTCGTGGTGCTTAATAAATTAGACAGTACAGTAATCATAACTTATAATAATATTTATTGAAGCACACACGAGTATTGTCTGTTTTGTATAGTGTGATTCTTATTCGATGAGATACCTAATCATCTAATCCCGGTCTAGATGGAGCGAGATTGTGTTATTTCGACATACCAAAGAACTACCCTATTCCTTTAGTTACTCTTGCATTTCAAGACCGCGGAATGTCGCTAGAACATTCTCACTCTGTCCTCTCTCACTAACAAGCATTCGTTATTATCTTTATTTATCCGTAAAAATGACTAAAATATTTCTAACTAAAAATATAATTATGTATCATTGTCTTCAGGTACTAGATGTCTACATGCCAGATAACCCCTTATCGATTCAGACAGCCTGTGCGCTGACCTTGGTACCACTGGTCATTATTTGCCAGATTCGTAATCTGAAGTACCTGGTACCATTCTCCGCGCTGGCCAACTTTCTGATCCTTGTGGTGTTCGTGATTACCCTGTACTACGTGTTCCTGGATCTTCCACCTATCAAGGAGAGGGAGCTGGTTGCTGGAATAACGCAGTGGCCTTTATTTTTGAGGTAAGTTTCTTTTAATTGCTGACTCGCTGTGTCACGCGGTTATCTTCATAAATTGTAACCTATGTGTTTTACCCATGTACAAGCTATATTATTGGAAAGTTGCATCAAACATCCACACATTTATACATACTTCCTCACAAACTTAGTAAGATTACACTATCTCACCTGAAGTTTTTTGAAATTATGCGGTACTAGCTTATGCTATGATTTCGCTCGCGAGAAAAGGTATTTTTTTTAATAAATTAGTAGTCATCCTAAAACACTTCATCTATCTTATCACCAAAAACTACATATATTGAACTGTTCTGTTTTGACGCAAACGAAGGACAAACAAACACAGTCTCTTTCGTATCTATACTATACTAATATTATAAAGGTGCAAAATTTGTTTATTGTTTAAATTCGCTAATCTTCCAAAGTACTGGGCAAATTTGGATGAAATTTGGTATGAAAGTAGCTTGAATCTTGAGAAGGGTGAGAAAGGCTTTACCGGATTCCAAAAAAGGAAAGTTATTTTTATTTCGTGATATCGGTAGCAAAGCCCCGCGTGGCTGCTAGTTTATAATATTAATATAAGAAAGAACCGATTTATTTCACGTTTATCGAGAGAGAAAAGAAAGCATAAAGTACTTGAGGTTCAAAAAGTTTTTAGATTGGAAGGTACTTAGGTCTTCTTTCACGTAGAAACTTGGAGATTTTCCCTATAGTTTAGTACGAGTACTAACGAGCGCGCCTTGGATAAGAATAATAACGCATTTATAAGTTTAGTTTTAAAAACAAGTGAGCTTATTAAAGAATAAAGGAGATTACCCATTTTATGAGGAAAGTTCTATCCCGGTGAAAGAGTGTTGTGTTTTAAATATTTTTGATTATTGTTGTAGTAGAAACAAAATCCATAAAATATATATTTTTCTGGGGTAGGAACAAATTAAGGTTGAGATTTGAAATTGACACTGATATTTTTTTCACAAGTTAGATTGTCTTATTGCTTTAGTATAAAAGTGATAATATAATTATGGCTATCATACAAGTTCATCTTTTACGTAATGGAAAATATACCTATAATATACTCATCTGTAGTAGGTACTTAATAACTCAAAACAAATTTTCGTAATTAAATTTGATAGGTATTGATAATTGTAAATAAGTATTAGTAAAAAAGTAGTAATAAAAATCCCTCTCCCAAAAACATCCAACCCCAGCCTGCTAAATCACTACAGACTTATCTCCATTCTTCCTTTCCTATCGAAGATTCTGGAAGCAGTTGTTCTTTAGCAAATATCTTCCTTTGTGTTTGGGAATAATCTTTTATCCCCTTTCCAATCAGGCTTTCGGCCTAGTCACAGCACAGCCACAGCTTTGCATAAGGTTACAGAAGATGTAAGGAATGGTCTGGAGAATTCGAGATTAACGGTATTAGGTTTAATTGATTTCTCCAATGCTTTCAATACCGTTGATCACGACATCCTCCTGGCCATTCTGTCACACATTGGGGTATCTTCGTTGGCACAAGATTGGTTCTCATCTTATCTTCGTGGTCGCCAGCAAGTGGTTCGTGCTGATCAGATTCTTTCTGAGTGGTGCGCCCTGAAAACTGGCGTCCCACAAGGCGGCAAACTATCTCCACTTTTATTTTCTCTTTTCATAAACTCTATTTCCACTATCCTCAAATGCTCTTACCATTTGTACGCTGATGACCTACAGCTCTACGCGCAAGCTGACGTTGACAACCTGGACAACTGCATCTCATTACTGAATGCTGACCTTCTAGCTATCAGTGATTGGTCAAGCAGGTTAGGTGTTACTGTCAATGTCAGTAAGTGTCAGGCTATCCTAATCGGTATCTCATATTTTCTGAGAAACTTGGACACCAGCCAACTTCTCCCGCTTAACTTCAACAATACTGTCATCCCTCTCTCGCCGCACGTAAAAGACTTAGGCCTATATATTGACGACAGGTTAAGTTGGAATAAGCAGATTGCACAGGTTAGTCAGAGGGTAACATTCACACTGCGATCTCTCTATAGATTGAAGCATTTCCTTCCTTGTAGCACTAAAACCACATTGGTCCAATCACTTGTGCTTCCTATCATTGATTATGCTGATGTTTGCTATTCTGATCTTTCCCAAGAACTTCTTAACAAACTGGATCGACTTCTCAACAACTGTATTCGTTTCATTTTTGGCCTTCGAAAATATGATCACATTTCTTTCTTCCGTTCTCAGATTAAATGGTTGCCTATCCGTCAAAGGAGATCCCTCAGATCCCTCTGTATGCTCTTCACTATTATGAACGATACTTGTGCTCCTGTTTACTTAAAACAAAATTTTAAATTGTTGAGCAGTTCTCATGATCTTAACCTTCGCGCATCCAAAAACTTACTTCTTCACATTCTTTCTCACCGCACTGGGTTTCTATCTAATTCTTACGCTATTTCTACTATTAAACTCTGGAATTTGCTACCCCTTGACATCAAGAAGGCTGAGTCCAAATTTTCTTTTAAGCATAAAATTAAAAACCACTACTTAAGGGGCTGTTATTCTTAGTTTGGTCTTTGTCATAATTATTATGAGCTCTCTTATTCAGAAAGAATATTATACAGGACCGTATCTATTAGTTTGTCATTTTAGCATAAATGTGTATTTTATTAGTATTATATTACTAATATATAATTAGTATTATATTTATTAGTATTAAATGTATTATTTCATTCCATATTCTCGTACACCTACCACAGCGTGTTTTTTTTTTTACCCAAAGGTTGACTGGTAGAGAATGCCTTGCTGCATTAAGTCCGCCAATGTAACTAGATTAAGTTAAGACTAAGTTTAAATAAATAAATAAATAAGTAGATAATTGTAATTTATTTATTCACAATAAAATACTATCATTACTGTTATTAACCTAATGCGACAGCAGAGCAATAGGTAAGGAAAACGACATTTCCCTTGCAGTTGGGTAACAAACAAAAACACATACACGAAGTAGTTGCAATGGTCGAAATTCGAGCAGAATATAAATTGTTTCAAATGCATTATTATCTTATATATTTCTACACACCTTCTCTTTATAAACTCTGGCTGTACCGAATATACAATACGCCATCCCACCCATACGCACAAAACGTTTTGGGAATACTTTTATTGTGCGTATGGCTAAGGAGTGGAATTTCCTGCCGATCTGTTTTTTCTGATCGTTATAACCTGGGAGTCTTTCAAGTCAGGTTAGGTTACTTCTAGGCAAGCATGCTCCATCTTCAACCACATCATCACTTACCATCAGGTGAGATAGGGGTCAAATACGAGCCTATTGTTAATAAAAAAAAATTACACTTCATTTGCTCAATTTTCGTAAAAAGAAGTAGGTAAAAAGGAAAGCAATAGGAAGCGGAGTTTTCATTACCCCCTTTCTATGACTTTTTATTAATATATAATAATTATATGTATTTGGTATGTATTATGATAAATATGTCTGTAAGTTTATTTTAGTTATTTATGTTTGAATATATGATCAACTTAGTTTATTTTTTTATGCACCTGCCATGTTATCTCTTCACCACCCCTGGTTGACTGGTAGAGAATGCCTATGGCATTAAGTCCGCCTTTGTAATTTTTTTGTTGCATAAAGTTTCAATAAATAAACAGTACAAAGTTTTTGCTAAACGTAGGTATAATATAGATATTCAATTCCAGTATAGCACACGATACTACATCAGGGGCCAGCATTATGTTTGGGCAATCTCCATTTATTTGCAACCCCAAATACAGTGCAAGATGTAAAAAAAAAAATTAAATAAAAGCGTTTCTGCTAACCAGTGGCTAAAAAAAACTGGTTGTGATGACAAAAAAATAAGGCGCTAAATAGCTCGAATTCCTGTTTTGCTATTTGCCAGAAATACCTAAGTCCGGAATAATCTGTACGCTTTAGCTGTCTCCGAATACCAACGCTTTCTGAAATTTGTATTTGAAGTTAAATATTTTGCCCGTTCCATCGTTGGACTATAAGCCAACGATGCACCATCGTTACATGGTGGACAGCCCACCCATACGCACAAAACTTTTTGGGAATATTTTCATTGTGGGTACGGCTAAGGAGTGGAATTCCCTGCCGGAGTCTGTGGTTCCCGATAGCTCTAACATAGGGGTCTTTAAGTCAAGAGTGAATTGGTTATTTTTAAGTAAGCGTGCTCCATTTTCAACCACATCATCACTTACTATTAGGTGAGATGGTGGTCAAACATGAACCTATTATCAATAAAAAAAAACAAAAAGGAATGATTCAAACAAGCTTCTGCCCGCGACTTGTTCGCATGGTGGGGTTTTCCTGCGTAAATCCCGATCCCATGTGAATCCCAGAATGAAAAGTAGCCTAAGTGGTATTTCAGGATGTCAACTATCTACTTTCCAAATTGTATTCAGATCCGTTTAGTAGTTTTTGCGTGGAAGAGTAACAAACATCCATGCACCTATACATCCAGCCCCACAAACTTTCGCATTTCTAATATTAGTATGACAAGGCAGATGTAGGTACGTTGTGGCCATGACACTAAACTGGCTTACTATTAATGCATAAACTGTACAAGATATAGTACATTCAACCAATGAAAAATTCTCTAGCCGTATATCACTAAGCACCCGAGGCTGCGTTCCTTGCAACCCCATATTTTCTCATTGTAATGACGGGAGATACATGAGGCGCAATTTCAAAGAGAGTGCTTCCTGTGTTAGTTAGCTTACTATCTAATAAAAAAAAAATAAAGCAAATCCTCCTCTTCTATATTCAATATTAAACACAGAAACTAATTCTCTTTCACCCTCTGCAAAATCAAAATGAGTTCGATTTGTTTCTGCTAATCTAGATCTCATAGGCTTTGTGAGTTGATGTAGTTAGATGTTATATTGTAACAGAAAAACAGAAAACAAACCTGTAGGCGAAATTTCAGAAATCAGAATTAAAAGTTATTTAATAAAATTTGGTACTTTTTTATGATAACGCAACAACATAATAAGAATTATTATCTGTAACTTAAACACAACTCTGTCTTATTCTTGTAGGTATATACGACGAGAAGCAATAGTGCTTATATTCAAAATTTTATCGAATTGTTTTTTATTTCAATGGACACAATTTTTATGATACAAAATTTCAAATGAGACGCTGTACTATTGCAATGCAATACACACGCAATTATTATTTTTTTGATATTGAGAAGTCAAAATTAAACTTGAAAGCTTTTAATACAGTTACTATTAGGAGTATTAGGAGCAGTGGTGGGCCAGTGGTTACGAGATCAGCTTGCGAGTTGTAGGTTGTGGATTCAATAAAATTAGTCAGGCATATTACCTTGTGTAATTTATATTGTCCCAAAAGAATCAAAACAATGTAAGGAAATCTACATGTTTTAGGACCATAAATCCGAAGATATATGACATTCACAAACTCATACTGGACCCACGAATTCGAATACAGCCCATTCCCTCTCAAAGCTAGGAGGCTTACCTATGTCTCAGCAGTGGAAACTTTGTAGGTAGGCTCATTATCATTATTTTTAGTTTGGCACTGAAAATGTAATATTTAAAATGCCTAGTATCAACTTAAGGGTATTGAACTGCAAAGAACAATGCCCTGTAAATTATCATCTCTCCCATGAGTAGTTTAACTTTGATATGTTGTTTATTTGTTTGTCCAGTTAAATAATTTGAATGCACATAGTTCGACCACCGGCTGAAACCAAGGTCTTCTAAAAAAGTCCCAATTCTGATATGGAAGCTCCAGTATAGTTGTTTTCAGTTGTTATTGCAATAGATATAATCTATAAAAACATTAAATGATTCACGAGATACATCAGAGAGCTCGTAGAGCTCACTCGCTGACAGACGGTCGGATGAATAGCATAGGTTTAGTAATATTAAAGATCTTTTCTCGTATTATTGAGACTCGCAAACGAAAAAGAAAAAATTAATTTCTGAAAATAAATGAATATATAAATGTAAAAAATACTAACTAATGGTCTAGTAGCTTATATCCGCGGCTTCGCTTCTGTTAACACTTTTCTTTGGTTTAATCTATCTCTCATAATCAATTGAGTCGTTAAGATGTAAAAATTTTACAGATATACAAAGTTAGTTTAGCATTAAATAGTAAAGATCGACTTTTTAAAGTAAACACAGATCTTCCAATATACATAAAATAAATAATTCATCCATCGCCATTTCAGTCTCTTAAAATTGCATGCCAACTTTATAAGTAATGGATTTTTTTCTCCTATTCCAGCACGGTAATCTTTGCAATGGAAGGCATTGGCGTCGTGATGCCGGTGGAGAACGAGATGGCCAAGCCCCAACAGTTCCTGGGCTGCCCTGGAGTGCTGAACGTAGCCATGTTCATAGTGATCACTCTTTACGGAATAGTAGGATTCTTTGGGTACCTCCAGTATGGAGACTTGGTGAAAGGTTCCATTACGCTGAATCTTCCTGAAGAGGATGTGTGAGTAAAGTTTTATTATTATGTATGTAGATTTATGTTTAAGACAGGATTTAAACCCGAGTCGATGGAGTGTTCTACGCACGCCTCTAAAAGCAGTCAGTGCCATTGACGGGGCCCGAAAGAGCCAACGCATCTCGGGGTTGCAAAACATCAGAGTAACTGAAGGAATAGAGTGGGTTTTTGATCGGGAGGACCACCAAGCAACCACCCCAGAGCAGGAGGAGTCATTTGGTGGTTTCTCCCGAAAATAAGGTATACTCACTAAAGGTAACAGATGTAATAGCTAGCCTAATTTAACTCACCTCACTTTTATTAAACCTACCCTCTTCTGAGCAAAAACCTCTTCCATTTTAATACAGTTTTTTTGTGTGGTCTGCTGCCATAATTCGGCCTAAGTCTGTAAAAAACCTTAATATAAAATCGTTGGTTAAGTGAACTGACGATTGGCCCAATTAATGGTGGGAAGACATTTAACTATAACCTCCGTCCAGCCAAAAATTCAAGATGAGTTATTTAATAATAGAATAGACAAGCAAATCGCCACGCCTATGTTCTTAAAGCTGCCTCACACACATCCATCTACATTTCATATTTGAATGAAACTCCGGTAATTATTGATGCATATAAACATCGAGTTGAAACGCAAGTTAATGCGGTTGACAGTTCGATATTGATTGAAACGGCTCTTCAGCATATTCATTTTAAAATATTACATTAAAATCAATTATTCAAAAACTAGCTTCTGTCTGCTTCGCTCGCGTGTAAAATTCTGCTTCAGAGTTCCAGTTTAGGGTGCTTTCCCACCAGGGATGTGCTATGCAGCTATGCTGCGAGGATGTAATAGCTAAGCTGTGAAACTATGTGACCGTTTCCACTGATACTAAGCTATGTAGGGGTGCGATTAAGATGTGCTATGAAGATGCGCCGCCGCAAAGTAGCTGCGCGAGGAAGATGCACAGCTCGAGCTATACGATCTATTGATAGTAGGGAAGCGCATCCATAGCACGCATTCTTCCATATAAAAATATATCTTAGTTAATCCGTTTCCAGTTCCAGTGCTAAGCTATGTGCACCAATGAATTATGATTGGTGAATATCAAACAAAAAAAGCACCCTTAGTCCCGAAAGCAGAGTATATATGTTGCCCAGACTGAATAGCCATCTCTATAACAAAACAGTTTCATTAAAATCCTTGTAGGAGTTACGGAGATTAGCGTGTACAAAGAGACAAACAGACAACATTTTTTTTTTCAAATTTTTGGTTGATTGCTGTTTCTTAACTCAATTATTTTTGTAAATACAATATACAGACAACCTTTTTTACTTCATATATGCATTGATTCTCAACTTCAAAACGGCTTCGTCAGAATTTTTTTTCTTCAAGTGAAGAGTTTTTTTTTAGGAATTAAAGTAAAAATTAATATCGTGACAATAAAGATACAACATGAAAGTGAAATTACTTCTTCAAGTTCAAATTTTAATCGGTTGTCAAGTCTCTAATACTTGAGGAATCTCTCTCTTTTTAAAATTGCTGTTTTTATTACGTTGAATGGGTACATAACAAGGAACATTTTTTTTTTGGATTTTAGTCACATTAATTTTAGCGATGTAGGTATAGAATTAAAATAAGATATAATATGAAATTAAAAATTTGCAGTACTCGTCTTGCAATTTCAAAGTCGAAAGAAGAAGGACGGTCTTTATTATTTGTATTGATAAATTTTTTTGGTATATTTTAGAAAGAAAATCGTTGCTCTCTATAAATTACGCCTATATAGTCGTTGGGTTTATAAACATATAAATGACTTTATGTACACAAAAAGCTTTACCTGATAAAATTATTGTACTCTCAATGACTCTATACAATAGTTATAGTATGTAATACGAGTATTTATCAAATATTTCTACACAAAATGGATAATATGTACCTACATCTAAAAGGTAGTTAAGAACTTTTTTGAATGCGTTTGGAGAGTTGAGAGTGAGTTTTCACTTTCTATAGAAACTTAAAATTGCTCGCACTGTATAGTTTACAAAAAGGATGATGGTGGTGAAAACCAGGTGTTCAAATTCGAGTATATTTAAATGATTAAAATTTTAAATGCATTTTAAATATATAAAATACAAAGAAAAATATTAGCATTCTGCAATCTTTCTTCATATAAACTTTACCTGTACTTACTAATTATCAATCTCCTCCCATTGCGAAACTGTCGTAAAAAGGGATAAAAAATCGGCCAAGTGCGAGTCAGACTCGCCAATGAAGGGTTTCGTAGTAACTACGCAAAATAACTTTGTTTTTCATAGTGCTTGTATGAAATAAAAAGTTATATTTGCGGTTTTAGAAAATGTGCTATATCTCAAACACTGGTGACTCGATCTCGTTTAAACCAATTTTCGTTGAAAGTTTATATTAACATATATTTTTTTAGATTTTTCACTCTATTATTATAAAAATTAGGGGGAGAGGGGCACACATTTTACCACTTTGGAAGCGTATATATCTTTTAAATGATTGAATTTAAGAAAGGTGGTTTTAGAAACCTCAGTATCATTTTTAAAGACCTGTAGTTTAGAATATTTTTAGTTTTAGTTCCATGTATGGGGCCCGCCTTGATTTAATATATTTTTTAATTTTGTCTAAAAATCGGAAAGCCGTTCACAGAATACCTACCTACCAAGTTTCACATATGTAGTCTTAATAGTTTCGAAATAAAAATGCTGTGACACACGGACGGACAGACAGACAGATATTAGGTTAGTACTACTATATCATTTTAAATGGCAAATACGGCTTTATTAAGATCCATAATATTTATTGAATGCTCACCAGTTAAATCGCTTGAACATTTCAATATTTATGATGGATTAAGGAAGGAAGGGCAAACGAATAACATTATTTGTTATGATTTAAATTTGTAAAAAATATGGGCTTAGTTCATATAAATTTCTGGATTTTACTAGGACATCAGATAATTAAATTAATTTAGAAGTGGCCAACTGGAGAGTTATGCAAGCGAAGGAGGTGGCGGGCCGCTAGGTAGAGGCGATTCTCAAGGCCCTCAAAGCCCTCGCGCCCCAGTCGCCGCTGGAGACGCTCCGGGCGTCTTGAGTCATAGAGTGACTCCCAGCCATCGTAGGTGCGGGCCTGCGGGCTGCGAGCAATGGCTCTTGGCCAAGATGGCAGGCAGCGGAACAGGTCAACTTTAAGGTCAAGCAACGTTTACTGAGATTGGTTCGTGGGGCTGATCATCATGATCATGTTCATCTAAAGCCGGGTCCGCTGCGCCGTGTTTTCGTGTTTGCAAACAGTATAACATTGTTTGCTAACCGAATATAGGCGTGGCTTAACAGTAATTTAGTTAGCAAAAACACAATAACATGTTTGCCGAGACGAATGGATAACATCCCTCGCATTCGCCTGCGGGGAGGGAAAGTGACGCATTTTATGTTCGCGCTCACTAGAGGAAGACGGAATCGTTCGAAGAGTGTGTTGATTGTGTGTGACAATTCTCTTTGGTGTGTGATGGAGTGGAATAAAGAAAATACTTTGTTTTTATACAACTGATTAGAGAAAGAGCGGTGCTTTGGGATGTTACGTTGGAAGGTCACGGAGATAAATATAAAAAATTAGATGCCCTGTCGGAAATAGTCTTCTTTGGAGAACTCAATCTACTATTGCTATAACAGCTTCCACGTCTTCTTCGTCGGAACTCATTTTTGAAATTAAACAAAAACATTACAACAATAGGCGCAGTGGACTGGCGGCTTTGCTAACATGTTTTGCTAACTTGTTTTGATAATGTGTTTTGTTAGAAAATTGGCGTTGCGGGCCCGCCTTTACAGTAGGTATTGAGATTCCTTCATATTTGGGAATGAACGTGAATCCGTTATTCCCAGCTGCCATTTATCCAGCCTTTTAGCATTAGCTTAGCATTTATCCAGCATTTATTTTTTAGCCATCTTGGCACTATTGACGGGTAGTCAAAAACAAATAATCTGACACCAGTTTTGTCAATAGTTATCCTGTTCGCGAGTTGTGGAGGTCAGATATGTAGTCTTACCATGTACAACACTAGTACTCAGCCGCATCAGGTTAGTCATAACCAACCCTTGACTTGTAAGCTTAGGCGATTAATTATTTAATTAATTTGAGTAGATATTATGTTAAATTAGCACTTAGATCCGGACACTATCCATCAGCAAAGTTTGCTTTCTTAATGAAAAAATCCAATTCTCCTAATTGCATAATTTGCGATAAAATTGAGGATGTTGAGCAACTGCTGATGGAATGTGTCCGAAATAAAGATGAATGCGACTCGCTGCTGAACGACTTTAAGTTAAACATACTGGATGTAGGTCTAGTTCAAAACATTTTGGCAAACCCAAAATCGAAGGAAGCAAAAGGACTATGTAGTTTAGTTTTAATCGTTCAGCAGTGATTTTGTTATAAGATACGATGGGGTTGACATATCCTTATTGGACAAAAACCCCAAATTAAAAAAATATAAAGATATACAAAAAAAGCTTAGGCGATGACGATAGAATGCATTTTAATCTGAAGAGCGATATACAAGGTGGGGAAGATGATACGACAATAAATGAAAACACCGACTATACTAATCCCAAGGAAACCATAGTTAGGATAAAATAAAAAAAAATGCGATTTTCAAATAATCTAAATAATACACGTAAAAGTATGAAATTGCTGTTTTAAAGTGAAAGATGCTTTGAATTGACTTAAAACCTTCATGTTTTGAGAGTTTTTTGACCCTGCGTTGAAGTACAGTAGCCAAATAGAGCCTGTGAAAAAATATCCTGAATTTTTTTTACGGACTAAGGTGATCATCATTTAGGCAATGGTAAATTTATGATCGTATTGTCTTCTCCACTTTGTCTAATGATAACTTACAAATAATATTTATTTTGAAAATTGGTTATAAATAACACTTTAAGACGTTATTTTCTTTAGTAAATTTAAACTAGATGAGGTGGTTGTTTCCAAGTCGACTAGTGTTCTGAAAATAAAAACCGAAATCAACTCAGAGGTAAACGTTTTCTTTAAAGTCATTACAATCCGTAGTGAGCAAATCATTAGAGAACCTAGTCGGGTTCATCGAATGACTCCTCCTGCTGTAGGTGGAGTGGAAGGGAGTGTCAGACTTCTACTGACTAAAAACCCACCCTGCTCCTTCAGTTCCCCTTACGTTCCGGGGCCGCGGTATCTCGTTAGAACATTACCACAAACCCGTAAGGCAGTGGCCCTTTTCGGTTGATTTGTGCGGAATTATATAAACAGTGCAAGTAATTGTCAATCATTGCGGTAATTGTCAATTATCACGTCTAAGCTTTAAGTTTTAAACTAACATCACTCAAAACATCATTACTAACAACAATAACAACATCATTAGAACTTAAAACGGGATATTTACACGTGTTTTATTGTTTCCAGTTTCCAATATTTTGGCACAATTGCAAGGGCCATCACGAATGAACAAATACTGGAAACTTGAAACAATAAATATACATGGTAAATATCCCATTTTAACTTCTAATACAGTTATCGCATAGCTCAACTTACAATTTTTAGGAATTTGGTAGACTGGATAAATTACTTACTGAAATTGCCAGAGTGCTTTACTCATAATAAAAATTAAGTAGAGCATTTTCCGTTAAATGTATGTCTTCAAAGATCCTACGAATATCCTTTTTATAACGAGCCGTAATACGATCTCAATAACATTATATTATATTGAACTCAAGTTTACCCCGACTGAGAACATTATAAATCACTTATATTTGGAACCTCTGTTATCTAAATAAATGATTTACTATGTCGAATGAGCAACAAAACATCCTATGCAAGCTTATAATGCTATTCGACCATTGATGGCGGGGTAACATCTTGAAATCTTTTCTTCTAACATTGTATCGCTTATGTTTATGCTTTATTGCTCACTAGTAGTCGCGATTTGTTTTTGTGGAAGGTTTTTCCGACAACAAAATTTTAACAGAAACATATTGAGAAAATAATTAAATTCTTAAGATAAGTCAAGATCTAATTATTTGTTAAAACACGTATAAGTTTCACAATCAGTTGCAACGATTACATGAAAAAGTATCAACGTGACTGTTTTGCCTTGAATACGAAGTCGCGACGCGTCTACGAGCATTCATTATACGGGTGCGTGCATTGCCGCACACTGTTGTACAGGCACTTAGCGCGTGCCCAACCAGTTACGCTTATATTGGCAACCCGACGGCTCGTATTTACAGGCTGAGATAGGCGCAGCCATGGTGTGAAAGCATTAGTTGGTTGGATACTCCCGTGCCTCAGATTGCACATAAAGTCGCTGGTCCAGAGCCTGATCTCTCTTTGTTCGGATGTGTAGGCTAACAAGGTGGAATGATGAGATTGGTTCGTGGAAATTTGGTGGATGCGAGAAGCACCTGACTGTCCATAAGAAGTTCAAAGATCCAAGAATATCGATATTAATATCAATGTTGATTTATTTTTTATTGATAAAATTAATTTCTTTGTCAAGTATTGTATATACCTGTTTATTTTTTTTTATTTTTTTAATATCTCGACGGGTAATGTGGTCAAAGTATCTGATGATAGATAGGATGAAAATGAGAAGCTCTATTTACATAGTGGACATCCCACCCATACGCACAAAACGTTTTGTGAATTTACTTTCATTGTGCGTACGGCTAAGGAGTGGAATTCCCTGCCGGAGTCTCTGTTTCCTGATAGCTATAACCTGGGAGTCTTAAAATTAAGAGTGAATACGTTACTTCTAGGCAAGCGTGCTTCATCTTCGACCACATCCTCGCTTAACATCAGGTGAGATGGTGGTCAAATGTAAGCCTATCAATTATAACTACTAGCACTTCGCCCGCGATTTCGACCGTTTGGATTTCGAAATAATTTACATTTCGAAATAAGTACTCACAAATAATGCACCTTATTACCAATGAAAAATAAATAGAATTGGATCATTCGTTCCGAAGATTAACTCCTACATGCAAACTCACAAACATATAAACAATATTTCTTTAAAATATTATTAGTATAGTATAGGAGAGTAAGGTTAGATATTTATTTATTAACAGATTGATGCATTTGTTTTTTCCAAAAAGTTATTGTATTTTGGTCGCCAATTTGATGCAATAAGCGGTCCTAACAGTTTGTCGTTTAATCTCTGTGTCTTTTAAGGTTTCGTAATCTGTAACTTGGTAGGTAAACATATTATGTGAACCACTTTCCGATTTTTATACAAAAGTAAAAAAAAAATAGGGGGATCTCCAAGCATGGAACTGAAAATATTTTTTCAATACACTTCCTCGAAAACTGGCTCTTATCGCTCTAAGATTAGGTTCAACATGCAATGTAAAACTATTCAATTCCCTATATTCGGTGATGATTGTTTTTTTTTTTCACAGCAAAGAGGCGCATGTTTTTAAGGCCTTATATTTAATGAAAATTAAAATTGTGTTTATGAACAGAATATCAGATATAAATATTATTATTTATAAAATAATTTTGCTTTTATCAAAAAGTTAATATTTATTTGTGTTCTAAATAAAAAATAAAATTGTTTATATCATCCATTTTGCGGCTTCATACCTTTGCTTCTCCTTTAACCTGCGAAGGTAAAGCGCGGAGAAAATTAAATTATTTTAATGAAAAAAATACTTTTCGTTCTATTATTTTATTTCTTACAAAGTGTATTGAAAAACGTCGTTTGATACACGTGGACATTTGTTATTGCAGTACTCGGCTCCATAACCCCCTCGCCTTGCGGCTCGGGAGCAATAAAGAACGTTCTCCACTTGTATCAAAATGTATGTATTTTCGTATTTTATGTGTGTATTTTCATCAAACCTATACAGATCATTTTTCTAATAACATTCTTAAACCATGTTTTTTTAAAGTCAAATTCCAAAATGGTAAAATGTGTCCGCTCCTCCTGTAACTTTTATAAATAGAGCGAAAATACAAAAAAAAAAATATTAGCTGTGGATCTTAATGAAAACTTTTAAAGTATATAAACTATGAAAAACATTATTTTGCGTAGTTACTACGGAATCCTAAAAGTTCATCTAAGTATTATTGGCAATACTAATGCCGAGTGATTATTTATAAGACCGCCATTGTAACCATATTTTGCAATATTGTAAATCAAGTGTGTGTTAAAATTATTGGTGTACAATAAAGAGTATTATATCTATCTATCTATAAGGTATAATAATACGACTTTGAAACTAAATTATTTCAGACTGCAATCTCGGGATTATGGAAGCTTTTCAATAACAAATGTGACTTTGCTTTGTTGGTTAGATTACAACAAACCCAATTAATTACTTTGGATACCTGATATATTAGTTTGCCATCCAAAATATTGATTATGGCAAAATCGTGGTTTAATTCTGTGAGTAGTTGTCAAAGGTAGCTATATAATCACATTTAAACAATATTTGGTTGTTTCAATCAGATTAATTAAACATTTTATTGAACTAGAAAAAAAAAGAATGTTTCAATTATTTTACAAATTGAAATTTTATCTTTTATATTAAAATAATCCTTGCAATGTTGGTTTAAACAAGCTAAATGCATTTCGTTTCAAGTCAATTTTAATTTATTTAGAATTTATAGGAAGCGTAAAGAAAAATAGCCATTTCGTGTTCTATCGTTTACAATTTAAAAGCATGTGAAAGAATTGCACAATCTAAATCCACCAGTGCTTTAACATTGTGGACATTCCACCCATATGCATTTATAACCATTTAAGAATACTTTTATTTTGCGTACAGCTAAGGCGGGGAAATTCCCTGTTGGAGTCTGATTCCTGATAGCTTTTACCTGGGGATCTTTAAGTCTGACTTCTTCTTTCACCGCATCGTCGCTTACCATGGGGTGAGATTGTGGTCAAACGCCACTATACATATAAGCCCGTGGCTTTTCTCCAAATAATTATTTTAGAAAAGAAACTTATGTTCTTGAATCATTTAGAATTCCGTAAGCGTCTTAAATTACGTATCTTCCTTTACGGAAGATTTATATGAAAAGTCCGAGATGGTTCCAAAGTTAGTAATTAGTTCTCAACTTTCCATAAGTGACAACAGTATTTTCCAGTTTTAAACTTTTTTATTTTTACGAAGGGGTCAAATCCCCCATAGTTAATTGCTTAAATGGTATCAACATTATAAACACAAAAAGTACACAGAGACAGACAGACAGACAGAGTTACTTTCGCATTTATAATATTAGTATGGAAGTATGGATATTAGTATAGTATGTTATTGATTCCTTTACGAAATTTAATACCCTTTTTACATTCTTTAGGGATGATGTCCGGGATAAAAACGATCCTGTCTTTCTTTTCCCATACCTAAATGTAAATTACAATACATTATTAAATTTATAATTAAGAAAAAAATAAATGTTTATTTGACACAGGATAAATATATGCACAATTTCAAATTCCTGCGCTTCAGACAAAAAAAAAACACTATGATTAGGTACAACGTGTCGAATAAGGCCGTGCATGGTTGGATCCAAAATGATACCGGATTTCAATTCCTACATTCAACTTAAGCAGAACAATTCTGTTTAAGTAAATACATATTAGACACGTGTCGGTATTTTATAAACTGAAAAGGTTGTAATCCCTTGCTACCTGAGGCTTAACTCGCAAAGTGCCAATCTAGCAATTGCGATTGTCGATATGTCAAAATATAAGGGTCTAGAGAACTTTGTACAGATATTCTGTAACATTTCTCACTGTGATAAGTTGAAGTAGTGAACTTGATGTGGGTTATCAGTCCTTAGCTTCTGATATTAAAACCTTTCAATGGAGCAAAAAAAAATGTATAGAATACTGCCTACTCACTGCGGAAGAAAGTAGCCTTTATTTTTCTCCAGTACCAAATCGATGTCTGTAACCATCAAGATTGGTTAGAGGCTGAAACTGCGTTAAACGGTCGCCCGCGATGTCATCGCATTTTCACGTAGACACGCGTACTTCCGTGGGTTTCCGTGGGATCGATTTGTTCCCATGCAGGTGAAATTGTGCACTGTTGCTGTTTGTATGAAGTAGAAATGCAGATAGCTAATATTTTTATAACTTTATGTTAAAGTTACGTTGCTACCAGACAGGGACATTGCCTGCCGCTGCCGGGGATTAAAAAGCGATTGAAAGAAAAGGGTGGGTTTTAGTTCTAATTAAAAACCCACCACCAGATTTCGACTAAGAAATCTATTTTCCACACATATTCCCTACCACTCCACGCAGAGCGGGAGGAGGCTTAGAATATTTTACCGTCAAAAAAACAGATAGCCTCTGCTCATTATTATACAGTATATTAACTAATTAACAGAGGGCGTTAACCCGCAATAGTATAAGCACATCAATTAGATCGCCGCACACGCGGCCCGTCATTCATAAATAAATTGCAACGTTGCCGTCCTTCAAGTACGCGTGTACAGTGTTTCTTTAACGTATCAGTTTAACATTTTTAGTGAATATTTTAATATAAGTCTCTTTAAGTCAAGAGTGAATAGGTTACTTTTAGGTAAGCGTGCTCCATCTTCGACCACATCATCACTTACCATCAGGTGAGATGGTGGTCAAACGCGAACCTATTCTAAATAAAAAAAAAAAAAAAAAAAAAAAAAAAAAATATAAAAACATTTTGTTTTCGAATGGTAATATTTTTTTAGCATGTATGGATTACGGGTTAACGAGAATGCCCTCTGTTAGTTAACATATACGTATTATTTATTAGATCACATTAAACCTTTATAACAGTATTTTTATATAGCTTTACAACACTTCCTCTCTTGTCAAAGTCGAGAAGACATGCGTCGAAACATTCACCATAGCCTTATTCAAATTTAACTCCGCCATAATCATTATTCATCTTTAATGTTTATTTTATTTATGTATACACAATAACACAAAAGAAAAAAAAAACATGAAAAAAACATAACGTTTTGCGGACATGTTTACGTAATAACATTCTATCGTATTATTTGTGTGTTACAAGAATTTCCCTTTTATTCAAGGTTGCCTGAGAATGTTTTGATAAAATATTATGAGGCTTCATGAGGAAGCAATGTTAAAAGGAAATAGAGTTTTCTTATTATCAGATAATGTTTTAAGTTCTTTTTAACCCTTATAGTTACGTCATGTCTGGCTGTCTGTATGTCCGTCCATATGTCACAACCATTTTATTCCAAAACTATTAAGACTACACATGTGAAACTTGGTAGATATATGTATTCTGTGAACAACTTTCCGATTTTAGGACAAAAGTAAAAAAAATATATATAAAATTAAAACCCGCCTTGTGAAAAATCACGCACTGACTTATATTAATATTAATCAATATTATTCTTATCTGAGTTTCTGAGTATAAATTATTATACTACTATATATAAATTTTTTTGTTCACAACTGATTATTATCTATTCTAATGTTATAAAGCGGAAAAGTTGGTTTGTTTGTTTGTTTTAACGCGCTAATCTTCGAAAGTACTGTTTGGAGATTGATGAAATTTTTAATGGAAGTAGCTTGAGGAAAGTTAAAGGGTACTTTTTACCCGACTCCAAAAAAGGAGAGTTATGTTTTTAACGTCATAAAGTCCACTGGAGCGAAGCCCCGCTCGACTGCAAGTACAGACGCCAGCACATCAAGCTACAACAATCTGTCAAATTTCTTTATTTTTTGGATTTTCAACTTTATTGTTAAAGAATTAGGTTCAAGATTGATTGGGAAAATTTGACAGTTTCGGGTAGCTTCATGTGCTGGCGTCTGTACAATTTGAATAACAAATAAAGTATTCAAGATAAAAAAAAAAAAAACAAAAGACACGGATATAGTTTATATAGGGAATAGTTTTTCAAATCAGCGTTACACTTTAAAGTCATCTGACGTGGACTCTCAGTTTAACCTCTTTCCCACTCACACGCATACATTTGCGTGTGAGTGTGAGTAGAACGGAACGCAGTGGATGAAAGTTAGGAACGTCTCTATCTTTCATCTGCTGCGTTCCATTTTAACAATATCAGTTGCGTTCACTCTTTGACGTTTTAAAATAGTTTCATTCTACATCTATTTAATAAACAAATAACGTGCAATACTTTAAATCGTTTTATACAACCCTATAAGTTATAGGGACATTAAGAGTGAGAGGATAGTCGTGATCGTATGCCACTTTTACTTAAAGCTCAAAATCACTGACTGCTTTCAAAATGTGATATTATGTGAGGATAAGAGGAGGAGCACGTGGCTAAGCAATAACGGTGGCGACGGACCTTGAAGGTTAAGCAACGCCCACCGAGGTCAGTCCGTGATGGATGACCATCTTAACATATTGACAGGCCTGTTGGTCTAGTGGTCAGTGGCCCTGACTGCTATGCGCAAGGCCGTGGGTTCGATTCCCACCCAGGAAAAATGTTTGTGTGATATGCACGATCATTTTTTGTTCTTTGTCTGGGTGTAATTTATCTATAATATGTATGTATTTAGAAATATGTATGTATGTTTATAAGTTGTCTAGTACTCATAGCACAAGCTCTGCTTAGTTTGGGACTAGATGGCGTTGTGTGAAAGTCGTGGAATATTATATTATTATTTTCTTTATTTCCAATATACAACGTGTAATTTAAAGGGTATATACATACCGAGTGCACGGCTTCTTTGGATGATAACAAACGATATGGCAAGGGTTTTGTAATCCTATGTCTACAATCTACATGTGTGGAGCATATTAGAAATTTCGATACATTGATACTAGAGGCCGAATTTTTCAAATTAAGAAGAATGTAGAGAATTGTCGTTTTATTGGCAAGTGACGTGGAAAGTGATGACCCTCATAGTGCTGTGACACGTTTCTTATAACTGGTATTCAAGAAATATATTATGAAACCAATAATTTGGGGTCAATTCTGTGAGTCACTTATTTTGAGCTGAAACTTTGTATAGAGACTCCATACCAGATGTTGTCTTCAGTCCTTTTGGATAGATATGGGGTTTCCGTTACACGTTGTATACATATATAAATTACATTTTTAAATATTCTCAAAAAAAACAAAAACATTTAAAAATATAAAAATATATATATATATTATTATTATATCGAGATTCCATAAACTACCTGCGTATTTAGTTTCTCCTATCAAATCCATCCAAACGTTGTCTGTAAAAGATCGCTTTTAGTGATAAGACCGCCCATTGTAACACCCTTTGTAGTTTCCTCATGTGAGTCCTCATTTAATTCTATTCTGGTGTACAATAAAGAGTATATCTATCTATTTATCTTCTGTGCCTCTGAAAGCTAGTTAAGCCATTGATGCCAGCTGTCATTAATTTGTACATCTTAAAAAGAATGATGATTGAAATTATGATATGATGGTCCGTGGAAACAACCGCGTTATTTATACTATGATAAATTGGTGTCAAAATAATGTGAAATTCAATTTATCTTTCTTCTGTTTTTTGTCAATGCACATTGGATAGAGCACTAAATGTTTTCTCGTTACTGAAGATGAATACTCTTGGAAAGTTTCTTGGCAGTAGGTACAAGTGGAAATTGAAGACTTTGTTCGTGCACTAACTTTCAATTGACTTGTGTGAAAATGAGAAAGTGCTGGAAAATTATTGAATTTTCTTGCCAACAGTTTCTATTATGTCATCCCATCTAGGTCATTGACAATATCTGTTTCTTTTGTTTTTTGAGCTGTAATCTAGAATAATTCTACTAATATTCCTGTAACATTATGGATAATTAACTGTCTTAAAAAAAGACTCCCTGTTCAAGAGATCATGTGGTTGAACCGACGAAAAAAACGGAAGAGGTTATCAAGTCGATGCGTATATTTTCTTATCTTATTTTTTTTATGTATGATCACCAATTACTCGAAGACGGATGAATCGCATTGGAAAATTCTTTTTTCGTTTGAAAGCGTATATATACTTCGAAATCAGTCCCGATGTCACTAAGTCAAGATCTGATGATGGGATCCTGGAAAAATCGAGGGAACTCTTCAAATATTATAGGCAAACCTATAGTGATTTGAGTATTTTTTATAGTAATTTATGTAGTTGCATTAACTCAATAATTTTTTATTTAAAATTTAAATATTAAAGTTATTTTTCACTTTGCGGTATTTTTTTGGAAGTCGGTTTAATTTTTTGGTAAATAGTTTTTATTGAGTTATTGTTTCAGAAACCAGCTGTTATATAATTTATTCCGGTAAAAACAAACAAATTAATTCTATACTTGCTTAACAAATACGCAGACAAACAGTACGAGACTAAGTGACATGTGTTTTAAAGACATTATTGTAGATAAAGTCATTACACATAATGTCTCAGTTTTTTTATAGGAAAAACATTACACTTCACTAGGAATTTCTCCTGTATCGTGAATTGGTATAGTATTTAAAAACTAATTTGTTCCTATACTTTTTGTAACAATGTTGAAATATGTATTATCACCGATTACTCGAAGACGGCTGAACCGATTTGGAAAATTCTTTTTTATAATTAATATTCAAATAATATTTTTACAAACACCCAGAGCGTGAATAAACATTTGTTTTTTTTATTGGTTGGCTTGCGTTGACCACCGAATGTGTTCGAAGATGAAACACGCTTGCTGAGAAGTAACCTATTCAGTCTTGACTTAAAGCCCCCATGTTATAGCTATCATGAAACACAGACTACTGCAGAGAATTACACTCGTTAGCTGTACGTACAACGAAAGTATTCCCAAACCGTTTGTAGGCCAAACAAACATTTGTTCCAATGAAGGAATTGGACTAGCGACTTTCAGCATAGCAGCCAATTGCTCAACCTCTACCACAATCGTGTTATGGTTTCATTTTCTGGTGGTTGAAGAACTCTGAATTCCATTTTTAAATTCCATGTTTTTTTCTCTTTTCAGAATCGCTCAATCAGCAAAGGCGCTGATGGCGTTTGTGATTTTCTTATCCTTCGCTCTACAATTCTACGTGCCTATGGAGATGATCACCAGGAAGAGGAAAGGCAAGGAGTCTCGATACGAGAACCTGGTCCAGATCGCCATAAGAACAGTCATGGTCACTGTGGCAGGTGAGAATCTTGAGTATTTAAGCAAAATTAACTCTTAAAGGGAAGACTACTACCGATGATAAATCTTTTTTTTTAATTACTGATGGGCCCACTCGTGACCTCGATCTCGCCTGATGGTAAGCGATAGATGAGGTCTAAGATGAGACGAGCGATCCCAAAAGATGCATACTTACTCGTGCTTTAAAGGCTGAAAGGTCATAAGTGCCAGGGAACACAGAAGCTGGCAGAGAATTCCACAGCTTGGCTGTGCGCACAAATAATATGGAGGAGAAGCGCTTGGTACGACAAGACGGTATATCAACCAAGTGTGGGTGGTAACCAGCCGTGCGTCTGGTAGACCAGTAGTGAAAGGGTACTTTTTAACCGACTTCTAAAAAAGGAGGTTCTCAATTCGTCTTGAACCTTTTTTTTTATTTTTTTTTATGTATGTTACCTCATAACTCGGAGACGGCTGAACCGATTTGAAATTTTTTTTTTGCGTTGGAATGGGTATAGTTTCTAGTTGGTCCCATTGTTACGAAATCAGGATCTGATGATGGGATCCTGGAGAAATCGAGGGAACTCTTCAAATATTATAGGCACACCTATAGCGTTTTGAGTATTTCTTATAGTACCTTGAGCAGTTGCTTCCGAAAAGTACCATTTGGGGAAGTTGAACTGATGATGAAGACCACAGATGGCCACTGAAACTCCTCAATAATTAGTATTTCGTGGATTGCATTTCGATTACTTGAGTACGGATGTTAAACACTTTATGCTCGTCACAATACATATGGTGATGTAGAGCTGACTTGACGTACCAGGAGAACTCCTTAAAAATTAACGGCTATGCATCGGGAAAAGCAACATTTTGTAAAAGGTGATAAGTTAAGTTAAGTAAAAAAAACTTTTTAGCAAAAAAATAGAACCGACTTCTATATAAAAACACTACAAAGGCAAAAATAACTTTAATTTCGGAAGGCGGTGTCTTTAGTTTTGTATATATTTTCGTTTTTGACACCGCCTTCTGAAATTAAAGTTATTTTTGCATTTGTAGTGTTTTTATATGGAGGTCGGTTCTATTTTTTGCCAAAAAGTTTTTTTAGTGGGTCGGTTTGTAATTTATCTAGTTACAAAAAAGAAATATTTTTATCTATATTTATTTAGAGGCCATAAAAAGTTACGCGAGTTTCATCATGCCCTAATCTAATTAATTATTACACCTTATTATAACACTATTCATATAAATATATTATTGGGTAAGCGAGGGAGTTGGTGATGCAACAACCATTTCATAAATAACTTTCGCTTTTCCCGAATTAGATGTAGATAATATTCTAATGAAAGCACCAACATCATACATTATTAACTTTTAACTCCCGCATCACTATCTCCCTCTCTCGTTAGTTCTTTTCATATTCCATCTGCAAATGTTGGACATCTTCAATTTTATCACACACTTGGCAATTATCGACTTGGACTTGGAATCGACCTTTTTCATTAGATATTCAAATTTCCAGAATAGAATATGACCGGAATGCAATTTATGTGCCATAAAAACATACGACCTCTTTGTATAACTCAGCGAACCAAAGTCTCGTGCTTTATAATTATGTATTAGACCCAGTAGGTTGATCACATTTTCAGTGGCGTTTATTAAATGTACACGTTTTTGAGCAATGTAGACACTCCAACAGATGGGATTTTTTTTTATCAGAATCGCCGTAATCGCACGTCATATAATATCCGATTTTGCTATTGCGCTTACAGTGGCTTACTTGGGGTCGCAGTCGATTAGTAGCTTTTAAAATGATATTTATTTTGTAACCAACAATAACATTTCTTACACATCACTATGTTTAGTTACTTTAAACGAGATGTGGTCGGTGTTTTCTAGCTGAATCGTGTTGGTCAGCTTAGGGCTGAAACTGTGTTAAATTGTCATCCGCAACGGTCCCCGTGGGACCGCAACGGTTCCCGTCGTGGGGACCGAATTATTAACATAGGGTCGCTAGTTCAACTTTCGGGCATTAAAATAAACACCTCAACGATTAAAAGAACAATACCAATATAAGGCCATTTTGGTAGGCCAGAAAATTACTCAAACTTCCAGACATCGTTGAATAAATAATAATAATACATGCATGAAAAACATATTGTCAGTCGCATTTCACACAATTAAACTAAAATATAATTTTAAAAGTAATTTTTACAATAAAGTATTTTTTTCTTTTCAAAATGCATTCGCAGCAACATATCAAAATCTCAGTTTAAAAGCCTATCTATAGAGTTATGAGAACTGTTTGTTATAAGTGGTGAGCGGACCAACAATCACTTTCACTGTTTTTGTATTTTGTAAAAGTCTAAAATGTGTTTATTTTAAAATGTTTTCGACTTATATATTAATACCTGAAAAACTGAGGTTTTTAATAATCACTTTCACTGTTATAGTATTTTTCACGTAAAAAAATTAATTTAACATATGTAATTAATTTTGTACGTAAAGTACTAAAGTATCGTCACATGTTAAAGGCTCGTCTGTCTTCTAATGAACGTGAAGTACCTTATAATTCAGGAACTGTTTAAAACATAAATAACACTTAATTATGCAGACGCAAAATTTTAGAAGTTACTTACTTTTCTTGACGTTAATTGTTTCGGAACAAAATGCAGGACGAACATCCAAAAATGCTTGAGTGATAACAATGTTACTTCTTTTGTACTTTATTAGGTATATCTTTGAATTTCAGTTGATTTATTTAACTAATTACGCCATAAATAAAAATATAAAAATAATAATAATAATAGTAATATAAAAATCTTGTGTTTATAATGGAACTCCTACGAAACAGCTTGACCGATTTTTGTACAATTTATATTTTACATTTGGTATAATTCGTAGGCTAAATAAAACAATAAAGCAATAGAAAATAGCCCGCCCGTAGTACATGGTTTCATGGAAAAGGCTATGTACACAAGAGGACAGTATGAAAATAGTTATATAATTACTCTAGAAGAATACTTACTCTTTATTGAATGATTGTATGTTTTTGAGAAGTTTGGTAATACCGAACAGTATAAAGTTAATCTACTCGTACAGTATCTATACTAATACTATACGAAAGTTTAGATATTATGGATGAATTTATGGACGTAGTCGCGCCAAAATGTCTAACAGGATCTAGGAAATTTAGCACTGACTTAGATAGTCTTGAATAACACAAACATGGGTTACATGTTTTCTTGGGAATATGTACGAAATTTCCACTCGAACAAAGTCACGAGCAATAACACTAGTTACAAATAATAAATGAACCGTACATTGTCCTAGAAACTTACCTTTAATTTTTGTTGTCGTCTACAATATTTATTGGTTCAACAGGCACTTTAAAGCAGTTACGGAACGTTACCCTTTTATCCCATTTTCAACCGACGACAAAAAGAGGAGGTTATCAATTCGACGCGTATATTTTTTTTTTTTTTTTTAATGTTTGATCATCGATTACTCGAAGACGGCTGAACCGATTTGGAAAATTCTTTTTTTGATTGAAAGGATATACTTCAATATTGGTCCCATTTTCATAAACGTCAGGATCTGATGATGGGATCCTGGAGAAATCGAGGGAACTCTTCAAATATTATAGGCACACCTACTTCGTTTTGGGTATTTATTATAGTAACTTATGCAGTTGCTCTCAAAAAGTACCATTTCAGGAAGTGGAACTGATGATGAAGACCACAGATGGCCGCCGAAACTACTCAATAATAAGTATCGAGTGGATTGCGATTCGATTACTTGAATATGGATGTTACGCACTTTATGCTCGTCACAATGCATATGGTGATGTAGAGCTGATGGTGAAGTACCAGGAGAACTCCTCAACAATTAACGGCCCAGCATTGGGAAAAGCAATATTTTGTAAAAGGTTATAAGTAGTTGATAATTAGGCTCTTGTAACTAGGTAAATTAAAAATAGACCAACTAAAAAGAGTGAAATAAAAACTTTTTAACAAAAAATTATTTCGTCTCCCAAAAAACACTGCAAAGTGAAAAATAACTTTAATTTCGGAAGTCGGTGCCAAAAACGAAAATACAAAACTAAAGACACCGACTACCGAAATTAAAGTTATTTTTCACTTTGCAGTGTTTTTTGGGAGTCGGTTTAATTTTTTGTTAAAAAGTTTTTATTTTAAAGACAAAATCATAATAATAATTTCGTAAGTATGAGTATGTGTATTTTGTCATATTGAAAATAGAACCCTTTGCTGACATCAGTCCCGCACTTACTTAGCCAATTTTAATTTCTAACTATTTTGATGAATGCATAGATTCATTTAATTTGAAAATTAATTGTATATTTATTTATTATATTAAGCTCAAATAAATGGGACGATAACCTATATGTGTGTTTTCTACTATTCACCGTAAACATTACCAATTTGTGCTAAAGCTCTTTTAACGTGGTAAATTTTGACACTAATTAGCTGTCCAATAACAATTACTGAACTATGTCGGGCAATTATTAGTTCTTTTCTCTGAACTCAATTAGATTGTTAAGCTGGTGTTAAATTTCCCCTTTGGGCCAGTTTAACGGTTTTCAGTGGCTGCAAAAAGTATGAAATTACTACTAACTACGAGGTTTTACTCGAGTGAATCTTATTCCAAGATAAAAAGTGGCATATAATATGTTGAGTCCCATTAAAATCTATAGGGATTTTTAATGATAATTTATGATAAAATATGTGCATTCTGGCGAAGGCGGATAGGCAGCCACTTGAGTTTAATGCGAAACTCAGAAACATGATCATATTTGCGCAAACCAAATATGAAACTGATACAAAAATTTTGGAGTCGTTCAAGCTTATCTAGCTGGACTTCAATAAAATCTGGATAACTTGCATCAGCATAGTCGAGAATAGGGAGAAGGGATTGCGCAAGCGCAATTTTAGTGGCAGTCGGCAGGAAATTGCTGCCCTATTGGAAACAAAGTAGTACCTATAAAATAGTTTTTTTTTCAAATCAATGGAATTTAGGTTTGAATCACCAATTAGTACGTGAATTATCGTAGCTCGCAGGGGTTGCAGAAATGTTCTAATGAAATACCGTGGCCCCGGAATGCAAGGGCAACTGAAGGAACAGGGTGGGTTTTTAGTCAGTAGAAGTCTGACACTCCCTTCCGCTCCATCTGCAGCGGGAGGAAACATTTAATGATTTTCCCACCCAGAAAAAAAGCTTTTAATAGCTCAAAACATTGAATTAAGCACGAATACATATAAGTTTTCAACGCTACGTCTTTTTGGTAAAGCAACTGCATACAAAGAAACGTCTCCCTCAGGATTTACGAATGACTTGGTTAACACTCAAGCAGGAATGTGTTGATTTGAAACGGTATCAGTTGCGCGTAAAGAACCTTCTATTATATTTTAGGGTTTTAAAATAACATATTAAAATTCTGTTATTACCATTATATACTTTACCTATTTTTGAATAAACAATTTGTTTCAATTAAAAAACATAATATAAGCCTCTTTTATTAGATTAGATAGGAACTGAATATGCACGTCAAACCAAAGTTTGTTCCTTTCGAAGGATTATTTGTATTTCCATTTTTTTATTCATGATAGGTTCGCGTATGACCACTATCTCACCTGATGGTAAGCGATGATGTGGTCGAACATGAAGCACGCTTGCCTAGAAGTAATCTATTCATTCTTGACTAATAATAAATTAATTATATTTAATTATGACATCGAATACTTAGTACATTTTTTTCCTTCCATTTTGTACCAAAATTTTGATAACATAACTTTCGATATCAATGACTACATTTTTTAATCCCAATGTTTTGTCCACAGTTGCCATAGCCGCCGCCTTCCCCAACTTAGAGCTGGTCATCAGCTTCGTTGGAGCCGTCTTCTTCTCAACCCTCGGCCTCCTCATCCCGGCCGTGGTCGACACTGTCTACAACTGGGACAAAGGCTTGGGACCCTTCAAATATGTCTTGTGGAAGAACCTGATCATCGGAATCATATCACTGATTGCTCTCTTTTCAGGAGCCTATGTTTCTATTCAAGGCATGATTGAGGATTTCGGTGGACATAGTATTATAGAACACCATGATGTCCATGATAATGCGACTTTGACGTGAGTTTAAAGTCGGATACTCTTGTGTGATGTTATTATTTTGTGTGAAATGTACTTGGTTGTTTCCATCGTTTAGAGTGCATTTTTAATAGTAGGTACAATATGTTGTTGTGTGATCCAAAAGTTACCATTTGGTTTTAAGTTTCCATAAAAGTATAATTGGAACTTAAAGCGAGATAATTACAATGTTTATTGATCATGGCGCTTGCAACAGTGCCGAAATATAGGGAAGTCAAAACTATTTATAATTATAGTAAATATCTCGTTTTAAGTTTTAAGGATACTTTTGGAGACCATATTAGTTTAAAAACTTTTATCATAAAAGCTTTGAAATAATGTAGGTCCATTTATGCGTATACCTAATTGGGGGCACATGTATTTCATCATTTTTTTAACCCTTTCTTTGTCACAGCTGGTCATGTTTATGAGCCTCCCCCCCACCTTTATGTGACGTTACGTATTTTAAAATATTACATCTAGAAATTATAATAGCAGTACCGACATTCGTTGTACTCCCTTATGACTCTTAACTCTTTCGTTGCTAGGTAGTTCCGTATTTCAATACTTAGATAGTTCGATTTTCAAATGTGACCACTCCCATCTCTAGCCACACAATGACACACTTTCTTGATCCCTTCCCTACTAAAAGTGTGACGTAGATTACGAATAGCCCTTTATTGGGTTGTTTTTCTCTTGTGTATTTCAGTGAGACTTAATAGGTATTATTATAATTATGTTGCTTATAACATTGACTGCAATCTTAAGCTTTCAATACAACTAACGATATTGAAATGTATTAAGAATTTTGTTGTATTTTGCTATAAACTTAACTTTGTTTATATTAAGTAGTTAAAAAATTTAAGTACAAAATTTGCTAATTTGTAAGGTGCATATGCTAGTTAATAAGCATGTATTTTTGTAAAAAATATTGTGTAAATATAATTTTGTATATTATGAGCTTCTTTTCTCTTAATGATTGTAAAACAAATATAATTGATATTAAAGACATACATAAATACATCAGAAAAAATTGAGATCTTATTCACTTATACTTGCCTTTCCCGGTCTTGTTTCAGCATTAAGACTGAAATATGTTTTAGTGTGTCTGGAAAAATACTCAATTAATAAACCACCCTAGCTGGTCCCGTTAAGGTAATATGTACTATGTACTAAAGAAGTCACCACATATCACTACTGCGTTCCGTTCAAGTGCGGTCAATTGGACACACTTCACTCAGATGCTTGCTAGATCTTGAGCGCGTAAGTCATTGTTTGTTTTATACGAAAAAAACGTTCAGACGCATTTAATATGCCGTCGTGTCTTTTACGATATTGCACTAATAATTCAACTAATACGGCGAAGTGCAAAGGATAAATTTCTCATCGGACAATAACTAGATATTCATTTTTAAATATAATTTAAAAAAGAATATTTTCGTGGACGCCATTTTTCATAGATTACAAATTAAGATGTGACTATTTATGTAACAAGCGTTGGCAATTATCAAACAATATGTTACATTATTATTTGATAATTACATTTAGAAAGGAACTAACGGTGGTTATTCAATGAAAAAAGATAGAAAGTGAAAGTTGAAAAATAATTATTGCATACCGACTGTAAAACATAAGTTGTTTGTTAGGGAAAAATTAATAAAATTCGTCGCAGTGAAGAGACGTGGTTACAATACCATCCAATCATACTTATGTTTGTTCGTTTTATTTTCGCGAAGAGGATAAATATACCACCAAAACAGGAATACGTTTTCTGAAGTCTGCTGTACCTTGTGTAAGCTATAAGCTTCGTGTTCCAAGCGAGTTTATGTATTACTTAAAATACTAAGGTTAACAGCAATTAATATTAAATTATGTAAAATAAGTACGAATGAAGCTTGGTAGGTATAAAGCTATGTCACTTCTGTAGTCAGTCAGCCAGGCGCGTGCATAGGATTATGACAGGGCATGCGGCGGAGTAAAAACACACAAAAACTTCTTCTTTTATAGATTTTTAGCATAGCCACAGCCACGCATCGCCACCATGCTACGATGCGTGGCTGTGGCTATGCTAAAAATCTATAAAAGAAGAAGTTTTTGTGTGTTTTTACTCCGCCGCATGCCCTGTCATAATCCTATGCACGCCCCTGCAGTCAGCAGTTTAGTCTATATGAGCGACATTTTGTAGCAAAACGTTGAACAGAACCCGAACATGTCCTTTGCTAAGGATAGCTCCTCTAGTACGTACTGCGTATTACCTCAATGGCTGGTCCCTAAAATATATAAATTATAAAAAAATATTTAGTTAAATATAGAAGCTAAGTCACCCTTCACAAAACTCATACAAAATAGTGTAAAAGTATCTATATCTATATTTTACATCTTCACGTCTTAACGGAGTAACGCACTTGGATGAAACTTTGTAAACAGATAGACTATGTATCGGTAGGTGAGAAAGTCATCAAATGACACCTCCCGCTTTGGGTGGGGTTGAACGGAGTATTAGTGGTCAATCAGACTGCACTAGTGGGTGCTGGTGCAATGTACTGCAGATATAAATTCTTCTGTATTGATATCCATGACGATTGTCGACGCTTCGGCGGGTGAATCAAAATGGTTCAGAACCACAAGCGTAGTCACCTTACAGACGCTATATCACTGTGAACGATACGGGCGGACTGAGCCATTAGAAACACCCGCGCCACCCGCGCCCGCGCCCGCCTCATGAAGACGCGCGACTCGCGGGAGCACTGTGAACGCAACTGGCGTCTGCATACATTTTGAATTACACGCGTCCGCACTGGCAACAGCGCCCGCCTCCACTCTGAAAGAGTACTTAAACATCTACTGACATAAAACCCACCCTATGCCATCAGTTGTCCTTTTGTTCCGAGGCAGCAGTATCTGTTTAGATGATCCAGAAACATCGGCTCCCATCAATTCTGCTGACTACAATTTGAGGCACGCGTGAAACACAACGTGCCACCAAGAGACTAAGTATATCCTGGAATAGGACAAAAGATTATTTTAATTCCGAGAGTATGCTAACCATTCTATTAGACTAAACCTATTCACTCTCAGTCAAGAGTTAATATGTTACTTCTAGGCCAGCGTGCTTAATCTTCCACCACATCATCGTTTTCTGTCACATGAGATAGTGGTCAAACGCGAGCCATTCTCGAAAGAAAAAAAAAAACAATGCCTTAGACTTCAGCAACAGCTATTTAAATAGACAATGAATGTCCATACAACTGCAGTATACCATCTTAATTGAATACTTACTAAGTCATTTGAAGATCATTACTATCAAACTTGGATTAATAATCTTTTAATTTAGTTTTGTACATCGTGTATTTTAAGTATTGGAGATCCCTAAACCAATATTGATTTAATTTGTGTCAGATGTCAGATGAGAAAGAGCTCGTGGCAACAAAATAACAACTGGTCGGGTAAAGCTTCAAGGTTAAGCAATGTTTGGAATTGTTGGTACGTGGATGGGTGCACGGAAGAATCTCAATGTGATAATATAGTACATTGAGATTCTTTCGTGCGTCGGAAAGCACCTTTAGCACATTATCGAGTAAATAACTGTAATCACTTTTTTTTTTAAAATTAACGGTATTAATAAACAGTTAATAGGTCTAAAAATTAAACATAGTATACAACGTGTAACGGAAACCCCATATCTATCCAAAAGGGCTGAAGATAACATCCAGTATGGAGTCTCTACGCAAAGTTTCAGCTCAAAATAAGTGACTCACAGAATTGACCCCAAATTATCGGTCTCATATGTTTCCTGAATACAAATAATAACAAACGTGTCACATCACTATGAGGGTCATCACTTTCTACGTCACTTGCCAATAAAACGATAATTCTCTTCATTCTTCTTAATTTGAAAAATTCGATCTCTGGTATCAATGTATTGAAATTTCTAATAAGCTCCACCCATGTAGACTTAGGATTACAAAACCCTTGCCATATCGTTTGTTATCATCCAAAGAAGCAGTGCACTCGGTATGTATATACCCTTTAAATTACACGTTGTATACATTTCTCCCTGAGAGTCGAACGGCTAGAGTCTCATCATGAAGTTCATTTTAATTCTTTTGTAGTGAAAGCCAGACATCTGTCGACTTTCTTGAAGGAAGAATTTTGGCCGAGAGGAGAAATGTTCCGGCGTTTTCGAGGCCGGTTACCGGACACTGCGCGACACACGACGCCGATAACTCGTGTAATATATTATGTATAAGTTTTGGTTAAGTGATATAATTATATAAGTATATATATATATATATATATATATTATTTTATTTGTAGTTATTTATTGTAATAGGATGTATTTTATTTGTATGGGCCAAGTTGCCTGAAATATATAAAGTGATTGATTGATATACAGGCGAAAATAAAAAGAAATAAATAATCACATTAGAAAACATAGTTTTTTTGAAATAGGTAGTAAGTGGTCATTACAATTTTGGAAAGTTATAGGTACGTATGTATGTAATTAATCGTATACTATACTCATATATTTCTCAGTCAATTCCATCCAAAGATCGTCAGTAAAAAATCGCTTTAAACGATAATATCACTCAATGTTTTAGTTTAAAATAACGAGTTTGTCTATCTTTCTATATTATCTGCATGTTTGCTATGTTAAACGCAAGCTCTCCTGCCAAGCTTGTGTTAAGTATGAAATTTCTCAGTCTGAGTCTGGGTTTATGCCCGTTTAATAGCATTTGGAATGCGCAATATAAGTTGGAACTTAAACATTCCTAACGGCTGAGGTCTTACTGTTGTAGGTATACATATAGCACTATTTAACCCTCAGGGTAAGAGAAATGGGCCAAAAAACTCATTGGCAACGATTCACTGTTCGAGACAAAGCTCCAGAGCCTTGAACATCGACGACAAGTTGCAAGTCTATCGGTTTTCAATCGGCTACATTTCGGGAAGTATGCGATGGAATTACACAATCTAATTTCGCAATACCCGTTCCATCATCGGACTACAAGACAAATGGCGATGCGCCATCTATACATGGTGGACATCCCACCCATACACACTAAACGTTTTGGGATTACCTTCATTGTGCGTACGGCTAAGGATTGGAATTTCCTGCCGGAGTCTGTATTTCCCGATAGCTATAACGTAAGGTCTTTAAGTCAAGAGTGAATAGTTACTTTTAGATAAGCGTCTTTGACCACATCATCACTTAACATTAGGTGAGATGGTGGTAAAACCACAAAAGGATAATGTTATATGTTTTAAATAACGTCTTGTACTTTCTCATATTGTCGTAAGTTTGTATCTTGAACAAAAATAAAGCTGATATAAAAATACAAAGAGATTTTTCTTCTAACTTTGTAGGTAAGAATAAATAAGGTATTACCATGGTATTACATAACTTTTTACAAAACCTATTTTAAAAGTTTTCCTATGGTTTTGTGCGAATAATATGGAATCAAAAACTACTGGTCGTTAATGCCCTGGACCAGGTAGAGGTAACTCTATCCAACGTAAAAGCTACTCCTTATATCACGGGAAGCGTCAACAAACCTTTTCGAAATTTCTTTGAACAGTCTGAGATCACAAAGGCCCAGTTTTAACCCTAAAAGGCTCAAAAGTCTAGTTACCAAAAAGGTATACTCGTATTTATACCACTTGAGTTTTTGCAGCCGCAGCGGGAGCACCAATACAACATGAGGAACTGGGAAGATATAGAACAGTAGATATTACTTTTTTTAAGTGTATGTACGTCTAGTATGTCCAGTAGTTGCTTAAGTTCACTAATATTCGCGGAAGCCCATGTTTATGACTTTTATGCCATCATCAGGCGATGAGCTGTGTTGACGTTAGGTTAGCGGGAAATCACTAACAGTATCCTGGATACATTTATCAATAAAAGGGACACTTTAGATGAGCGACTTGCACTCTAAGTTAACCTAACATACATTTAATTGTCCTCTTAGCGCGATTCTTATGTGTTTCCGTAGCAGAAATGATGATGATGATCCGACCGATTTCAGCCAGGGCGACCGCTTCAACTTCTTCGCTCCTACGCTCGTACATATATGGCTTATGTGGCCAATCTTCTTTATGAAAGTCCTCGCACATTGCGGGCATGTGAGCAAACCGTTCACAAAGTTATAATTGATTGCCGGAGGTGGCCGGGCTTTCAATTCATCACGCTTGACATCAAGCACAAGGCGCCGTTGTGACGGACTTTGGTTTGCACAAAAGCCCTCCAGTCCGGTCAATTGGCGGCCCGCTGCTCCCAGCGAGAAGGCTGAATATTACAATGTTTAAAATGACGCATAATCACATCTTTGTACCTGAGGAGTTGTCCACAATGCTTACGCTTGCCCTCCTCAAGTTCAGAATAGAAGATGCGCTTTGCTACTCGTTGCTCTGACATGCGGGAGACGTGTCCGCTCAAATGAATCTGCCGCCTCATGAGATAAGACCCAATGTGACCTTCATTAGCTCTACGCAGCACTTCGGTGTTCCACACGCGATCAGACTATCGAATCTTAAGTATTTGCCTAAGACATCTGAGGTGGATTCGGTCTAACATGCAGATGTGCTAGCGGTACATGGTCCAGGTTTCAGCTGAATACAAGATGTTAGACAGCACGACCGCCATGTATACTGAGATCTTAGTAGCTAATTTTAGGTCATGTGAAGAGAAGACTGGAATCCAGCTTAGCAAACGCTGCAGCTGCAGCGCCAATTCTGCTGTTGATCTCTGCATCAAGGTCGCACTTAGATGTCAGTGTGCTCCCCAAGTAACGAAACTTCATGACCTGCTTCAGTTCATCCTCGCCAAGTTTTATACTCAGTGTTTCGTGACCGTCGATGTCTGACGACATCACCTCCGTCTTCTTAACACTGATCTTCAGGCCAAATTTACGGCATGACTCATATAAGGCTTTCATATAAGACATTAGCAGAAATATGGTATGGTTAATAAGAAATGGCAGTCTATCAAACGTAGGGTCTTTCAATACGATTCTCACGTTGGAAAACAGTTTTAATAAAAAAAATCCATGTCTTTTTTTCAGGAAAGTAAGCAAAATCGATCGTGAACATTTTTTTAATGGCATTGCGGGAATCGAACCTCCAATATGCAGCGTAGTGGGCCATCGCTTAACCACTGTGCCAACCGTATCGTCAAATCCTAGTCCCATGTCATTATTTGTATTTGCACAAACACTTATGCACTATTATATTGCCTATATCTCCTATATAGTCGGAAAGGTATGCAAAGATCTTCACTCTATAGACGCCGTCGAGGTCGACCACAATGCAGGTGGTTAGACGATCTGCTCATGTTCGCGGGGTCATGGTTGAAAATAGCACAAGACAGAGAAGTTTGGAAGCAAAAACGGTAAGGCCTTAACCCAGCAATGACACACATTAAAAACTAAAAACACTTAAAAAAAATAGTTGACTAATTTCTGTTGAGGTTGACAGCCGAAGTTCAGTTGAATGTTATGTAGGTATTCATTATCTGTCTAACCATTTCTTAGGTATGTTGATTTGGCCACTAGTCTACCAAGATGCAGGTTAGTACCCATATTTCATACGGTTACTATATTTTTTAGTCACTGTTATTGCAAACTCGTATCATAGCGTGTTTGAAAATATAATAGATAGAAAATGTTCTTGTATACATACAATATAAGTTGAAACAATACAAGCCAAGTTCTTTAATGTAAAAGATATATATAAATTTGCTAAATTAAATACGAACATAACCCAAATTAAACCGTTTATTAAAAATATATTTACCTCGGCACTTCGGCTTAGAATCCCAAAAAGAATGTCAGCTTTGACGTATTTTTTAATTAAATAACATTTTAATAATTGTGAGATTTTTCGTACAAGAAGCGGGGTTAATTTAATATATTAAGAATCAAGCAAAAATGAAAACCGTAATCTTACATGATTTATTAATTTCCTTAGTAACAAAAAATCATGAGGGAAAATCCTGAGAAGGTAACAATAGATCTCAAATTAAAAATTCATTTATTCAATTTAGGCTGCAAATCAACACTTTCTGAACGTCAAAATGTATGTAAGTGACTACATTAAGATATTCTTCGAAAATGCCCGTCCTTCTAAAATAATTCTTAGTAATTTAGATCATAAGAAGAAGAAGCACAATAAACTTTGATTTGTAGGTAATGTTTTAAGAACTTGTGTGTTTTCCCAATAGGGTTTTGTTTAGTTTCCTAAAATATTTTATTTAGTCCGTCACGTAGTTTAACAAAAAACATTGGATACGTATTTTTTATTTTATCACGTAATTGAGAAATTAAGACGATACAGCGAGTTGAAATTTCGCGTGACATCACACCTCGGTATAAATCTTAGCAATGTGTGACGTCAGCAGCCCCCACTCCTGTACTTTGAAGCTTTCCATCTTTGTGAATTTTTCTTGACTTGAAAAAGCAAAAAACAACGTGACCAATATTTTTTGAAAATCTACCTAATGGACCAAATAAAATAAATATTTTGTAACACAGGAAACTACCCTATTATGTTGTCTAATCGGATGAACCTGAGTATTATTAGTGTTTCACATATAGAGACTACCTATCTGACTTCACAACTCAGTAACTGGGTAACACGATCTTAAAGAACGTTTTAAGTTCCTCCATGACACACATGCCAAATTTCTGAGGTCATCGGAAAACTTGAGGTTAGAGGACCGAGTCACTCCACCAATTTCTTTGGTAAGTCGTTCGCAGCTCAAGCAGTACGACTGTGGAATACTCTTCCCGTGTCAGTAAGACAAGCACAAACCCTTCCTTCTTTCAAAAACATGGTAAAAGATCTCTATCTCTCTCTTTAATTTGTTACTATTTTTTATATAACTCAGCTTCGTTCTTTTTATGTATACATATATAAATGTATATTGAGTATGTAGGTTATTACTTATTTATTGTATATAAGTGAATAGTACACCATGGACTACCCGCGTATTTATTTTCTCCTGCTGTGTCAAATCCATCCCAAGGTTGTCTGTAAAAGATCGCTTAATTTTAGCGATAAGACACCCTTTGTAGTTTTTAAGTCCTTATTTAATTCTGTTATGGTGTAGAATGAAGAGTATATCTATCTATCTATCTATCTTGGTGTCAGATTTCCTGGCTTCTTACTACCCGTACTGACTCTCAAACATGTATAAATGACAGTTGGGACTAATGACTTAAGCTTTGTTTTCCTAGGATAGCAGTGCCGTCATATAGCGGCCGTAATACAGCGGTGAATGACGTCACTAGAACGTTGTCTATGTAAACAAAATGGCGCGGTTTCCTAGAGAGCGGTAACTGACAACGTAACGTCAAAAAGCGGTGCCACCATTTGCATGACGGCCGTCTTGTCGGTGTCAGATATTTTCGTGAACGTTTCAGATAGCGTTGAAGCAGACAGTGTGTTAAAACGGCCGTGGAACTTTCCACATGTCGTCACCGTAATGACGGCCGCCTTTTTGCGTCCGTAATATTATGGCACCGCTTTCCTAGGAAACCAAAGCTTTAGCGTGCTTTCCGCGCAATGGGAGAATCACATCGCCTACTTCCAAAATTTCATTACAAAAAACTCAATATCACTTTTGCTCGACTCGGGAATCGAACCCGAGACCTCATGCTCAGCTGTCACCCTTGCGACTACTAGACCAACGAGGTACTGCAGTGTTTAACCCTCCATCTACAGACCTGCCTGAAGAAGGACTTTTGGCCGAAAGGTGTCATTTATTGACGTTTCGGAGGACGGTTACGCGGCACCTTGCAGCGAAACATGACGCCGTCAACATTTTGTGTAAAATGATAGTTTTCAAAGGTTTTTATATGTATTCCTTTATTATTTATTATAGGTTTTAGTTAAGTAATATGTATTGGTTTATTTATAGTTATTGTTAAAGTATGTTTTATTTGTATGGGCCAAGTTTGGCCATACAAATAGGTAAGGTAGATTCATTGATTTAACTAATTATAATTATTATTTTTTAAACTAGATTTATACATTGCATGAGATCCCAAATGTAGCTAGCTAGCTAGCATACTACATCATACCAATAACCAAATATAAATCAACCATAAAAAGAAATAAATAAGGTATAAGAAAAAAGTCAAACTCAAGCATAAAACTCATAGGATTGAAATAAAAGAAAGAAAAAACGTTTATTGACACATGCTACAAGTATACACACAGTAAAAAAATAAAATAAACAACATCTTATTATTATTAAAAGAAATTATACATTAAAAAATAATAGAATTCAACACATCTAGGACTATTAATAATACTGTGTGACTCACGGCTGCGCCAAATGGGCCCAGTTCAGCAAAATGCCGGACAACTAGTGCCCGACGCTGGTTTTCAACAGGTGAGTGAACGGATGTCAATAATTTTTATCATATACAACGTGTAATTTATTTATTTATTTTATTTTTTATTTATTTATATTTATTTCAGGCAACTTGGCCCATACAAATAAAATACATCCTATTTAAAGGGTATTTATTATATACGTACCGAGTGCACGGCTTCTTTGGATGATAACAAACGATATAGCAAGGGTTTTGTAATCCTATGTCTACATGTGTGGAGCATATTAGAAATTTCAATACATTGATACCAGAGACCGAATTTTTCAAATTAAGAAGAAGGAAGAGAATTATCGTTTTATTGGCAAGTGACGTGGAAAGTGATGACCCTCATAGTGCTGTGACACGTTTGTTATTATTGGTATTCAAGAAACATATCGACGCTGGAAAGGAAAAGTTATCCAAGCGATATTTTTGGCCATTTTGAGTTATATACATTGTTGGAATCGCCTGATTTTTCTGCGTCGTTTGATCTTACTCACGTCTTTATACGACGACTTTTGATGTCGCTTCAACATTTTTAAGTTCGCGAGAGTTCACTTTTTTTTCCTTACTAAACGACAAAATTTTCGAGCATTTTTGAAAATTTGGTGGTTATCGTAATTGTGAAATGCTAAATTTGCTTTTGGTCAAGTTTTACATTTCTGTTCGTACGGTAATTACTCCACTTAGTTAATTTTTCCAGTATCTGGCAATATAGTGTTAGGCGCTTAGGTAATTTTGAGTTATTTGGTTTTTTCCTACATGCATTGAGGTAATATTAAAAAAATTATATTAAATTAATATTTAGGTTGTTTTGCCTCAACTTCCACATGTTTTTTATTTTGGTAAGGCAACTTTTATCTGATATAAATTCTAAAAAAGATATATATTTTTTCATATACATTTTTACCGTACCTTCCTTAATCAAAGCTTGTCGGTTAGTCAATTTTTCCCGTTTCTACTTTTAGGGAAAATTTTACTAAGCGACAGTAACTTTAAAACTAAGCATTATTTTTAATAGTTACGTGTACTATAATGTAGATAAAAAAATATCCAAATAAATTTCTAAGAATTAGGCTTTTTGGACCATTACAAGAATTTACACGATTTTTTTTTTCTGAAAATTCAAACTTTAAACTGCTCTACTGTAAAGTTAGTCTGATGTCGCTTGGATACTTTTTCCTTTCTAGCGTCGATATGAAACCAATAATTTGGGGTCAATTCTGTGAGTCACTTATTTTGAGTTGAAACTTTGCATAGAGACTCCATACCAGATGTCGTCTTCAGTCCTTTTGGATAGATATGGGGTTTCCGTTACACGTTGTATAATATAATAATGATAAACACAAAATATGAACAGAATATAAATAATAATAAAGTTTTTTAATAATCTAATAGATACATCTATATACAATACATATATGTGTACATATAACGTCATATATGTGTTACGAGATACAACTAAAGGAGCAGGGTGGGTTTTTATTTTGTCCAACTCTGACACTCCCGTCCGTCCCACCCACGGTGGGAGCAGTATTTAGATGATTCTCCAACGCAGAAAAAAATGCATCTAAACTAAGTCTCACCTCCACATGAAATTTTCAACTAACCTATTACGATTCCTATACCTACATCTCACTGACAGTCAGATGGACGGTTGTGCAACCGAGGATTAATAAGGTTCCTTTGGTTAACCTCGGGTTTAAAACTTCGATCCCACCCATGTTGCGCCTCCCTGAATTATTTAGGAACGATGGTGGTTAATTTATATTAACTTTACTTTTACTTCAACATTAAACCAACCCGAATTTCAAGAGTTACAGTGCAAAATTACTAAGTGAGAGTAATTATCCAAATAATTACAAAGAAAAACACTCCAGAAAATAAGTATATCTACACATAAATTAGAAGAGGAGAGTAATTTCACAGTTTGCTGAGAGTGGAATGGCAAGGAGTGTTTCCTTATGACTTTGATATCACAATTATTTGGGCTAAAACTTTGTGTAATATTAAATTTCATGATATTATTAATAGCCACTTTACCCGCAATTTTGTTCATGTAGATACCGTAATTTCTTTTAAGAGTTTAACTATTTTCATTGTTCTCAAAAGCAAAATTGTTTATATGAGAGCAATGTAAAATAAAGAATATTATGAGTACACTAGCTTCTGCCTGCGGTTTTGTACGTATGAAAAGATTTTTTTTGCGAATTTTAAATAGCGTATGTCACTATCCAGGCCTTCAAATATCTTCACAACAGCAAACACATTAAACCATTGCTTTGTTTTGAAGTAAAAGAAGGGCTAACAAACAAATAAACATGTATAATATATATTTGAAACTCCTCTAAAATTTTATGAATAAATTACAGCTATCGAATCAACATTACAGTAATGCATTGTTGTCATTTACATATTCTTAATGTTTCGACATACATTTATAAAAATCATAAGACATACAGCGTTTAAGCAAATAACAATACACAACAATTTAAGCGATATAAAAAGATGTAAAGTTTGAATCTCTTTTTATTTGGACATGAGTTTAAGAGTACATTGGAATCCTAATGACATATTTTATGTACGTGGCTTGCATAATTATAGGCTTACTTAGGAATTTGAATGTAGATAGCAATTTTAATTATTTACAAGAATAAGTTTTAGTGCAAAGTTTCAAGTTTCTTCATTACAACACTAGGATTTTTCATCCCGTTGGTGGTTAATGCAAATATTGCCCGAGCATTTTTGAATATTTATTTTTCTTTTTTGATTGTTCTAAAAAAAAACAATCTGCCAGTTTGTGCTCCATCTTGATTAGACGGAGAGTTTTTAGTTTACGATGTTGTGTTTTCATTTAGTTTTTCTATTAAAGAAACGCACTGAAAACATAACCTTGTCTTTACAGATAAGTTTATGTTTTCAGTGCGTTTCTGCATGTAACTGCATGGTTAGTACGTAATGTCAGCCTTTATTTAATAATAAAACTATTGTTAACCATTGTTGTGCAGTTAATAGGCTACTTCTAGGTAAGCGTACTTCATTTTCGACCACATCATCGCTTCCCATCAGGTGAGATAGTGGGCAAATGCGAGCGTATCAATTATAAAAGACTAAGCTTACGCTCATTAATTAAACGAATTTAACAAATATTAATTTTCATAACATAACTTAGACAAGTAACTTTGATATACAAAGTAATGTTACTACTTGCTGTCCCATCGGATATTTGAAAGGAATAGAGGGGGCACCTGTACACCTGCGCACATAATTTTGCACTTTAATATCTCCTGCGCAGCTGGCTAATCGATTATGATATAAGCCGCCGTGACCGAAATCGGTTAGGAGATCTATTATTATTATTGTAACTATAAGATTTCATAGTAACAAGTATATCTATTGACAGTATACGTTACCCAGGTTCTTAAACTAGGGTATTAGCTATCCGCAGCCCCGGAATAGGGCAGCCGAAGGAACAGGATGGGGTAAGAAGTCATTCGATGATTTTCCCAGCCCAAAAAAAAAAAAAAAAGGTATTAGCTATAACTCTTTCAAGGTGTGTTCCTAACATTTCACTGGCCTTTGTTAGGGTTCAGTAGTCGGCAAAGAACCCTTATAGTTTCGCCATGTCCGTCTATCCGTCCGTCTGTCAGTAACTATTGATTCTAAAATAATAGTAGTGTGGAAATTTTCGATTCAGTGATTCTTTTGCACAATATTAAGTTTTAAAGTGATAATTTTCGTTATAGTCAAGAAATAGCCCCATAATAACCACGTACTTATCTGAAAAATTATGTAATATGGAAATGGTTTAATTACCTCCGCCAATCCACTTCAAATAAAGTAATAAGTGTCTTCCCAATCAAAGAATGACCGTTACATTGTTTATTTTTGAAGAAACCACAATAAAACTAGCCTCACACTAGTGCCTTTGTGATCTCAAAAAATAAATATCATCTATACTTTAAATGAATTGCACGAGTTTTGAAATAGTCCCTTACCCCAATTTGCATTGTCATACTTTAAGCAGTGTCTTCGTTACATCTATTTGAATTGAATTGTATTTAGGTTCGGTGTCTGTTACACCAAGATAACACATGCTTGCACTATTACCATCCTTTTCTATCTCATAGTCTTTCTGTGTGTGAAAGAGAGGATGACACAAATGCGAAAATATTTTTTGATGTGCGGGCATAAAAAAAATTCGCTATCATCGCGAGTTTACCTGCCGAATGTGATAAAAATAGAAAAATTAAACCATTTAAACCTGTTGTTTTGAAGAAATTATAACAATTAGTGAATAAGATAACACAGTAATTAGATGAATTTTGTTATGCCAAAATCATTGTTACATATTTAAACTGTCTGTGGGTTTGCTTATGCTTATTGCTAATTTTGTTCTATTATTTTAATAGATATCGATTCATGAATGATAATTATATAAGAATCATAATGTTATAAAACTATTCCATGTTACCTAATTTTGTTTTCTTATAGCGAACAATAAACATTTTCTAGGTACTCCAAGGCGCTGCAAAATGTTTACATTGATAGTTTACAGCTAATATTGTAATATTTCAAATTAAAAGATTTTCGTTCCTGGATACAAAATTTTCTTACCTGAATAAAACTAACTTTCGACTCTGAATGGGTTATCAAAAATGATTTGAACTTTTACTTGTGTGCTTTGTATGTCTGAGTCAATAGTTAACTCTGAATTTTGCGAGTGCATAAATGACATAATTGAGGACAGTGACTGACAACGAATGTAAGTAAAATTTAATAAAAGTAAAGATTTAGGTAATCTTTGTACTTGTTACTCTCTATTTGCAACTTGACTGTATTTCGAAAGTGTTTACTTATTTACTTAATTGTACTTACATTTTCAGCTAATGATATTGATAAAACAGTCATGAATACTAGTAATTTTCTTATTTGTTGCTGTATCATTAACACGCTTTTATTAGGTCGACCTGTATGTAACTAACTATGTAATGGAATCTAAGGAATTTAACCATCTTCCAAGGGTCGTAGCGTAATGAAAATTGGCAACTGTATGTAGTTTTGATGACAATACAATAATATGGTACTGTCAAACTGATCTGATGATGAAGCCGGAAGATATGCACTGGCATTCCATGATGGAATATCGTATCATTGTCGTGTTTGCACTTGTGAGAAAGGCCACGTAATGGATTTTGAACACGATCAGATTTCAAGGTTATAAAAAACCTAAAGAAAATCCGCTATCGGTTTTCTTACCATTTTTTTGTTTTTACGTGCATTTATAAAAGCGTGTTTTTCTAGTGTTTTTAAACTATTAATTTATTTTTAGATTATATTTGTTAGTAAAAACTGAATCCATTGGCTTTAACTCATCACACCAATCTCCTGCCCAAGGAAAAGACAAAAAAAAACATAGTGGTGTATCCTACTGACACTATAAGTGATATAATTGAGCCATGAGCAGTTTTTTGTAATTAAATCATGAGTTAATCAAACATTAAATTATAATGATTGATCTCATATTGAAGGCTGATTAAGTAGTAGAAGTAAAAGTGTTTCATTTTATCCAACTAAAACTGCCTTTTTGTCTCTATTATGGTTAGTTGCAGCAATTTTTTTTTTTGATAAGAATTAAAATTAAGTGTAGGTAAAATTTTTACCATATTTTTTAAGTTATTGGATTATAATAAACATATAAAATTAAATAAAAATTGTTTTATTCCAACTAATAGAAATTGGCTGTTACGATGTCCAAACATTGCATATAAGCGACACACAAAAAATACATATAGTTAGTTACATGGTTCTAATACATTTTTATGTTTCTTAAATGATTTTAATAATTTCCAAATTTAAGATATCCGTACGTCAAAATTATGTATTTCATTTTCTGTCAACAATCTCTTTACACTGCTTTTTTCCATCAATTTCAACAATAAGTCCTTTACACTAATATTTCATTAATAGATTAGATTCAACGCAGAGGTCAATTTAATGTAAGGAAGGAAACACAAGATACTTGGCCAGTAAGGTACGTTACTAACAAAATTAAAAAAATACAAGATAATGTGTGAAATCAGATCCAAAAATGTTAGTAACAAAAAGTTATGGTCGATTTAGACGGAAAAAAACTTTGTCGTCCTCTCCTGAAAAACGTATTTTGTCCCTTACATCAATATTGAACCAATGGTCGACGGTATGTTTTTAAAACGCTAAGACATGTAATCGATAGGAAGGTCATAAAATCTGTATACTATGCTCTTGCTCAGTCAATTTTAAGCTATAGCATCACATCCTGGAGTGGAGCCGCGAAAACTACACTGTTACAACAAGAGAGAACACAAAGAGCCATCCTGAAAGTGAAAGTGTCGTCTTTCCGACCATTCCGATTCTTCACATAACAGCTATATAAAGACTGTAAAGTACTAACACTGCGCCAGCTGTACATACATACTTCCCCAAATTGTATTTTATATTGTATATTGTGGTGAGAAAATAAATAAATAAATTATATTATTATTATACTACAAAGTGCTTGCTAAAATTCCTTCATTTTCCTAAATTTCTGCTTTAACAAGTCCCAAAAACCTAACAAATTGCCATCTTGCAAAAAACTCCAGTGAATAATGCAATAACAAACTAATAATGCTGCAAATTTCATACACATATTATTCTAGTTTAATGTTCTTTGTTGAATTTAAGAAACTTTTACCTACAATTACCCTCAACGTTCAACAGTAGGTTCCAAATTTGTATACGCATGGATGTTACACAGACCAAACTTTTGCCTAGAAAGTTGGTAATTACACCTATTTAGCAGAAACATCAAACAGGCATTACCTACCAAAAACTTATAAGTAGGCTTCTGGTAACAGCTCCAATTTTATTTCACAATAGCCTATAAAGACCGTAAGTTATTTATTTTTCCATTACCGACAAAATCATTTGTGTGTAAAAAAAGTTTCCGTTAAGTGATCCATCAAGTATCAGACAAAGAACTTAATTAGCTTCTGCGAGCAACTTCAACAGCTACCAGTAAAACGTGTACCTTGTTTCCCAATCTAGGCCATGATCTACCTCTGACCCAGACATCTTTATCTATCCAGACGTGATAAGTTTCCTCATGATATTTAATACAAACAAAACAATAATAATATACCTATACATGGAAACAGCTAATATTTTAACAGAGGCAGTCAGTGCTCAAGAGATGTCGGTTTCTAATCTAACCCGGAGTAGTTGTCTTACTGTATGTATTCTATTTTACATGGTGCGACTGGGTCTGTAACATCATCTCCTTTTATTTTTCGGTGGGCAAAATTAATGACTCCTGCTGTGGGTGGAGTGGAAGGGAGTGCCAGACTTCTACTGACTAAGATCTTGGGTTGCCTTTAGGCAAACTCCTTCAGTTTTCAGCTTCTGACTCTTGTTGCGACTGAGGTGTGATTATAGAGAGCCAGTGAGAAGAATAACATCTAAGTTTTTAATAGGAAGTGAAAATTCACATCTTTGCTCTCTGTTTCGAAAAGGACCAGACGTACTTTCTAGACCCAGATGTATGTATACGTATCAAGTGTAATTGAAATTGGCTCATTAATTGAAAGTTTGTATAAAATGCCGGGAAGTATCGGAAATAAATAAGAATAATTTATTTCACTCATTTAAGGCACAAAACATAATTTATGCAAGTTATCACCTTTAAGGCGTTGTTATCTATCAAAATGATTTCGTTATGATAAAGCAAAATAAGTTTACCAACCATATTCGGGTGACATTTGAATAAAAGCCGTGAAAACCTTTTGGCGGAATAAGTTAACTAAACTTTCAAACATTTCAACATTTCAAATCTTTCAAATAATTTTTATATTTCAATATCTTCCCACGCATAAGGCTTGCGACAGGGCTACGTGATTGGCAAAAAATACAATAATACCTATTTTTCATATTACCAAAAACAAATTTTTGGAGCTTTTTAATAAGAAAATGGCCCGAGATTTTTTAAAACAAGAACGTACTGATCTACCACGCTTATTAGAAAATTGAAATTGAAATTAGAATCGAAAAGCAGCCAATTTTTTTCACATACAGTTTATGATTCTGTAGTAGTTTTAGTACCTACCTACTGTTTTCTAGCCCATTTTTCTTATTGTGGACCCAATGTTATAGTGGTGTACTATTGTAATAATAACAGTCAATTTATTTCAGGCAAACTTGGCACATACCAATAAAATACGTGCTTTAACAATAACTATAAATAAACGAATACATATTGCTTATCTAAAACTGATACTACATATTATGTTACACGAGTTCTCGGCGTCCTGTGTCACGCGGTGTCCTGTGATGAAACACCAACTTTTTGACCTAGTATGCTGAAACGAATAACAAAACTTATACATAACCTAACTAGTCTATAACTTTTCCACTCCTGGGACTCAGGCCTCCTTTCTCTGAGAGAGGACGGGCTGTATACAGTACCTATGTTAACTAACAGAGGGCGTTCCCGTTAACCCGCAATAGGATAGCATCCATACATGTTAAAAATATATTACCATTCGAAAAAAAAAAGTTTTTATATTTTTTAATATTAAAATATTCACTAAAAATGTTAAATTGATACGTAAAAGAAACACTCTGTACACGCGTACGCATTCATAAATAAATTGCGACGTTGCCGTCCTTCAAGTCCGTGTTACAGAGTGTTTCTTTTACGTATAAATTTAACATTTTTAGTGTAGTACATTTTTAGTAGGTGTACATTTAGAAAAAGACTGTTTTTCCCATGGGCAACTGTATGTGGCGTGCTCACGAGTATCAAGCTCACAAAATCGACACACAAACCAGAAACGTAGTTTACAAAAATGTATTGTAAACTACGTTTTTCGTTTTAAAAAGATACATTTTAAACACTAACTGTCTTTCTCTTTTTGAGGAGTGATGGACCCTGGTGATAGTTTTTTAAATATTATATGCGTTTTTTAACCACCCAAAAAGGTGCGGTACACCTTTTTGGCAACAAGACTTATTGACAAAGTCTAAATTAACGCGGGCGAATCCGCGGGCAAAAGCTAGTCTACATATACTATACTGGCTTCTTCCCGCAACTTCCTTCGCGTGAGAGAGTTTTCCAGCGTAAATCCCAATCCCGTGGAAATTCCGGGCTAAAAACTCTCCTATGTCCTTCCCAGAGACCTAAACTCTTCCCATGCAAACTTTCATCTAAATCGGTTCAGCGGTTTAGGCGTGAAAATGTAACAGACAGACAGAGTTACTTTCGCATTTATATATGTGTATGAGAGTATGGATAAATAATTGAAGTGTTTCTTAGAAATCAGTTGTTTTCGGTAAAAATTTCGACAAGCAGTGCATTCCTTTACGCAATTATAAGAATTACTACAATCGAGACGTCCTGCCAAAAAAAATCATATCGTGTTGATACAAAAGCGATCATTGATTTGATAAACACGAACCCACCGTGTACTATACTATGGTTACGAACATTAATGCCAAGTATAATCAGGCTATAACGGTCCCAGTTCTGGGACATAGGCTTCTTATTCTGAGGGAGAATCGGCCGTTATTCACCACGTAGGCTAAGCGCGGGTCATTTGATGTCACATAATACCTTCAGAATTTTCTAAGACATGCCGATGCATAATGTGCTTGGGTTGGAAACCGTGACGTCTGACACATAAGTCACGTCTGTAACCACTGGGTCGTCACTACTGCCCACGAACTTGAATATAATAAAGAAATTCCTCCCTTCTAGATTCTACCCAGACCATCTTCCCCCAGTTTTTGATCATAAAACTTTTCACAACATTCGTATTATGAAAGTTCTGGAAGCAAATGGCGATGCAAACTATTAAGAGATGACAGTTTTCGGAATTTACTGCTGCGTTGGCTCATAAGTTTGTCTTCATAATAGTTCTTAGTGGTTTCTTTTTGAGGAATTTACTACAATATTATAGTTTCAAGCCCACAACAGCATATATCTATCTTTTATGATTGATTCACAATAACACGTGTAACTCCCGATAGCTTAGCAGTTCGAAGCTTTCTGATTATTACTCTGCTCCGAAATTTAAAACCACCACAACTTTGCAATGGAACTCAGCTAAAAGTAACCCAGTTGCAACAACATATAATCGAGGCTCAAATTTTAACAGGTTGCGGTGCAGGAGAAACCGTCTTTATTCCCAGAATTCCCATAATACCAAATAATTTTTCATTCCAATTTAAAAGAACGCTATTCCCAGTATCGGTGTGTTATGCAATGTCAATTAATAAGGCTCAAGGGCAGACTTTTCGTGTTGCTGGAGTAGATCTCGGTGTCAGTTGTTTCTCGCATGGTCAGTTGTACGTCGCTCTTTCCCGGGTTAGCAGTTCTAGAAATCTTTATGTTCACGTGCCGGACGGGTCAACTTTCAACATAGTTTACCCGGAAGCTTTGTGCTGAAGTATTTTCGTTCTATAGGTACTTAAGCCTCATGTGAACGTGATCTAAACAATATTACCAATACATTAACTTAATAACACACAAGGAGTTACACGCTGACGGAGTCGCGGGCACAGCTATTAACAATAATATTTTCCGTATTGCGATATTTTTCAACAGTATTATAGATTGACATATTATATTTCCCTACTAAATTACGAAAGTTAATCTGTCTGTTACACCAAAATCACTGAACCGTGAGGAAGGACATAGGCTACTTTTTTTTACGAAAAACGACGGAAACGTGGACGAAGTCGCGGGCAACAGCTATCTATACTAATAATATAAGGCTGAAGAGTTTGTTTGTTTGTTTGAACGCGATAATCTCAGGAACTACTGGTTCGAATTGAAAAATTATTTTTTAATTAAATAGTCAATTTATAGAGAAAGGCTATAATAGGCTATATATCATTACGCTAAGGCCAATAGGAGCGGAGCGCCAATGAATAATGCTTCAAAATCGGGGTTAAATTTAACGTTAGCCCAAAGTAACTATTCCACGCGGACGAAATCGCGGGCAAAAGCTAGTATACAATATAAGTACATAATTATCAATTCGATTCGTTACTGGCCTGATAATGTTTTTTCTTATTGAGAGGCCAAACGTGAGGAGATTGTAAAATGGAATTACATATATATATTTTTTCTCATTGAATAAATTTAAACTGTTATATATACAGTTAAACAAAAATAAATATGACCGTATATATCAAATATTTTCGCTTATGTTGAAAGTTTCACAAGACAATGAAAACCTAAGCGAACCAAATGTTGACATAGAATCATAAATTTTGATAAAAAGAAATGCCTTACAGTACACGTATAAGAGAACTGTGAATATGTAGTTAGTCAGTACTTGTCATAACCGTAATGAACCTATAACTGCAGCTGGTTAACAAGTTTCCTTCACCTGTTTGAGTGCAATGGTGACGATGTAAATTACACAAAGTAATGTGCCCGTCATCAATGACGTATTATAATAGACGCGTCATATTCCCACAAAACACCTCTCAAAAACGGCACGAAACACACACATAGAGAATTACTATCTAATACGTGTAAAGAAAGGGACAGAAAATAAATGCCATCTTTAGATACACCTGATGTTAGAGAGAGATGAATATACATCTTTAGTTAACAACCTCCCCTAACGTCACGTGATTGACTTCATTCATACACTAGCCGCCATTAGCCGTGTAGAAATATTAAAATAAAAAATGTGTTTCTGTTGATATTTACCTATGAAATGACACATTTTGACCTCTCACGGAGGCAGTATAATTAGTGCAACGTCTGAAAACACACAAAGGCATGCTTTTTCCTAATTTTCTTTTAAAAAACATTTTTTCTTAAGATGTGAAGTGTCGCGATCGCGACACAGGTTCGTTCGTAACTAAACAGACACGAGGCCCTTACATTGATTTCAACTTGCCATTTTAGAGCCCGGACAACGTATCTATAGTTTATTATATATCTTTGCCCGTCATGGTTTGATTCCACGACCTACAACTTTTAAGTCGTTCTTGTAACCACTGGGCCTATATATACTAATCTACTTATATCTAAACTAATATTCTAAAGTTAAAAATGAGTTTGTGCGGAGGATGTAATATTAGAAAAGGTATGAAAGTAGTTTCAAGCTTGACGAATGTGCTACTTTTTATCTGATTGCGAAAAAAATTGGGTTATGTTTTCATCGTGATAATGTCTACGGGAGCGAAGCTCCGCGTGACTGTTAGTACTTAGAAAAGTTTGTACGGAACTTCAGTGCCTGGGTACAACTCGCACTTGGCTAATTGCAGAAATAAATAAGTCTTTTTAAAAGGCTTTCTTTACTGTATCAGACATAATATACAGTGCACAGAGATCATTCAACACGCGCTTCTTCGAAACACTGCGAAATAGACCTATTTGTTTATTGATCAAGTGGTTTGCATATTACAAATATTGACACCTCAACACCAAACCTACTCTCTTATATACTTAAATGAAATATAGTTTCCATCGAACTATATTTGTCTTTAACTATTGTCTCTTGTAGGTATATTGACTCATATACTTACGCCGACTGGGCTTAACGAACTTTAGGGCGCAAAGACGTCTTGGATATGGTTAGACAATGCCCTAGAAGTGTGACTATTTCGGCTTAGCATCGAGTTGACCAGTACTAAGCCTTTTGAGAGTTCCGTAACCAACCTTTATCATTATTACTTTGTTCTCTGTCTGTACGTCCGTCCGTCTGTCTGTCAAAATCCTTTTTCTCAGGAACAGGTATCGATATATCGATCTGAAATTAATATCAGATACTTGCGTCTAGGATTTAGTTAAATTGCAAGAACAAATAAAAAATTGTGATAGTTTGTGTGGGACATTTCGTGATTTCACAAGATAATTTAAAAAAGTACTTCCGATTGACCTTACTTTTTTTTCGGGGTAGGAAAATCATCGAATGACTTCTCCCGCTCTGAAAAAAAGAATCTCATTAGGACATTCCTGCCAGTCACTTCCGATTGACCTAGAATCAAGAAATTTGCCAAGAAGCAATATCTTACAGCACATGTCACCGTGTGAAACAATCTGGAAACAGAATAAATGTACTATCAAATTTATGTACTGAAAGAAGGTTTCGTACATAAGTACGGAACCCTCGGTGTGCGTGTCGAACTCGCAATTGGCTGGTATTTTTATCAAATAAAGACCGATTTTACAAGTGTCGGTTAGGGCTATGTACCAATTTCGTTTGTCGAAATAATAATAAGGTTAAATCTATAAGACTATCATTAGCTACAGTTTTGCCCCATAGAATACATGCAGTAATATTGCGTCACCCTTTCTTTCTATCAAAATCAAATCAAAGAGATGATCGCATACTCTCATAATTGAGATCAAAATATCAGTGAGTTCAAATAAACGTAATCGAATGAAAATCGAATTCTTTTGAAATGTAATCGAACGAAAACATATCAAGTATCTTACTAACAAGTCTGAATATAGTTTATGAATTTTACACAGCTCTGATTTTTCAACAAATTCTAAAGGTGGAAACACACTATTGAAACGCCACGCGACCCGACAAAACCCGATGCGTGTTGAGTTGAACCAAATCGTGTTATTTACTATGCCCAGAATCACATTATAAACACCCGACGCAACGAAATGCACGCAAACGCCAACCGATTCGTGTCTGCCAGAACGACGTGTTACCAATGGTGGGGTAAATACGCCACCCGACGCATCGCACGTAGTGTGTTTCTAGTCCAGACCCAACGCCACGCGTCATTTGATCGAGACCTTGCTCAGAAAGCATAGGTACACTTTTTGCGCACCCTTTTTTCTTTGCATCTTTTAAAAATGAGAGACGAACAATTAATCTATGATATATTAATCTACGTATTTATTTGATTATTTATTTTATTTATTTATTTCATGCACCCAATAACGTCTAGTCCTTAGGTCTAGTCATTTTCTTTTTCTTGAGTCGTTTAAGTAATATAAATGTACCCAAAATTTGCATCAAATCTTCTTCAAAATCTTCATCTGACTCATTATTTAGTAGATCCATAGCACACGACCATACACGTTCACTGCTGTACAGAGCCTGTATTCAGAAATTGCGAGCGTATCGTGGTATCGCGTGTTGGTAATGCGCACGGAGCACATGGGGTGTCGACAGATTGTGTCGCATCATGTTTCAAAAGTGTGTTTCCACCTTAAAAAGGTTCACTTAATTTTTTTTAAATTATATTTGTTACTACAGATATCCATCATGTATAAACCATCAAAGTCTTAGCATCTTCCCAAGTATGTCGGGGTCAGCTTCCAGTCTAACCAGATGCAGCTGAGTATAGATGACGCCAAATAACTTGGCAAGGTTTTGGCGTAGTGGGGGTAAGTTCGCGCATCGTGCACTTAGTGGAAGAAAAAGGGGTCACTTTTACTGCTTGAAGAAAGAAAAGGAATTCATTCATTCATTCGGTATTATAAATAAAATAGATATAATACATAAATTCATTTAAAAGTGAAAAAATATGTATTTAAAATAACATTAAAAGTAATATGTTCTCGTCGTCGCAATTTGTTAATAAAACTGCTACCCCTTTTATTCTTCTTTTTTCCCGGTGTCCTAAAGATAGCGACGAATTCGGAATTTCAACCTCCTTTAACTATAGTGTCTAACTGTTCTTTCTGACGTTTTAATAGTCTGCGTATTTGGTCCTGGCATTGTAATCAAGGGAACAAAAAATAAATTTAAAACAACAACTCGTTACAAAAGCAAAGGGTACAACTTTCGTGTACGCAAGTGTATTCGGGAGCAAATTGAACGAGAACTACTGACGCACCAATCGCGCGCTCGGAGCGGCGCTACGTCATACCCCGCGTCCCGCTGACAACCGCTGACACCTAAAAATCGACTTCTGCGCATTGAACGACTCTTGCCAAGTTATTTGGCGTTACCTGTACTAGTGTTTTATATGGAGCGACTGCGTATATGACTTCCAAATCCCAAACCCAATATGAAGCTGGGTAACAAGATAACACTTGTAAATACTGGTATCCTGGTTTCTGATTACCTGTAACGACTGACTTTGTGCAAAAGACAGTTGGGACCAACGACTTAATATACTTTCAAAAACTCGGAGGAATCTAAATTAAGACAGTCACCCATCCACAGATCAACTTCGACAAGTGATAATCTTGAATATCCGTCATTTATAATTGAAAAATAAGCTAATGCTTTTTATTACTAACTTTGTGACTCGATGCCCTTTTAGAATCCATGTAAACGCTTTTGCATGTGGGAGTAAAATATTTCGACCATTTGTTTTATTTATTTATTTAAACTTTATGTACAATTCTGTTACATGGGCGGACTTAATTCAGCAAGGCATTCTCTACCAGTCAACCTTTGGGTTAAAAAAAAAAACACATTGTGGTAGGTGTACGAGAAAATGGAATGAAATAATATATTTAATACTAATAAATATAATACTAATATATAATAATACTAATAAAATACACATATTATATGCTAAAATGACAAACTAATAGATACGGTGCTTTATAATATTCTTTCTGATTAAGAGAGCTCATAATAATTATGACGAAGACCAAACTAAGAATAGCAGCCCCTTAAGTAGTGGTTTTTAATTTTACGCTTAAAAGAAAATTTTGACTCAGCCTTCTTGATGTCAAGGGGTAGCAAATTCCAGAGTTTAATAGTGGAAATAGCATAAGAATTAGATAGAAACCCGGTGCGGTGAGAAGGAATGTGAAGAAGTAAGTTTTTGAATGCGCGAAGGTTAAGATCATGAGTACTGCCCAACAATTAAAATTTTGTTTTAAGTAAACAGGAGCACAAGGATCGTTCATAATAGTGAAGAGCATACAGAGGGATCTCCTTTGACGGAAGAGCAACCATTTAAGCTGAGAACGGAAGGAAGAAATGTGATCATATTTTCGAAGGCCAAAAATGAAACGAATACAGTTGTTGAGAAGTCGATCCAGTTTGTTAAGAAGTTCTTGAGAAAGATCAGAATAGCAAACATCAGCATAATCAATGATAGGAAGCACAAGTGATTGGACCAATGTGGTTTTAATGCTACAAGGAAGGAAATGCTTGAATCTATAGAGAGATCGCAGTGTGAATGTTACCCTCTGGCTAACCTGTGCAATCTGCTTATTCCAACTTAACCTGTCGTCAATATATAGGCTTAAGTCTTTTACATGCGGCGAGAGAGGGATGACAGTATTAAATAAATGCTAGCTTAAATAAATGTGTTCTATCTATGTATGTATACAACGTGTCTTTTAAAGGGTATATACATACCAAGTGCACGGCTTCTTTGGATGATAATAAACGATATGGCAAGGGTTTTTTAATCCTATGTGTACATGTGTGGAGCATATTAGAAATTTCAATACATTGATACCGAGACCGAATTTTTCAAATTAAGAAGAACGAAGAGAATTATCGTTTTATTGGCAAGTGACGTGGAAAGTGATGACCCTTATAGTGCTGTGATACGTTTGTTATTACTGGTATTCAAGAATCATATGAAACCAATAATTTGGAGTCAATTCTGTGAGTCACTTATTTTGAGCTGAAACTTTGCATAGAGACTCCATACCAGATGTTGTCTTCAGTCCTTTTTGATAGATATGGGGTTTCTGTTACACTTTGTATATTGTAACTTTGGATACCGCACAGTTTTGGTTCAATATAAGACCCTCATTTACACGTAGGAGTTGTAAAGTTAGATAAGTACTGTTATCTGGAACCCCAGATGGACCTTTAGAGGTCCGTGGAATGTGCCAGTCGAAAGTCATTTATTGCTGAATAATATAGTGTACATTGTGAATAAATGATAAGTAAAATTTAAAGACTTGACCAGCACAGATTATATGGACTTAAAGAGACCTCCTTTGTTTCGATGTTTCTTTTAACGTAAAATTGTATAGACCTTAGTGACGATATTAAACTTGTAGTTCCTAGATTAATCCATCGACGTGGAGTACGCGTTTACCGGTTGTTTGATCAGGCATCACATCAGACAAACGCGGGTAAACGTGTACCCCTGCAGCGTCTTACTCATATCGACTTAGAGTGAAAACATCGTATGTGAAAAAGGAGTAACTTTTCAGAAGGAAGAAAAATCTGCGTGCTATAAAATTTTTGTACCTACGGTTTCTTTTATGTTTTTGAAGTGAAAACTTCTTTAGCGGCGTTGTACACTTTTTTTGAAATGGGTAAAAAATGTTAAACTCGCTTCAGGACACGTGACCTGATCGAAAATTCGTAAGACGGACGGAGAGTAGACAGCCGGCGCGGCGTAGGAGAGGAAGTATCCCCCTCTCTTTCTACGTCACGGCGAAAATGTATGCCTGCGCCTGGTGTTTAGTAGTTTTAGAGATTGGCGATGATGGTTGTGGTAATAATGATGGTGAAAAATTCCTCGAAATTATGGATGAAAGTTGATTTTTTTAAGAGATAATCTTTTTAATGTAATATAAATTGTCATGTTTGTGTACGATAGCGCAATAAATAAATATTGTATTTTACCACATAAATGATAGTACTTCTATACTGATAATTATAGCAATTTGTGCAAAATTATTCTCTAACCATTCCAAAATATCAAAAATGCACAAAGTTAATATTCAAGTTTTCACTTCTGCCGGCACTCCCGGAGTACAACCCATTTTTTTATTAATTTTTATGTAAATTTAACCCTTCTTATATACACAATTGTTCGATTATATGTATAATATGAAAAATATTATACATAATATCGAACAGTTCAGAATTTAATGCATAATCCATGGCCTGATTACGCTAAACTGACGACACGATGCGAGTGTTTACGAGGTTCTCACTTACTTTCATAGATAGCGTTTCGAATATCGAATGAACATATTAGTGAGATCAGGATGTGCGTTGCTAGGAATGCATTCTGGAAACGCAATAAAAAAAATTTTGACAAAAATATACTCCCAAGGTTTTCACTCTAAGGCGACAATATGTATAATAAACACTTTATAGATAATAAATAATAAAATAAAATAATAAAAGATTTATTGGAACTAAAAACACAAATACAATAAATTAGAGTACGATAATGACTGCATTAGTTATAAACTGTGTTGCAGCCATTAACGCCCATACAAGTAGTTTACACGTCAGCGTTCCATCGTAAACAAAATTTTCTAGGTAAGTTTAAACAAAGATTAAAGATTAAAGATGGAAGAAAAGAATATAAAACAAAATACGTAATTAACATGCATAAAGTTACCTATAGTGTGCGCGCGTGCATGTGTGTGTGTGTTCGTGTATGTGGCATGAGTTCTATGGGTGTGTGATGTGTTGTACGTGTGTGTGATGTATTGTGCGTGTGGTGTGTTGTGCATGTGGTGTGTTGTACGTGTGAGTGCGTATTTAAGTATGCGTTGAGATTTAAGAAGTTGAATTTTACGTTTTAACAAGGTTTTCAAGTTTTTCATAAGTTAAACCATTCAGCCATTTGTCAACGGTGACTCGACAATCTCTCAGATTGAGTGAATAAATGTCACAAACTTCATTGACTCGGTTATACAAAATAGGGCTTAGGTATTTATACTGTCGTCTAACTGCTTCGGTGCTGACTGGCTCAATTGAACAGACTCTAACAGGTCTTCGTCAGAGTCTGTTCAATTGAGCCAGATATATTGATATATTTTTGCTAAATAGAAATGCTTTTAAAACTAAAGTTATTAAGGAACTGAATAGATTAGATACAAGTCAGCTTGAAGTGGCTGACTAATTTGAAAGCTTGTAGCGTTATAAAAATATAATAGCTTACTTCAATAAGGATAATACCTACGTAATAACTAACTTGACTCCTCATTATAGCATAACTCTTAGATAATATGTGGAAAATGTTTTTGTTATTACATTCATTTTGTTTCATATAACTTACTAATTATTATTATGTTTAATGTAATGACATTTTTTTCAATTTGCGAAATAAACAGGATTTACTCAATACAATAAGAACCTATATAACTTACAATTAGATTAATAAATCCACTAATCGTAACGGATGATATCACGACCGCGCACCGAGAGCTTTGACTCCACCCGTGATAGGCGTGGAAATTTATCGTAAATTGTTTTAATATAATTTTGTGGAGATACTATATTTATTAGAGAGTTTGGAATTGGAATTTCCTGCCGGATTTTGTGGTTCCTGATAGCTATAGTCTGGAGATCTTTAAGTCAAGAGTGAAGAGGTTACTTCTAGGTAAGCGTGCCTCCTCTTCGACCACATCATCGTTTAAATAGTGGTGAAACGCGAGACTATTATCAATAAAAAAAGACAATTTAATGTCCAAACATTAAATTGTCTTTGGCTTTTTTGTAATTCCAAAATTACAAAAAAGTCAAACAATATTCCATTTAATGTTTTTTTTTTATGAATTGACTTTTTAGACAGGTTATTATAATGTTAACACATCTATATTACTTTTTAATGAACAAATACTATATTACTTTTTGAAAGCTCTTCTACAATAAACACGTTTTGACTATTTTAGTCGAGCTATTTAAGCTTTTCAATTCAAAAAATTAATGCAAAATATGATTTCTTTTGTACAAAAATAAACATCTAACCATGTATTATAAGAAGTCTCTATAATTGTATCTTTAGAAGTGTCTATAGATATTTCTTTAAAAATGACATAGAGGTTTCGAAAACCATTTTTACGTCAATTGTGTGAAAGATATACACTTCCTAAGAGGTAACATGTGTGAGAGAGAGACAATTAAAAATAAAACATTCTGTAGATCTGATGAACACTTTCAAAGCAAATTGGTTTGAAAGAGATATAGTCATTAGTATTTGAACTATAGCATATTTTCAAAAACCGCAAATTTTTTGTCATTTATACAAACACTATGAAAAACAAAGTATTTTTTGCATTGCTTTAGCATTTTTTATCAGGGGGGCATTAAGTCTTTGAGAATAAGAGTGATCTCCTCGCTCTTAATCCCAAAGACTTAAGCCTTTCCGAGGAAAGGCTTAAATCTACATCGTCTACATCTACATCGAGATGTTTCTAGTAAGATGTATCGAGATACATCTTACTAGAAACATCTCAATGGTCACCAACAGAACATGGAGTAATGCCCCAGGTCCTTTTAAGAGACAACTCCGGACCCCCATTGCAGGAGGATATAAAAGATGTTGGCAGACATCAAGCTTCACAGCCTGGCTCATCGGCAAAACTTTGCTTGCCTGTCGCGGTTCTTCTATAGATTGTACTTTGGAAAATGTGAGCTCCACGACCTTATTACTCCATCTCCTTTTCACTACCGATATACCCGACGTACTGCAGGTGTGGCGTAGTGGTTTAGGTGGTGGTAGAATAAAACAGGATACCACAGGTTTACAGCATTTATTTACGAAGGGGGGTGGGTTCAGTTCACAAGAGTTCCCTCACTGGTCGAAGGTATGGATGGTACTGCCCTGAGCTCAGGCCGCGACGCACGCAGACCGGCGTGCCAATCCCGAAGCCGGCAGCGACCACGTGTCCGAAGCAGGCGTGGCAGGCACAGAGGTTGTTGCAGGTAGACCACGCGACAGCGCGTCTCTCCGGCAGTAGTACGCGGAGGCAGCGGTGACACCCGTCGCGTGGCAGCCGTTGAGGTAGTTGAAATTCGAGACCCAAGGCAGTAGGGAAACGAAGGAGGAAAAGAAAAAAAACCCTGGAATCACACGAAGGGTGCTTCCGTAAGCGTGGTGCAGGAATCGTGAGCGCCAGCGATGCGTGCGTCTCCCAGCCGTGAACCTTTAGCAACACTAGTGGAAAACAGATGACAATGAAATAATGCAGTTACATTCTAGACAGAAGCCATCTTGACAACCGGGCAATTATATTAATTTACAAACGCTGCAGATTATGGTGAAATAAAAGGATTACAATTTGGCAAGATGGAGAGAAAATGGCAGATACAATGAGCACTTACCCTTGGGCACGGAGGGGTTTCTATATAAGTTACTTGCAACAGTAGGCGGCGAGAAAAGAACTAAGCCAACCGGAGGTTAGAATTTATAGCCGGTCACTGCATAAGTGTTGCCACTCCGTGAAACCATAGACATTAAAGATTAGTGTGGTAGTCGACTTCTAGTTTAATCGACTACAACGCTACACAGGGCACTATCCCCACTTGATCAATATACCATCATGTCATGTCATACTAAGCGATTCTCCTCTACATTTATTGTGCGCACGGCCAAGGTTTGGAACTCTCTGCCGGCTTCTGTATTACCTTCTACATAATTATGACGTCTGCTTTCAACGAAAGAGTGAACATGCACCTTCTGGGCTCGCTCATCCCATCGTAGACCTCATCTATCACTTACCATTAGGCGTGATTGAGGTCAAGAGTGAGCAGATCAGTAATAAAAAGGGTGTCATCGTTGTATCCCGTAGAACACTACTACTGTCTCATTGTCTTGCCTGCACGGTGGGACTGATCAATTGATTTGGTTTCATTAAAACGACACAGCTATAGTTTTAAAATCTGCATCCACATCGAGCTATAAACTATACATTTATTTTAACATCACATTTAATAGTAAATTAAAGTCCTTGTCTCTTAACGTGTTAAAAAATCATAAAATTGTTTTTCTATACTTTAAAGATTGATTAGAGCAGACATACAAAAGAGTGCAAATGGGTCGTGGAATTTCTGCAGGTCTTCAAAGAAGTTTTTGAATAACTTTATTATCGTTGCGTAGTCGTGCACAAAAATATAAAAATGGCACCTTTGCACAAGATTGAAGTCTAATTTAACAGTTTCATCGTGAAAAATAAAATGATTCAGTAAAAAAGAAATTGAGATTCTGAATTAAAAAATATCTTTAAAAATGTTCAATATCGCACAATTATTATTTCAGTCATATTTTCTTTAGAATTAATTTTTAGTTTTGAAACAATGCGCATTTTAATCAGTGGAATTGCTATAGTCTATGTTTGAATTTCAATTTGCCATTTTTCAGTTGTATTTCATACTAGGCCTTGTATATAAAATAAGAAATACTTGAATGATCCACTTAACTTGGAACAAACATCATATTACAATATACATTAATTGGCTGTTGCTTTCGACTTCGCTTGCATGGTTATTCGATTAGCTATTATAGCTTCATTAAGTTGCAAACATACCTACATATTTTCATACATACATAAATAATATGTATTTTAGGATGCTACTTGTAGCCTCTGTACATGACAGTTTAACCAATTAATCCAAATAGAAGTAGAATACTTGTATGTACTTAGGGAGTTTTTTTTTTATTACTGATGAGCCCACTTTAGACCTCGATCTCGCCAGATGGTAAGCGAAAGATGAGGTCTAAGATGGGACAAGCGAACCCAGAAGATGCCTATTTACTCGTGCTTTAAAGGCTGAAAGGTCGTAAGTGTCAGGGAACACAGAAGCCGGCAGAAAATTCCACAGCTTGGCTGTGCGCACAATAAATGTGGAGGAGAAGCACTTGGTACGACAAGACGGTATATCGACCAAGTGTGGATAGTACCCGTGCGTCTGGTAGACCGGTAGTGAAAGGGAGATGGAGGAACTAGGTCATGGAACTCCTGCGCACGCTCCCCGAAGTACAATCTATAGAAAGCCGATAGGCAAGCAACGGTTTGCCGATAAGCCAGGCTATGAAGCTTGTCCACCAGCACCTCGTCGCCTATAAGCCTTTTAGCTCTGCGCTCGATCGACTCCAATGCAACAAGTTGGTACTTTGTAGAGCCATCCTACAAGTGGCTGCAATACTCCACGCAGGAACGGACCTTTATACAGATTTAGAAGCTGTCCAGGCGTGAAGTACCGCCTCACCTTGTGTAGGACATATTACGTTAGTTCAGAACGGAACAACTTTGAAAACGATTAATACACTTCTCATCAGATAAATCGAAACACTTCCGTTTTTTATGTTCCTTCTCAAAAGTAATTAATTATGCTATAACCGTGTGCTACAACAATGTGGAACAATTTTGCGATACCGAGAGAGATACAAAAATACATGCAAAAATTGTAATTCTCGTAAGTTTGAAAAAAGCTTGTTTTTAAATAGTCGTTCTTAATTATATGACCACCACTGTAATTGATCGTAACCACGAAGAGATTAATTGTTAGTCTTAATCTTTTTAATTATTGGCTTAGCATATTTTACTGCACGTAAAGATAGTGCAAAAAGCCATCATTGGTTCTACTATTACTTAGATGTAATGTTTATTTTGTATTCGTACCTATATACCGGATGTTTTTTTACCTTTTAATATAGAACAATAAAAACAGAAACCTAAAAAAAATATAATCGATAAAAAAACAAATTACACGCACCCTACTAAATGCGCAGTGTGTCAATGAATTTGAAGCGCGATCCTATTCCTTGAAGCCAGCCGTTAGGTAGTTATACAGCATACTCACCGCATGTGCCGTCGGTACTGATGGGTAGTGGAAAAATTTCGGACGGAAAAGAAAAAAAAAAAACAGATATTTTTCCAATATTTTTCCGATATTTCTCCATTTCAAAAAAGCTCATTTTAATACATAAACAAATTAATTATGTGTACACTAAAACAATATTACTACTGCTAGTAATAACATGTTAAATTAGCAAGACGAAACCAAAAACAAGTTTTTATCTTTTTTTGCAATACCAATGTAATTCGCATACAGGGAATTCCGTTTGCGTTATTAAATGCCGGCTAGGTGTTTTTTAATTTGATACCAGTACTACTTCTTAATGGTTTATGTCAGAAATAGGTTGTAAGAGGGACAAAATCGTGTGGAATCTGTGCAAAAAACAAAATAATAGTGTATCTTATAAATATTGTAACAAAACATTTCGTTATGCTAATATAGTCTATTTACTATATTTACCATAGTAGTAATGCGATCGCACAGTTTGCAATAAATGTCTACAACATGTGAAAATTATAATAAGTTCGAAATTATCACGAACTTTGCCGGAATGAGCTGATTACATGCATAGTTCGCCTTCTAGTTCATCCTATCAGTCATATTCGGCAGGATCGACAGCACAGTTTCTGAGAGATACGAGTCCAGCGTGCGTGCTGGTGGGACAGATCCAGTCTCGCCGTGAGGCCATGGTTGGACGCTTGAAATTATCCTTGAAGGTTGTCTCTAAATGGGCTGATGCCAACTTGGTCAAGTTTAATGCAGCTAAGACCCAGGCGTGTCTTTTCTCCGCATAAAGGAGCCGGCTCCTTTCCATGGTATAACCGTGCCGATAACTGATCGTATTGAGCTTCTTGGGGTAACATTGACCCTCAATTTTGGTTCGGTCATCTAGACTAAGGTTCAACTAGCAGCAAAAAAGCTGAGAATCCTAGCAAAGGTAAGACAGTAATGCACAACAAAACAGCTTCTCAAGCTCAAGCTAAATCATGTATAGAGTATGTACCCCTACCTTTGGTATGGATCTGTCATCAACTGGACGCGTTTGAATCTAACGAGAAACGGGTCAAGAGACTAATTGCCAACGATGCACGGGTTCATTCAAAGCTCCAGAGCTTTGATCATCAGCGACGTGTTGCAAGCCTATCGATTACATTCCGTGGAGTGTGAGATAGAATTACACAATCTAAATCCACCAAGTCCGTTCCATCATCGAACTACAAGACAAACGGTAATGCGCCATCCTTACATACATTTTGGGAGTACTTTCATTATGCGTACGGCTAAGACGTGGAATTCCCCGCAGGTGTCTGTGGTTCCTGATGGATATAATCTGGGGGTCTTTAAGTCAAGAGTGAATAGGTTACTTCTAGGTTAGCGTGCTACATCTTCGACCACATCATCACTTATCATGATGATGGTGAAACGCTTAACCAGCGTGAGCTAATTATCAGTAAAAACAAGATAGTTCGATAAATGAGAATAAGGATTTTTTTTTATTATGGGGAGCCCACTATTGACCTAGATCTCGCCTGATGGTAAGCAATAGATGAGATGGGTCTACGATGAGACCAGCGAGCCCAGAAGATGCCTATTTACTCTTGCATGAAAGGGTAAAAGGTCAAAAGTGGCAGGGAACACAAAGCTGGCAGCGAGTTCCACAGCTTGGCTGTACGCACAATAAATTTGGAGGAGAAGCGCTTGGTACGACAAGACGGTAATATATCAATCAAGTGCGCCTGGTAGACCGGTAGTGAAAGGGAGATGGAGGGATCAGGTCATGTAGTTCCTGCGCACACTTCCCGAAGTACAATCTGTAGAAAACCGAGAGACAAGCAACTGTTCATCGATGAGCCAGGCTATAAGCCTTGAAGGATATTGATAAATTGATTGCTTAGCAACCGCAGCATCTAGAGCTCTGATAAGTTTTGGGAAGAGCATCCACTATGGAGAAAAGGTGTTCGTGCTTTGGCACCATCGTATCAGTTACCAAAAATTATGAAGAACGATCTGCTCATATTATTGAGAAGATTCATTGTTTGTAGATACAGATGCAGGAGGAAATATTAACCATGATTCCCTTTTTACAAATGACGATTCGGATTTATCTTTAACTGAATAGATGTGATCATTCCTATTCATTTTTAATTTATCATAATATGTGATGTATGTACATGTTTCTTGTATATTTTCATTAAAATTTAAAAATATCAATAAACCATTTAATTCACAATTTGATTAACTGCCCATGGTAATTTATTTTGTTTATTTTGAGTTACCACGACAAAATACATTGATATAACTGACTATTTACTGTAAAGTCGAAGCACTGCTAAGACTAGCAGCATTTTCACGTTGTATGTCAATGCTTATTCTTTGAACAAAGAACGAGCCAGCCCTCTAGTCACGCAAGGAATCAATCAGCCGGCGAGACGTACACTTGGACCCTATGACTCAAGCGTTTTGACCCTTATTCAAAGTAAAATTATACATTAAATTAAATTAAATATTAAATATATTTTTTTTATTATTTTTCCGTATTTTTATTTTTCCGAAAAATAAAAGGAAAAAATTCTAAGTTTTGAAATTTTCCGAAAATTACCCATCACTAGCCATCGGTCTCTTTGATATCCTTTCGCAGCGAAACTCAAATATTCAAATATTATCGTGTATGGCTTCTCTTCCACTTACACAATACTTGCACCATATTATTATTTTTTTCGAGACGGTAAACACATCGGTATAGTTCGATTCTTATTATATAATTACAATACTTAATTGTAGACCACATATGCAGGTATGTAGGTATAATGTACATATTGTTAACTATTTTTACTGGTACTGCTGATAAGGGATTTATAAACAAGACAAAAGTGAGGAATAACTTGTATATTCACAAATATAGACAATACAAACAATCTCAACTTTAATAACGCAAAACTAAGCACAACACAACCGTACACGTCGAGAGCTCAACCCAAAGAGACGGTGATCGCGCCATGTCGACCGATGTAACCGCTTCGTTTCCCGCCACAACACCACTCGCGCTAGCTTCACTCGGTGTTGCCAACACGGCCCTCCTGCATCGTGCATGACCTCAAGCACACTCCAACCAACAGCACCTGCGTACACCGTCACACAAGCCAAAACTATGCATCTGAAAATAAAACAAGTATCAGAACACCGCCATCAGGAACATCATCTTGATCTCTTTTACTTCTTCCCTAAACTTGAAACATTAGAGAAAATTATTCTCGTCCCCTTTAGGCCCAGGAAACCTTGCGAGACGCATCATTTTTGATATACTGATCTGCCCAACTCATAGAATTTTGTCTTTAGACTTAGACAAAATCTGAAATCTAGTTCACTCCTTTAGTCCGAAGTAGTGCCTGGTCCAGTTTACTCCTTTAGTCTTAGGCAGTAACTGCTTCAGCACACCACTCTTACCCTGGATCGTGAACACTTTAAAGTTCTGGCAGACCAGCACATACCTATATTCTTTTGTATGAAACCATAACACGCATAAATTGAATAAGCATAATAGTGCTAGTTGTAAATAAATGATTGTGAAACCTAGTTCACTCCTTTGGTTCGAAGTAGTGCCTGGTCCAGTTTACTCCTTTAGCCTTAGGCAGTAACTGCTTCAGCACACCACTCCTACCCTAAATCGTGAACACTTCAAATATGAATAGGGCTAGTTGTACATAAATGCCTGTATAATCTATTTAACTCGCGTGGTTTACTCAAAATACCGATTATTAAGGATTTTATTCTCCGCCTCGGCCACTCCTTCATGTCATTTACTTGATCTCTCACTTCCTCTCATATTCTCTATTCGATACCATTTTCATATTTCTCTGACGTCCATAGTATGCACATCAACGTCTCCAAGCACAGGACAATAACTGTCACTATCATTACGCATTATCTAGTCCAAGAACTCTTCAAAACGAACGGCCCTTATTGCTTAAGCTTGTTGTAATGTTACATATATACACTCATCACAACTATCCTGACTTGACCCAGCTCTCATACTTTACATTAATTTTAATATCGTGTTATTAAATCGTTCACATTTATAAACACCCCTTGGCCTATTTAACAGTAACATTAGTTCCTTACTATGTTAACCAATATACTTATTCATACTATACGAACATGATACGTCTACCATTTTTAAAATATTTCAATGCAACTGAAATGTCAGTCTATCGCTATTTGTCTGTACATTAAACAAGATAGTAGGTACTGTTACGCCACGACCAATCAACACCTCACAATCACATAAAGAATCAAGAACATAATTAATTTCGATATCATTAACGTCAAAATCGAATCTATTTTTATTAAACTACTGTGTTAACACTGTTCTTTGAAAATCCTTTAATTATCATTCATAATTATTGCAGGTAGTTCAGTTACCTCTAAATTGCGTTCCATAACAAAATATGATATCCGACTACTAGGTACCTATTTCTACAAAGGCAAGTAGTTAGGACGGTATCATATTTTTCTACCTTCGACCGCTTCGATCTTTTTATTTTAACAAGACGCCTCCGGATTCTTGCACAAGACTTACACTTTACACTGAATTTATTTGTGATTACCACCGCAATATTTCCTTTCTTTTCCGAACTAACGAAACATTACAACTATTTGGTCCCTTTAGTATTTAATCCCGAATACTTGAGCTACTATGATTGGTTACATGCCCTGGTTTATAGACATAACTATGCAGAAAAGTCGCTAAAACTCACGTGTTTTAAAAAATGACCTCTACAGACTTGTACTACAGACAAATAGTATAATAATTACCGTTCCCGACACCTTTTCGTTCAATCTGGTTATTTAAATAATACTTTTACGTCACCTTTCTTGTTAATTCAACTACTTACATGAGGCCAAATATATTTCTTTTTAACTTTAAAAGACCAAGAAATACTTTTTTTTCACAAGCAAACCTGTCACATGTTATGGATACGTAATCCTAATCAAGCGGAAACTTTGACCTAAGTATTTAGTTTAACTTGATAACAAAAAATGCTATCAGACCGTTTAAATGTAGATGCATCAATTTCGATTAAACTCACAAGCTCACACGGCTCAAACTCAGGTATCATCAGGATATTTAGATTTGTACTTACAGTTTCTGTTAACCTTACTTTGCTGCTACTCGACGCGTATCTAGCACGAATTATGTTTGCACTTAGTTTTTCTTTTCTTTTTAAGTACACATAGTGTGGTCTGGGGCAAGCAGTTTCTTATTCCACTTCTGATGTTAACTATTTTTACTGGTACTGCTGATTAGGGATTTATAAACAAGACGAAAGTGAGGAATAACTTGTATATTCACAAATATAGACAATACAGATAATCTCAACTTTAATAACGCAAAACTAAGCACAACACAACCGTACACGTCGAGAGCTCAACCCAAAGAGACGGTGATCGCGCCATGTTGACCAATGTAACCGGTTTGTTTCCCGCCACAACACCACTCGCGCTAGCTTCACTCGGTGTTGCCAACAATATATGTATCTATCATAGGAAAATAAGCACATACTTTTATAGAGCCACCAAGCCACGATAAAACGATTTCAATTATTAGTAATCCGTTTACCTCTGGCTAATATTGTGCAATAGAAAAACGGGCATTTTCGGGTAGTCAACAAAATTGCGAACCCCTGGTCTATCTTGTTTTCCCCATAACATTGTCATAAACGTACAAGGAAAAACAATTTCTTAATCGTCATTACACGTACTCGAATGATTATATTTCCAAATCATAATATACTTTCATAGTTCCGGTAATCCAACATAACAACTCATACAATATAATGCGAGTCTGTCTGTCTGTCACGCTTTTATGGCAAAATTGCCGTGGACTACTATGTAACCCACTTTTATTTAAATTAAACCCTAAGGGATTCAAATCCGGGTGAAAGTTTATGTGAAACTGAGCGGACAAAGTTGCTCGCAACATCTGGTACGTAATAGCTCGTGTTACAATTCTTATTTATTTTTACAGTGTGATGTCGTAGGCATATTACTATAGAACAATCTTGACGACGTTTAGACAATTCTTGTTTAATCACAAACTACCCTTGCAATATAAACCATTTATTTCCAGGTTAAAAAGATTCATAGATAAAAACCTCAATCTAAGTATGCCTACATTTATAATAACGACAACAATTGTGTTAGTAAATATAACTTATAATTATTAAACACGAAGTAAATAACTTCATAAAGTAAGAGAAGGAAGACATTCATAAGTATTTTTTTTTATAATGTTATAAATAACCCAGTAAAACGTCACAAAATACTAGGCAGCCTGTGTTTCCCTGACTAGAAGAGACCCTTTGAAGAAACACCGAAACAAACTCATAATTTTTCTCCATTCGTCCATACATTCCATACTGGCAAATATGAGAACCATGTCGGTTTACGTCTGTTGTGCTATTTTGAGGGATTTTTCACACAGATTTGAGTGGGCCTATCCAAATAGTGCAAGCATTTGTCAGTGTTATCGCGTTGATTAACTTGAAGTAGCTCGCACGATTTGACGAACAATACCAAAGTAAGGACATTTGGGTAAGCCTAGGGCTGCCATCACCAAAATTGCCGGTCCCAGACAAAGACTTCATAAACCCCGGACAATTGGGTAAAATCGCAATTTTTCCCCGGATACCGTAGAAAAATATATTATTGTAGGTACTTGAAACTAAAAACAATGATGTTTAATTATAGTTTTTATTTACTGGTAACATTTTAGACAGTAAGAAGTTTATTAATAATAGGCTTTCTTTTTAATTGATCAACGTAACAAAAACAATAAGATGAAATACAGAGATCGTGATTTTTGGTGCCCGTAAGACCACTATGTGTCTGGATTTTATCCGGACGCTTATAGGGAAAATCCCCCGGATGACGGACGCCCCCGGACGATGTCCAAATTAGGACAAATCCGGGGAAACCCGGACGGATGGCAGCCCTAGGTAAGCTGGATAAAGTACTTAAAGTGCTGGACATGGTGGTAGTTTACTCATAATCATATACATACATGAATTTAATGATTATGATCTCTCAGCAAGTACATAAGAATTTGATGTATGTACACAATATGATTTTAAAATATAGTGATTACAATGTCCAAGAACACAATGACCATTATCTTTCAGATTACACGCGGTCTTGCTGTTTGTATGACGTGAGTGCTATAGCACGTTTTTACACTGATTACTCTGTAAAACTGATGACCTTGAGAAAGTGATTGTCAGCTTAATTTTTATATAATGAATAGGTAGACGATGGCAATGGAACACGCTTTATGGAAACAAGAGCATTGATGTATTTTTAACTGACTTACAAAATTCAGACGCTAAAATGAAAGTTTTGGCGCAATCGGCTGCTGAGCTGCGTGTGTTCGGTTTGATTCTCGCGCGGAATAATCTTCGAATTTTCTACAGGTCACTTATCTGTACTACTTAGTTGTCTCCCATTCGTGTGTTAGCACATTTCAGTTAAATTGCTCCCGCGTTACATGACAGATTCCCTAGTTTGGGGGTTTTTTAGAGTTCCTTAGCCAAATGGGAAAAAACGGAACCCTTGTAGTTTCGTCATGTCTGTCTGTCTGTGTCTGTCTGTCAGTCCGTCCCTGTGAAACTTGGTAGGTAGATGTATTCTGTAAACCGCTTTCTTACATCAAGAATAAAATTAAAAAATATATGAAATAAAGGGGGCTCTCTATACATGGAACTGAAACTGAAAATATTACTTTTCATGAAACCTATGCATGCATGGTATCTGAAGACAGGTCTTTAAAAATTATATTGAGGTTTCTAAAATCACTTTTTCATAAAGTTAATCGTTTAAAAGATATACGCTTCCAAAGAGGTAAAATGTGTCCCCCCTCTAACTTCTATAATAATGGAGTGAAAATCTAAAAAAATACACGATGAAGATCTTGATATAGAATTTTACTTTAAATTGGTTTGAACGAGATCGGGTCAGCAGTTTCTGAGATACATCATATTTTCTAAAACCGCAAATATAACTTTGTAAATCATACAAACACTATGAAAAACAAAGTTATTTGTCGTGGTTACTACGGAACCCTTCATGGGCGAGTCTGACTCGCACTTGGCCAATTTTTAGGGTTCCGTAGTCAACAAGGAACCCTTATAGTTTCGCCATGTCCGTCTGTCTGTCCGTCTGTCCGCGGTTTAGCTCAAAAACTATTGGTACTAGAAAGTTGTATTTTGGCATGAGTATACACATTAATGACGCCGAAAAAGTGGTCAAATAAAATTAAAAAAAAAAACAATTATTTAGGGTACCTCCCATACATGTAAAGTGGGATGATAATGTTTTTTTTTTTCGTTCTTCCAATAGTGTGGGATATCGTTGGATAGGTCTTTCAAAAATATTAGGGCTTTGGTGAGACCGTTTTTTAATTAAGTAAACTGTTCGTGACTTATCAAGCTTAAAAGTACCAATTTTCGTTAGAGTCAAGTGTCCCCCCCTCTATCAACTAAACGGTTGTAGTTAGAAATTCAAATGTCATGGCAGTAGTACCTATATATAACTAAATTTAAAGGAAAACTATCACACATATGTGGGCTTTACAAGTTTACGAGTAATAGTCGACCAATTGTATTTGACTCGAAAATTTCGAACAACTCTATAGAAATGTCGATAGATGGCGCTAAGCGCCAGTTGTATCGTGCTAGTTTCTTGTGACGATTGAGTAGTGTAGCTCTGTGTCCGTATTTAAATTCAAAACACCGGCTATGACAAGTTTTATACAAATCTCTAAAAAAAATTAAAACTTTCCGTGCAAAATTGTCGGATCAGGTGAGGATTTGTATAGGAAGTCAAATTAGTTAGGTAGTCATGTTTGGCTTTTAGTTAGAGCATGGTACGAAACGATCAGTCAGCGAATACGACACGCACTTGGCTGTTATAAAAACTACGGAACCCTACACTGCGTGTGGCCCGACACGCACTTGACCGGCTTTTTATATGAAACAAAAAGATGTCTATTTAATATTTTCGTTCATCAATATTTACAAGAAATCTACATAAAAAATCAATATCATAATAAATAACTAAATAATCCAACCAGTTACGCTACCACCACGTAGGCCTAATGCGGATTAGTGAACGTCGCATGTCTTCGAATTTATTGTGCCTAGGACGCACTGGTTTCTTCCCAGTGTTTTCCTTAATCAATTTGACAGCAATGCAAGCAAATGTAAATTACACAAAGTAATGTGCCTGACCGGGTTCCAACCCACGACGTGCAACTTGCAACTAAGTCGGGCCATTAAACCCATTCTTTTTTTAGAAAAAAAAAAAAAAAACATTAAAGACTCATCTCAATCATCTTCCTCTGGGTAGAGCAGATGGGGGTGTCAGAAATCGTCTGCTTAGCCTTTAATCCAACTATATCGTGGTCAGCTTTCAGTCTATCCAGACGCAACTGAGTATTAGTGCTTTACATAGAGCAACTGTCTATCCGACCTACATAACCCAGTAGCTTGGTGAACCAATACCCCTTGGCTTGACCAGTGACTTTGTTCGTTCAGCTGCTCTGAAGTTCAGGGGCCACGCTATCTGTTAAGTGTGTCCAAACATTGAGCAGCAAGAGCGCGGCAGTAACACGCGGCATTTCTAGGACACATACCGCCGCGCTCTAGTTAGGACAAAGTCGACTAATGTTTGCGCGGCAGTCGTCTAAATATAGGGCGGTGGGCCGCGCTCGATTGCCGCTTGATGTTTGGACACACCTTTAGAACATTCCTGTAAGGCCCTTACTAGGTCACCAGTCACTGCTCTCACTCCTAATATTAATCAAGGTTATGAAATATAGGTGTGGGTATCTGTAGTCAATTCAGCTTGATATGTAATTTAAAAAATAAATGTATTTTATCAATGCACAGTTCGCGACTTCGTTCTCTTGGAAATTCAAACATTTACCTCCACTATTTTAATAGCATATATCATCAATACCAGTTCAGCAGTTTAGGCGTAATAGGAAGACAGACAGGCTTTCACAACAATACGTATAAATAAAATTGAAGTGTGGTTGTGGAAAAAACGTTTATTTTCTATAATATAATACTGAAAAAGACAATTATGAATTAAATTTGGTCTGTCTGTCAAAAAAACAGACTTTGGATCCATAAGGAATGTGCCCTGTCCTCTGCCATTTGACATTGGCGATCTTTTTGAAAATATATGCACACTTGTATACACATTGAAACTATTGGATGTGTATACAAGTGTGCATATGTGACAATACGTTGATAAAACAATTAATTATATTAAAAAAAAAATACTAATGAATGCCTAATTATGCACAACTGTAACATAATTAGGCATGAAAGTTAAAAGGTGCCTTCAATGTTAGTGTAAATAAAAAAAAACATCCTCACGTGTAGATACTTTTTATTTGACAGATTTTACAAGAAATTTTGTAGAATTTTCGGCAAAGCATAAAAATACGTTTTGTTTCTTTATGTTTTTGATAAAAGGCCATACAAATTCTTTTAAATCCTAATTACGTATGTGAAAATCAGTTAATTTTAGTTAATGTAAAAGAAAACAGCCTCAAATTCTTTGGTATAATCGTCAGAATAACTAAACATTAATATTAAAATAGACACGTCATAACATGTGAGTAAGAGTTTCAAGAAAAGGAAAACAATTTCGGTTAACTAAGGGAAGACACTACCACAGATAAGGAAATAATATAGAAATCATGGCTCAAAGTCAGAAGATAAAATACACTTTGTTTACAATAATACCAACAATGTAGTGGACCGTGGAGATAAAAACAACATTGTCATTTTATACAATATTATGTATAATTGCATCTACTGTAATCAAAGAAAAATAATTAGACATTCGCAAAACATTAGTTATTGTTAGGGCACTTAACAGTACGTTTCATTGCAGTAACCGTCAAGTTATCAACACGCACATGATCCCCTAGCCTGATTTTAACATCACCATAGGGGAAGAATCTGCTGGATAAAACAACTTCGCCATCTCCAAAAAAGCACTCAATAGAACTCGCGTCCACGAGGATATACAACTTAATTTTATCTACAGGCTTCCAGTCTGTTCTACGGAGACCATCTTCGCCACCACGATCAAGTGACACCTTACGTTTCAGCATATCATAACTAATCGAAACACTCACGTTTGTAGATTCTATAAAAATATTGAAGTTCTGATACTTCGGTGCTATTATTTTTATCTCCCCGGCCTTATCTTTCAATTGGACGATGTGACCGCCTTGTGCCTTACCCGAGTACAATTGCCGGCCACGGGCAGCAAAAATCTCTTTAACAGGCTTTTGGATTAGTCTTAAATCTTTACTGAGGGATAAAACTCTCGGAATTGTCATTTGACCCGTCCAGCCATCATTACGCTCAGGATAAACTCGCTCCCACATATCGAACCAGGCCATCACAATCCTTCGTTGATAGGCATCCAAAATAGTTTGAGTGGCATAAAAATCATGTCCATGATCCAATTCAATGAATTTGGTTATTGGTTTAAATAAACCAGTTTTGTAATCAAACTTACCAACTATATAACCTGTTTGGTATAGATTTCTGTATTTATCTCCCTCAGGTTCAACCCCTTGTGGAGAAAATAACAGTACATAATAACCGTTCAGCTCGAAGAAATCTGGACACTCCCACATATAACCTAAAGAGCCATCTGACTCACCTAAAATTGACATTTCTTTCCAAGAAATCAAATCCTTCGACGAGTAAAGTAGAGCTCGTCCACGAGTATTATTATTGAAAGAATTTCCCAACACCATGTAAAAACGATCACCGTGCTTCCACGTTTTCGGGTCTCGTATATTTGGCTGACGATTTTCCGCTCTGATAACAGGATTGCCTTCATATTTTGTGAACTTTACGCCATCAGTACTGTACGCTAAGGCTTGACGTTGCGTCACCTCTGGAGTCTCCCCAGGATTTCTAGCATTTCCTGTATAGAACAAATACATTGTATTGTTTTCAATTATAGCACTTCCGGAAAATACCCCGGTTTTGTCATATGGTTGGTCGGGATACATTGCGATTGGTAGATTTTTCCATCTGATGAGGTCGGAGCTCTTCGCATGCCCCCAGTGTGCTATTCCGGGTTCCTGGCTGGTTTCAGGGTTATATTGATAGAAGAGGTGGTATTCGTTTTGAAATATGCAGAAACCGTTGGGATCGTTCATCCATCCGTGCGGCGGATAAAGATGGTAACGTGGTACAAAGCGTCCATTAACTTCTTGAGCTGAGCATCTGCAACAAAACAGTGCTATTAGCAAATACTTGGTCACGGCGACTAACATGGTGCGCGTTACTAGATCAGATGAAACGGCTGAGCTCCTCAGTCTGAATAGTTCATTTCCGCCGTTGTGATCATTTATATGGCATTGAATGTCGTGCCGCATTCAGCTGTGTCGACTCAACTTTTACAAATTATTGTTCGCATTATCGCTGACATTTTCTATGGTTCAGTGCAATTGTCTGCTGGGGAGATGGTGCTGTAGGGTTTTCTTTTGATTATAATAATGAAAAGTTTTTGTTTGATATTATAATAGATGTTTTTTTAGTGAGATGCGAAGTAGCACTTTAAATAGGATAGTTCCTAGAAGAATGTTATTAAGTCTTATTAGACTTATATACTTAACACTCTTCCAAGAAGATGAATGGTGATTGTTTCTTTTTACGTTACAGCTTTACTAATCAGACATTGATCTATTTAAGTATAGATTTATTATTTATTATATTCTTTATTACACACCTTACAATGTTTATACAAAAAAAGTAAAATTAGTGTACAATTTATATATACATATATTGATTATTTAAAAGAAAAAGTTAAAGAAGTTGCACCAAAATAGATAAACTGTCATAGTTACTCAATGATAAGAAGCTGTTTTAAAACCAACTGGTTATCGTCGTTGAATATTGAAATACCAATGTGTTTCACTTAATTTGCCCTTATTGTGGATTTTACTTATCCTCAATGAATATTTATTTGTTTAACCTTAATAGTTTTAAAATACTTTTTTATGAGATATAAACCTGAATGCATAGAGAATACAAGGCACTTAGATAAGACAAAAAGATTAGAATATCGATGAACAATGTCCACACATAAAAGTTTTATAATTTCCTATTCCGTTGATTCTTTATAGCTGCACACATAAATATTTATTTATTTAAACTTTATATACCATAGTGGTACATGGGCGGACTTAATGCAGCAAGGCATTCTCTATCAGTCAACCTTTGGGTTAAAGAGACCACAATGTATTAGGTGTACATTTGTACAAGTAAATAAAATGTCATAAATTATCAACATACAAATAATATAAATATTGTAATAAAAAACATACATAAATGCTTAAATAAACTAACAAACACGGTACTTTATAATAATTTTTCTGATTAAGAGAACTCACAATCCGCGAGTTGACAACTTTGTAAAAATTGTTTGAAACGCTTTGAAGCGCTTCATGTGTACTCGTAAAACAACATTTTATTCATCACTTAACCTTTCAATTAAAATATAAGTAATTTTTTAATTTATTAAAAAACTATGGCCTGAATCGTGGCATTGTGGTCACGTGACTACGTATGACGTCATCGTTCAAAAAACAACTCTCCTGGCATTTGGCACATAAATGTACTTCGGGTATTTTATGATATTTTACTCTATTATGAACGTGAAAAATTATTATCAGTGCTGTGCAGTACCTTGTTGTGGGAATACTACTATAAAAACGCCAACGAAACTATTTATTCATGTCCCTTTAAAAAGAGATATTCGAAAGAAGTGGTTAGAACTTCTGTGTCAAATCCATCCAAAGGTTGTCTGTAAAAGATCGCTTTTAGCATTAAGACCGCCCATTGTATCACCCTTTTTAGTTGTTAAGTCCATATTTGTTTTACTGTTATGGTGTACAATAAAGAATATACTTAATTATCTATCTATCTGCTTTTTTAAAAAGACAATAAAGGAACTCATCGAACAACTATTACAGGACGATAAGACAAATGAACCAGAAGAGCGAGAGTTAGTTATGAAATGAAATGAAATATTTATTTGTAAATTGGTTATAAATAACACTTTTCACGTCATGTTTTTTTGCGTGTTTAGTTTAGTTAGATGAGGCCGGTATTTCCTAACTGACTACTCTGAGAAGAAACACCGAAACAAACTCCCTCTGAGTTTGTCGTCAACATCTCTTTTAAAGTCCAGACAATTTGTATTTGTATATGAGAAGCATATAGGTTCATGTCTTTGGTATTCTTTTGAGGAAAATATAACCACGCAAATTTGAGCGGACCTCTCCATACAGTGCAAGGAGTTAGTTAGTTATTCTTTTCTTATTTTGTCTTACGCACCAACCAAAGAGTCAGCTGTCAAAATATTGAACGATGACGTCTCGTTTTCTGATTGGTGTTTCTAATCACGTGACTCTCAGATAAAAAGTCTCATTTTTCTCAAGGGAAAATAAAATAAATAATTAATAATCTTTTCTTCATTTGTACTATTTTGTGCTTCATATCAATAGACTTACATAATTAAATAGTTATTTTAAATTTTTAAACATACTGTCATCTCGCGGATTATAGTATTTATGGCGAAGACCAAACTTAAAATGACAGGATTTTAAGTAGTGGTTTCATTTTACGCAATAATAATTCAATAATATAATAATAAATATGCAGTTTATTTAGACGCAAGCGGACTCTATTTTTTTTATCACATTATTGCCTACTATCATATGACTCACAGTTGAAACGTATACCTATCAATAAAAAATATGTTCTACAAGACGTCTTTGCACCGAGGAAATAATAAGCCCGTAACTATTATTTCCTCGGTGCAAAGACGTTCTAAACATAATTTATATTTTACGTTGAAAATAAAAGCATTAAGTATCTTGTCCTATTATATCCCTAGCTGTCTCCCTCAACGACACTCTAAGACGAGGATCGTACCTTATAGTTTGTAAGATATACAAATTAAGCAAAACGACGTACTGAACGGAGGCTTCAATTGTTCTAATTGATACCAACATAAGCAAGTCCAGCTAAGCATCCGAAAACCTGGGATCTGCGAGTGGACAATATAAATAAGTATTAAATATTATTCCTCCAACTCATAATTATAATCCCAAGAATATTGTTGTCTAAGATAACTGTTTAGCCTTTAGTATTTTAGTAATTGTAACATACTACACATAACAATACATTATTTTCCTCATACGGATTGGACGACAATTATTTCAAACAACTTGGAAACAATTCAAAGGAAACAAAACTTAAGCTAAATAATCGTACAATAGTAATTATGTTGGAGGTGTGAACAGATAAATACGAATTAAAACGATTAACAATGAGAAGATGACTAGCAAATTCTTCGATCAACATTGATCAAAGATCAAATTACTGAAATGTGTTCAACAATGACTAGCATATGTATTAAGCGGGTAAATAAAGATGGCCTCATTGATATAGCAGATTAAAGTACGCGTTACAAAGACGGTTAAAAAATCGGTGAAAATCTGTTCATTGCGGGACAACACGGAGTGTGCATGTTTAGATGTTAATTCCTTCAGTCATTAGCAGGTGGCCCTGGCTATCGTTGATGCAGTTGTAGAAATAATAACAATTCCTTTATTCTATCAATTAAAAGCTGATTGACATATCAAGAGGGTATATAGCGGATGACATTTTTTACCGTCTTGAAAATAATAAATGGTGTATTGCGTAAGTGGAACAGATGCCATACACGAGAATATTTGAAACGCGAGCGGCTCGTCTCGCTGCGAAAGGATATCAAAGAAGGCAATGGCACATGCGGCGAGCATGCTGTATACCTAATCTATCGGCCGGATTCAAGGAATAGTATTACGCTACAAATTCATTGATACATTTTGCGCATAATAGGGTGCGTATAATTTGAATTTAGATTTTTTTTTATCAATTTTTTTTTTCTTTGCGTATTGTTCTATTGTTAAAACTTTACTTCAAATTGGAGTAAGCCGTACTTATTAATAACTACAATTCTTTGTATTTTTGAAACCATAAAAAAAAACTACTCTGTTCACCTATTATTATACCCTATTTTTTTCAAGACGGTTTAATAAATAAATATCAAGGGGGTATTGGTATGTATATTTGGTTGTGGAAGTCAAATAGGAAAACCGCATGAGTCGATCTTCGAAGCAATGCTTGCCGGGTAAGAATTATGGATGGATAACGATCTTAACATATTATGTTCCTTAGTGCCTCGGAAAGCACAATAGGCCGTTTGGCGGCTGTCATGTGTCTATCATTGACAGTCAGAAGCTATAAAATCCGGTCTTAGTAGTAGACAGTAGGTCTCAGCTACTGAATTGTGGAGATAGATAGATAGATATATTCTTTATACTATACCTGCTCGGAAAGTGCCTTATTACTTTTTAAAAAGTTTGACAGAAAGGACGTCATTACTGTAGTACAAATGTGCGGGTCGCAAAAGTGTATGAGAATTCATTACTAACGTGCTGGAGACACTGGCGAGGGAGGGAAAAGTGTATGAAAATCCATTACTAACGCGCTGTTTTTTTTTTTAATTTAGACCAATTCAGTAGCTAACTAAAAATACTTATAATGCCAAAAGACAAAAAAGTTTTTATCACCAAGAGAAAATGATACTGGCCACATAGTATTGCTCAACATTGATTTAAAATTACTCCCAACACACTGTTGAACAAATTCTCACATTAACTTTCAGTATTCGAACATAATAAGAATAACAATTTGGCGCGAAAAATGAATGAGGTACCTACTGTCTATGGCCATAGGTCCTATCTTTTAACTCGGTTTCATTTATTAATGTACAAAAAGCTATTTTCCTCGTAGGTATAGTATAAAGCACTATGTATCACTCGGAAGAAAGTGCGATTTCCAACTCGTGTGTATTAAGGCCCTCAGCTGTGCTTCGGGCCTCAAACTACACCCTCGTTGGTAATCGGTCACTTTCTCCCCTCGATGAACAATGTACTATTACTAGCTGACCCGCCAGACTTCGTTTGCGTGGTATCCTACCCCTACCCAGCCGTTACCACTACCCCTATTCTACCGATACCCTACACATACCTTACTCTACCCCTACCCTACCTAAACCCTACACTACCCCTACCCTACCCTACCCTACCCTACTCCTACCCCTACCCTACCCTACCCTACCTCTACCCTTGAGACCTTTCCTATTTTTTTATCATAAGAACCTTCTCCTGACAAAACCAAACCCAACAAAAAAGAATTAGCCAAATCGGTCCAGCTGTTTTCGTTTTTTGCGCTTAGCAACACATTTAGCGATTCATTTATGTTATATAGATTGTACACAATCACAGTAAAACAAATAAGGACTTAACAACTAAAAAGGGTGATACAATGGGCGATCTTATTGCTAAAAGCGATCTTTTACAGACAACCTTTTATTTGACACACAAGGAGAAAATAAATACGCAGATAGTCAACAGTTTACTATTTATCTATATAAAATGCAAAATATAAATTACGTTTTCAAAACATATATATACATATAGGTAAATGTAAATAAAAACTTTTTTGCAAAAAAATAAAACCGACTTCCATATCAAAACACTACAAAGCGAAAAATAATTTTAATTTCGGTAGTCGGTGTTATTGGTTTTGTATTTTCTTTTTTTTCACACCGCCTTCCGAAATTAAAATTATTTTTCGCTTTGTAGTGTTTTGATATGGAAGTCGGTTTTATTTTTTTGCAAAAAAGTTTTTATTTTCGCGCTTTTTAGTGGGTCAATTTGTAATTAATCTAGTTATAAAAGCCAAAATGTCAACTACAAAAAACTAAAAACGCGCGAACAAAAAACACAATATAGAGTAACCGAAAAGGTCATCAATGTAAATATTTTTTTTAGACTTTTGTTGATTTTTCAGAAACGGCTTGTTCGATGTCGATAAAATTTTCATGGGACCATTTGGGAAGTATACCCTTTCCAACAAAAAAAGAATTTTTCAAATCGGTTGGCGAGCGACGGAGCTATGCCCGAACAAACATAAAAAAAAAAAAAAAAAAAAAAAAAAAAAAAACAAACAAACATCCGAATTGAGAACCTCCTCCTTTTTCAGAAGTCGGTTAAAAAGAAACAAATGCATACATAATAGCAACAATTTAAGAAGACAGATTTGTTGTGGGTTTGTGCTTGTCTTACTGACACGGGTAGAGCTGTGGAATCACAGCCGTACTGCTTGAGCTGCGAACGACTTAGGTCATACATGTAAAATATTAATACTTAGAAGCATCAGGTTAGACTAAAAGTCGACCCCAATATAGTTTGGAAAAGGCTAAGCAGATGACAATGAGTCTAAAATGTATAGGATTGTTAACAGCTGTTACGTGATCAGTCTCTTAGACATATAATTTTGTAATTCGATAATTGCATTGGAACGTAAAATGTACTTTGGTAAGAGCTTCAGGGAATTTGTCTTTGATTGTTCGTTCTTTTTTGTTTGCTTTGATTTATTGCTTGTTCTATTTTGCACTTACTTATTTATTTGTCAATAACAATTTAGACTTTGTTCCATATACATATATTGGTAATACTCGTAGACTCTCAGAACCATAATATTATTAAATTTGAAAAGATAGAAGAAAAATGTATTGAAACCAAAGTTAGAATTTTTCACAAGTTTTCGGTGATCTCCAAACGAGGGTATGACTGTATCTGGGAACCTGAGTTATGGAAGACAATAGATACAATAAAAACATAACATTTTATAATTAAATAAGATGATGAATTGTATTACCTACTAGTAGCTATTTTTTCTAAGTTTCCACGTAACAAGGAAAATGTGGTTAATACAAAGAAAAAATGTTTTTTCCTTTTACTGTATATGGTTATTTCGGTTAGAAATAACCGTATACATTTTTCTGATTTTTCAGGATTCCTTACTTTGAGTTTTGAGCAAAAGTGTTAAAAACGTAATCTCGATAAATTGCGTTCATATTTTCGCCAGGGGCTTTTACACATTTTGTTTATAAAATAACTTTTGAAAGGTTTTTTTAATAAGATCTTAAGTTTAAATATAGTTTGAACCCAAGTCAGGAATCTGGCTTGTAGTTCCAAAAACCTTTCTGTTTCTAAAAGTATTTTCTTTGTAGTACTTATTTGATACGCCTGCCAAGTATTTTGTTAATTACATCAGGTCAATTGCCCCTCCCGCAGAGCCAAAACGATGCACGAGGCAGGACCATCTTACAATATCACATTAATATTAATTTCAGCACATGTTTAGGGCTCCGTACCCAAAGGGTAAAACGGGACCCTATTACTAAGACTCCGCTGTCCGTCCGTCTGTCTGTCTGTCCGTCTACCCGTCTATCACCAGGTTGTATCTCATGAACCGTGACAGTTAGACAGTTGAAATTTTCACAAATGATAATATCTGTTGCCACTATAACAACTAATACTAAAAAACAGAATAAAATAAGTATTTAAGGGAAACGAGCAAATAAATCACGTTTGTTGTATGGGAGCCCTCATACAACAAACTTGATTTATTTGCTCGTTTTTGCTCGATATTCTTAGCGGCAACAGGTAGACGCTTGAAATATTCACTGATTATTTAATTACATATTTACTTTAAAAATAAATAATGGAATTACAATAAAACAAATATTTAAGAGGTGCTCCCATATAACAGATATGATATTTTTGCCGTTTGTATAGATAACTTGTACGGAAAGGGTTCTATTACGGGGTGGGTCTTAATACGATTAAAAAAAAAAAACAATTAATTAAACACTAAAACTGAATTTTAATTAGATTTAGGGAAATACAGTAAAAGTCCGCGACGACGCGACGTTCAAAGCCACACTAGCTGTAGGGTTCTCGAAACAAAAAATGTTTAACTTAAGGACCTATAATGGATTCCGTACTTTTGAAAGTGAGTCGGATCTTCAGTATTATTTAATTCTTGTTCAAATGAGTCTAGATGCATACTAGCTTGTAATAAAGAGTCTAAGTTATTAACATTATTTAATTATAGGTATGGTAAATGTGAAATTGAATTGTTGACTCTACTCTTTTCGCAGCAGTCATCTTCAACGAGGTTGACATTAGAAACAATACGTGAGCTTATATTAACAAACACATTTGATGATGGCACAAATTGTAAAGTTTTATAAAAGGCTTTGCATTTTTTAGGTAAAGACAATATTCCTGTATGTACCAAATAAAGTTATATCAAAGCTACTACCATAATTTTCGCAAGATACGTGGTATTTGCCTGGCTCGGATAGAACATATATCCATCTATTATTATTTATTTTATGAAACACTTGTTTCGAACCTTTTAACAATTTAATTTCACAAAAATTAGGTAACTTATTTACTAATTCCATGATTAGAACAGTTTCACAGATCGAATTCACGACACTTGAATATACACTTTCTAATTCACATATTTCATTTTCTAATTCACAACTTTTCACGAATCACTTTGCACTTGTTTACGCTATGCAGCGGCGAGTAAAACATATCATCGATTGTTATTGCAAGGTACAGGAAGGCTAGGAGCGATAAGAGCGAAGGTATCAGGTTGCGTTACGTCATAGGGAACAGGCATTGGAATGATTTGGTACCTATTAGTTGTATGTTTGAGGTAGGACGAGCGGGATTTTAATAACCATGATTATTTTATTATTATGAAAATAGGATATGAGTTTTGAAATATCAATGAGATCGTGAATATTTTGTAATGACAAAGATATAGGGAGTTCATAATATCTAGGCATATTGTTCGTATTCTGTTCAATTTCGTTATAAAGTTGATAAGGACTAAGTACAGTCGGGTGCAGAATATTTATTTTACTAAATAAGATCGCATTATTTGTCGAACAATAAAGAAATAATTATGCTTTCGGTGATATTATTAACGGCCGTATAGGTTCGTATCGCCTATTCAACTTGATCGGGCAAAGTCGTGACGTTATGTTGAATCGGGGGACTAATTTTCTTAGAATTGTCGTAACTATTTGCGCCTATAGCATTGAGAAATATCATGACCTTGTTATCTTGCAATATCTACAGACCACGTTAGTAACGAGAGTTAGGAGGAGCCTGAGATTGAGAGTAAGACGAAGTCGGTGGTTGTGACCGAGATTGAGATTTATTACAATATTTAGCGATTTTAGAGGAGGTTTCTAAAGAGAAATTTTGTATTTTTTCTTCTTCGATATTAATAGCATCGTTCAGAGTTTAAGGATTTCTACACCACACCATGTTGCTAATGTGAGTTTGTAAGCCAAAAATAAAAGCATGGAGAGCTAGGTCTTCCGTCATTGTGATTCTACCTGACAAAGCTTTCTTTGTAGTTTGAATCGTGAATTTCTGTCTGCATATTGGTGAGACAGGTTCCAAGACTGGAACTCAAAGAATAAGTGACTATAATGTTTTCTTTCACCAAAATTTTGGCGTAGGAACGATTGTAACGAATCAAAGTTATTGAAAACTTTGTTTGAACAAGCTATTTGAGCTTTGCCTCGCAGTTTGGATAAGATATATTTTGGGAGAAAATTTTTCTGACTCTCTGACGCAATATTTATTGTGTTTTGGCAATTAGTTAGAAATTAACACCGACAATGTTTCACGATCTCCATTATAAGTGTCAATAAAATCGCAAAAAAATTTAATAAGATATTGTTCACTAAGCGAGATTTCGCCTTTACTCATTTTGGTCATAAGTTGTATATCGAATCAAAACAATGTAAGGATGTGCGATAAAATAAGGGTTTGTAAGGAAAAGAATAATTTAGGTATTATTTGGAACCAGGTTTTAGCAATAACAAGTAATTAAATATTCGACTCACAGAAGCACCGCGAGAAGGAGTGTGGACATCGCAGATTTCAAATGGAGCAGGTAAGTTGCACTCGCAGCTAACCAGGAACTAGGACTGCAGCAGGACCTCGACGATACAAGGTGAGTGACACGTGTCGCACAGACAACGTGTACAGCAGAAGCGCCGGCGATGGCGGCACCAGGTTAACTAGGCTGGCTGAATAGGACGCAGCAAGACCCGACAACACCGTCAGGTAAGAGTCACGAGCGGGCTCGACCACGTTGTGAGGTCACACGGCGCGAATACGTGGCACCACGTGGCGGCGATAGGCTAGGGGATGGCAGGCTTACGTGGTAAGACTTACTGTCGCAGTTCCCCAGTGTTCGCAGAGTTCGTGATTTTGCACCAAATAAAACCCTATAAGAGTTTGTGAGAGTTTAAGAGAGACGCACTCCGCGGATTTTATTTGAGATACCAGCCAACGATTGCTGAATATCCCACTTCTGACACCACTGTTACGGGGTGGGTCTTAAGACGGTTTTTAACAAAACAATTAATTAAACACTAAAACTGAATTTTAATTAGATTTAGGTAAATACAGTAAAAATATGTATCCGCGGCGACGTTCAAATCCACACTAGCTGTAGGGTTCTCGAAAAGTAGCTGTGTAGCGGAAAAGCTGACACAGCAAAGGAGTCATCAATATTATTTTATATGCATTCACGTGTATTATAAGATATAACAGTTTCGTACCATTATCTAATATAAAAACGGCAAAAAAATCACCGGCCAAGTGCGAGTTGGACTCGCACACGACCCTTCGTGCAATTGGCCGGTTTTTTTTTATTACTGCTAATCACTTTACAAACATATACAGGATAATAGGAAGGAGGAGGAGGTAATATTTTTTGTTCAAAAAGTTTACAAAATATACAGGATGGAACTTTCTAATACCACCTGAAGGGAAAGTACTCTTAAAACTGTGGATAGAAAATTTAATTCAAAGAAAACATGCCTTTATTTTTGAATAGAAAGAAAAATGCATTCAAAGATTTTCAAAAATTCGCTTGGCACACCTGGGAATCGAACCGACTAAATGTGTAAAAATTACACCCTGTACTTTTATTGCGTTGATCGTTAGGATGAAATCCCTCTAAGAAACTTGATAAATTAAATGAAAGGAAAACCATGAAATCTGAACTTATAAATTCAATGAGTCAAGTTAAAGCTCTTAAACTCAAAGATCCATCTGTTTACTTATGTTAGTAATTAATAATTATAATTGACGTCATTTATCCATTAAAATGACGAATTACTATTTAGATAAGATTGCAATTTGCACGTGTTTGTAATGCAGACTCCTTTCTTAGATGCGACATAACTGCGTGTATAAGGTAGTTTAAATATGGAATATTACATTTGAAAATAGATTGTCATATTTGTTATTTACATGTTATTGTTTTTACAAATCATTTCATTGTCTCACGGTAAAAATGGCTTATCAAGAACGATTTGCTTTAACGGAAGCTTATTTTTTAAATAACTCTGCGTTGGTATGGAGAGAGATATCAAGACCGACAGGCATCAACTCGGTTTGTATTGAAAAGAATGGTAGAAAATTTAAAGAAAACGGGTAGTTTCAAAAAGCGACGGCAATCTCTTTAGCAGAAGTATTTCGATTTTGATCTAAATGTTTTAACATACTTTTAATCATTTCCGAAGGCTTCAAGCAGAGATGCTGCCGAAGAATTAGGCACAACCTACACTCGCGTACTTAAAGTGATGAAAAAGTATAAGTATAAATGTTATCGTGAAGGTCGGTTGGTGCAAAAATTGCATCCTGGGGATTGTGAGAGACGATTACAATTTTGTCAAAACATGTTGAGAGAAATCGACCGTAATCTTATTTTTTGAGTAACATTGTATAGTCCGAAGAAACCAACTTCAGCAATAACGGCATGTACAATCACCGCAATAACCACTAATGGCCTCGAGTGAATCCTGTTCGTATTTATGAAACTAACAATCGAGTAAGATTTTCTTTCAACTTTTGGTGCCGAATTATGAGAAATATGGTTGTATTAGTCCACGTGTACGAAAGTAATTTAAACACTGTCAAGTATCTTGAAATACTGGATCTCTTAAGAAATGAGTTATATGGTTTCCCTGAGCAAGAGCGAAACCAAATAATTCTACAGCAAGATGGTGCTCCAGCCCATAACTGCAGAATCACTACGGCTAGGGTTACCAGATCCGAAAAATAAGTTTTCTTGAAAAAACCCTTGTTTCGGCAATAATTTTCCTGACATTTTGGCAGAAACTTATATTATTTTACAAAATCGCGCGCGGCGCGTGGGAGTCTGAGTATGAGTGTTAGATGCCTTGTGGCGGGATGCGGGGCGCGGCGCGACTGAGCGAGTCAATTAGTAGTTCAGTACTCTTGCAAACGGTGCTAAGTTTATTAGTGTTGTGCGTATTTGTGTGGCAAGCATTTATTTTATAACGAAAAGGCTTACTTTTCTCTATTTTTTTAATTCCTGAAAATTTCCAACTTTCCCTGTTTCTCTGACAGAGAGCTGAAATTCCGGACATGTCAGGAAAATTCCTGTCATCTGGTAACCCTAACTACGGCCTATATAACCATTTTAATAGCTGGATTGGTACAAACGGCACAATCAGATGGCCGAAGAATGAAGAACACATTTGTGTATCCAAGAAAATGGAGCCCATTTCGAGCAACTAATTGGTTAGTTTACAATATTTTTTTGTAAATAATTAAAAAAATTAAGATTTCATGGTTTTCCTATCATTTAATTTATCAAGTTTATTAGAGCGATTTCATCCTTATAATCGATCCTAACGATCAATGCAATAAAAGACAGGATGTATTTTTTACAGATTTTAGTCGGTTCGATACCCGGGTGTGGCAAGCGAATTTTCGAAAATCTTTGAATGCAGTTTTCTTTCTATTCAAAAACCTTTTAAACAAAAAAATATTACTTACCTAAAATACATAAACTTCAAACCAGAATAAACCATCAAAAGATTAATCCTCAACGCTGTCGGTTGGTAACGTATCCTAGAGACTAGCGGTATTGCCACGATATAATTATGGCAAGGTTAAAGCTTTGGTCAAAGAAATAGTCAGCCCTTGGGTCATGGGAAACGTCAATCAGTCATTTCGATATTACTTTAAAAAGGCTGTAAGCATACGGATGCCATGGTCCGAGAGTATGGACCCCAAATGGCTTAAAAATATAGTAATCACCAAGACTACTACTGTATTTATGCCACTTGAGATTTTTTTAAACAACACGTTGAACTGGAAAGATGGGATAGCGCGAGAATATCGATACAAGTTGCGTTCCACACTAAAAGCCATCTTCCAAGGAAACAATGACATGCCATCCAGCCTTTTGCATTGTCACGCACCAAGCCATTGGGTTCCAACACGGAATAGATGAATAAGGTTGGAATGGTAATGTGGGCGTGGCGAGCGCGCCACATTTATGATACGACAATCATAGCGCGACCAATTAATTCATTCACCGCGTTTAGTGCACTTCGGATTACTTCGGAACACAGAGCTCTGTAGTTAGTTTGCGCAAAGTGAGTTACAATCAGTAGCAAGCTCTCGATTTAAGTGTGTGTAATTTATTCGTGTGCGTAATTCGCATACGTAACGGGCCTCTTGCTTGTAGTAGAAGTAAAAAGTGGGGAGACAAGCGGCGACACGCGTTCTCATACCAATCAGGAACTATTTCCTTTCTAACCTCTTTTATCAGTTCTATGGGTTCCAATACGGCTCGAATGCCGACGGTGTCAAGAGCTCATCGGATGACGTCGTTTAAATTGGCGTGCCATGCAAAACGACCCGCACTACGGCTGCAAGGGAGGCCATAGTGCTCAAGGATTATTGACCACTTCCCCACAGTGACAGCGATAAGGTTATCTCAGTAGGTATACTAAGTGCACTGCCCAGCAAATTTCTTAATACAGTTAAAACGTAGTCCACAGAGACTTGATTAAATGTTCAATGAAGGAAATAGGAGTCATAAGCCGGCGAGATAATTTCTTTATAAGGAACTAGCGATCCGCCCCGGCTTCGCACGGGTGCAATGTTTATATTAAATATAGGCAGCGTTCGCGAGAATCGTTAACGTACGGCAGTTTTTTCGACGCCTTACTCCACAATTTTCTAATGAAAAATTCTATCTATTTTCCGGGATAAAATATAGCCTATACGAATTCGGAAGAATCCCTCTAAGTAATGGTAAAAGAAATTTTGAAATCGGTCCAGTAGTTTTTGAGCCTATTCAATACAAACATACAAAAATACAAAGGTTTCCTCTTTATAATATTAGTATAGATTATTTCGCCGGCTGATCGATTCCTTGCGTGACCGGAGGGCCGGCTCATTCTTTGCCCAAAGAATAAGCATTGTCATACAACGTGGCAATCCTACCAGTCTTCTGGGTACGTTTCCGGACGACAGCGATGAGGAGGAGTACTTTGACGCCTAAGCTTGTTTTTTTTTTAAATTTTTATGGACATAGTTAGGTTTAGTAATTATATTAGTTTATTTATAGTTATTGTTAAAGTATGTAAGATGATAAACGTTTAATTAATAACGTATTCGATATAATACATTATTTAAAGGAGAGTCATAATTTAAACTCAAACACCCCAATTAGAAAATTATGTTATTATCATAATATACACTCAGAATTTTTAGTGTTACTTGTTTAAACAGATTTTTTTAAGACATTAATTTCCTTTAAATGAGTTAAATTTTTATGTAATGTGTACTGCATGACGGAATTTACATAGTTAGTTTGTTTTTACTATACAGCGAAAGTGTGATTTCCAATTTACGTAGATTTAATCGTTGTGGGATAAAAATTTCAATATTTTTTTTTTATTAAATATGATAAAAATCTGTTCAGTAAACGATTCTGAACAAACTCATTTCAGGATGTGCATTAATTATGTTACATTTGTTTAAACAAAATGGTTCACTTAGAACAAAGTTATGAGATATGCATCATGCACTTACAAACAGTATCATTTTTATTTATTTATTTAAACTTTATGTACAATTGTGTTACATGGGCGGACTTAATGCAGCAAGGCATTCTCTACTAGTCAACCTTTGGATTAAAAAAACACACTGTGGTAGGTGTACGAGAAAATGGAATGAAATAATATATTTAATACTAATAAATATAATACTAATATATAATAATACTAATAAAATACACATATGTGTATTTCAACAAAACTTCTTCACAACACTAAGAATACTAAGAATATTATAAAGCACCGTATCTATTGGTTTGTCATTTTAGCATATATATGCTAAAATGACAAACTAATAGATACGGTGCTTTATAATATTCTTTCTGAATAAAAGAGCTTATAATAATTATGACGAAGACCAAACTAAGAATAACAGCCCCTTAAGTAGTGGTTTTTAATTTTACGCTTAAACGAAAATTTTGACTCAGCCTTCTTGATGTCAAGGGGTAGCAAATTCCAGAGTTTAATAGTAGAAATAGCGTAAGAATTAGATAGAAACCCGGTGTGGTGGGAAGGAATGTGAAGAAGTAAGTTTTCGGATGCGCGAAGGTTAAGATCATGAGAACTGCCCAAAAATTTAAAATTTTGACTTAAGTAAACAGGAGCACAAGGATCGTTCATAATAGTGAAGAGCATACAGAGGGATCTGAGGGATCTCCTTTGACGGATAGGCAATCATTTATGCTGAGAACGGAAGGAAGAAATGTGATCATATTTTCGAAGGCCAAAAATGAAACGAATACAGTTGTTGAGAAGTCGATCCAGTTTGTTAAGAAGTTCTTGGGAAAGATCAGAATAGCAAACATCAGCATAATCAATGATAGGAAGCACAAGTGATTGGACCAATGTGGTTTTAGTGCTACAAGGAAGGAAATACTTGAATCTATAGAGAGATCGCAGTGTGAATGTTACCCTCTGGCTAACCTGTGCAATCTGCTTATTCCAACTTAACCTGTCGTCAATATATAGGCCTAAGTCTTTTACGTGCGGCGAGAGAGGGATGACAGTATTGTTGAAGTTAAGCGGGAGAAAATGGCTGGTGTCCAAGTTTTATTCGTGCTGGGCTCACGTTTGGCCACTATCTGACTTTCCTAGAAATAACCGCTTGCCTAGAAATAACCTATTTACTCTTGACTTGAAAACCCCCAGGTTATAGCTATCAGGAAATTACAGGATTACACACGCAACGCGTATTTATTTATAGAGTAATAATTTTTTTAGCTCCAACAAAACATAAGTTACTTCATTAGGTCTGTGTTACCTATATGTATTCGATACTATATTCTATCAGTGTGTATTAAGCTATAAATTTCATTGCGTTTCATGAAATTGAGGATGACAAACTATTTGCGTTTCATCATAGTCACGTTGAGGAAATACCAGAACCGTTTTAAAATCTGTACCTAATACATTAAAAATAGCTAGACACCTACGTGAAACACAATTTTAACACAAATAAAAATAAATATCTACAGTTAAATAAGAAACAATTTAAACAATACGCCATTTAAGTGGCATTTAGGGTTGCCAACTTTTATTGGAAGAAATAGAGTATATCTGATTTCAAAGGAGGTAAATAAAGAGTACGGATTTATAACAAAGAATCTTCACTACAAAAATGCATTTTGGTACTTTTTGCAGCACATTACAAATTTTCATTGATTTTAAAAGAATTGTACGTCTCCAAATATTCTAAATCTAAGTTTACATAGGTCAGGAGCTCATTTTCAATTAATTGAAGTATATGCGTGACTGCGCTAGTATAGTAAACATTATGTTAAAGAGTATTTTAGCGTCCTCTATTAGTGTTATGGATTATAGAGTACACCTACATGATATAGAGTACAATACTCTATTTTAGAGTATGGTTGGCAACCCTAGTGGCATTGTATTTATTTGTACTCACACAAACTTTAATAAAATGTTATTCCACAAAATTATCATTATTCTCATCGGCTTAATCTTATTCCAACTACAATGTGGTCGGCGTCCTGTCTAACCAAATGTAGCTAAGTATTAGTGTATTCATGCAGCGACTGCCTATCTGACTTCCATAACCCAGTAACTGATTGGTGTCACATTTTCAGACTTCTGACTACCGGTTACGACGTCACAAATATACTAACGACAGCCGAAACCAACAGCATTAAGCTAACCAACGGCTTTCTGAGGCACGAAGAAATCTTGATACTTTAAAATCCCCATCCAAGAATCGATCTCGGCGTGCGTTGTTTAACCTTGAACATCGGTCCATTAACCTGTGTGTCTATGTGAGTCACGAGCTCCTCAGGATTATTCAACAAATACGAAACAATGATATATTAAACACTAAAATCGGCTTAAAACGGCTGGACTGAATGATAACGGTACAATATCTAAAAATAAACGCTAGTTCGCTGACCTTGTTTCCGCAGTCACTTTAGCGGGAAGCTTCCAAAGCGAACATAAAACAGCTCCCATCTTCGTGACGCCTGGGCCAGTACTGAGAGAAAAAGAGAAGGGGGAAGGCGGGAAGGGACGGAGTGAAACCACTTACTTTTTTAGTACATAAATGTAAAGTTCATTGAACTTTTGAAACTGATTAGGATACGATACGCAGGTTTTGCATTCATTATTTTATCAGTTACTGGCCGAATGCCAGACGGACATGTGACGGACGGACGCGCCGGCACACTAACATAATTATGAATGTGATAGTCTCGTATTCGCGCAATCATCGCTTTATGTAATAGACATGGGTTGGATTAGGTAAAAACAATACCTAATCCTAATATTTAAAAATATCTAATCCGAATATTTATTCAATAAAGCCGCTGGCCCGGGAAATATTAGTTATGACGTTCCGTTTCCGATATATTCTGGAATGCCGAATGGTGGATCATATTTAGTTTTTTATGGGCCGTAGATACTTATTAAAGTCAACGTTAATACATTTGTTTTTAACGTCTGATTTGGTGCTCAAAAATGTTGGTCACTACTCGTATATTTGTTAGACGAATTATTATTAAACCCCACATTTTAGAGTTTTGAATGAATTCTGTGTAGAAATATTTTGAGCCATACTTACCTAATCTCAAAGCTTTGAATAAGATACGCGTTCGGACTCGCATCGAAAAATACCTAATCCACATGACTACCTTATCCTATATTTTCATGCCTCACGTTGAGCTGATATTATATATCGTATGGGGATGAGATAGAACATATTATTCGGCGTGGACGTTCCGTTTCCGATATAGGTATTGTGGAATGGTGTTTGAATATAAATTAATCCCTGCATTTTAAGGTAAGGAATGGCTTCTGTGAACGAATATTTTGTGCCATACCTAATCCTCGACTCATAATTACAAACCAGGTTTATTATAGGCCTCGTAGGGTACCAATCGTTTTGGTAATTAACTTTAACAAAAAATATTGTATTTAGTATTTTAGTAATGTATTCTTTTTTTTTTAATTCAGAATAGGCTCGCGTTTGACCACCATCTCACGTGATGGTGATGATGTGGTCAAAGATGGAGCACGCTTGCCTAGAAGTAACCTATTTACTCTTGACTTGAAGACTCCCAGGTTACTAATGAGATATATATAAAAAAAACGACGGGTTGCACTCCGGGAGTGCCGGCAGAAGTGAAAACTTGAATATTAACGTTGTGCATTTTTGATATTTTGGAATGGTTAGGGAATAATTTTGGACGAATTGCTTTAATTATCAGTATAAAAGTACTATCATTTATGTGGTAGAATACAATACTTATTTATTGCGCTATCGTACACAAACATGACAATTTATATCACATTAAAAAGTTTGCGCAGGCATACATTTTCGCCGCGCCGTAGAAAGAGAGGGGGATACTTCCTCTCCTACGCCGCGCCGCACAGTGGTCCGGATTTTCAAAATGATGGACTTACGATTGAATATGGTTATTTCACTAAATAAAAAATGGGATCGAATAGTATATATAACGCTGATCAATATTTATTCTTACAATTTTTGGATAAAAATTGCTCCTTCACGGCAAAAAAAAATATTGAAAAAAAAATGTATGGGAGAAAATTTTTTTTTTTTTTTTCTCCGGCTAGTATCAAAGTATAGCAACCAAACCTTATATTCTACTAAGTACTTGTTGCCCTTAATACGACGACATATAATTTGCTTGCGTATCCCTGCGGCCTTGGCGCCTACGATGATTCAAAGTTTCAAATTTTTAAGTCGATTTTTCTTAATGTTTTTGACGATTCATCTTAAAAGAAACGGTTAGAAATGGATAAAGTCTTGAAAAGGGCTATTTTTAGAAGTCCTGAAGAGGACTATTTTAAGTAGTCCTGAAAAGAACTATTTTATGCAGTCCTGATAAAGACTATTTTAATTAATGACTTATCTTACTAACTCAATTCAAACAATAACAATATCACTAAATTTGTCACGCTATTACGCTAATGGATCGTCCATATTTTCAGTTTCTTCTGTTGTTACCTCAGGCAACAGCAAAAGCTCTTTAACATCCGAAAAAAATCGAAATGTTTTGAATTTTTGTATTTTGGTCGAATATGGGATAAATATGCGTCCGAACTAATTAAAAAATTATGCAACAAGTCTTCGTTGGTCTTCATTCCGTTAAATTTTCCTGTGTGATTTTCACGAACTCTTCGAATGTATGATGTATGAGCAGCTTGTGCACACTTGCGGGCATATAAACCACGGGTATAGATGAACAAACATCTCAGCTGTATCTCGACAATACGTTCTAAATTTTTCAATATCTATGGCACATCCAGATGAAATTGTTTGAAGAATAGCCGCGAAATGCTTTAGTAGGTCTTTATCAATATTGTTAATTTCGGCAGATTTCTCATAATCTCTAAAAACCTTCTGGCTGTATTTCAGACGTTTGTGGTCCCAAAGCCTTGCTTAACAAAATCTACAAGAATTCACATTTGCTGCTTGAATTCTTCTTGTGTCAGTTGTTTTTCGCAGCTTTTAGTTCCTTGTTAACACCTCTTGCAGCCCACATTTTAAAGACCATGTTGTATGATATATGCAGAATACACTCCATACAACGAATCTACATATGAAGAGTAGAAAGTCCATATTATTATTTATAAACATTTTCTCGTACAGGTCTTGAAAATACTTCAAACAGCTTGTTCATCTCAGTCGGCTTAGCAAAGCAAATATTGCAGGCAGATGCAGATGAAGTATCAGTTATAATAGTGGTAATCTATTTCTTATTTCAATGAAGCTTCTTCTTGCTTGATATATTCTACTGTCTCTTCACAAAATTCAAACTTAATAGGCCTACAATAATGGGTTGAAGAATGTGTTGAGTTTTCCCATATGGTGATATTATTAGAAACTAATTTAAGAGGGACAAGACTTGACATAAATACCGATGAATCACTGAAGTTTACATCTTCACTTCTTTGCTTGTAGGTGCTTTGTGAAGAAGCTCCATCGAAACCCCATTTACTGATTAACTTCAATCCTTCATTTGACGAATCAACTTGGGTACCAGTAATCTGAAGAATCTTCTGGACTATCAGATCCAGTAGGGCTTGAATCTTAACTTTAGCTCCTCTCTCAGTAATTTATAAATCGCTTGGATAGCATCTTTTCTTAGCTTCAATGAGTTTGTGATACGATGGTAAAACTGAAACTTCACAATCTATCAGCACTTTCCTTAAACACAAATATTTCCACTTTGACAGATTCAAAGATGTATAAAGACCTAGAGCGTGATCTTCGTCTAAAGATTTTTTGCTTACTTTCTTTTTAAACAAAGTGGTTTGAGCAATCGCAACATTATCAGGGTTTTTCGTTATGTGATCAATAATATTAGCTAAGTCATTCTTATTTTCTGTCTCTCTCTTAAGTCTTGTGACTAATGCGAAAGTGAGTTCTTTCGGTGAGTATTCCAGAAGAGACCCTGATCGTCTTTTCTTCTGTTTGTTGCCCAGGCCAACAAACGGTTTCCTAATCTGAACTAAATCCATAGATGTGCCCACAGTTGATGTGGACGGAATCACAGCTGCTACAGTATGGATATCAACGGAAGTACTCGTAATGTCTGACGAAATGTTTTCGATAACGTAATCTTGAGCTAGAAAAATTTCAGATAAATTCACTGTAGTGCAATTTGGCCAACTAATATTTGATTGTAACCACTCAGCATGTTTGTTCATGAATATCTTCTGATTTCTGGAAGCACTTGCCCATCTGCGACTCATATAATTTTTTAAAAAGGTCTTAATTATTTCTGAATCTTCTGAACATATTTCAACTGGGATGCGCACAATAATAGCTTCATATAGTCGTGTCCAATTTTTCATGTCTCCTTCACCACGAAGGAACATAAAAATACCTAAATTCGTAACAAATGCAGCCATAAGGAAACTCACAAAACTTTCACACAGCACGGATAATGATGTTGCTTCCTCAAGGGTTGAGAAACAAGTGCCCTTAATTGTTACCTCATACCTGCACACATATTTATAACAAACACAAGTTCGCAAGTAGTGACTGATATAATTAGTACCGCTGCGTTCAACAACCAATCAGCGTGTCGATATTACCCCTACTACCCTTTGGTGGTGGGGGTTAATTATTATTTTATCAAAGTAATACTTTTAGTCATTTAGGTATAGATAGTCATCGTCAGCACATGACTGTCTTCAATTACATGCATCAAGTTTTCAAAAAGTCAAAATTGTATTATTGTTTTATAAATGAAATGCCTAAATTTATATTTTTTAATTCTTATTGTATTGAAAAAAAATATTTTTAGTTATTCTTAATTGTAAAACTCGTTAATAGCCATTAGAAAATACAACACAAAAATTTGAAACTTTGAATCATCGTAGGCACCAAGGCCGCAGGGATACGCAAGCAAATTATATGTCGTCGTATTAAGGGCAACAAGTACTTAGTAGAATATAAGGTTTGGTTGCTATACTTTGATACTAGCCGGAGAAAAAAAAATTAAATTGATTTTCTCCCATACATTTTTTTTTCAATATTTTTTTTTGCCGTTAAGGAGCAATTTTGTCGAAAAATTATAAGAATAAATATTGATCAGCGTTATATTTACTATTCGATCCCATTTTTTATTTAGTGAAATAACCATATTCGATCGTAAGTCAATCATTTTGAAAATCCGGACCACTGTGCGCCGGCTGTCTACTCTCCGTCCATCTTACGAATTTTCGATCAGGTCACGTGTCCTGACGCGAGTTTAACATTTTTTACCCATTACATAAAAGTGCACAACGCCGCTAAAGAAGTTTTCACTTCAAAAAAGTTGTTGTTGTAGTACGGTGCACTATTTGTGAGTGATATAGCTATTTAGCGCTAACTCGTAGCACTACTTTAGTGCTGTGTTTGAGCACTATTTTTAGGAGATTATTTAACGTAGCGGAGATTTACTTTAGACAGCACTTTGGAGAATAAGTTAGGGAGAGCAATGACAAGGCGTGAAGTCGCAGTAATGAATGTGGAATGAATGTTCTTTATTAAAATAGAATTCGCAGTGCCGCGCGGAACAGCGCCGCGAGCGGTTGTGTCACAGTAGACTCGCTGTTTCCGTGCGGATATTTTTTATATCTACCCATGCGACCCAATGGACGAAATAAACCAAATATTGAGTGAAAAAGGGAATAATGAGACGAGTGAAGAAGAGTTATTGAGCGATAGCGAAACGTGCGAGCAACAAATACATAATGTTCTAGTTGAAGTACAATGTGAAACGAATAATTTGGAAGATACCGAGATGAGAGTACGTACTAATAAGAGGAATAGATACGAGAGTGAAACAGTCGATACAGAAGGGTTTAATATGGTCACTAGTAAAAAAGCTAAAAGAGTAACAAGAAGCAATTCTAATAATGAGAGAATAGAAATGAGACGAAGTGAAGATCGTGATTTAAATAAGTTTGAGGTTTGCATGACTAATAAGGAACCAATACCTAAGCAAATCGGATTAGCAAAGTTGTTAAATTCAGCGAATATACCTCCTACTGTGAAGATTACATACAGAAATCCATACAAAGTTTTATTACAATTTGAAAAAAAAAGAAGATGCAACTAAGATGATAAAAAACCAAAGTTTGATTGATAAAGGGTACAGATTTCATTTAACAAGTGAAGTTAATTTTTCATATGGTGTGGTGAAAAACCTTGAGTTAGAGGTGGAGGAACAAGAAATGTTGAAGAATTTCAAGTCGGACTGCGAGATAGTATCAATTAAAAGACTTAAGCGAATGTCAAACACGGGAGATTGGGTTGACAGTGAGACTGTACGCTTTTGTTTTAACAGCTCCAAAGTTCCTATACATATCTATGGATATGACTGTCGATTTACAGTACAGCCATATGTATTTCCAGTGTCACAGTGTTCTAATTGTTGGAAATACGGACATTTAACTAGATCTTGTCCAAGTAAACACATAGTATGTCCAAAATGTGGAGGAAGGCATGCGAATTGCGAGACAGATAGATACATGTGTATAAATTGTAAAGGGAAACATATGGCACTGGATAAATCATGTCCAATATTCTTTAAAGAAAAAGAAATCCGCAGTATTATGAGCAAAGACAACTGCCCGTATAATATAGCGATGGCAAAATATCTCAAGGAAAAAGCTTCTACATCAAATTACTCAAACGGAGAAAGTACCGCCGCTGTAAGGAACCCATCAATATCGTTTTCCACTAATAACTCTCAGAATAGAACTTACCGAGATGCCTTGACAAGAAATACCATATCGTTATCTAAAGAACAAGAAATAAATTTAGAAGAAGAAGAAAACATTTCTGTATCATCTCTAGAGGAGAGCGAGAGTTTTACAGATCAGCAATTGACAAATAAGAAAAGAAATAAGAAGAAGAAACGCCAAGAGAAAGGTGTAGTAAAGCAGAATGAGCCCTCAGAGTGCACAGTAATTGGAAAGGAGACACAAGAAACAACTAAAAGAAAAGAAAAACCAAGTTTTAAAAGTATCCTTTATAAAATTCAAAATATATTTCTTTCTAAAAATAGTTTAGATGACAAATTTCATAAAATTTTGAAACTATTAATTGATGAGGTGATTTCAGTAGTCATTAATTCATTAAGTGGTGGACATCTAATTAAGAAAATTATTGATAGTTTTTGTAATGGCTAATAGTAATAATAATATGAATATGAATGTAATTAACGTCGCTCAATGGAACGCACAAAGTGTAATGCCAAAAAAACATGAGTTTGAATTATTATTACAACAACAAAAAATTGGTATCTGTCTCTTAAGTGAAACTTGGCTTAATACTGATATTTCTCTACGACTTAGTAATTATAATATTCATGGCAGGATAGACATGACTCTTATGGGGGTGTAGCGTTGGTAGTACACAAGTCAATTAAAGCTCATATTCACCCGATAAACTTGACTAATTCAGACATTGAGGTAATATGCATCAGAGTATTAAATTGCAATTTTTTAGTTTACGTTGTATCTGTGTATTGCCCTTCTACGGTAAGAACAACACAAAATGACTGGGATTGTTTATTTTCGCAATTCAAATCAAAGTCTATAGTAGCAGGTGATTTTAACGGTCATAATACAAATTGGTCTTGGAAAAATGATACCAGAGGTAATCAACTAGTTGATTCGGCATTAGAACATAATATTATCTCTTTAAATAATGGACAGTCAACCAGGGTTAAGCTAGTGAGCGGCCATTTACAAGAGACGTCACCAGATATAACATTTGTAACATGAGATATTGCAATTTACTTTAATTGGCTTGTTACTAATGAAAATCTGGGCAGTGACCACCTATTTATTACATATTCCCTGCGATATCGCTGTGCTCACAGATTCTCGAGGCGCCGTAACTTTAAATTGTCAAATTGGAAACTATATTATAGTTCACTAGATGATTGTTTCACAGTTGCGCCACGAAGTACTGACATACAGGCTATGTATAACTATTTTATTGATCAAGTTAATTTAGCGGCGGAGAAAGCTATCCCTTGGACCAAAGTAAATAATAGCCCCACACAACACTTCCAACCAAAGCCATATTGGAACCCAGAAATATCTAGGATAGTGGCTCAACGACGCTTAGCTTTAAAAAATGTGAGGCGGAACCCTACACCAGAAAATTTAAGAATATTAAAATCTAAGGTAGCTGAAGCGCAAAGGGTTATAAGACGAGCTAAATATAAGAGTTGGCAAACCTTTTGTAGTGAAATAGACGAATCAACTAATTCGTCGGACGTATGGCGTAAGATGCGATGGATGAAAGGGTTACATAATTCTTTCTCCGAACCCTCTAAAGAAAAAAAGGAGGAATTATTACAGTCCTTAGCCCCCGATTTTGTTACGTCACCTACACCAATATTTAAGTCTATAAATTCGCAGTTGGAGGGGGAATTAACGTTAAACGAGCTATCCCAGAGTTTAAAAAAGAAGGACACTGCCACAGGGGTAGATGGCATTACTTATTCTATGATATTTCACCTGCCACTATCAGCTAAATTGTATTTACTTGAAATATATAATCTTATTTATAAACTTTCCTTTGTACCAGATCAGTGGCGTAATATTTTAGTGGTGCCTATTCCAAAACAAAGTACTAGTACAAATACATTACCTAAATTGCGGCCGATATCGCTAATATCGTGCTTATGTAAAATTTTTCATACAATGTTGGCAAAAAGATTAGAATGGTTCGTCGAAAGTCAGAAGATTTTGTCCCCTAATTCTACCGGTTTTCGTAAAAGTCAATCAAGCGTCGAATGCCTAACTCGTTTAGTGTCCTACATACAAATTGGTTATACTCAAAATAATCCCACTGTAGCATGTTTTATAGATATAGATAGTGCTTATAATAATGTACTCATAGATAAACTAGTTTTGATTCTTGATCACTTAAATGTTGGCTCTAAAATGTGTAGTTACATATGGTCCTTTTTAAGTAAAAGATATATTCAAATTAAAGAAAACAATTCCATTAATGAATTAACTAGGTGGACCAACAAAGGGATAGCACAAGGAGATCCTATTTCACCTCTGTTATTTAATATTGTTACTACTCAAATATGCAGGCAAATAAATAACAATAGTAACATTCACATTCTACAGTATGCCGACGACTTTGTAATATATACACAAAATAAAAAAATATCAAATAGTAATAAGGACATCCAAGGGGCTTTAAATCTAATAGTAAATCAATTAGAACAAATTGGGCTGGAAATATCTCCTACAAAATCAAATTGCTGCATATTTAGTAGAGGTAGAAAACGAGATACTGTAAATTTGATAATAAATAATTGTATAATACCTACTGTTAATTGTATTAAATACTTGGGCATTTGGCTTGACCAGTCATTATTATGGAGCAAACATATAAATGAAGTACGAGAAAAATCGCTTAGAGTAATGAATATACTCAAAATTTTGGCTGGATCTTCGTGGGGAATACATCCTATCCATCTCCGTAGGCTGTACATATCCCTTGTAAGAAGTAGAATGGACTTTGGCAGTTTCTTGTATCACAATGCAGCTAAATCACACTTGATGAAATAAGACAAAGTCCAAAACATCGCATTACGTGTGGTGGGAGGATTTATCAAGTCTACCCCAATACACGTGATGGAATCTGAGTTGGGTATTTGTCCACTTTCCCTACGTCGTGAATATTTAGCAACGAAGTTTTGTTTAAAGTTACTTTCATGGTCTAACAATCTTACAATAAATATATTGGCAGAACTCGAGGATCTGTGTGAGCGAAGTTATTGGCATAGAAAAACCAAACCTTTGTTGGTATCTGTATACAGTCATGTCAAACAACAGAAAGTTAACTCCAGTAACACTTTGCCTATGTTTTCTTTACATACTTGGATGTCTTATCTTAATACTAAATTTATTGATACTGAAATTGAAGATGTCAATTATTCTAAAAGTCAGTACACCACCGCTGAACTTAAGTACAAAACAATTGAATTTCTATATGCTAATTACAAAGACTGGGAGAAAATATATACAGATGGCTCCAAGACTAGCAATGGTCTGGGTGCGGCTATTTATGACAGTAAACGTGAGGTAACGGAACGCTTCAAAGTCACTTCTGAACTGAACTCGATCATGTCTGTGGAACTATTTGCAATCTCAGAAGCAATATCCTATATTGAGTCAATGGGTTTTAATTTTGTGGTTATTTTAAGTGACAGCAAAAGTGCCTTACAGCATTTGGCTCGATGCGCCTCTGGTACAAGAGGTAGTTCGATAGCCTATGCCATTTTAAAAAAAGTTAGTATATTGATAAATAACGGTGTTGTTCTGAGATTGCAATGGATTCCCTCCCACGTGGGTATACGCGGTAACGAAGTAGTTGATAATTGTGCCAGGGAAAGTGTTGATACTGGTTTTGAAACTTTCATATACCCAGAATACAGCGAAACATTGTCTAAATACAGAGATAAGATTTATGATAAGTGGACTCTGCATTTTGACAGTACATCAGCAGTCAAAGGAATCTGGTACAGAACGTTTCAAGCGAAACCATTTCATATACCATGGTTTTCTAACACATCATTGCAGAGAAATCTTATTGTAACAGCCCTCCGTCTACGCTCTGGTCACATGCCACTTAATAAATTTAATTTCTTAATGAAAAAAACAGAATCTCCCAATTGTTCAGTGTGTGGTACAGTAGAAGACGTTTATCACTTTCTGTCCATATGTACTAAAAATGAAACTGCACGATTCACATTTATGAAAAAATATAATTTGAACAGAAGTGACATTGGAGTGTTTCAAAGTATTTTATCGAAACCTACCTCTGAAATAGCTCATGAACTTTATAAGATGTGCAATTGCAGGCATTGATATTAATAACTTATTAAAGTCAATGCTTGTTGTGGTGCATTTTGTGAAGTTCATTAATTATCAAAGTATATCTATCCGTAGTTATAAGTTTCATATTGTATATAATGTTAAGAAATTATTGTATATAGCGTAAGGATTTTGTAACAATGAGGCTGACATTGTCGATATACGACAAAAGTCTCTAATAAATAAAGAAAAAAAAAAAATATATAGAATTGTGTATATATAATTGTAGTGTTTACATTAGTTAAACAGTGGTCACTGTGTGAGAGCACGGCCCTCCGCCCGCGTCTCATATAACTGTTGATATTATATTTAATTTATAGCACTTAGAATAATATTCCTTTGTGCATTGTATGAGCGATTGGTTATCAAAGTGAAGGGTGTGCTGGTATGCTACAGGACTCCCCTTCAAACGAAGCGTACCGGCAGTTTGATGATACGTCCTGAACGTGTCTGCTTGTTTTCAGCGGGATGTGACGTCAGGCTTGCTCTCGGTACTTTTGTTTTCTTGGTATCGCTGTCTGTAACTGGTGTGGTAGATGGTAAAGTTTCTTCTGAGATAACATATGCAGGTTTCAATCGATCTATCGAAATGTTTGCTTGCCGATCAGGTAACTGTATTGTGTAAACTTTTTCTGTGCGGCTTATCACTCTGTAGGGTCCTTCGTATGGTGTTTGAAGTGGTTTCTTGACTGCGTCGGTTCTGATAAACACGTGGGTGCACTTCAAAAGGTCTTGATGAATGAATACGGATTTTTTGTTGCTGTGGTGTTTGGTAACGGCTTGCGGCTTGTTTACTTGAATTATATCACGTAGTTTCTCAATGTAGGTATAATTCATAGTAGGTGTGCAGGTATTTTCTGTGAAAAATTCACCAGGTAATCGTAAATTGTAACCGTAGGTAAGTTCGGCTGCGCTTACTCCGGAGTCGGTGTTTAAAGAGGCTCGTAGACTCATTAAAATTGTTGGGAGCTCGTCTATCCAGGAACTTGCGTTTGTGAGTTTCGCGCGTAACGCGGTCTTGAGGGTGCGATGCCATCTCTCGATTATGCCGTTGCTCTGTGGGTGATAAGCTCTTGTGCGAGTTTTCTTTATTCCCAATAGCTTCATCAGGTTTTGGAAAAGTTGACTTTCGAATTGGCGGCCTTGGTCGCTTGTTAGTGTGGTCGGACAACCAAATCTTGTGATCCAATGTTGGTAAACAATTTGGGCTATGCGATCAGCTGACATTTCATCCATAGGAATTGCTTCGGGCCACTTAGTTAATCGGTCGATCATTGTAATTAAGAATCGATGTCCTTGAGATGTTGTAGGTAGAGGTCCTACGATGTCAACGTGTAAATGTTGAAAACGTTCGGTTGGCGGGGACGATGCGATGTTTGAGTGTGTGTCTTTGAACTTTGCTTTTCTGACAAGGTATGCACGTACGAGTCCAACAGCTGATGTCTGCGTTCATAGATGGCCAGAAATATTTTTGAGTGATAAGCTTGCGAGTCGTGCGCGTACCAGGATGACTGACATGGTGCACGCTGTTAAATACTTGTCTTCTATATTGTTCTGGTATGTACGGTCGTACATAAACAGTAGAGGTTTCGCAGTATAACTCGATGTTGCTGTTGGGTATAAATATTTTCTTGAGACAAATGTTGTCTTGTGATAATAATTGTTTGATGTTGGTATCCTTTTCTTGCGCTCTGGCTATGTCGGTATAATTGATTGTGGGTGGGCATGAGATTGTTTCTATGCGGCTAAGTGTGTCGGCGACGACGTTTTGTTTACCGCTTACGTGTCGAATGTCGGTCGTAAATTCGCTGATAAACAAAAGTTGCCTTGTTCGCCTGTTGGTTTCTGAGTTTGAAGGAGTCTTTGACATTACGCATGTCAGCGGTTTGTGATTTGTAAATATGATGAGATTTCGTCCTTCAAATATCTTGCGGAAGTGTTTGAATGAATTCCTTCGAAAAATATCCGAGCGGTTGCCATGTTTCGTGTATGTACTGTTGAAGTACGGCTCCAGCTGATGTGTCGGATGAGTCACAGAATAAAGCGATTGTTGCGTGGTGAGATGGATGGGCGAGTAAAGCTGCGTTTATTATGCTGGCTTTACACTGCTCGAAAGCTTGCGTCGCTTCATCGGTCCACGTGATTTGTGTTTTATCTTTCTTCTTGACGTTGTGTAGGTATGCGTTTAATGGTGCTTGTTGAGATGAGGCGTTTGGTATATGATCGCGATAGAAGTTTATCATACCAAGAAATCTTCTCAGCTCTTCAATGGTAGTCGGTTTGGGATAGTTAGTAATAGCTTCGACTTTATGTTTTGGAGGTTTGATACCTTGTGCTGATACTGTGTAACCAAGGAACTGAACTTCTGATTGGCCTAAGTTGCATTTGGCAGGGTTAATAGTGATGCCATTTTGTTCGAGTCTCTTGAGTACAATATGCAGGTGTTCTCGGTGTTGGGTTTCATTTTCCGACGCTAGAAGTAGATCGTCGATGAATGGGACACCAAAATCTAATCCTCGTAGTACTTCATGAATATATCGTTGAAATGTTTGTCCCGCGTTCTTTAAACCAGGGCACATACGTGGGAATTCAAATAATCCCATCGGTGTGATGATTGCTGTTTTTTTCTATATCTTCTTCTCGGACATTCAGTTGTTGGTAAGCACGGTTGAGATCTATCGTAGAGAAGATAGTCTTACCAGATAGATGATGCGTAAAATCTTTGATGCGTGGCACGGGATATCTGTCTGGTACGGTGATAGAGTTGAGTCGGCGATAGTCACCACAAACTCTGATATCGCCATTCTTTTTAGGCACGATATGAAGAGGTGATGCCCATGGACTCTTGCTAGGTCTGCATAATCCTTGTTCTATCATGTTTTCGAATTCTTTCTTGACTATCTCGAAGCGATGTGGTGGAATAGGACGGGTGCGGCAGTGTACCGGTGGTCCGCGAGTTTCAATACAATGTTGCACATTGATGTTGCAGTTCAATTGCATTGATGTTAGTCGCGTTATTTCGGGATACTGAGCTAGGATGTCGTGGTATGACTGCGACATGTCAATACTGCGTACGGTAGGAACATCTGATACACGTACCGGGACATTGACCTTTAAGCTCGTGATGCCGTCGATAAGTCTGCGGTTTTTCAAGTCGACGATAAGTTGATGGTACTTGAGAAAATCGGCTCCGAGTATTGGTTTCGAAACATCTGCTATTATGAATTTCCATTTGTACGGGCGTCGTAAGTTTAAGTTGAGAGTTAATGTTTTTTCGCCATACGTAGCTATTTTTGTGTTATTCGCAGCGTAAAGTTGAAATGGTAGCGGCGTTGAGACTTGACCCTTTCTTCTCGGTAGCACGGATATATTTGCTCCCGTGTCGACCAAGAAAGATAATTTAGAGTTTTTGTCGGTGATGTATAGGCGGTGTGAATTTTCTTGAACGCCGGTGTCCGCCTCTGCCAACGTTCGGTCTAGTTTTCCGAGTTTTGTTTGTTGAAAGAGCAGGGCGATGTGCAGTGTCTGGCTTGTTCCTTGAAACGTCGGTGATAATAGCAGTGTGGTGATGGTGATGCTTCTCGGCTTCGCGATCGTGATGCGCTACGGTTGTGAGATGGGTAGCGGCGGCGGCGATAGTTGTGATCATTGTGATCATATGGCGGTCTAGCTTTGAGCTCGGCTAATTCTAACGAGAGTTTTCTTATCTCGTTGATGAGGTACTGCGTATCGGACTGCCGTGCTGATGTAGGTGCTGCGAATGAGTGTACGGATGCGACTTCTGTTGATGTGGTCTGCTCCATCATTTTGTAGGTGAGTAGAGCGAGTTCTTCGAGTGTAGTCTTGGAGCTGAATGATTTACTGACCTCAGGTGTGTCTGGTTCGGGGTTTCCTCCGCTTCAGATGTGTCTGGCTCGGGGTTTTCTTCGCGTCAGATGTTCGCTTAGGGTTTTCTCCGCTACAGGTGTTTCTCCGCGTCAGATGTGTTCGGTTAGGGTTTTCTCCGCGTCAGGTGTGTTTAGCTCGGGGTCACCACTTTAGCGCTAACTCGTAGCACTACTGTAGTGCTATGTTTGAGCACTATTTTTAGGAGATTATTTAAGGTAGCGGAGATTTACTTTAGACAGCACTTTGGAGAATAAGTTAGGGAGCGCAATGACAAGGCGTGAAGTTGCAGTAATGAATGTGGAATGAATGTTCTTTATTAAAATAGAATTGTGTATATATAATTGTAGTATTTACATTTGTTAAACAGTGGTCACTGTGAGAGAGAGCGCGGCCCTCCGCCCGCGTCTCATACAACTGTTAACATTATATTTAATTTATAGTACTTAGAATAATATTCCTTTGTGCATTGTATGAGCGATTGGTTATCAAAGTGAAGGGTGTGCCACGTATGCTACAGCTATGAATTATTTCGAAATTCACATGGATGAAGTTGCTTAGAGATGACGCCCGTGCCTCGGAATGCACGTTAAGCCATTGGTACTGCACCTGATCTCTTTCCGGTCGTTTCGGATTGCCATCCCATCGCACACTGAGAGTAAACGAACAGAAAGTTCACCTCTACCTGCGTACATACTTTTGCACTATAATATCTCATGCACAGATGGCAAATTGAAACAGATGGCAAAAATGGCTCTTGTGAAGAGTCATCTGGAATATAATGCGGCCGTCTGGAGCCCGAGTGAAATAAAATACAAAAACATGCTCGAACGGATACAGAACAAATTTATTAGATTTGTGTATTTAAAGCTGTATGGGATATACCCGGGATACCCATTACTATATCCTGCCTTGTTCTGTCTCGGTATGGTCGGCTACTACAAATTAGAAATCAGACGTGAAGTGACACTGGCGACGTATCTTTTGAAAGTTTTAAGAGGTATTATACAAAACTCAGGCATACTATCAGAGATAGGATTCTGTATACCGGACGGGTACGTAGCGCGGCGGGGCAAACCGCAGCTACTGGGGCGCGCACTGCTGACTCGCAGGCTGCGCACTCTCAACATGGCGGATGCAATCGACATATTCACCTGTACACTGAGTGAGTTCACAAGGGCCACGTACTGTGTGTGTAGCATGTAAGGTAAAGTTAATTATAATTTATTTTAAGTTACTTTATCGCATTAGATTTAAGATTTAATATGCTCCAGTGATATACGTGTGCCTTTTTTATTTCTTTTTAAAATTATGATTGATGATTTATTTTTGATTGATTAAAATTTTGATTTCTCAAGTATTGTATATACCTATTAAGTTTTGTTTTTGTTTGTTGTTTTTTTATATAAGTATATAATTATTTCATTATTGTAAATGTGAGGACAATGTAGGTTATTATTTCTTCATTGTTTTTGCTTTCACTATAATTTATTTAATGATGTCAAGCAGTTTGAGTACTTGTGTGGCCTACCCAAAGGTCCTTACTTTGGTATTGTTCGTCAAATTGTTGAGCTCCTTAAGTTCTAAGTTGAGCTACACGATAAGTGACTAATGCTTGCTCTGTCTGGACAGGTCCACTCAAATTTGCGTGGCTATTTCCTCAAAAGAATACCACAGACATGAACCTACATGCTTCTCATATACAAATACAAATTGTCTGGACTTTAAAAGAGACTTTGACCTCTGAGTTTGTTTCGGTGTTTCTTCTCAGAGTAGTCAGTTAGGAAATACCGGCCTCATCTAGCTAAACTAAACACGCAAAAAAACATGACGTGTAAAAGTGTTATTTATTAACCAATTTAAGTTAAGTAAAACCAATTTACAGAATAAATATTTCATTTCATTTCATTTCATTAAGATTTGTAATGGGAAAGGAAACATGTGTGTGATAAATAAATAAATAAATAAAATTAATTATTATGAGATTGGCCACTATGGCCGAAATCAGTTAGGAGTATTATTATCTATTAATAAACTTGAAAATCGAACCTTGCGGGCTTTATTATTTAACTACGGGCCTCTAATGTTACACAAACTATATTAATGCTATGTTCTCCCAAATATACGTTTTATGATTATTAGATCTACGATGTTTTTGTCGATAATAAAATCAATATTTTTTTTTCATTACAGTTATAAAGCATAGTTATACTTAGTTTATAAAGAGATACACAGACACATTGATTTTAATTAAATAGTATTTAAGAAAGATAAATACAACTTCCAGACAGGTGTCTTGTCAAATAAATGCCACTACTTCTGCTTAAAGCATAGCCACGTTTTACATACCAAATGCATCTTATTTAAAATAGTTACCTGAATAATGTGTTTGCTCTATGTCTGACATCATCCATTACCTCGTCATGTCAAAATTCAACACATCGTTAAACAAGTAAAATACATTATGATTTAAATTAAGGACTTAATTTTCAAGTTCATTATAATGCATTTTTTAACATTCTGAAAAATTTCAACATTACTGTACATTATTTGGCGTAGTTGTAAAAAATGTAAATGAGCTAGTTTTCAGATATTTGTAAGGTGTTTTTTTTTTGTCAAATAAATATACATATTATATTATATTATTATAGTTACTACGGAACCCTTCATGTGCGAGTTTGACTCGCACTTGGCAAATTTTTTTCATTTATTCCTGTCCTTGGTTGAATGGAGAGCGTTGTGTAGGTTGGTGCTCAGGGTTTCACGGATCTGACCTGTCCATCTGTAAGGACTTAATCCTCTTGGCTTCTTACCACCAACCTTACCCGTAACCACCAGTTGCTCCAGGTTGTGCCTTTCTTTTCTGGCAATGGTTTTTTCTGGCGAAGCAAGGTATAGTAATCCAAAATTTAAAAGCAACTTAAAAAAGAAGTTCCACAATATTCCACAACTTTTCACACAACGCCATCTAGTCCCAAACTAAGCAGAGCTTGTGGTATGGGTACTAGACAACTGATAAACATACTATATTTCTAAATACATACATATTATAGATAAATTACACCCAGACAAAGAACAAATGACCGTGCTCATCACACAAACCCACGACCTTGCGCATAGCAGTCAGGGCCACTGACCACTATACCAACGGGCCTGTTAGTTAAAGCAATAAATCGCCAATAGTGAGGCAAAATAGGAAGAGACTAATAATAAAGTATATAAAAAATCATTTTTAGAATGGGATAACTACTTCTAAAGAATACTCCCTATATACAAAATTGCAACCAAATTTGTCTGTTTATAATATTAGTATATATTTAAGTACTTACAATTTTTTTTAAATTATATTACCAAGGGCATATTTTTTGTGGTGTTTGCCTGTAATTGGTTGTGCAGTTATATTTAAGACACTAATACATGTATGTTCCTATCTGTGTTATATCTGTAATAACTGTTGTTGAACCTTAATTAAATAAATAAAATCAAATTGATCAGCCATAATAAGCTAAACGTTCCAATTATCAGCTATAAGGTTCTCACTGCTAAAACACAGACCTTCTGTCTATGAGATGGAATGGCCCGTAATTGGCCACACAAGTCCACTGCGGATTGGTAATGTCGCATGTTTCCGAATTTATCGTTCTAGGACGTTCTGGTTCTAGGACGTTCTAGGACGTTCTTCACGTTGTTTTCCTCCACGGTTTGAGAGCAGTTGTGATGCTGTAAATTAAATAAAGTACCTAATGTGCCTGGGTTCGAACCCACGATCTACAATTCGTATCTGTTATGTCGTATCTGTAACCACTGAGCCAACACTCCTTGGACAACTTCCAGTTGAAACTTAAAAAAATACTGTTTTAAATTTGTAGTTACCAAGAGACTCATTGGCAACGATGCACTGGTCGAGTCAAAGCTCCAGAGCCTTGAACATCGACGACGAGTTGCAAGTCTATCGGTTTTCTATCGGTTACATTTCGGGGAGTGTGCGATGGAAAAACACAGTCTAATTCCGCCAAGCCCGTTCCATCATCGGACTATGAGACGAACGGCGAAGCGCCATCGTTACATCATCGTGGACATCCCACCCATACGCACAAAACGTTTTGGGAATACCTTCATTGTGCGTACGGCTAAGGAGTGGAATTCCCTGCCGAAGTCTGTGTTTCCCGATAGCTATAACCTAGGAGTCTTTAAGTCAAGAGTGAATAGGTTACTTTTAGGTAAACATCACTTACCATCAGGTGAGATGGTGGTCAAACGCGAACCTATTTTTAAGAAAAAAAAAATCTATGAAATCAATTAACTATAATAACCTCGTTGGTAGGTATATTTTTGAGCTGTTTGGTGCTGAAACCCTGGGATCGTGGGGTCCGAGTGCTCAAAAATTATTTAAAGACCTTTCTAGACACCTAGTTGACACTTCGCGTGACCCAAGGGCTGGCTTTTACCTTGGACAGAGGGTAAGCATTGCCATACAACGTGGCAATGCAGCCAGTTTTTTGGGCACATTACCAGTGTACAGCTATGCTCACGAATTTTTGGACGCTATATTTTAGAGAATTTTTACATATATATAGTTTAGGGTTTTTATTTAAGTGTATATTTTCTGATTTGAACTAAAATAAATTATTGTTTTAAATCTAAAAAAAAATAACTGCGAAAGTGACGACTAGTTCGTTAACTGTCGAATGCGCGCGTGTTATTTATAGGTTTTGGTTTCAATACGTTTTTATTTGACTGAACCATATATCATCTAGCGAGTTGACTACAAAATAGGTCAACTCACGCGCGCTCACGAGTTTAATACTCGCTAATTGACGAACAAGTCACGTGATGCATGACAGATGGAAAATAAAATAATAAATATAGGTAGAACAAACTGATTGGAGTCTTAAAAACTTCTTTACTTTACAATAAAAATGGCCAAGTGCGAGTCAGACTCACCTATGAGGAGTTCCGTACTAGCTACGCAAAATAACATTGTTTTTCATAGTGTTTGTATGAACAACAAAGTAATATTTGCAGTTCTGAAAATGTGCTATATCCCAAAAACTACTGACTGTATAATGTATCATTGAGTTTTCATTAAAATCTACAGCATATATTTGTTTACGATCTATTGTTCTATCATTTTAAAGTTAGAGGGGGGTGACAAACATTTTACCAGTATTCGGAAAAAAAAATAAAAGATGAGAAAAATTGGTTTTTAGAAACCTGAATGTAATTTATCTATAGACCCGCACGTATAGGTTTGATGAAAAACAATTTCTAGTTCTTCCATGCATGGACAGCCCCCTTCATGTTTACTTTTTTTTATTTTTGTATAAAAATCGTAAAGCGGTTTACATCTACCTACCAAGTTACAACTATGAAGTTGTAATAGATTCGGAATAAAATGGCTATGTCATTGTTATGTACAAACGGACAGACACACAGACAGTCAGACCGACATGACGAATCTATAAGCATTCGGTTTTTTGTCATTCGGCTACGGAACCCTAAAAACGTTATACGTAGGTAAGGCCGGTAGGCTAGTTCTACGCCGCTCGCGGAACAATACGTGGAGTGAAATGAGGAGGACCTTTAATTCAGTTGTGGGACAGCAGACTAAATAAAAACTCTATTTCAGAAAAGTTTGGTATCGGAAATGCTATGATTTTACTGTTAGTTAACGCTCGTTATTTTAGGGCATAAATTGGCTCAATACCTTTGCCTTTTGTACGATTCAACCGCTTAACATTTTTTCACATATAAAAATAAAAACTCGAATTTAGTTGACTTTTTACCCGACTGCGCCAGAAGAAGGGTTATGTTTTTCGAGAGTATGTATGTATGTATGTTTAATTGTTTGGCACGCTCTGTGGCCTGAACGGCTCGACGGATTTTAGCTTGAGAGGTATTGTTAGATTCGTATTGACTGTGAAAGTGACACTGGGTATATCAAAATAAAATAAAATAAACAAAATGGCGGATTTTTGGCTTCAAAAAAGTTTTTTTTCTCAAAACCTATCGAGTGGGGTATCTAAATAAAGGATTTTAAAAGGTGATTACAAACATGTACACAACTTATATGGTTAAAAGTAATTCAAAGTGACAAATCGTAAAAAACACGTATCAAGAACTAAATCGTCTGCGAAATCTTTTACATTTGTAAACTAAAAAGCTGGAAGCTTAGCTTAGCTTAGCTTTTCAGTTAGTTTTAGTATAAGGTTGCAGTCGGGTTTTTTAATTTTTGTAATTACTTTTTTTTTAATGTAAATTGTTACTAACTACTACGTGGCCTTATAAACAATATTGAATTTTTTTACCAATTTGATGGTGGTCAAACGTGAGCCTATTATCAATAAAAAAATTAAGTTAATATTCATTTTAAATACTTTTAAGCGATAAGATGATACAGAACGCACAAAACCCATACGCACAAAACGTTTTCGGAATACTTTCATTGTGCGTACGGCTAAGGAGTGGAATTCTTCTGCCGGAGTCTGTGTTTCCTGATCGCTATAACCTAGGAGTCTTTAAGTCAAGAGTGAATAGATTACTTCGAAGCAAGCATGCTCCATCTTCGACCGCATCATCACTTACCATCAGGTGAGATGGTGGTCAAACGCGAGCCTACTATCAATAAAAAAAGCCAACTCAAACTAAAAACATATTTTTCTATTAAACTACTATCAATTATCCAGGGAAGCCACGTGTGCAGAAGGAATCATCGCCAAGCAGTCATGTTTTCAACGTAGTCCTGAATCTTATAATATGCTTTTTTGATACAAATATATTTAAAAAAATAAAAAAAATAAAAATATTTTATTTCAGACCTCTAGATCCACAGTTTTGTTAGTATACATGACTTATAAACTATGTTAATAACAAACGCCTATACATTTAAATATTGTTAGTAGGTACACAATACTTACATACTATGTTAGTAACAATAAAATACACATCACTTCCTATACCGACCGCGCTAACCTGTCACCCCGGGCACATGCACGTGTACATGCAACCAGTGAACCATGATGTCGCAACATGGCTTATCACCCTCAGAATGCTGTTAGCACTCCCACGCACTCTACGCATCATGGACGCCATCCGTTTTCGTAGGATTTGATGTGGGTCACAACCACAGAAATCAAAAATATAGGAGAAGTGGTAAGGGGGCGTATCGGTGTCCGCGCGACATGGCCACAGGGCTCATGTCACAGGCAAGTGGCCGTCTCTGCGAACTAGTGCGCTTTCGACGGCGATCGTGATAACATATATGAATGCCGAGTTGTTCTGTGGTATCTTGTAAAAACCGAAGCCAAAATCAAAACTATGTGAATCATGGAATCACTTACCATATGTAAGTACAAGTATTTTACAATATTTGTCTTTAAAATCATGAAAAACAATAAATCGTAAAATATTTCTCGGTTTTACTATGTTATTTTTATTTTCAAATATCAGAACGACTGTACTACTTTTGCTATAAATACATTGCTCCTTAACCACTACCTGAGTTCGTCACTAAGTAACTGGACAAGCAATGTAAAAATAACATACGAAACTGTATTACGCGGATTCATCGCGTAGTGAGGCCGCCACTTCTTGCGACGAATTAGTGATGTGTTTGTGCAGATCCACTAACGTAGGCTATCGACAGCAATGTCGATTGACGAATGAAATATTGCTATTATAGTTTAGGGGTTTTTCAACCGACGACAAAAAAAGGAGGAGGTTATCAATTCGACGCGTATATTATTATTATTATTTTATGTATGATCACCGATTACTCGGAGACGGCTGAACCGATTTGGAAAATTCTTTTTTTTTGAAAGGGTATACTTTGAAATTGGTCCCATTGTCACCAAGTCAGGATCTGATGATGGGATCCTGGATAAATCGAGGGAACTCTTCAAATATTATAGGCACACCTATAGTGATTTGAGTATTTTTATAGTAAGTTGTGTAGTTGCATTCGAAAAGCACCATTTGTGAAGTAGACCTGATGATGAAGACCACCGATGGCCACTGGAACTATTCAATAAATAGGTAGAACAAACTGATTGGAGTCTTAAAAACATCTTTGCTTTACAATAAAAATGGCCAAGTGTGAGTCAGACTCACCTATGAGGAGTTCCGTACTAGCTACGCAAAATAACTTTGTTTTTCATAGTGTTTGTATGAACAACAAAGTAATATTTGCAGTTCTGAAAATGTGCTATATCCCAAAAACTACTGACTGTATAATGTATCATTGAGTTTTCATTAAAATCTACAGCATATATTTGTTTACGATCTATTGTTCTATCATTTTAAAAGTTAGAGGGGGGTGACAAACATTTTACCAGTATTCGGAAAAAAAAATAAAAGATGAGAAAAATTGGTTTTTAGAAACCTGAATGTAATTTATCTATAGACCCGCACGTATAGGTTTGATGAAAAACAATTTCTAGTTCTTCCATGCATGGACAGCCCCCTTCATGTTTACTTTTTTTATTTTTGTATAAAAATCGTAAAGCGGTTTACATCTACCTACCAAGTTACAACTATGAAGTTGTAATAGATTCGGAATAAAATGGCTATGTCATTGTTATGTACAAACGGACAGACACACAGACAGTCAGACCGACATGACGAATCTATAAGCGTTCGGTTTTTTGTCATTCGGCTACGGAACCCTAAAAACGTTATACGTAGGTAAGGCCGGTAGGCTAGTTCTACGCCGCTCGCGGAACAATACATGGAGTGAAATGAGGAGGACCTTTAATTCAGTTGTGGGACAGCAGACTAAATAAAAACTCTATTTCAGAAAAGTTTGGTATCGGAAATGCTATGATTTTACTCTGTTAGTTAACGCTCGTTATTTTAGGGCATAAATTGGCTCAATACCGTTGCCTTTTGTACGATTCAACCGCTTAACATTTTTTCACATATAAAAATAAAAACTCGAATTTAGTTGACTTTTTACTCGACTGCGCCAGAAGGAGGGTTATGTTTTTCGAGAGTATGTATGTATGTATGTTTAATTGTTTGGCACGCTCTGTGGCCTGAACGGCTCGACGGATTTTAGCTTGAAAGGTATCGTTAGATTCGTATTGACTGTGAAAGTGACACTGGGTATATCAAAATAAAATAAAAAAAAACAAAATGGCGGATTTTTGGCGCCATATTATGCCTTCAAAAAAGTTTTTTTTCTCAAAACCTATCGAGTGGGGTATCTAAATAAAGGATTTTAAAAGGTGATTACAAACATATACACAACTTATATGGTTAAAAGTAATTCAAAGTGACAAATCGTAAGAAACACGTATCAAGAACTAAATCGTCTGCGAAATCTTTTACATTTGTAAACTAAAAAGCTGGAAGCTTAGCTTAGCTTAGCTTTTCTTTTGTTAGTTTAAGTATAAGGTTGCAGTCGGGTTTTTTAATTTTTCTAATTACTTTTTTTTAATGTAAATTGTTACTAACTACTACGTGGCCTTATAAACAATATTGAACTTTTTTACCAATTTGATGGTGGTCAAACGTGAGCCTATTATCAATAAAAAAAATAAAGTTAATATTAATTTTAAATACTTTTAAGCGATAAGATGATACAGAACGCACAAAACCCATACGCACAAAACGTTTTCGGAATACTTTCATTGTGCGTACGGCTAAGGAGTGGAATTCTTCTGCCGGAGTCTGTGTTTCCTGATCGGTATAACCTAGGAGTCTTTAAGTCAAGAGTGAATAGGTTACTTCTAGGCAAGCATGCTCCATCTTCGACCGCATCATCACTTACCATCAGGTGAGATGGTGGTCAAACGCGAGCCTACTATCAATAAAAAAAGCCAACTCAAACTAAAAACATATTTTTCTATTAAACTACTATCAATTATCCAGGGAAGCCACATGTGCAGAAGGAATCATCGCCAAGCAGTCATGTTTTCAACGTAGTCCTGAATCTTATAATATGCTTTTTTGATACAGATATATTTAAAAAAATAAAAATAAAAAAAATATTTTATTTCAGACCTCTAGATCCACAGTTTTGTTAGTATACATGACTTATAAACTATGTTAATAACAAACGCCTATACATTTAAATATTGTTAGTAGGTACACAATACTTACATACTATGTTAGTAACAATAAAATACACATCACTTCCTATACCGACCGCGCTCACCTGTCACCCCGGGCACATGCACGTGTACATGCAACCAGTGAGCCATGATGTCGCAACATGGCTTATCACCCTCAGAATGCTGTTAGCACTCCCACGCACTCTACGCATTATGGACGCCATCCGTTTTCGTAGGATTTGATGTGGGTCACAACCACAGAAATCAAAAATATAGGAGAAGTGGTAAGGGGGCGTATCGGTGTCCGCGCGACATGGCCACAGGGCTCATGTCACAGGCAAGTGGCCGTCTCTGCGAACTAGTGCGCTTTCGACGGCGATCGTGATAACATATATGAATGCCGAGTTGTTCTGTGGTATCTTGTAAAAACCGAAGCCAAAATCAAAACTATGTGAATCATGGAATCACTTACCATATGTAAGTACAAGTATTTTACAATATTTGTCTTTAAAATCATGAAAAACAATAAATCGTAAAATATTTCTCGGTTTTACTATGTTATTTTTGTTTTCAAATATCAGAATGACTGTACTACTTTTGCTATAAATACATTGCTCCTTAACCACTACCTGAGTTCGTCACTAAGTAACTGGACAAGCAATGTAAAAATAACATACGAAACTGTATTACGCGGATTCATCGCGTAGTGAGGCCGCCACTTCTTGCGACGAATTAGTGATGTGCTTGTGCAGATCCACTAACGTAGGCTATCGACAGCAATGTCAATTGACGAATGAAATATTGCTATTATAGTTTAGGGGTTTTTCAACCGACGACAAAAAAGGAGGAGGTTATCAATTCGACGCGTATATTATTTTTTTTTTTATGTATGATCACCGATTACTCGGAGACGGCTTAACCGATTTGGAAAATTCTTTTTTTGTTTGAAAGGGTATACTTTGAAATTGGTCCCATTGTCACCAAGTCAGGATCTGATGATGGGATCCTGGAGAAATCGAGGGAACTCTTCAAATATTATAGGCACACCTATAGTGATTTGAGTATTTTTATAGTAACTTGTGTAGTTGCATTCGAAAAGCACCATTTGTGAAGTAGACCTGATGATGAAGACCACCGATGGCCACTGGAACTACTCAATATATAAGTAGGAATAATAAGTAGTTCATGTGTTCCGCTTCGATTACTTGAATGTTGTTATTAAGCACAATATGCTCGTCATAATGCATATGGTGAAGTGAAGCTGATGGTGAACTACCAGGAGAACTCCTCAACAAATAACAGCCCAACATTGGGAAAAGCATTATTTTGTAAATGAATATAAGTAGTTGACATTTAGGCTCTTGTTACTAGGTAAATTAAAAATCGACCAACTAAAAAGAGTGAAATAAAAATTTTTTACCAAAAAATTAAACCGACTCCCAAAAACACTGCAAAGTGAAAAATAACTTTAATTTCGGAAGTCGGTGCCAAAAACGAAAATACAAAACTAAAGACACCAACTGCCGAGTCTGTTTAATTTTTTGGTAAAAGTTTTTTATAACATACGGAAACCTCTAAGAAAATATGTTTAACTTTTATTTTACATGAGATGACAGAAATAAAAATACGTTGAAATGTCAAGTGTACAAAAAAGTAAAAAAATAAATAAACAATTTATTTTACGCCCGCAGCAGGCGTAAGGAGTTCCGACGTCGCTGTCGCTACAATAGTTTATTTTTCAATCTGTCAACCGTTTTAGCCCGGTTGGAAGATCGATGTAAATAATGTTTTTTTACTTATTTTGATTTTTTTACAGAGTAGTAGAGAAATGCGTAACCAATATTCGTAAAGTAAGTTACTTTAATTTTAGGTTGATAATCGGTGGTGTTTTTCGGTTTAGAATTATCGCATGTTATGCCTTATCCTATGTTGCTGTTTCTTTATTTTTTTATGGTTTTTGTATTTAACTTCCGTTGAAGCTTCGAATGCGTTATAATAATCGGCATGGTTCAGATAATATATTTGTGAATTTAGCTTAAAATATGTCAATATATTCATGCTTTTTATTTGTTAGGCATGGATGTGTGTTTGTTTTCATATATTTAACAATTTCTCTACTAACTAGGATTTTTCTTATAAGAAAAACCTATTATAACCTACTAAACTATTACCTGCGGGGTAATTGCGTGACACACTTACAGTAGGAATCGGTTTCATTATGCTAAATCAACAACACTCACTGTGGTATTTACGTTGTTGAGCAGACCAATATTTCGAACATATGTAGCAATGGATTAGCAATATACGTCAAAATCATTCAGATCTTGATTTATAGTGTATTACGTAATTATTGCGATGCTTATTATATGGTGACGTTTAGAAGTAACTTAGGATGTATTTAAATGATAAATAAGTGGTTTTCGTACTTTTCAGCTTCCCAAAAGATGGTAATATAAAAAAGGAATGGATTGATGTCACAGGCATGCCACCTAACTGGTACCCTACAAAAAATAGCACCATAAATGCTCGGTTCACTTCAGCGCAGAAATGTTCCAGCCTGAATGGACAATTCCAAAATTAAGAGTACAACTGATTTTTGCAGAAGTGGGTTAAATTTTATTTTATTACTGAAAGATATTCTCATGTTTTAGGGCATTCATAAAATCAGTCATTCAACTTTTCAGGATTCTATACAACCTATACGGCTGGTATGTTCCGATCAAGAGCGTAATGTAAGATAACATCAACTTCTATTTGACCTATCACTATGATAATTAAATATTAAGATTTAAGTCGAAAGCGCCAGGGTAGCCCTTAATACTTAGTAGGTAGTACTTAATAATAATTATGTAATGTTATGTTCTTAATAATATGTTTATTGTTATTATAATATTTTCTGGTCATGCCATTTTTTATTTGGTTCATTTTCAGGTGACCAAAAAAAATGTACAATAACAAATGGAAGAATCGATAACTTTCCGATTTAGTCAATCACTAGCGTTTATGTAAAATAAATTGCTTTTGCACAGCACAACGATAGCGACCGATGTTTTTGTTTGGGTAAATTCTAAGGTGCATGGTAAATACACGCTGTGTTTGACGGAATAAGGTTTATTATTGATTGTATAGTATGTTCTGATTTAGGAAATGCGGGTGTGTGCGCGAGTGCGTATCTATTGATTTTATTAAACTGCATGTGTAGTTGTTGCCCCGCCCAGCGCCTAACTGGAGACACACGGTTCCGATATAATTTCTTCTGTTGACCACATCTACTTATTTATTTTATCTATGGTCACAACATGTGTAAGTAGGTATATAATACAATTTTATGCTTCTGACTGTACAGATTACACATACAATATTAGTTTACAGTTGCTGTGGGTACTTGGACGTCAGACTAGAGACCATAAGCAAATATTTGCTCAGGAATAATGAAAGTAAATTAAAGTAAAAACACACAGTTAATTAAATGTACGGATCACATTTATTTACGTACTTACTGAACAAAATTTAATTTAGTAAAGTCTACGATCCTTGATAATGGCATAACTTAAATGTGAGTTTAAGAAAATTCCATACTTTTTTTTAAACTTGGGACTGTTATTGATACTGACGTGAGTATCAACCACTAAAACCCTGAATTTCCAGGCATATTCATTAATTGCAATTCGTCATAGGAATAGAGCAAATTACAAAAACAACGCCAAAGCTAAAGCCGAAGGACTTCAGTGAAAAATTACACACAATACTCAGAAAATTAATAACATTTAAATAATATGATATTTACATAATTTTTGAGTAAAAAGGATTTATAATCTTCAGACTAGTTTTTCCCACCGCTTAGTTGGTAGGGGGGGGAGGGTGACACAGACGGACCGACAGACGGACATGGCGAGACTATAAGGGTTCTTTTTCGACTACGGAACCCTAAAAAAGTTAGATATTTACAAAACTCAGATAGATGCATCTTGTCCCTCAGATTAAAAAAAAAAACGTTACGTTGTTAGAGGTGAATGGCGAGCCGTATAATTATACAGAAATTGGAGGAGTAAAGGCACGTTCGTGGTAGAAAAAGCCTTCTACGTTTACAGAATTCTAAACCTCACAATCAAAGCAATAAAGGCCAGTTTTCTTTCAAGATTGTATTTCAACTTTGTCATCGAATCGTAATTAAATCTTAAGTTTTTGCCTATCAGGCAATTGGCTCACCCTTTGTTCTATCAAGAGTTTAAGGAATGTGGAGATATATAGAAACAACTTGTTTATGATACAAAAAGTTTTCGTTAAAATTGAAAATGATGACAGTTATAAAATGCCTTTCAAAAATAATAAAACTCTTACTAGACTCTTCGAATCTACGGTACTGTATTATTCTGAACGGTAGAAGAAAAACAATTATTTATCTTAACTATGAATTTGTAAGACAGCATCCAACAGCTACCCGAAATTTATCTCAATGTATCCAAATAATATTAATTAAGGAGCTAGTGGTTATTAAAAAAACCAGCCAAGTGCGAGTCGGACTCGCGCACGAAGGGTTCCGTTGATCTATAAAAAAATGCGTATTTGTTTAATTTTAATTTAACTATTTTATTTTTAAAGTGAATATATAACTAAATATTCTGTGAATATTTCAAGCGTCTACCTGTTGCCGTTATCAATGTCAAGCAAAAACGAGCAAAAAAATACGTTTTTTGTAGGGGAGCCCCTTAAATATTTATTTTATTATATTTTTTTGTTGATTTATTTATTTATGTACACACATGATACTTACAAAAAAAAATACAGACAAAAGAGCACAAAGGTGCTGCTTATTTCCTAAGAAATTTCTTCCAGCAGATCTGCGACAGGAGAGTTCAAGAGGAGATGATAGACACAGTGTGTATAAATACTAGTTACGATAAATAAAACATACTTAGCTATACAATTAAACTATAATGATATAATAAACAAATATATACCTACATAGAATTAAAATACATATTTATATTAATGCTATAAAAATATATACCTATAATAAATGTATAAAATTACGGGATGTTAGATAGGTAATGATCTTGTTATAGCGGCAACAGAAATACATCATCAGTGAAAATATCAACTGTCAGCTATTCACGGTTCATGAGATACAGCCTGGTGATAGAGGGACGGACGGCGGAGTCTTAGTAATAGGGTCCCGTTTTACCCTTTGGGTACGGAACCCTAAAAAATGCATAGATCACAGATCAACGTTCAAGGTTAAGCAACACATGCCTAGGTTGATCCGTGGATAGGTGAAAATCTTATCAAGTCGAGGTTCCTTTTTGCCTCGGAAAGCATTTGAAGTCGCTCGTTCCTGCTGTCATTTATACTTCTTTGACAGTCTTTTCGTGTAGTCAGAATCCAGAAAATCTGTCACCAATCTTACTAAGAGGCCCCAGCATAAATGGAAAAAGGCTAAGCAGATGGTCAGTACTAAAAAAGTGAAGAGGCATCTTCTGGGTTTGCTCGTCCATCATAGATGACGAGCGAGCCCAGAAGATGGTACTTCACTTTTGCCATCAGGCGAGATCGAGGTCAAGAGTGGGCCCATCCGGAATACGTTTTTTTGTTGATAATAGGTTCGCGTTTGATCACCATCTCACCTGATGGTTAGTGATGATGGTTAGTGTGATGAAGGTCGTGGGTTCGATTCCCACCTAGGACAAATGTTTGTGTGATGAGCACGGTCATTTGTTCTTTGTCTGGGTGTAATTTATCTATAATATGTATGTATTTAGAAATATATATGTATGTTTATCAGTTGTCTAGTATCCATATCACAAGCTCTGCTTAGTTTGGGACTAGATGGCGTTGTGTGAAAAAGTTGTGGATATTATATTATATTATATTATATTATATTATTAAGTAACCTATTTACTCTTGACTTAAAGATCCCTATTAATAAATTTCAAATAAAAAACACTAGTATTACTTTACCCGGTACGCTAATATGGACCTTATTAGCTTGCTATACTATATCTGAGAGCTTATACAGGGAGGCAGGGACATAGATTCAGTACATGATTATGGACCCCCTACGTTGAAATTATTCGTCGGCATTTTCTTAATTTAATAAAATTAAGAAAAAGCCGATGCAAATAAACAGTAAATTCACTTGTTTCAATTAAAACAGCAATGTAAATAAAACTCGAAAGGGCTACCTGATCAGCTGTGTTGACCTCGCAAATGAACTCTAGCAAAACAGCTGATCAGGTAGCCCTTTCGAGTTTTATTTATATTGCTGTTTTAAGTGAAACAAGTGAATTTTATTTTTTAATTAAACTCTCATTGGGTTAGTTAGAAACAATGATTTTATACAGAATTCAGTAAAAAAAAAATTGTAGAAAAAACCTGAACATTTTAGACAAAGCTGACGAAAAATTTCAATGCAGGGGTGTCCAGAATCATGTACTGAATCCATAGTAAGCGTTTGTGCGTCGATGTCCCTGCCACACTGTATACATAGATATATTTTTCCAAATAAGTAATTTAGAACAAAATTTTACTCGAAACTATCTTCACTCCGTTCAAGAAAGTCTCTCAGATGCTGCGTTCACCGAAGGACAACGTCCCTCTGGAAAAACCCGGTGTCTATAAAGTGGACTGCAGCTGTGGAAAGTCGTACATCGGTCAGACAAAACGTACCGTAGCTTACAGAATCTCGGAACACATTAGGGCGTTGAAAAATAATGATGTTCAAAAATCGGCAATAGCACAACACCTTTTAAACGCAGGATCGAACCATTGGATTGAGTAACATAACCCTCAAGTCATCTCGACAGAACGCCACTATATACCAAGACTGGTAAGGGAAGCGATTAAGATTACCAAATACGACAATTTCAATCGAGAGGATGGGTTTCAACTGTCGAGGGCCTGGAATCCACACACAAATGTGTGAAAACCGAATAATTTCCGTAGAAAGTTATAATAATAATGATGATGACGCCATGTGTTCGTTCTGGCGCAGCATCTGGTCGGTGCCTGTCAGTCACACTGAGGGTGACTGGATGAGAGAGATCAAGTGCACGTGCGATCTTATACCAGAAATGGGGGCAATTACGATCAGCCCCCAAGATGTAGCCCGTGCAGTCCGTCCGTTATCCAACTGGAGATCTCCAGGGCCGGACGGGCTGCACAATTTCTGGATAAAATGGGTTCAAAGCTCGCACGCTCGCTTGGCATTTCAGTTCCAGTCTGCCCTAGAGTCAGGATCGCTCCCTCAATTCCTAACTACAGGAGTAACCCACCTGCTCCATAAATCAGGCAGTACTTCGGAACCTAAAAATTATAGACCAATCACGTGCTTACCGACGGTCTATAAAGTTCTTACATCCATTTTGAGAGCCAAAATTAACAATCATATTGATAAAAATTCAATCATGTCTGCTTCTCAGAATGGATGTAGGAACGGGTCCCGCGGTACTAAGGAGCTTCTCCTCATTGATATTGCCATTAACCAACAGGTTCGTCGTTTCCGAAAGAATCTGTCAACATGTTGGATAGATTATAAGAAGGCCTATGATTCTGTTCCACATACATGGCTCAAGAAGGTGTTGGAGTTGTATAAAATAGACCCAATACTACGTAATTTTCTTGAGTCATGTATGGGGCAATGGAAGACGGTCCTTTGCTATCCGGGATGTCGACAGATCCAGGAAAACAGCGAACCGATTAGGATTGAGCGTGGCATATTTCAAGGCGACAGTCTGAGCCCACTGTGGTTTTGTCTGGCTCTCAACCCTCTCAGTACATTGCTGGAGGGTTCGGGGCTAGGCCACCAGTTGAGAAGAGGTGGTCAGATCATATCACACTTGCTTTACACGGATGATTTGAAAATCTTTGCTCCCAGCAAATTGCAACTGATGGAGCTACTGAAGGTAACAGAAACTTTCAGTAGCGCCATCGGGATGGAATTTGGGGTGGACAAATGTGCGGTCATGCATGTAAAGCGAGGGGAGATTATGGAATCCGTGGGAACTCAACTCTCAGATTCCATACACCTAAGATCCCTCGGCTCAACTGAAACCTACAAGTATTTGGGTATGTCAGAGGCGCTAGGCATCAATGCTGCTTATGTTAAACAGTCATTGAAGGAACGCTTCTTTGGCCGCCTGAATAAAGTACTGAATAGTCTTCTATCAGGCGGAAACAAGGTGCGTGCCTTCAATGGTTGGGTTATGCCAGTATTGATGTATTCTTTTGGCATACTCAAATGGACTCAGACTGAACTTGACACCTTGGACAGGCGGGTCCGCACAACGCTGACTGCAAATCGGATGCATCACCCACGTTCATCGGTGATGAGGCTGTATATCCCGCGGAAGTGCGGGGGTCGTGGCTTTTTAAATGCAAAGACCCTGCACAACCGCGAGGTATGCAGCCTTAGAGAATATTTCCTAAAAGCTGACGTGGGTATGCATCAGGATGTGGCAGCGGTGGACAAAGGCCTCACCCCACTCTCCTTAGGTAACGAGAATTGGCGCAAACCTGTAGTATTAGATACTAATGACCGCAGAGAAGTATGGCAGAGCAAGGAGCTTCACGGACGCTATTACCGAGCCCTTCATGGGTCTGAAGTAGATTTATTAGCGTCTTTAGCTTGGCTACGTTTTGGTGACCTCTTCGGGGAAACCGAAGGTTTTGTCTGTGCGATTATGGACGAAGTTATGATGACGAATAACTATCGGAAATATATTGTGAAGGATGGTACGGTAGACATATGTCGGGCATGTCACAAACCGGGAGAATCCATTCGTCACATTATCTCCGGTTGTTCTCGTCTAGCTAACGGAGAATATTTGCATAGACACAACCTCGTAGCCAGGATTATTCACCAGCAACTTGCTCTTAAATACAATCTTGTGGAATCAGAAGTACCATACTATAGGTATGTGCCCGACCCAGTTCTCGATAATGGCAATATTACACTGTACTGGGATCGGTCTATCATCACTGACAGGACTATTGTTGCCAATAAGCCTGACATAGTGGTGATAGACCGATTAGAGCGTTGCACAATGATTGTTTATATAGCAGTCCCCCATGACGAGAACCTCGTGAAAGCTGAGATAGATAAAAAAAATAAGTATCTTGACCTGGCACGCGAGGTTGTCGACATGTGGGATGTGGAGACAGCAATCATTGTGCCGATAGTCGTCACAGCCAATGGTATAATAGCCAAGAGCCTCGACCAACATCTAAGGAGGCTCTCGTTGGGCAGCTGGATCAAGGGCTTGATCCAGAAAGCAGTGCTCCTGGAAACGGCGCGTATTGTGAGGAGGTTCCTCTCTATGGAGCCCTGACCACCGGTAGCTTGGACCTTGTTCCCGATACCGGTGGGCTACTATTTTTTATATTTTTAAATGTTTTTATTTTATATTAATATTTAAAAATGTAATTTATATGTACATATATTAAATAAATGGAATAATAATATTCCACAACTTTTCACACAACGCCATCTAGTCCCAAACTAAGCAGAGCTTGTGGTATGGGTACTAGACAACTGATAAACATACATATATATTTCTAAATACATACATATTATAGATAAATTACACCCAGACAAAGAAGTTCGCGAGTCGACACGTTGAGTTTTGTGTGTCGGGAACAGAATCGAGTGTTTAGTGATACATGTGACAGTGGTAGCGGTGTCGCTAACAGAAAACGAACGAGAAAGAGGGTAGACCGATTTGTCTGCTCATAAATTTCCACCCGCAATTACTTCAGTTCATCCGTGATCATGGCGCTTGCAACAGTGCCGAAATATCGGAAACTCAAAACAATAAATACACATGGTAAATATCCCGTTTTAAGTTCTAATGATACTGTTAGTGACCATCTTAGCTTGAAAACTTATAAAATTTTACTCAGCTGAATTCCTCGCTTGCCAATAAATACTGGGCGTTAAACAATCATCGATTCTCGGAAGCACTCTAGTCTGTAGTGAGTTCTCGTTTTTCTATTTTCAAGTTTGTCAGATATTCGTGCACAAAATGGAAAAAGGCACAAAGATTAGGCTCCATACTGTGAACGAAAACGTTCATGTTTACGTTCAAAGTATTCAAGCGCACAACGCACGCGTAATTTGCTTGAAATCGTCGACGATGACGACTATTTTAATAAATTTCCCGCGTAAATTGCGATCCCTTGCAAATTTCAGGATAAAAAGTAGCCTACATGTTATTTCAGGATGTCAACTATCTTGGGCACGCCGCAGTCGCGGCGCTAAGTCCCTCTTTGAGGATTAGCTTGAGAGACGCCACGGCGTCCTTACCTTCCGCCTGATGCAGGTGCTGACCGGACATGGCTATTTCGAGAGGTACCTGTTTTGGATATAGCGGGAGGACACGCTCGGTTGTCTTCATTATCAGGACCACCCGAAGGACATGATCGAACTTAAGGGCCTACCACACGCACAACCTTCACCACAGTTTTTCCTGCGCAAGCTTCTCGCATGAAAAAACTGTACACGGACGGCATTACCACACGGCACAGTTAAGTACGCGCAGGCCACATACTTGTCGAAATCGTCGGTGTGGAAACAACAATGTTTCCTAGTGAAGAACTATTTTTCTGCTACTATTTTTCAAGTGTTTGCTAGTGAAAAAAAAAAGACAATGCAAAAGTCAGGTAGAGATATACCTATAAAGACTTATGAATTAAATCTAGAAGTCATATTTTAAATTTCATGTAACTTCAGACTGTCTATAAATCCAACGATATTTTACTGTATAAAATTATAATATGTAGTTTAGAAATTATAATGAAACAGATGAACGAACCTACCTACTAATCAAAATCATAATCCTCATACTAATTGCTTCACCATAGGAAAAAAGGCAAAATAAACAACTTATCATTATTATATAAATTTATTGTAAAAATAATGCCCTTACACAGTAAAATAAATAAATTATAGTTCTAACTAAACTTCGATACAATTTCACTACCGGCAACATAACATCCAGAAAATAGGACAATGAGATAGACTATCAACAGTAATAAGTTCTTCCATAAAATGTAGGAGAATCTGCCGAACCCCAGTTCCCAATGATGAACAGTTTGGACTACTACTGGGATTAGAAGGCCCAGAGTTGAAAAGAAGATAGCTCCTACAAGGCCGATGAGGAGTTCCAGGTCTGGCACTGCCACTGCAAGGATAACTGAAACAAAAGAGGAACGTAAATGTCTCAAACATAAAAAATGGCCAAGTGAGAGCCAGACTCACCCATGAAGGGTTCCGTAATTACTACGCAAAATAACTTTGATTTTCATAGTGTTTGTATGAAATACAAAGTTATATTTGCAGTTTTATAAAATGTGATATATCTCAAAACTGCTGACCCGATCTCGTTCAAACCAATTTTCCTTGAAAGTTTTTATTAATATCTATATTCTCATATTTTTTTTCTCTCCATTATTGCAGAAGTTAGAGGGGATACTTCGAAAGTGGTAAAATATGTGTACCCCCCGGTACACATATTTTACCACTTTCGAAGTGTATATTTCGTATATCTTTTAAATGATTGACTTTAAGGTAAAGTGGTTTTAAAAACCTCAATGTAATTTTTCAAGACCTGTCTATAGATACCACCACACACGTATATATTTGATGAAAAAGTATATTTTTAGTTTCAGTTCTATTTATGGGAAGCCCTCCTTAATTTTATATATTTTTTAATAAAAACCGGAAAGCGGAACAGAATACATCTACTTACCACGTTTCACATGTGTAGTCCTAATAGTTTCGGAATAAAATGGCTGTGACATACGGACGGACGGACAGACAGACATGACGAAACTATAAGGGTTCCGTATTTTGTCATTCAGCTACGGAACCCTAAAAATGAAGATTCAGTCATTTGAAGAGTACCGATTATCATCAATGCAATGACAGTTAGGCCCATTATCATCAATGCTATTCGATGGAACGAGCAAGCCTAGAAGATGTCAGTTGACTCTTGCTTTAAAGGCTGAAAGGTCATAAGTGGCAGAGAACACGGAAGCTGGCAGAGAGTTCCTCAAGACGGTATATCGACCAAGTGCGGATAGTACCCAGCAGTGCGTCTGGTAGACCGGTAGTGAAAGGGACATGGAGGGATCAGGTCAATTATAAAAAAGAACCCGCCACTCACCAGTTAGGGTTACGCTGAGAGTCCTGAGCATGATCTGGCTGATGTTATAATAGTTCTTGCTGAACCTGGGCCTGATTCGCGTCCAAATGATGTCCATAGGAGCGTACATCTGAAGGCAATACGTGAAGAACACTGCTACCGCCACAAGAATCTTCGCAGTTAAAGCCAAACTGTGAACAAAATATTTAAATATTACTTAAAAATAATTCAGGAGATAAGTAGGTAACTTCCTAATCTTTACATATTATAAAACAAAATGTCGCACTGCGTCTGTCTGTCTATACGTTCGTGATAAACTCAAAAACTACGGAAAAGATCTTCATGCGGTATTCACCAATGAAAGAGTGATTCATAAGGATGATTTAAGTGTATAGTTTATCAAGGTTCTGTGTGAATTAGCAGAATGAGACCGTGCAAAGCCGGGCTTGGTCGCTAGTAAAAAATAAATCAGAAGATTGGTTGTCTACGCTTAATGTATCTTTTATACTAGCTATACCCGTGACTTTGTTTGCGAGAGAGTCGATATTATCTAAGTGGTGTTTGCCACGTAAATTCAAATCCCATGAGATTTTTTTAATATTCCGTGATAGAAAGTGGCTTTTATTATGTTGTACGATATACCTCCTCTATCGTCCTAATCCCATTCAATCACATGCCAAAATATAAAACAGAAAGTCGAAAAAAATTTTGTTTGTAGCACACAAACACCTACTTTGCTTTTACTTTACCTACTTTGAAATAACAAATAAAAACTTAAATTTTATTTATAGGTAAAATAGAATTAATTAGATTATGGAATGTGTATAGTGTTTTTTTTTTCACACAATAGATATTAAAATTTATTGGAAAATTAACAGTGTTAGTTCCGACTTATTTTGAAGTGGCCTGGGGTTGGCTTTAATGTAGCCTAGGAAAGATATCATGATTTCTTTGCGATGCATTCGTAATCTTATTAGTCATAAGTACTTCATTTTATTCTTCTCTACCAACGTACACTTCAGGTTTTTTTTCATTACTGATGGGCACACTCTTGACCTCGATCTCGCCTGATGGTAAGTGATGGATAAGGTCTCAGATGGGACGAGCGAGCCCAGAAGATGCCTATTTACTCGTGCTTTATAGGCTGTCATAAGTGGCAGGGAACACAGAAGCCGGCAGAGAATTCCACAGCTTGGCTGGCCACAATAAATGTGGAGGAAAAGCGCTTGGTACGACAAGACGGTATATCAACCAAGTGTGGGTGGTACCCAGCCGTGCGTCTGGTAGACCGGTAGTGAAAGGGAGATGGAGGACTAACACTACAGTTTTATTAATAGGTACGTTATATACCATGTACAGTGTACCTGTAACTTTCCCACTGCTGGGACTAAAGCCCACTCTTTAGGGTCCGTAATCCACCACGCGGGCCCAGTGCGTGTAGGTGCATACCTTCGAATCATTGATCCTATGAGTTTTTCCGGTCTGATCCCCTGATCTGATCCCCTGGGGGATCGGTTTTATTTTATAATTATTTGTTATTCCGGTCTGATCCACCGCGCAGAGTATCACAATTCAAGTTAACTACAATATTTTATTCCAGTCTGATACCCTAGCAGAGTTTTAGAAGCGTCAGCCAAAAAATACGTCCAGCGTTATTAAAATACTGTTTGTATGAAATTTTTATAGTAATGGAAACGTGTACTATGTTAGTATTGAGAAACAAATACTCTTAATTTTGGTCTAGGCCAAGTTACCGCATCCGGTTTGCACCCTTTTTGAGGGTTCCGTAGCCGAATGGTCGAATGGCAGACGAAACTCTTATTAGTCATTTATGATAGAAGACTTAATTACTAATACCACTCCAGATTTTGTAACTTATTTTATGTTTTTAATAAATTTATTCTTTTTATTCTTATTTTTACTTGCAAAAATATGGGTGTGCATTGTTATCGTCTCGGCTATTTTCTACCGTTTCTGAAGTAAGCAATCAGCGACAAATTAAGTTTTGTTGACTATGCCAATTTGATAGGGTTAGTCTATATCTTAATTATATTGTGCTCTGTACAAAAAGACAGTTATGATTTTAAACAGTTAATCAAATAAAAGCAAATAATTTTTTACATGAACTACTTTTGTCTTGACTGTACTTAGCTTTCAAAAAGAGTAAGGGGATCAGACCGGAATGACACAGTTAGTAGGGGATTAGACCGCAAAAAAAATACAAGCAGGGGGATCCGAACGGAATAACTCGCTCCTATGAGATATCTGGGGGCACGGCAGTGCCCCCGCCCCTATTTGGGAACCTCTGGATAGAATTAGAAAGCTGAAATTATCGTTATCTAGTAAGCTACCAGTATACACTTAAACCACAAAATTTCATGTTTGTAACTTGTTTATTTCCTAAGTTATGCAAAAGCAAAGTTGTACTATGTATTTCGACATGTATAGACTCACTGATCATCAAAATAGAACTAGTACTTCCCATAAACCTAGAGAACTTAAATTTGGCATAGAGATATGGTTTAGTGCCTGTATGAAGGGAAAATTATCAAAACTAGGATCATGGAAGATCTGGAGTACCTTATGACCCTGAGGAGAAACCGTAACAGACCAGCCAAACTATTGAAATTATCGACATGCTATGTTCACAAAGTTTATTGAGGGTGGTTAGCCCTTTTCTTTAGAATTAAAAAAAAATGAAGATCTGAAGTATCTGATGAAGAACCCTAAGAGCTCAGCTGAACTATGGGAGATATGGAAATGCGCCTCGACAAAAGTTATTCAGTGTGACGAGCCCTTTCTACTGATGTGTATAAAAAATTTAAGGTCTGAAGTATCTGATGAAGAACCCTTAGAGCTCAGCTCCTTTATTATGAATGAACATGGGCAATACGAAAACTTATAGCCAATGTACATGAATCGGAACCGTAAAAAAAGAAAAGAAAGATTACTAATAAAAAAAACTACAACAAAAAAGAAAAAAAAATAATTCTAATAAGAAAACCTAAAATAATGAAAAGTATAATTAAGAAACTAATCAAGTAAAAAATAGCTTTCTGCAAAAAGAAGTGAAATCCCACCAAAAACATCCTGTAAAAAATTAGCCAAGTCTCACCTAAGCTGCTTGTTTCTCTATAAAAAGTAATGAAATCTCTAAGCAAAGCGAAGCCAAGTCTAAGGATCTTTACTGCGATTTCTTTATTAATATAGTTAGATTTTATGTGACTTGGCCGTTGACTTCGATGTATTAACTAGTAAAAGTGCATAGAGTATGTTCAACGGCCGGTTACATAAAACTAAATATATTAATAAAAAATCGCAGTAAAGATCCTTAGACTTGGCTTCACTTTGCTTAGAGATTTCATTACTTTTTATAGAGAAACAAGCAACTTAGGCGAGACTTGGCAAATTTTTTACAGGATGTTTTTGGTGGGATCGGTTTTAACACGTTTTACTACACTGTTTTAAGAGCAACGATGATGATGTTATAAGTTAACCAAAGGAACGTGTCTTGGACATAGAACTTGGTATTGGGGATCGCGAGTCAATCTCCAGGCATCGCAGGCGCGGGCTTGCGGACGGCGAGCAGGGGTAGCTCACCGTCCGGTAAGGACCGGGTCGGCGGCGCTTCCTGTTCCGCGCGATTCAAGGATCTGTCAGTACCGGTGACGGGGCCCCATAGGGCTATTGCCTGCCGGAGTTGCGGGATGTTCTAACGAGATACCGCGGCCCCGGAACTTATGGGCAGCTGTAGGAACAGGATGGGTTTTAGTCAGTAGAAGTCTGACACACCCTTTCGCTTAACCCAGAACGGGAGAAGTCATTACAAGATTTTACCAGACAGCATAAAAAAAAAAAACAGAAAAAAGGATCTATTATAGAACTTTTAAGTCGGGCCCGTAAACTCTAAGCCACCGCTGCTCTAATTATTGCGAGTTGCATTTTATTTCAGTTTTGCTATACTACGTTTATCGGATTAAAGTTCAACAGCTCTCGCTTGAAACATTTTAATCTCATGATTCTAGAAAATCATCTTACGATTTTAGATAATCTCTTTCTATACAAATTAATAGACAATCACATTGATTGCCCACGGTTACTCAGTCTGATAAACATAAATGTGCCTTATAAACTAGCTCGTATATCTAGATATCAGTTACTTCGCGCTAAGGGTTTTAAAACCAATCTGGGTCAGTTTTCCACCATAAACAGAATGCAGGTTCAATATAGTCGCTTGTCTTCCTTACCTAGTGTTGATATTTACATGTCTTATTCCTTACGCAAAATCAAGTCTGTCTTACATAAATTAAAATTAAACATTACATTTTTAGAAAAATGAAAAATAATTTAATTTTCCTTCTAGCTTTCCACTTATATTTTTTAATTATTTAACTGTTCATTCATCTTATTATATGTGAAATACTATGTTGGTACTAAAGCAATAGCTTTAGCAATTAGTAACCTAGCTAACCATTGCAATGTTAGTAGGTAAGTTTTTTTTGTTGTTTTGTTTTATCTCTACTTTCACGCTTATTGTTTAATGGGTGACAGCCTTTATATTGTAACTTGCAACATGTTTATTGGTGTATGCTTTGTTGGTTGTCCTTAAATAAATAAATAAATAAATAAATAAGACTACTTAAACACAAGAGCTGTGTTGTAACATGTTGCTAAAGCTATTATTTGAACAGCCACATATTATAAATCCGGTGGTAAGCCTCTCGCTTCCATCCATCCATAAATTGTTTCTGATAAAAAATATATCACTGCACAAAATATGATTGTTCCTATTTTTTGCGTTAGCTGGCTTTACAAAGGGACTGAAAATCGACGGAGTGAGTATTAAAATGCGCAGACAATGACTTTTAAAAATAGGTTGGCTTTAAAATATTTGGGAAGGAAAAAAAAATATCATGTGATCCCACATGATATTTTAAAAAAATTAATTATTGTTAATGCAGTAAACTAAATATGACTTTAAACACTTTCTAGAAGTGGTCATCAACTCGTCCTTTATACCAACGGCCCATTTGGAACCACTTGAGTCTGTGTTTCCCGATAGCTATAACCTAGGAGTCTTTAAGTCCAGAGTGAATAGGTTACTTTTAGGTAAGCGTGCTCCATCTTCGACCACATCATCACTTACCATCAGGTGAGATGGTGGCCAAACGCGAAATAATTTTTAATTAAAAAAAATATCTTTTTCAGCCGTCTACTCGTCCCAAGTTTATCTTTGTATGAAAATTTGAACTTTATTTGTGACTGGTATATTTAAAGAGACAAGATATTTTACTTCTTTAATTTCTAGTTTTTACTTACGTTTAGGCATTCTCTTGGCTTCACCCCAACAAAAAGTTGCCCTTTTATTCAGTCAACTGTATATATGTAGTTGTGCCATTGGAGTAAAAAGCTAAACTTATAAAAGATTCCATATATGTATAACTTAATTAGAACAGAGGTTAAATTCCCTTAAAAACTTGCCTAGATCGATTCGGTTGCGGAATTGCGGAGGTACGATTTCTTGCATAAGTTAAGCCCTCAGAACATGTAGTTCCACGACAAATGTAAGATTCCACCAAGATCAAGATAAAGTAACGAATATTATAATTGTCCTTATGAACAAATTGGGGGCATGACGGCCAGTGTCAGCGAAGATTATCCAGCGGCTTAGGAGATAAATAATACAGTACACAAGTATGTGCGCGGGTTGCGGGAATGTTTTAACGAGGTACCGCGGCCCCGGAACTTAAGGGCAACTGAAGGAACAGGGTGAGTTTTTAGTCAGTAGAAGTCTGACACTTCTTGCCGCTTAACCCAGAGTGGGAGAGGTTATTCGATGATTTTCCCACCTGATAATAAAAAGGTAGAGGTACAATCTCTGTTCTTTTACTTTCATAGTCCGATGGGACGGAAATCGGACACGATGGCTTAACGAATTTTCCGAGGCAAAGGTTACTATTGAAATATTTGTAACAGAAAAACCCAAAAGCACTTTTTACCCGACCTGGGAATCGAATCTTCCTATTGCCCTACATCGTACATATTACATACATAATTAAATTACTTTTCTTTGGTAAGTAGGCACTCGTTATTAGTCATTTCCAACTTGATGAAACTACTATTACCTGGCTAACTACCCCAGGTTATTTTTCGCTAATTTTCGCTTTTTTCTCCTCCTCCTCGTCCTCCTCTCCTACTACTACTAGCTACTACTGAAATATTTTTAACAAAAAAACTCAAAAGAACCTTTCGCCTGAACTGGGAATCGAACCTTGAATCGACCTATTAAATGATAAATGATATCTATTTTGTAAATTGGTTATTAAATAACACTTTTACACGTCATTTTTTTTCGTAAATTTAAACTAAATGAGGCCGCTCTACTCTCTATTGCTCTACATCGTACATATTACATACATAATTAAATTACTTTTCTTTGGTAAGTAGGCACTCGTTATTAGTCATTTCAAACTTGATGAAACTACTATTACCTGGCTAACTACCCCAGGTTATTTTTCGCTAATTTTCGCTTTTTTCTCCTCCTCCTCGTCCTCCTCTCCTACTACTACTAGCTACTACTGAAATATTTTTAACAGAAAAACTCAAAAGAACCTTTCGCCTGAACTGGGAATCGAACCTTGAATCGACCTATTAAATGATAAATGATATCTATTTTGTAAATTGGTTATTAAATAACACTTTTACACGTCATTTTTTTCGTAAATTTAAACTAAATGAGGCCGCTCTACTCTCTATTGCTCTACATTGTACATAATTATTACATACATAATTAAATTACTTTTGTTTGGTAAGTAGACGATCTCCATTAGTCAGTTAAAACTCGATGAAGCTAGTATTACCTGACTGACTATCCCAAGTTATTTTTCACTTATTTGAGCTTGTTACTACGGAACCTTTTATGGGCGGGTCTAACTTGCATTTTTACAGTTGCCTTTTGCAGTTGCACTTTTGCAGTTCTTTTATAAATCGTCATATTATTCAAAAATACATTATGTATGAATATATAACAGAAACCCCTCGCTTCAATCGAATAAATTGGATTCGGTTTATTTACTTTTCTATTTTTAGTAGGTATATACACTTTATTCCACAATGTAATCAGCAATTAAGAATATTAAAATTCCTCAATTTCTAATGCAAACACATTATGCAGCAAATATTATACTTATATGCTATACTTAAACTTTAAATATCGATTCTGAATTGGCGTTACCCTGCCGCGAATAATATTTTTTTATCTTTTGCGTAGCGGGTTTTTATAGTACATTGGGTATTAAGGGCGGTAAGTAAGGAATTACGATCGAGGCTCTAGTAGAAGCCCGAAGTCGGAGACTGAGGGCTTTCTGAGTCGAGATTCGTAATTCCCGTACCGCCCGTGAAACATACAATGTTTTTCATCACATTTGCGAGTAAATAATTAAAATTTATAGTCACTGTACATCATTAATTGTTTTTGCTGCATGGATAATATCTGGCGGTGTTGCATTTAAATCACACTCATCGGACGACGCCGACGACATTTTTTATAACTTTTTTACTTGTCTTCAAATACAAAAGGTAAATAATTATGAATTATAGCTTTAACAATAAGTCAGCACAATTATTATTACGTAACTTACGAAATAAGTGAACTTTTTTTTTAAACGGATGGCTGGCTTTATGCCCACAGATTATACAAATGTTTCGTTCAGAAACGTTAAGGGCAAATAATTACGTGGGTATACTGCCCTGACGGAGTGAAAAAAAAGTAAAAATAATTTCGAGGGTTTGATACAAAAAAAAAATTAAAATCGATTATTAAGAACATTAGTTGAGTATTTAACACTAGAACGCCCAAACCGTCAAAATGACGGATAAGTATCGATTTTTATTTTATTATTTTCTCCGGAAATATTTGGTGAAATAAGATGAAATTAATTTACTTTTATTTTTTCTGCCTAAATTACCCGAAAAGGTGGTTTAGTAATGTATAAGTGATGTTAGTATAAAGTTATAGCAAGGTATACCTATAACGCCCAGCGTCCGTCCAAATGACGGACTTATAATATGAGGGTACCCATCTTCAAATTAGTTTTATAGTCGATGCAAACTACCTTCAGTATAGAGTTATAGGTCGACTTTACCTTTTTTGATTTATTCGTCAATCGATACGCGTTGTTTCCAGTTTTTATTTTTGTGAGATACTATTATTGTCACAAATAGTGAACTAAAAGTACCTAACATTGTGTGAAAAATGTATTGTAAATTGCTCAAATATGGCCTCAAAACGTATAACATCACCAGAAATGCAGTAGATGCTTGAAAGCTTACATAATATGCATATAGACCAATCTGACTCTGAGCTGGTGTCTGGATTATCCGACGATGAAAACGAAGACATTTCATACCTGCCTCAGGTACTTCTCTTTCACATTCCGACAGTTCCGATTCTGAGGAATCAGAGAGTAGTGCCCATGGAACATATTACCCTATCAGTTACCCAGAGGTCGAGGAAGAGCTAGAATACGCACTGGAACAAGTGAAAGTTACTTTATCCGGATCACCAAGTGGCCTTATCTTCAGGAACCAAAGGCCAGGAGTTGAACATGATTTCTTGGCCCCAAATTGCTGTCAATGCGTGGGTATTATGTAAACAGACAATAATTCAAAATATAAACCGCCATGACGTTATTTTGAAGCTCACAAGTGAACTCAGTGATCCATATGTTAGTGCACAATCACGCCAGTCGGCCATTATTTAGTTCCATCAAGGCTTTTTCTACTGATCTAGACCTCAGCAGGAGGGACCTACGGACTCCAGAGGCATCAGGTAAAAAGAGGGCAACTGTCTTGTGCGAAAAAAACAAGGCATCTGATAAATGCGACATTTATCAAAAAATTGGATGTGGGAAATGTGTAGGTCGCGAAGTAAAATCCGAAATTTAAAAAAATAAAATAAATGCTAACCAATTTTCTAATACTTTTATGTTTTTAACAATACACGTTATAATTTAATAGTAAATTGAGTTTCATTTTGTAGCTAGAATTTTTAGTTAAAGGAGTCCGTCATTTCGACGGACGCTGGGCGTTGCAGGTAGTTAAAAATGTTGGGCTTTCTAGTGTTAAGTAAAATGTAGCGAGATTGCAATGACATTCCTGTTTAGATAACATTTTAAGAAAATTTTTCAATTGCGTGTAAACTCCTTGCTTGAACTTGCATGACCTGTGTGCTGTGCTATAAATTAAAAAAAAAATTACTTACCGACCTTGGGTTTCATGACAAAAAGAAACCCCGAGGGTTTTATATGAGGCATTACGGCCAAGTTAACCTGTATGTTTAGATACTGTTTACGTGCAAGTGTGATGAAAATAGTAGATTATTAACCAAGGGGATAAAGCAGTGTCTTCTGTCGCGGCTGACGATTTAAATCGCGAGCGTAACGAAGGACTCGAGGTTTACTCCCGAGCATAGCGAGGGTGTCAACAACTTAAATCACGAGCGAAGCGAGGGATTTTAGACGAGTCCTGAGTGTAGCGAGGGATTTAAGTTCACCCAAGACTAAGACAGCTTTATCACCGAGAAAAAAAATCCTCTACTTTTCATACCATTTGCGAAAAATTTAACACAATACTAATATGAGATAAGCATTTATTAAAAATAATGAAAATTAAAAGTAAAAGTTAACATTCGAAACATTGGTCCAATTATCAAAGGCATCAAGCTCATACGGCCTCGTCGGTTTTCGTAATTTTATTTAATCCCATAAAAACAATACTTGTCAAAAACCCAAGTCTCGCAACTTAGTTGTTCTACCGTAACAAGTTGTAAGATCCATGTAATACCAAGTCGGTTATTAATTTATTCAGTCCCTACTTAAGGGACCTTCTGTCTTAAGTTGTTACGTAATTATCTAACCTAACGACATCTTATAGTGACCATATCAATATTTAAAATCTTTGCCGTTTTAAATAAATAGATTGACTCGGCCATCGCATGAAAACACAATATATCTCACAAGACACAACCCACAACAACACCGAGTGAAGCTAGCGCGAGTGGTGCTGTGGCGGGAAACGAAGCGGTTACATCGGTCGACATGGCGCGATCACCGGCTCTCTTTGGGTTGAGCTCTGGACGTGTACGGTTGTGTTGTGCTTAGTTTTGCGTTATTAAAGTTGAGATTGTCTGTGTTGTCTATATTTGTGAATATACAAGTTATTCCTCACTTTTGTCTTGTTTATAAATCCTTAATCAGCAGTACCAGTAAAAATAGTTAACATCAGAAGTGGGATACAATAAAGAATATATCTATCTATCTATCTATCTATGGGTACTTAACAAGAAAAGCAAAACTAAGTGCAAACATAATTCGTGCAAGATACGCGTCGAGTAGCAACAGCGTAAGGTTAACAGAAACTGTAAGTACAAATCTAAATATCCCGATGATACCTGAGTTTGAGCCGTGTGACCTTGTGAATTTAATTGAAATTAATGCATCTACATTTAAACGGTCTGATAGTATTGTTTGTTATCAAGTTAAACTAAATATTTAAGTCAAAGTTAAAAGTTAAAGGATAAAGTCAAAGTTAAAAGTTAAAGAGACGTAACGAGTGTGTGATTAGGATTACGTATCCATAACATGTGACAGGTTTGCTTGTGGAAAAAAAAGTATTTCTTAGTCTTTTAAAGTTAAAAAGAAATATATTTGGCCTCATGTAGGTAGTTGAATTTACAAGAAAGGTGACGTAAAAGTATTATTTAATTCTGTAGGTCAGTTTTTAAAACACGTGAGTTTTAGCGGGTTTTCTGCATGGTTATGTCTATAAACCAGGGCATGTAACCAATCATAGTAGCTCAAGTATTCGGGATTAAATACTAAAAGGACCAAATAGTTGTAATGTTTCGTTAGTTCGGAAAAGAAAGGAACTATTGCGGTGGTAATCACAAATAAATTCAGTGTAAAGTGTAAGTCTTGTACAAGAATCTGGAGGCGTCTTGTTACAATAAAAAGATCGAAGCGGTCGAAGGTAGAAAAATATGATACCGTCCTAACTACTTGCCTTTGTAGAAATAGGTACCTAGTAGTCGGATATCATATTTTGTTATGGAACGCAATTTAGAGATAACTGAACTACCTGCTATTATGAATGATATTTAAAGAATTTTCAAGGAACAGTGTAAAGAGGGTAGTTTAGGTAAATTTATGTTCTTAATTCTTAATGTGATTGGTGAGTTGTTGATTGGTCGTAACGTAACAGTAGTGTCTTGTTTAAGGCTGCGCCGAGTAAAATAACTCAAAACGGTCTTCACTACTAAAGGAATATAACCTATAATAGTACTTTAATTACCATACAAAAATATGAAATGAACACTAGAATAAATGTGTTAGCAAACATAGTTGGCAAAATTTAAAAATATTTTATAGTTTATTAAACAAAAATACATAAAGTTGGACAAAAATCCTTACAAAACATGCTCGTGCGTCGCTGAATTTTGATAGTAAACTGTTGAATTTTTTCATAAACTTCAATTCATATTATTCTCTAATTATCATACTATCATTTACAGCTTTAACATTTCAAAAATGTCGCTTGGTTGTTTTAATTTTAATTTTTTCTTCTAATTTGCGCGCTATTTTGAACCATACGCAACGTACACCGGTCGAAAATTCAGTCGTCCACGGGAGCTCAGAGAGGGGTCACGTCTCATCGTGGAGCGTTTCGCCGGTAACGATAATTCGCGATCTATTGTGTACGTATGTATTGCAGCAATCCGTTGAATAACATAAGTCTAATTTTTTGTTTTTTGAGTACGATTTATTATGCATACCCAACAATTACTTTTTATTCTTCAATATATATTTCTTTAACATTTTTTTTTCAATATTTGTTTTATTATGGGCGTTTTAAATGTAAAAAAAAAATATTATTAGAAGAAAGTTGGCGCAAATTTTCGAAAAAAATGCCATTCTCATAAAAAGTACGTATTTCTATTTTGTGATGTTATTATTGCTTTTTAACCGACTTCAAAGAAAAGGAGAAGGTTCTCAGTTCGTCTTAAACTTTTTTTTATGTATGTAACCTCAAACTCGAAGACGGCTGGACCGATTTGGAATTTTTTTTTCGTTTGAAAGGGTATACTTTCTAGTTGGTTCCATTGTTATGAAATCAGGATCTGATGATGGGATCCTGGAGAAAGCGAGGGAACTCTTTAAATATTATAGGCACACCTATAGCGTTTTGGATATTTCTAATAGTACCTTGTGCAGTTGCTCCCGAAAAGCACAATTTGAGGAAGTGAAAGTGATGATGAAGACTTTTTTCAAACATTCGATATGGGTATCGTGTAATGGGTTTTTGGGGGTGGTAATTGCAAATCTGGCATTCATTTTAAAATCCAAGATGGCGGATGCAACTTTTTCTCAAACAATCGATATAAGTATCGTGTAATGGGTTTTTGGGGGTGGTGATTGCAAATCTGGCATTCATTTTAAAATCCAAGATGGCGGATGCAACTTTTTCTCAAACATTTGATATGGGTACCGTGTAATGGGTTTTTGGGGGTGGTGATTGCAAATCTGGCATTCATTTTAAAATCCAAGATGGCGGATGCAACTTTTTCTCAAACATTTGATATGGGTACCGTGTAATGGGTTTTTGGGGGTGGTGATTGCAAATCTGGCATTCATTTTAAAATCCAAGATGGCGGATGCAACTTTTTCTCAAACATTCGATATGGGTATCGTGTAATGGGTTTTTGGGGGTGGTGATTGCAAATCTGGCATTCATTTTAAAATCCAAGATGGCGGATGCAACTTTTTCTCAAACATTCGATATGGGTATCGTGTAATGGGTTTTTGGGGGTGGTGATTGCAAATCTGGCATTCATTTTAAAATCCAAGATGGCGGATGCAACTTTTTCTCAAACATTTGATATGGGTACCGTGTAATGGGTTTTTGGGGGTGGTGATTGCAAATCTGGCATTCATTTTAAAATCCAAGATGGCGGATGCAACTTTTTCTCAAACATTCGATATAGGTATCGTGTAATTGGTTTTTTGGGGGTGGTGATTGCAAATCTGGCATTCATTTTAAAATCCAAGATGGCGGATGCAACTTTTTCTCACACATTCGATATGGGTATCGTGAAATGGGTTTTTGGGGGTGGTGATTGCAAATCTGGCTTTCATTTTGAAATCCAATTTAAAACACATACGATATCCATATTGCATGTTGGAGAAAAAGTTGCATCCTTCGTGGATGCAACTTTTTCTCCAACATTCAATATGGATATCGTGTGTGTCTACTAAGTTAAATACACTGATAACCTTCAAGGGTTTATTGCTAAGTATAATTAACAAAGTAACATAACGGCTAAAATTATCGCTAAATGATGAAAATGAGTGCACCCGGTTGCTGTTCGAAATACACTAAGCTCGCGGCGAACTTAGTGCGACCGCATTATATCGCTTGCTCAGCAAACGAGGTCGATTGCAAAATATTGCATCAAACATCGTGTAATAGGTTTTTGGGCAAACCGATTGCGATCCTTACATTCATTTTAGAATTTACGACGAAAGTTCATTGGCTACTTTGTTAGCTTACAATTTACACTGGGTTATTGACAATTTAACTGATCCTAGGTTAAGTGACTATTCAGTATTATCTAGGGTATCTAATAATACTGAAATTAATTGTTTAAACCCTTAGATGTGACAAAGGAGAGTTATAATAACAAAATTTTACTATATCATCAGAATATAAATCGTTTCTCCGGCAAAATATTAGATGAGGAAATGTTAATAGATAAATATGATATAGATATCTTATGTTTTTGTGAAACCTGGCTAAAACCAGATAGAATGTTGTTTAAAATTATTTTTTTTCTTTTACTAGTGCATACAACAGGTCCTCAGTAGGAGGTGGTACTTTAATATTACGTAATAATTCTCTTAGATATAAGGAACAAAAATATATCACCGCTTGCTCTGTTGATTGCTTGTGTGAGGTAGCATGTACAGAAGTTGAAGGCCAAACTTTCTTAAGTGTTTATAGACCACCAGCATCAAACTTGTCATCATTCTTAATGATAATGGGAGAAATTTTAAGTGCCTAAGCTTATAAGAGATAATAAATTAGTTTTCATTTGTGGTCACCTAAATATTGATTTGTTAGTAAATTCACCTGAACACTGCAAGCTTACTTCATTGTTTGGTTCATTTAACTTAAAATGCACATACAAGGAAGCAACAAGAATAACAGCAACATCAGCTCAATGCATAGATAATATTTATACTAATTGTGCCATAAAATACTCGTCTCAAATTAGTGGAGTTAGGTCTGACCATACAGGTCAACTAGTATCCTTTGAGTTGGTTAAAAAGCGGCAATTAAATAAGACTATTAAATTTAGGCCGCTAACTAAAAAGAAATTAATGTTTTTAATGATAACATGTAAAGTAATCTTTCAATGGCCAATTTTGACTCCCATGACCCCAATGAAAATTACAGGATATTTTTTCTTCACCGTGCCACGAATTTAGTAAGGCATGTCCAGTTAAAAAATTTCAAATGAGTAATAAATCTAAATTTAATGAATGTGCCACTGCTGGAATAAGAATAAGCTGAGACAATTTATACAACTTATACCATGAAAAATCATTGACTTCCGATGAAGCCTTCCATAATTATGTAAGAAACTACTCAAAGATATTTAAAAGAGTATGCGCCCTAAGCTAAATCTAAATCAGAAAGTAATAAAATTAGCATTTCTAACAATAAAATAAAAACTGTGTTGAAGGTGATAAACAAAGAAACTGGAAACACAAACCAACAGGGTTAGAATGATTTGACTTTGAACATCGATGATCAGGTCATCTCAGATAAGTCAAAAGTGGCTGAGAAGTTGGAAAATTACTTTACCAATATTCCAGTAGAGGTTACTAAATCTCTACATTCTTCGCCATTATCAGCAGAATCTTTTTTAAAGGAAAACTTCAATAAGGATATACCAACATTTTCATTTAAGCCCATTTCTATTGATGTAATTAAAAAGCATTCCAAAGTCTTAACATAACAAACACTGATGACTTATGGAGTGCATCTGTTAGGGTTCTTGGTAATATTATTGACTCAATTGCTGCTATCCTAACAGGCACATTTAATTAATGTATAGACAGCGGTAATTTTCCCGATTTAATGAAACATAGTAAAGTAGTACTAATTTTTAAGTCGGGTTGTAAGAGTGATCCCTCTAACTATAGACCGATATATGTGCTTCCAGCATTAAGCAAAATATACGAAAAAATCATGCTGGACCAGATGCTATCATATTTTAACTCAAATGGAATTCTGCATAGTCGGCAGTTTGGTTTCACGAAAGGTAGGTCAACAACAGACGCAGGAGTAGCGCTCATCCGTCACATTCTGGAATCTTGGGAGAAATCTCAGGATGCGATTGGCATATTTTGTGACCTCTCCAAAGCTTTTGATTGCGTTGACCACAAAACACTGATCTGTAAATTACACCATTACGGAGTTCGTGGATTCGTGTTCTGCTGACCTTGTTCTTTCATATTTATCAAACAGGCAACAAAAAGTTATTGTTAATGGAGCGACATCTGCAGGATCCCTAGCCAAGATGAGTGCTCCGCAAGGTTCAATTCTTGGCCCTTTCCTTTTTATAGTGTATATCAATGACATACATGATGACCAACTTATCGGATATTTTTTATTTGTAATTCCATTGTGCTGTATTAATTGGTCTATACGACAGTATAGACCAAAGTTTTAAATATAATTAAGCATATCTTAGAACTGGAAACATATCTTACAACTATATAATAATATAGGTTATCCATCAGAATTCAGACAGGCTTTAATTTATAATCATATTGTGGGAAGTACTAATTTCACACGGGTTCCCGTTAGTATATGCTTAAACTAGACTTATGGTCTCATGGTGCGTGGTGCGCTGGTTGCACGCTACTGGCATGATTGCTCTATGTTATCTCTTAAAAAGACTATTTTTTAAGAGATAACATAGAGCAATCATGCCAGTTTAAAAATTAATTTCAAATTGAAATTTAATTATTTAATTGAATTAATTTGAAATGAATTAATATACGCAGATACCCTACAACGCAGCTATACGCTGATTGTAAAGTGCTGACGGTTCGCCAGCTCTTTGTTCTTCAGTCTGTGCTTAGAATACATGCCAGCCTACCTCTATCTGATCCAAGAAAGCGTACATATATTCCTCCAAGTGTGCGATGCAAAACCTCATTTGCGAGACGCCAATATTATGTCTTAAGCCTTCAAATTTATAAAAAAATACAGAAAGAACTAAATATTATAGACATGAATAAATTCAATGTGAAATCAAAAACTTCTGATTGGCTTTTACAGCAAGATTATATTATAACTGAATCTTTGCTGTCACATGTCACCTGACTGATACACACACACATATACACACGACATACAAACATACACGCACACATACACACATTATACATCACACATATACATACACAATATCCATTACACATTCATTGTCACACACCCCTGTGCACACACAAATACGCACGCATTTACTTTTTTAATTACTTTTTATTTTTATTTAATATTTTAATTTTATTTTCACCTAGCATAATTAGATTACATAATAACATTTTTTTATTGTAACTAACATCAAATGTATTTGAAAATGGCTCTTCGACACACTTTCACGCTGTTAAATATTGCAATTATGTTTCAAGTAGCTTTTTTTTTGGCTGATCACTGTCTCTTAAGACACAGGCGTAGGCCTAGTTTAAGAGACAGGGTTCTTTACATTTGTATGCATAGACATTTTGTAAACATTTTTCTTCTGCAAGAACCAACTATGTAATACTTAGTTATGTTTAAATTTTATACTTTTAAATGGTACCATGTTGTAACTGTGTTTGTCTGTGTGCGTTTTTCTTTGGTAAATAAATAAAAATAAATACATTTAATTTTTTTCTTAAAATTCAAACGCGAGCCAAAAATAAAAAAAAAATCACAAGAAACAGTAGTAGGTATCTCTACTTAGTGGTAGAGATACCTACTACTGTTTCTTGTGATTTTTTCAAACTCAAAATGTTTTATTTCACATAGGCCTACATGGGCACTTATAAAACGTCAGCAGTTTGGCGCAGGGCACGGTTCGAAATTGGTCGTTTTCTATGGAGAAGATCCGGCAAGAAACTCCACAGTTACTCTTTTAAAATATCATTCTTACAATGTATCTATAATACAGGTTAATTACCTAATTAACCTGTATTATACCTATGAGAGGACATTAAAGCCTGTCTGAATTCTGATGGATAACCTATATTATTGTATAGTTGTAAGATATGTTTCCAGTTTTAAGATATGCTTAATTATATTTAAAACTTTGGTCATTACAAGATATTTTCTAAATTTAAACCCACGACCTACGTCATTTAAATTTAAAAGTCAATTATCTGAAATTAAGTATTTCAAATGGCGGGAGACTTTGTTAAACATAAAAAACACAGTGATACGACGTCAATGTGGAGCTATTTTTTAGTTGCGAATGATAGGAATAGTGCCAAATGTAACCGATGCTCAGCCATTCTCAAGACTTTGGATGGATCGACTAAGGGATTACATACACATTTGTCATCAAAACATAACATAAAGCTTATATCAGCTTCAACAAGTCTAGATTCTGATAATCTGAACACAGCACCGCCGCCAGCCAAGCGAAAGTTAAATGATTATTTTACTAAAAGTGCCGACGATAGCCTCGATGATGTTTTGGCAAGAATGATTGCATTAGATGGATTTCCATTCAGTATATTCATAACTTCAGATGATTCGAGAAAATTTGTCTTTGCAAAATACACGGATTTACCAAAGTCAGCCGTCACCATTCAAAAACGTGTCATGAATTACAGTGAAAAAATCAGAAAGCAAGTAACTGCAGAATTGAAACATTTGAAAAGTGCAGGTGAAAGATTTAGTCTTTCTTTCGACAAGTGGACTTCAACATCCAATAAACCATATGGTGTTGCCCAAACGAGAGTCTCGCAAGAGTCTTGCAATTAGCGATTATCCTATTGCTATTTATTAAACGGTAGTTGAGATCTCAGAACAATGTAACAGAGTCTGTTACATTATTGTTAAAAAGTATATTGTTAAAAAACTTAAAAGTCGAGATGACACGGAAGAAGAAGAAGGAAGATCAGGATCACAAACAGATGATGAGTTAATGCCACAAACCTCCCAATCCCAACCCCAATTGACACTAAAGGAAAAGTTATAGCTGGAAATTGATAAGAGTATGAAATCCCCAGATCGTGAAGTACAAATACAAAATTAATCGGGGTTGGCAAAATAGACGTGAAATAAGCCTGTTTGAAAATGGAGGAATTAGTGGATATCACTTAGAAACAGCATATAAGTATCTATTGTCTATTCCTCCAACCAGTGTAAAACCTAAACGAGCGTTTTCAGCTGCTGCTTATGTTGGTAATAAACGCAGCAGGCTTGGTAGTCAAACCTTGGATGCATTGATATTTCTACGATTGTATTTTCAAAATTCGAAATAAGTTTTATTTTCTTTTTATTTCTTACAAAGCATAGTATATTTTTGTCATTTTTTCTTTTCTTACTATACTGTGATATGTGTAGTGTACCAAAATTAAAAATATATATTTAAAGAAATTACTCGTTTTTTAGAGTTCAGTTGCCGAATGGCAAAAAACGGAACCCTTATAGTTTCGTCATGTCTGTACGTCTGTCTGTCTGTCTGTCTGTCTGTCTGTCCGTCCGTCCGTATGTCACAGCTATTTTATTCCAAATCTATTAAGACTATACATGTGAAACTTGGTAAGTAGATGTATTCTATGAAACGCTTTCCGATATTGAGAAAAAAATTAAAAATCATTTAAAATAAAGGAACATACTACTACCCCATACATGGAACTAAAACTGAAAATATATTTTTTTTTCATGAAACTTATGCGTGTGTGGTATTTATAGACAGGTCTTTAAAAAAGACATGGGGGTTTCTGAAACCACTTTTTCATAAAGTCAATCGTTTAAAAGATATAAGCTTCCAAAGTGGTCAAATGTGTATCCCTCCCTCTAACTTCTATAATAGTGGAGTGAAAAATATAAATATATATATACAACGTGTAACGGAAACCCCATATCTAACCAAAAGGGCTGAAGACAACATTTGGTATGGAGTCTCTATGCACAGTTTCAGCACAAAATAACTGACTTAAAGAATTGATACCAAATTATTGGTTTCACATATTTTTTGAATACCAATCATAACAAACGTGTCACAGCACTACGAGGGTCAATAACTTTCCACGTCACTTGCCAATAACACGATAATTCTTTTCGTTCTTCTTAATTTGAAAAATTCGGTCTCTGGTATCAGTGTACTGGAATTTGTAATAAGTTCTACACATGTAGACTTAGGATTACAAAACCCTTGCCATATCGTTTGTTATCTTCCAAAGAAGCCATGCACTTGATATGTATATACCCTTTAAATTACACGTTGTATATATATATATATATATATATATATATCTATAGATCTTAATGTAAACTTTCAATCAAAGTTAGTTTTAAAGAGATCGAGTTAGCAGTTTTTGAGATACAGCATATTTTCTAAAACCGCAAATATAACTTTGTAATTCATACAAATACTATGAAAAACAAAGTTATTTGGCGTAGTTGCAAAAAATGTAAATAAGCTAGTTTTAAGAAATTTGTAAGTTTTAGTTTTTTGTCAAGTAAATATACATATTATATTATATTATTATAGTTACTACGGAACCCTTCATGGGCGAGTCTGACTCGCACTTGGCCAATTTTTGTAAAATGTTATAATAAGCAATATAACATTACATTTATAGATTTCTTTTATTTTTTTTTTCTTTTAAATTAAGTTACACTTGATACATATATTGTTATGAAATAAATTACGCTTATATTTTCTGCGAAGTAAGTTCGCTAGACAGCATTAATGAAAAAATGTTTTTTTGGTATGGCCCCACGTATATATAATACAGTACCGAATGTTATTAAAAATATGACAGTACATCAGAATTTAAACGAGCACTAAATGAAATTTTAATAAACAAAACTTATTTCAGTCTGGTTTTATTATGACATTACATAATATTTTTTTTTATTTCATACTGGTTTTATTATTCAAATAAGTACTGCATACCCATCTACCCTAACTTGCTACTTACCCAGTTTCGAAGCGTCAATAGCCTAATGGATAAGGTGTCGGACTTGTGATCGAGAGGTCGCAGGTTCGAACCCCACCCATTACACTATTGACGTGAACCCACTCCAGACACAAGCATATTTAGCTTAGTTGGAGGGGTTAACAAGATTGCTAGTAATGTGAAATGTACCCACATTGCTAGTATTCTTTAAAATAAAATCTGAGGAGTTTAATATATAAAATCAAAGTTTTATTGCAATAGGATGAATAGTGAGGGAACGGATAATGTATTACTACAGTAAAAACATATAATTTATTAAATTTATTTTTGTGATTTATTTACGTACCTACTTGCTTCATTTAGATCCATCCAGCCGTTTGAGCGTGAAGAAGTAACAAACATGCAAACAGACACATTCATTCACAAACTTTCGCCTTTATAATATTAGTGTGATAAATAAAACCATCTAAATAATTAATATTCGTTTTTCAAGTTTATTCAACATAACGACAAAAAATTAAAAAATGCAAAGTTAGCAAACTTCGTTTTGCAACGGCAAGCGGGCCTCGAGCGAACTTGTCATTGTGTGTGTGACAACGCACACGACTAGCCCGCTGCAGTAAATACCTATTTTCCGCGCGTCTCGTAGGCTCGACACCCTCTTAATGTACAGACAAATAAGCGATGGACTGACATTTCAGTAACATTGAAAACATTTTTAAAGTGTTAGACGTATCACGTTCGAATAGTGCGAATAAGTATATTGGTTAACTGTTAAGGAACTAATGTTACTATTAAATAGGCCATGGGGTGTTTATTAATGTGAAAGATTTAATAACACGATATTAAAATTAATGTAAAGTATAAGAGCTGAGTCAAGTCAGGATAGTTGTGATGAGTGTATATTTATTATGTAACATTACAACAAGTTTCTATAGTAGTTAAGACAAACCAATAAGGGCCGTTCGTTTTGAAGAGTTCTTAGACTAGATAATGCGTAAAGATAGTGACAGTTATTGTCCTGTGCTTAGAGACATTGATGTGCATACTATGGACGTCAGATGACAATATGAGAGGAAGTGAGAGATCAAGTAAATGACATGAAGGAGTGGCCGAGTCGGAGAATAAAATCCTTAATAATTGGTATTTTGAGTAAATCACGCGTTGGCAAGTTAAATAGATTATACAGGCATTTATTTACAACTAGTCCTATTCTGCTTATTTAATTTATGCGTGTTATGGTTCAATATAAAAATATAATTTAGGGTAGGTGTGGTGTGCTGAAGCAGTTACTGAATAAGACTAAAGGAGTAAACTGGACCAGGCACTACTTCGAACCAAAGGACTGAACTAGGTTTCATAATCATTTATTTAAAACTAGCCTATTATGCTTATTCAATTTATGCGTGTTATGGTTTCATACAAAATAATATAGGTATGTGCTGGTCTGCCAGAACTTTAAAGTGTTCACGATCCAGGGTAGGAGTGGTGTGCTGAAGCAGTTACTGCCTAAGACTAAAGGAGTAAACTGGACCAGGCACTACTTCGGACTAAAGGAGTGAACTAGATTTCAGATTTTGTCTAAGTCTAAAGACAAAATTCTATGAGTTGGGCAGATCAGTATATCAAAAATGATGCGTCTCGCAAGGTTTCCTGGGCCTAAAGGGGACTAGAATAATTTTCTCTAATGTTTCAAGTTTAGGGAAGAAGTAAAAGAGATCAAGATGATGTTCCTATTGGCGGTGTTCTGATACTTGTTTTATTTTCAGAAGCATAGTTTTGGCTTGTGTGACGGTGTACGCAGGTGCTGTTGGTTGGAGTGTGCCTGAGGTCATGCACGATGCAGGAGAGCCGTGTTGGCAACACCGAGTGAAGCTAGCGCGAGTGGTGCTGTGGCGGGAAACGAAGCGGTTACATCGGTCGACATGGCGCGATCACCGGCTCTCTTTGGGTTGAGCTCTCGACGTGTACGGTTGTGTTGTGCTTAGTTTTGCGTTATTAAAGTTGAGATTGTCTGTATTGTCTATATTTGTGAATATACAAGTTATTCCTCACTTTTGTCTTGTTTATAAATCCTTAATCAGCAGTACCAGTAAAAATAGTTAACACAAGTAATACATATATAAATTAAATTGTTTATTACGATTGCCAAGTCAATCTATTTATTTAAAACGGTAAAGATTTTTAATATTGATATGGTCACTATAAGATGTCGTTAGGTTAGATAATTACGTAACAACTTAAGACAGAAGGTCCCTTAAGTAGGGACTGAATAAATTAATAACCGACTTGGTATTACATGGATCTCACAACTTGTTACGGTAGAACAACTAAGTTGCGAGACTTGGGTTTTTGACAAGTATTGTTTTTATGGGATCTCATTGCTTTTTGTAGAAAGTCCTACTTTTTTCCTTTCCGGTACCTTCTACTTCTTGTATACCAGCAACGAGTTTTCTTAAAGCCCTCTCTCTGTCTTATGAGCTTTTCTTATTTTTGTAGGTAGCCTTCCTTTTTTTATTTTCCGGTACTACTTCTTGAACTTCAGCTAAAGTTTTTTTTAAAGCCCACTCCCTGTCTCTGTGGGTTTTTTTCGGAGGCTTTGATACGCGCATATGAATACGCACGTACGTCTTTTGCATTAGTTAGTAATAATTAATGCCGCACTCGTAAAACGTCTCGGTTAAAGTTAATCCATAAGTAAGTAATTATGCAATTTCGGGCAATTTACTCTACTTAAGACTCCCCAATACTCTTAATACTTCTTTCTTTTTTATTCCGTTGACCATTTAACAAGTTACCTTTGAGCATAATTATTATATCTAGGTACCTATCTACACTGGAAGACACGGTGGAGCATATGGTCGAGGTGTGCCCTGCATGGGTGGAGCACCGTCGTATCCTCATAGAAGCGATCGGCGGCGGCGACTTCTCGCACCCTGCTCTGGTTTAGACCATGGTGCGAAGCGAGAGGGAATGGGATGCAGTCACCTCCTGCTGCGAAGCAGTCATGCTAGCGAAGGAGGAGGCCTAACGTGCGAGGGAGAGGCAACTCTCTTCTTCGCGCCCCAGCCGCCGGGGCAGACGCCCCGGGCGTCGTGGATCGCGAGTCGATTTCGGGCCACCGTAGGCGCGGGCCTGCGGATGGCGAGCAGGGGTCGCTCACCGTCCGGTAAGGACCAGGCCCGGGTCGGCGGCGCGTTGTGTTCCACGCGCGCCTCAAAAAGCTGTTAATACCAGTGACGGGGCCTCATAGGGCCATTGCCTGTCGGGGTTTGCGGGAAAGTTCCATCGAGATACCGCGGCCTCGGAACTTTAGGGCTTCCGAAGGAACAGGGTGGGTGTTTAGTCAGTAGAATTCTGATACACCCGCGCGGAAGAAGTCATTCGATGATATTTTTCACCAAGAAAAAAAAAAGTACCCATCTACATCTATTATTTCATTATATTATACAAGTACACTGATTAATTAACTGCAAATGTAACTTTGTAATCCTATATATTTATATGGGATTACAAAGTTATTTATGCAGTTGATGTATCTAGACAACTGGAACGAAATTGAAAAATATTATAGTTTTTCCTTGATTCATATACTAAACACTAATTGTATTCTAAATTTGAAGCTTCTATGTCTGCTAGAAGTGCTTTAGACTTTTGATGATCGGTCAGTCAGTGAGTGACAAAATACACAAAATTAAGGAAATTTGACTCCTTATAATTCTTAAACTCCTGGTTCAAATTGAATGAAATTTGAAATATACCGTAATTCAGGCTTCTAGTTTTATCCACAACGAAGTTATAGGGGGTCGAAAATGGCCTGAATTGCTTCGAGAAAAGAATGGTACGGCCGTGCCGCTTTTTTGCTCGACTTGGTGGGGGCACTGCCGTGCCCCCAGATAATCATAACTACATAATAAATGCGTATTCCTTTTTCAAAAAGATGTATAATGCTTTATTTAGAAACTCAATGGTGTAAACACAGATGTAGTTCAGTATAAATATCGGTAAGTAGGTATTCCAAACTTAGAACAACAACGCATAGAAGGATAGTACGAGGGCAAAAAGTGAGGCAACTAAAACTTAGCCATTTTTGGCTAACTTTGCTCGACGAGTCATCAGTACTCAAGGTCACATTCTGCCGAACAGAGCTCGCGAGTAAATAATTTAAAACGACCGTTTGTAGCGTAAAGGGATGTCATAGTCCTTCAGGAAAACAAAAAACGTGTAATCAAATTACATTTCACAAGTAAATACTTACATTTTATACATTATATTTAAGTAAATCGACCATCAAACAAAAATTCTAATAACCTAACTTATCACAATTCAATGTTAGCAACATTGAATTATGAATAGTGAGGAAAAAAATACCCATATTGATTTCTATTGTGCTTATTTTTGTTTAAAAAAAATTTAGTTTTGGCGGCAATTATGTTTGCATCAAACTAAACTATATTTATTTACAGCTACTACCTACAGTGTTTTATAACTATAAGTTACTGTTAGTTCGAAGAGTGGCATCATAAAGATGACAATTTTATTGATTAAGATTTTTTTCATTTAAGTAATGTTCTCAATAATATTTTTCTATTTCATAAATACAACACATACTTGTAATTGATATCAAACGAGATTTTTCAAGCAATTACTACATTTCTATAATATCATTATAACACATTACACATCAAACATTCTAAACGCAATAAACGATATCTCATTTCGTTTACCTTCCGTAAATATATGTCATATAAGTCATATTACATGAAAAAACATCATCTTATTTAGTTTCACATCATAAAATACTTGATTTGATCCAGCAACATAATAGTGCGTTTTCCCATTTTTGTGGTAATGGTACTGGTAATGGTATCACTGAAAGCTATATTTGTGTGCGTTTGAAGAACGTAGACACATTCGGCTCACGCACACAAAGAAAATAAAGTGGACACACGAAATCGCTCGTGTTTTGTTCTAGACGCCTCTTCTATGCGTTGTTGTTCTAAGATTCCAAATTTAAATCACATTCTCCCCCTAGAGGATGAATGAAATTCAGTACAATTTTCTTTACAGATTAAAAATGACTATTGTTATGTTCGCTTTTTGTGGCATGGAATGTCACTTTTTTGAGCAAGTGGTACGAAAAAATGTTTAACTTTCATTTTAAGCTTTTTTGTAAGATAGAATAGAATAGGTCTTTATTTGCTTGGAATGTAGGTACATAAAAATAAGTTGTCAAATACATAAAATAATCCATGTACATTCTGCCTTAGTGTGGCATGCAAAGTGCTATACAAAATTGATTATAACAAATAAAATTGATTAAAAAAAATAAAAAAATATAATTAAAAAATATAGAAATTAATTCAAATATTACAAATTATTGTCAGTTAGGAAATCTTGCACAGAATAATAACATTTCTTAACAAGTAATTGTGTGATTATTTTTTTTAATTTTTGCAACGATAAGTTTTTAATTTTGTCAGGTATTTTATTAAGTATAGATTTTAGGAGCCATACAAATCACATTTCTTTTCATTAAGGTAGTTTTAAATAAGTCTGTGTGCAATAAATTCTGGTATTGAGATCTCACAGCTGTACTTCTTTTTCTTGTTTCTATTAAAGTTGCAAATAGACATCGATTTGTTATAACAAATATTGCTACCTCAAGGATATAAAGGCACGGGAAAGTTAATAATTGATGAGACTTTAATGTAGGTACACAACTGTGAGTTGATTTGAGGCTAGAGATAGCCCTCAGTCAGCGCTTTTGAGCTTTGGAAGTGCTTTCTCGTTCACTACAGTGACCCCAAAAAATAACACCAAATCTCAAGATAGAAATTACTAGACCATGATAAGCAATTAATATTGTCGGCAAATTAATCTTTTTTGATAGATTACGCAACATATATGCAGCTGTGCCTAAACGTTTACATATATCCTCTGCTTGCTGCTTCCACGTTAACAGGCTGTCAATTAAGATTCCTAAAAATTTTGTACAGTTCACTTTATCTACAGTTTGATATAGGGATATTTCACAACATTTGATTATTCATCGCCACTTTCACCCCCCATACCTAGTAAATGGCTGAACTGATTTTGACATACATATCTAAGAACCATCGCCGGAAAACATGTTTTCTAAAAAAACCGCATCGAAATCGGTTAATCCGTTTAGAAGCTACGGTGCTACAGACAAACACACAGACACGCGGTCAAACTTATAACACCAGGGGGTGTAATAAGTTTGACATTGTGTCCTTTTTTGCGTCGGGGGTTAAAAACAATATTTAGCCGGCCAGTATAAAGCACAGATATCTTTTGGCCATAAATCAACAAGGAAGATGAGAGCATTTATCTTATCTATACAACGTGTAACGGAAACCCCATATCTATCCAAAAAGACTGAAGACACATCTGGTATGGAGTCTCAATGCAAAGTTTCAGCTCAAAATAAGTGACTCACAGAATTGGCACCTAATTATCGGTTTCATATGTTTCTTGAATACCAATAATAACAGACGTGTCACATCACTATGAGGGCCATCAATTTCCACGTCACTTGCCAACAAAATGATAATTCTTTTCATTCTTCTTAATTTGAAAAATTCGGTCTCTGGTATCAATGTATTGAAATTTCTAATATGCTCCACACATAGGATTACAAAACCCTTGCCATATCGGTTATTATCATCCAAAGAGGCCGTGCACTTGGTATGTATATACCCTTTAAATTACACGTTGTATATACTAATATTACAAAGCGGAAAAGTATGTTTGTTTTTTTTTTGTTTAAACACCCTAATATTCGAAATTACTGCGTGCATTCTAATGAAATCTGGTATGAAAGTAGCATGAGAAAGATAATGGGCACCCGAATGCAAAGGAAGAAGGGTTACTCTTTTATCGTGATTAAGTCCACGGGAGCAAAGTCCCGCGTGACTGCTAGTGTAACTACCAATAAACTTTCGAGTTGTAATTACGTACAATTACATACTACAAAAAGTAAATAGTATTCAGAATACTAATTAATATTCACTTTTCCTGCACTTCCGAGTTATTTTTAGCAATCACAGGAAATCCCTTCTAAAGTTTTAAAAGGTGAGTAATGTAATGTACTTTTCAACCGACGACAAAAAAAGGAGGAGGTTATCAATTCGACGCGTATATTTTTTCACCGATTACTCGAAGACGGCTGAACCGATTTGGAAAATTATTTTTTCATTCGAACGGGTATACTTCGAAATTGGTCCCATTGTCACCAAGTCAGGATCTGATGATGGAATCCTGGAGAAATCGAGGGAACTCTTCAAATATTATAGGCAGACCTATGGTGTTTTGGGTATTTCTTATAGTAACTTGTGCAGTTGCTTTCAAAAAGTACCATTGGGGGAAGTGGAACTGATGAGGAAGACCACAGATGGCCGCCGAAACTGCTCAATAATAAGTATTGAGTGGTCACAATGCATATGGTGATGTAGAGCTGATGGTGAAGTACCAGAAGAACTCTCAACAATTAACGGCCCAGCATTGGGAAAAGCAATATTTTGTAAAAGGTTATAAGTAAATGACATTTAGGCTCTTGTAACTAGGTAAATTAAAAATCAACCAACTAAAAAGAGTTAAATAAAAACTTTTTAACAAAAAATTAAACCGACTCCCAAAAAACACTGCAAAATGAAAAATAACTTTAATTTCGGAAGTCGGTGCCAAAAACGAAAATACAAAACTAAAGACACGTCAAGAGTGAGCCCAAAAGTAATAAAAAAAAAAGTTAAGGGTATAATTCGTCAATAGATAAGGTACCGGGATTTGTGATCGAGAGGTTGCAGGCTCAAACCCTATCCATTACACTTTTACCGTGAATCCACTCCAGGCACAAGCATATGTAGATTAGTTAGTTAGATGTTTAACAAGATTTCTGTTAATGTGAATTTTACCCATATTGCTAGTTCTCTTCAAACAAACAAAAATTACATGCAAAGGAAATGTCTCTTCCTTTGCATTAGCAAGAGACATTCTGAAAATAAAACAAGCAAGTGCTATTTAGATTTGCACTTCAAGGGTTACGTACCATAAACGAAAAAATTATGTTTCTTGTATAGAACCTCCTCGGTTAATGATTTCACAATAAATTATATATTTTTTATTATTATTTGTAGTTATTGCGACGGTAAAAACGCAGACATAGAGAAAGTTTAAATTTTATAATTACTACTAGTTTATTGACGACACAAATGGAGCAGTATTTGAGTGATTGGCTGCAGACTGCCCTACGTGTCGCGGATTCGATTCTCGCACCGGTACAAAAATTTTTAGGGGCTGCAAATAGTGTTTACGGGTCTAGGTTTTCATAAAAATGTACTCACGATACAGTAGAAATTCAATGTGGGGCAGTATTTTTATTACATAAAAACAGCCAGTCAGATGAACGGACAGATAGCCGCGTGGCCTCAGCATTAAGGTTTTGTTTGAGACAAGTAGGTTCTCTCTCTGTAGCTAGTCCTACGTGACTAAAGATCGTGATCACCATTCATCACCATACTTATATTTTTTTATTTTTTTATTGTTAGTCATTATTATTTTTTATTTGAATTGTATTTTGTGTCTTTTGTTGTACGAAATAAACGTTTTATCTATCTATCAGCTGTTCGTTAGAATTTTCCATTTATTGCGAGCGGCGGACATTGATAAGAACATTTTACAAATCTGTGGAAGGTGTTCGGCTTCAGGTACTCCGACCATCGTAACGGAGATCTTCCTTTAGATCTCCAACCGTTTGCGCAGATGATCAGTTACTCCAGGTTCTCATCTATGGATAATATAGGCAGACGATCTTCTATACTGAGCTCTTTAAGTATAGAAACATTAGTGCGGAACGAAGTCGTCCACATATCGAATACATAATCTTTAGGATACGAAACTATAAAATGTTTCTTTCTACTTCCAGGTAATATTATTCAAAACGCTGCATCAGCAATATTTTGCAAAATAAAAACGTTCCAAATATAGCGAAGAAATCGTTATGTAAATCAACCCATTCGTAAATGTAATAAATTTCGATGATTATGTCTCCTTGGAGAACCAAATTTCAGAATTTGTTTCCTTTATCAAGATAATTTGTTTTTTTAATGAACAAAAATTTGCGGGAATAGATGAGGAAAATGTTCTTTTATTCTGTTCGCTATCAAAACAAGCAGGATTTAAAATATGGGACCTTTTCCCTGTAGTGGGGCTGTACAGTCTTCATAAAAAACGTTACACTCAATAACAAGAATATATACAACATAAATGCTTCAGTGTATGAATAAAAGATTATTCAGCAGTAGGCAAAACCAAAAAAAGAACCACTACTGCATATTTGCTGCATAAACAAAATTGGAATATATTCATATTCATTTATTCTTCAGATGACATTTAAAAGTAACATGTCAATTTCCCATACAGATATTTTTTTAATGGTTTGTCATTTGGTTGTTTTTTTCATGAAGGTATGTATGTTCAGAAAATGATTGTTGCTTTCAGATACCAAGTGTGTTAGAACTACAACATCTACATTTTATCTATGCAGCTTTCCCATATCTAGAATCTTAATAAAAAGTAAAAAAAAATAGCACACAACCCGGGCCGGCCAGGAAATTCATTACCTTTATATTTGAAATCAGTTTATTAGAAACAGTGTACTTTGTCCCAAAACCAATATGCTGCAAATCTAATATGAAAATGGGTGGGACACATCCGCATAATGACGCAACAGAATTGGGCAAAAATAGCCAATGATTGGTTTCCAAACAACAAGAATCGGCACATGGTATGCCCAGGAGGATATGACGTGACGATTTTGATTCCTACCAAAAAAATTGGACAGATATAGTCATTAGCAGAGAAAAGTGGATGAAAGGAATAGAAGCCTTTGCCATGCAATGAGTTACAATAGGCTCATAATCTTACTAATATTTTAAATACGAAAGTTTGTGAGGATGAATAGATTACTCTTTCACGCAAAAATTACTGAACAAATCTGAATGAAATTTGGTAAGTAGATGGTTTACATCATGGAATCATCATTTATGCTTTTTATCCCGGAATTCCCACGGGATCGGGATTTACGCGGGAAAACTCTCCCACGCGAAAAAGTCACGGGCAGAAGAAGAAAAAGAGAAAAAAATAATTGCAGATCCACTTTCTTCACCAATAAACACAATCTCCACATTTAATTTTCATTTGCTTTTTAAAGATATATGTATATCTATTTATATAAGTATTTATTCATATATATTATTTATGTAGATTTCTATTTTATGATACTTCGATTTTATGATATAAGGTTTTTTTTTGTGTTATCACTATTATTATCATTATTTTTTCCAATATAATTTTCACGTACATATTGCACCTTCCACTCTATCTCTTCACCACTCATGGTTGACTGGTAGAGAATGCCAGAAAGCCTTTGTACGGTGGCCGGCACATCAAACTACTCCAATCTGTCAAAATAATTTAATAGATTTACAACTTTATTACAACACTAGCTTTTGCCCGCGACTTCGTCCGCGTGGAATAGTTACTTTGGGCTAACGTTAAATTTAACCCCGATTTTGAAGCATTCTTCATTGGCGCTCCGCTCCTATTGGCCTTAGCGTAATGATACAATATAGCTGTGCCCGCGACTCCGTCAGCGTAAGTTAATGTATTGGTAATATTGTTTAGATCACGTTCACATGAGGCTTAAGTACCTAGAGAACGCTTCGACCGCGAGACGCGTCGAGCGCGGCGACCGATTCTCAAAAATAATCCTTATAGCATGATTCAGTATTCACGCGCGATGGCTTCTTATTATAAGCGTATTTCATGTATAACTTTGGTGTTTCTATACCGATTTATATGATTCTTTTTACGGTTTCGTAGCCGAATGGCAAAAAACGGAATCTTTATAGTTTCGACATGTCTGTCCGTCTGTCTGTCTGTCTGTCTGTCCGTCCGTCTGTCACAGCAATTTTATTCCGAAACTATTAGGACTATACATGTGAAACTTGATAGGTAGATGTATTCTGTAAACCGCTTTCCGATTTTGAGAAAAAAATTAAAAAATATTTAAAATAAAGGGGGGCTCCCCATACATGGAACTAAACCTGAAAATATTTTTTTTCATGAAATCGATGCATGTGTGGTATCTATAGACAGTTCTTTAAAAACGACATCGGGGTTTCTAAAACCACTTTTCCATAAAGTCAATCGTTTAAAAGATATAAGCTTCCAAAGTGGTAAAATGTGTGTGTGGCGGACACAACCTCTAACTTCTATAATAATGGAGTGAAAAATCTAAAAAAAATATATGTCTGTAGATCTTAATATAAACTTTCAACCAAAATTAGTTTGAACGAAATCAGTTCAGCAGTTTTTGAGATACAGCATATTTTCTAAAACCGCAAATATAACTTTGTAATTCATACAAACACTATGAAAACAAATTTATTCGGCGCAGTTGTAAAAAATGTAAAAAAGCCAGTTTTAAGAAATTTGTAAGGTTTTTTTTTCAAAACAAATTTATTTGGCGCAGTTGTAAAAAATGTAAATAAGCTAGTTTTAAGAAATTTGTAAGGTTTTTTTTTCGTCAAATAAATTTGCATATTATATTATAGTTACTACGGAACCCTTCATGGGCGAGTCTGACTCGCACTTGGCATATTTTTTTATGGAATAGTTAATAATGTTAACTTTTTCCATTAGGGGTGACTGAGAGTGTTATAAACGTAAGAGTAGACAAATATTATAATCAGAAAGCTTCGAACTGCTAAGCATAGGAGTTACACGTGTTATTGTGAGTCAACCATAAAAGTTAGACATATGCTGTCGTGGGATATTTTTTATATAATTTTAAGGAGAACATTTCCGTAATGAAATGATTTGTGTAGCTTTAACCATTAAGGTTGCACACGCGACGGAAGCTTAAAAAATGGAGTAACTTCTCCCGTTTTCCCAACATTTCCCTTCACTGCTTTGCTCCTATTGATTGTAGCGTGATGAAAAGTATACTATAACCCGCTCAGGAGTATGAAAAATAATTGTACCAAGTTTCGTTAAAATCCGTCGAGTAGTTTTTGTTTCTATAACGGTTATACAGACAGACAGACAGACAGACAGACAGACAGACAAAAATTTAACTGATTGCATTTTTGGCATGAGTATCGATCCTTAATCACCCCCTGATAGTTATTTTGGAAATATATTTCATGTACAGAATTGACCTCTCTACAGATTTATTATAAGTATAGATGATAAGGTTCAAACTCAATTGGGTAAATTTGACAGATTCGGATAGCTTGATGTGCTGGCGACTGTACCTATGTGCATAAATTACAACATGATAAGGTTCAAACTCAATTGGGTAAATTTGACAGATTCGGATAGCTTGATGTGCTGGCGACTGTACCTATGTGCATAAAGTGTAAATAAATAAATAAATAAACTGATGGGAGGAGCTCATAGCCTAATAATAACAGGCGCTCGGACCAATCATCAGGGTTAAGCAACGCTAGCTAAGGTCGATCCGTGGACGAGTGGCCCTCTGAACATATCAAGACTCCTCCGTGTCTTGAAAAGCACATCAATCCATTGGTTCTGAATGTCATTTGTACATCTTAGACAGTCGTTACGGGTAATCAGAAGTAGAAGAAGAACCTAGCTACTGACTGGGCTAGCTTCTTCTTGATTCAACTATGTTGAGTTCCCTCTGGCGGCCCCCCTAAATGGGTCCAGGGACGGCGGACTTGGGGATGCCCACCGTCCCCTATTACATGAGACCCGAGGTGGTGGCGCGTTTTCTTCCACGTGGGGAGCCAAATACCTCACTCTCCCCACTTCAAAAGATGGGGCCCGCAGAGGCGGGCCGGGCCGGCCACTAGTCGGGGGCCGCATTGTAGAATACTTATGTGTTCCCGCAGCCCCCGGCGCATGTGCATGAAGAAACACGAGGTGGTTTTATTTAGTAAGAGTCTGACAAACCCTTTCGCTCGCCCCAAGGCGGAGGACATCCATGAGGAATTCCACGTCGGAATAAAAGCTATGTTGAGTTACCTCAATCAAAATATTTTATTAATCGTTTTATTTAGGATAACTATAACATTCATATTTATATACTCATAAAGAGGCAATAAACATAATATATATGTAGGATATTTATAATAATAATAATTAATCATTCATTTATGTATTCAAGTAACATAGTGTTGGAACAATTTACATATTAATACATATACAGAACAATATATATTTTGTTCACCACCATCGTTCAAAGTGTACAAGATTAGTATGCAAATAATATATCTCCGTAGTGACGTTATTAACTTGCTTGTTCCATAATATTGGTACAAGACCAGTACGCACACGGAATAATGGAGTACAAATGAAAAGGCTAGGCCGCTAATTAAACAGCTTATGAAATGTGTACTGGCTGCCCTTTTATGTTGGCTGACTGATATTTGCCAGCATTGCATGAATATTATTGATAAATCATATATATTATAGTTATGTTTAATACGTACTTTGAAAACAGGACGTGCGCGTACATATTTCAAAGTAAACAGAAACAGGACGTAAAATTCATGAAGGTATACATTAAAATCAGTGAATAGGATCAGAATTGGCTCGTCTAAATAATGCTACTTTGTTACTGCTGATCTTAGTTTATATGATATCGTTTTATAAATATTTTACATGTCTTTCGAAGAGTGCCATACGAATTGTAACGCGTGCCATTCACGGCACGCGTTACAATTCGTCTTCCATTCTCGTCATTCTCACTCGTGTTCATTCGTTTGTTCGCAACAAATTATGGCAGTTCATCTTTTCATTTGCTAAGAATGGTTTTGTTCAATGTTTTGGTACTAGATGACGTGAACAATTACAGTTTCATAAATAGAATGACAATGCATACGAGATAATTTCCTACGGCTGTCTGCAAATTGGAAAGTTGCATAATAGTAAAACATAATTTTGTAACATATTCTAATGTGACAATGTGACCAATCATCAATCGCGCCGCCCCTTTTTTTCTAACAGCATCCATCCTATGATATGATGCTCAGACCAGGGCCTCAAGTCTGCTATTACAATAGTGTCAAAATAGTCTATCATTGATTTTAAAATTGTTGATTTTGACAAGTTTGGTAATCTACAAATATAGTGGCTTTCCAATGGTCAACCACTGACACTTCATTGAACGAAATAATATAAAAAATTAAATAGAAATAAAATCTAGCATGAATAAATGTTCAAATTTAGGGGTAGTTTTTCGAAAATCATTACTACTAACGGGTTTTATAATAATGGCAATACGGCAATGTCATTCTAATACGAGACTACTGACCAACCATTATGAATTTAGAAGATTACGAACTATTAGCAAAATGACAATGGGATCGTGATGGAATGACAAATTTATAAAAATAGCAGACTTGGGGCCCAGGTCACTTACATACCAAATGGTAAAACTCCAGCCTTGGAGTTTGCCAAGGGCAAAATAGAACGTAGCATTCTGTGAGTGGAAAGAGAAGACAGAACACAAAACACTAAGCTGCCTTCCAAATCAGGCATAGTGGATGTTGGCAAGAAGGCTGCTAGGCTGAAATAGGATTGGGCGGGTCACGTCATCACATAGTCTGCTGGGCAAAAGTCTCCATACAATACTTTCTGGAGGATGGACGTTGACACCGAGGCTGGCCCAGGAAGCAATGACAAGATGACCAGGACGTGTACATTTTTGTGGGTATGGGTTGTTCAAAATAATTCTTAACTATTATATCTTTTTCCTTTAAATATTCTGCTTTGTTTATCTTAAATAAAAGACGAATTCTATTCCAATCAATCTCGATTTGAGGGTGAAATTATTACATCACAGTATCGTCCGCAATATCTTGACTACATAAATTGAGGTCAGAACCAATTGGTTATTTGAGCAAGATGTAGACCTCACTTCTTGCTATTGATAGTATAAGTTACAAATTATCGTATATATGTTATGTAGAAACTTTGGCGTTAAGTCATACCCATAGGGAAAGTTATGCGTAAAGTACAAATTGGCAAAATTTTGTATATTAATCAACAATAGTTGTTGCTTGTTAAAGGTATTATAATTAAAAACACAAATCATAAGTATTTGGCTGCAGCGATTTAATAAATATCATGATTTCAAAGTAATACTTATTATTATCATCTGTCTAATTTAAAAAAAGAATAGAAAGCTAATTGAACATTGTAAATGCACCTACAATAAAGGAGAAATTCTAAGTTCGGGCAACGTTTTTCATAAAAGAATAGAAAGCTAATCAAACTTTATACCGATTTTGATTTCGTTAAAATAAGCTTAGATATGTGTTCCTTCCTAAAATCCGAAGTTATGTGACATCCACCAACCTGTACGGGAAGTTTGGGGGTAATGGGTAATCCCCCAAACGGGCCCACCGTTTGGGGGATTACCGCCCATTCCCTCTCATAGAGAAGAGGCCTGTGTCCCAGCAGTGGGAACGTTTTAGACTGAATTATTATAATATTTTACCAATCAATTCAATCATTTTACTCGTGCAGCCTGTGGGTTAGGTACAATAATGTGTTGAGAATGCTGTTGGGATTGCCTAAGTTTTGCAGCGCATCAGGTATGTTTGCTGAAGCGCGGCTGGATGATTTCTATGCTATCATGCGCAAGCGATGTGCCTCGATGCTGCAGCGATTCAGAGTCAGCGCCAACAGTATCATCGCCACATTATCGGAAAAAATTGATGGTCCTTTTCTCAGGCACTGGGTCAGACACTCATGTGCCAAATGGAGTGTGTTTGGTTGTGTGTCTTATTTTTGTTTTGTGTATGCTTTTTATTTTTTATTCCTAGTAACAAAGTTTATACTAACAAGTTTTAATGGATCTTTGGTTTGAAATAAAAAGTATATTATTATTATTATAATACTTACACTTCTCCCTCAGGAAGGTTCAGCGTGATGCTACCAAGGACACCTTCCCCGTACTTCATATAGCCAAAAACTCCAACTACTCCATACAATATGGCAACAAATATCATTGTAACATTTAGAACACTGGGGCAACCGAGGAAGTCTTGAGGTTTCTCCATCTCATTTTCGACCGGCATGACCACGTTGATGCCTTCCATTGCGAATATCGCAGTACTGGAAATATAAGTAGGGTATTATAAATAAGAACACATTTTTATGGAACTTAAACTAAAAATATGGTGACAAAGAATCAATCCTCAATGCTGTCAGCTGGTAATGTGTCCAAGAGACTGGAAGCATTGCCACGTTGTATGGCAATGCTTAGCCTCTGGCCAAAATAGAAGACTAGCCATAGGTTGCGGAAGGTACAGAATGGAATCAGGAGTTCGTTGGAAATCCATATTCAACCAATACTACTGAAAAATACCACAAGTTTAATTTATTACTGAGGAGCCCGCTGTTGATCTCAATCACACCTGATAGTAAGCGATAGATGAAATTTATGATGGAACGAGCGAGCCCAGAAGATGCTTGTTCACTCTTGCTTTAAAGCCAGATGGGTCATATTATTATGTGGTAAAGAACACAGAAGACGGCAGAGAGTTCCACACCTTGGTCATGCTCAGTTTCTCACATTTAACAGAGTAAGCATTTTTATTGTATCACTTCTGCATGAACATATATTTGCGGACAGGAGGGTAGTGCTGCATACGCATGCAAGAATGAAAAAAATAGCGAAATGAATACTAGATATTTTTCAGTAGTATTAGTTTACGGGAAATATCAACCTGGCTTTTTTTAAATGCTTTGAAAGAGTCAGCACAGGGGTAACAAAATATAATTAATTTAAAGCTTCAATTTTGTACCGTCTACGCAGTAACCATAGATTCTAATTTACCGCAAACAAGGTGAATGCTGTATTTCATACCTCTTCAAACCAAAGTGTTATTATAGTGACCAACCAAGTAATTAATATTGCTTCGTACCTCTCAACATCTCATTAAAATTGCAAGTCGGACCCAGTAACCCCACCAATACCTACTCTCCGTTAAGTGTGAACTTATGAAATAATAAATGAGATTCAAATAATAGAACGTATATGTGCACAATTTCTTTTGAAAATAATGTTCAATCAAATACCATATGCTCGAAGTGTCCAAATCCAATAGTATCGAATCGAAACAAAATCACTAGTTACCATTAATTAACACCTGCTGGGATTGCGGAAATGCTTTAACGAGATACCAAGGTCCCACCACGCAAGAACAACCAAACTAAATGGTTAAATCGTGTAGTAGGAGCCTGGCACGCCCTCGCAAAAGTCTTACAGAGTAATCTAGTAAATCTTAAGAGTCTATGTTATATTGTTTCAGATCAAATAATATAAAATTTACCTTAGAAAGAGCGGCCACTTCTCAACGCTAGCAACCATCTCAATATTACTTATGGGTGGTAAATCAGTAAACGTGTAAAAGCATGTAATTCCAAAGGTGACCATGAGACACACATTGGCTAACACGGAGAATGGTACGAGGAACTTGAGATGTCTGATCTGGGTAATCAGGATGAGTGGAAGGAGGAGAATCCCGCAGTAGACCTTGACTTCGTACTTTGTTGACGGTATGAAGTGATCGAAGATCTGGAAATAATGTTATACTGTAAAGATATTAAAGGTTCAAAATCTTCTTATATATAAAAATCAATTGCTGTTCATTACTCTTGCTAAAACTCTACATCAGCGGGACCAATTATGTTGATTATTTTTGTATTATGTTCCCTCTAATACAGGGAAGGTTTAAAAGGTGAGAAAATATGGATGATAAAAAAATATGGCGGTACGAATTTCGGCGGGTCAGCTAGTTTTAGAAGAAAAAAGGCTGACATGTCACGTTACAAATGAGGATTTATAATGGTCTTCGTGACCACTGGAGTGAGAGATTTTGTGGTGCATATTGTCCTCTTAAAATAAAAGTTAGCTAACTAAAATTTTCTGTAATATCTGATTTAGATATACCTACTTAAACTATTCTTAATCACTACTGTAAATCACCGTGGCAAGAGAGGTCCGAAGTAAGAGTAATCATAATAAGATACAGCCTATACAACGTGTAACAGAATAAAAGCAATTCCTGAAAGTAGTTGGTTCAGAATCGGCTTCTGAATTGATTTCCGTCATAAAAAATAGGTGTTAAATTTTGATGGGAAATCTATCGTTTAACTTAAAATGGAAACACATTATCATGACAAATTAATGCAATTGTCAAGGAAATTGTGTACGTGTCGCGTCGGCCGCTAGCATTGCATGAGTATATGCGTCTGCGTAAGGATATTGTATGACGCACGTACTTTTAGCGTTTAGTAAGGATAACTATTCTATAAAAAATGGCTAGGTTTGGTTTCAATGTATTTAGTTACGGATGTTGTTTTAGACTTATAATTTAATATTCTAATTGAGGTGTCTGAGATATTGCGCTTAATCTGTTAAGCCTGCAATACATGTTGGCCGAGCGTAGGCCAACGCGAGCGTTGGCAAATAGGTACAAGGCAAGAAATAATGTCCACGCGTTCGACAAGTTCGTCGAACGCCAATGCAGATGACCAATGTAGAAGAGGGTCTGTAGAGCTGCCCATATGTTGGCCGAGCGCAGGCGAGCGCCTTTGATTTGTGACCAAAAACTGACACCCATCCAAAGTGAGGCAAGTGATCACGAGCAACGGCGAGCGAAGACAAGTTGCACCAAATGAGCTCTATACACGTACACGCAAGACAAGGCAAATATACCGTCTACAAGTTGGTATTGGCCTTCACTCGACAACGCTCGGCCAACATGTATTGCAGGCTTTACACGTTGTATATTGGTCACGGGAAGAAACAATCTTAAGTAAATTTAAATATTTCTCACATTTACATTTTTCAAAAAAATTATATCTCAACCTTAAAAATAGCTTTTTTGTGAAATCAAATATTTATTTTGTAAATTGTAAATCGGTTATAAATAAACCTATTTTCCGTAAAGTAATTAAACATACACCGCCTATAACGTTCCAGAGCATCGTATGAAAGATAATGAGCCGTATTCCACTGCGTGGTAGATCCACCGTGGATCTACCACGCTGGGAAAGGGCGGGTTAGTGGATTTCCCATGTCTTCGGCATGTTCAGTCCTAGTACACACTGGTTACCTCAAAATGTTTTCCTTCACCGTTGCATTAATTAGTGATGACGGAAATTTCACAAAGTTATGGTTATAGGTAGGTATATGGTTGGATTTGAACCCACAACTTACTACTCTTAAGTCGCACCACTCTATAGTAAAAGTATTAAAAACATAATTTATTTTAGGATAGGGAAATACTCCTACTAAACTGTAAACAAAACGTCACAGGGTCGCACTTAAAACAGGATAATAAAATGACTTACCTACTTGTCGATTATATTGAGTGTAACTGTAATGGATAACAAGCTAGAAATAGGTTTCAGTTTACGTTTAATGGTACTCTAGTCCTACAAAAATAATTTAGTCGGTGTTATTGGTTTTGGATTTTCCTTTTTTTTCACACCGCCTTCCGAAATTAAAGTTATTTTTAGCTTTGTAGTGTTTTGATATGGAAGTCGGTTCTATTTTTTGCAAAAAATTTTTTTTCACGCTTTTTAGTGGGTTGGTTTGTAATTTATCTAGTTACAAAAGCCATAATGTCAACAATTTATCACCTTTTACAAAATATTGCTTTCCCTGTGCATAGCCGTTAATTTTTGAGGAGTTCTCCTGGTATTTGACCATCAGCTCTACTTCACCATATGTATTGTGACGAGCATAAAGTGTTTAACGTCCGTACTCAAGTAATCGAATCGCAATCCACGAAATACTTATTATTGAGGAGTTTCAATGGCCATCTGTGGTCTTCATCATCAGTTCAACTTCCCCAAATGGTACTTTTCGGAAGCAACTGCTCAAAATACCCAAAACGCTATAGGTGTGCCTATAATATTTGAAGAGTTCCCTCGATTTCTCCAGGATCCCATCATCAGATCCTGATTTCGTAACAATGGGACCAACTAGAAAGTATACCCATTCAAACGCAAAAAGAATTTTTCAAATCGGTCCAGCCGTCTCCGAGTTATGAGGTAACATACATAAAAAAAAAAAAAAAAAAAAGTTCAAGACGAATTGTAAACCTCCTTTTTTAAAAAAAAATACGAATTATAGTCATCTTTTTACTGGATTCTCTTGCGACTGCCTCGTTACTGTAGTGTTTCAGAAATAAATGCCCAAACTCGACAGACGCTTTTCACGCAATTATGCGTAACAGCTTCGCTTCTAAAATCCTGACAGAACGATTGGTGAGAGTGTGTGCTCTCCGATTATGAAGCAGTATATGCGGAGTGTGATGGGTATTACTAGACTAACACAAGATAATATTAGGTAGAAGTTACCTTCTTACATTTTATGGATTCTTTAGTCCCGAATAAAAAGTTTTATTAATTCATTTTATTGAGCCATATAATAAACTAGCTATGCCCGTGACTTCGTATTCGTAGGAATGATATAATCATCACGACGTTTTCCACGTCCCATGGGAATTCCAATAAAAAGAAGCCTATACCTAATATGTCGACGCTTTCTATGTCAAAGGGCGTAAAGAAAATTTTGGCCAAATTGACTTTTTGATGCAGTCTTACTTTGTTTTTCACACTCTTTCTATCTGTATATTTAAAATTGCGCTACTTTGAAAAATTGCTTTTTACTACCCAACATTTTACTAACGCTAAACATCTCTTTTTCGAAAAACCTAGTCGTAAACACATTTATTTTACATTACGACAACAAACTTGCTGTATCTACAAACAAACATATTTTCTTGAATACAAAACGGGGTAAAACACAGCAACAAAACAAATTGTGTGTTACGCCCTACAAGAAATATGTTCTGTAAACTCTTGATTCACTTAAAAATGATGTATCTCAAAAAGTTGCGGCTAGTAACGTTTACGTCTTTGTCGTAATATTTAGAAACATTAAACTTAGAGCGTATATTATTATTATTTCCTTTATTCAACTAATTTCTCAAAATTTACATTTTTAAATATTTTTCTAAAAAAAAACTAACAACAAAAACATTTAAAAATATAAAAAAAATGGCAGTCCACTGGTGTCGGGAGCAGGGTCCAATAATAGTAACCTGCGTCTTAGCAGGATTGATTTTCAGCCCAAACTCAGCGCTTCAGTCACCAATTCGAGCAAAGTCCATATTAATAGTTTTAATGGCATCAGCTAACTCTACGAGTAGAGCCTGGGTGTAAATTTTAAGATCATCAGCATAAAAGTGGTACAAAGAAGATAGTCGTTGATTTTAATATAAATTATTACTATTTATATTAAAATTACCTACAACCCATCCTTATTCATTCAATTATATTCATCCTTTCTAATAAAATTACCTATAGATTCATTGCATTGGTATTCATTTTAGGGTGTATCTACATATTTTGCGAAAAAATATGTAAATTACCCTTGCATGTGCATAACTACGCAGACGTCTATTATCAAGCCATTTAATTAAGGGGTGTATATACATTTTTTTTTGTTTTAAGAGTGTAACTCCATGCTAACTTCGTTAAGAACTATCGTACATAACTGTAATTAAATGAGGCAAAAGACAGCCAAAATTTAAGAACTTTCATCCTAGGGCTCAATTTTATAAGTATAAAAACGAAAGAGATATTTGAGCAAGTTTTTTTTTACTCTTTTGCTCATAGCCAAAACTATGGGTTTTAGAGTAACGCCCTTTGTAGCGAAAAGCGTTGATGTTACCATATAACCTCCTCTATATCAGGGAGCGGCAAGTCGGCAACTCTCTTCCTCACGCCCCAGCCGCCGCGGTACACGCCACGGGCGTCGGAGATAGCAAGCCGATTTTCGGCTTTTTGACATCGTCGTAGGCGCGAGCTTGCGGACGCCGAGCAGGGATAGTTCACCGTCTGGTAAGGAACAGGCCCAGGTCAGTGGTGCATCGTGCCCCACTTGACCATTGCGTACCGGGTTTACGGGATACGAGGCCCCGGACGACATGGGCAACTGAAGAAGCAGGGTGGGTTTTTAGTCAGTAAAAGTCTGACACTCCCTTCGTTTTATCATATTACTTATAAAGAAGTTTTAAATCTAGATCTGATGCAATGATCAGTTTACAGTTTTGAAACATAGTGTAGCTATAGTGTTGATAAAAAACAACTTGTTTTCTTACTACTTATGCACCTTTATCTAATAGCGCAATACATTTGAAATCACCACAATAAGCCGTATAATCTTGTGGGAAACAATATAGTATAACCTAGGGGTCTTTAAGTCAAGAGTGAATAGGTTATTTTTAGGTAAGCGTGCTCCATCTTTGTCCAAATCATCACTTACCATCAGGTGAGATGGTGGTCAAACGCGAGCCTATTATCAAGAAAAAAAAACGGTCAAGTGCGTGTCGGGCCACGCGCAATGTAGGGTTCCGTAGTTTTTATAACAGCCAAGTGCGTGTCGTATTCGCTGACTGATCGTTTCGTACCATGCTCTAACTAAAAGCCAAACATGACTACCTAACTAATTTGACTTCCTATACAAATCATCACTTGATCCGACAATTTTGCACGGAAAGTTTCAATTTTTTTTTTAGAGATTTGTATAAAACTTGTCATAGCCGGTGTTTTGAATTTAAATACGGACACAGAGCTACACTACTCAATCGTCACAAGAAGCTAGCACGATACAACTGGCGCTTAGCGCCATCTATCGACATTTCTATAGAGTTGTTCGAAATTTTCGAGTCAAATACAATTGGTAGACTATTACTCGTAAACTTGTAAAGCCCACTTAGCCTAGTTTTCCTTTAAATTTCGTTATATATAGGTACTACTGCCGTGACATTTGAATTTCTAACTATAACCGTTTAGTTGATAGAGGGGGAGGACACTTGACTCTAACGAAAATTGGTACTTTAAAGCTTGATAAGTCACGAACGGTTTACTTAATCAAAAAACGGTCTTACCAAACCCCTAATATTTTTGAAAGACCTATTCAACGATATCCCACACTATGGGAAGAACGAAAAAAAAAATTATCATCCCACTTTACATGTATAGGAGGTACCCTAAATAATTGTTTTTTTTTCAAAATTTTATTTTACCACTTTTTTGGCGTCATTAACGTGTATACTCATGCCAAAGTACAACTTTCTAGTACCAATAGTTTTTGAGCTAAACCGCGGACAGACGGACAGACAGACGGACATGGCGAAACTATAAGGGTTCCTTGTTGACTACGGAACCCTAAAATAAGATGAGAAAGTTCTTAATAATTTGGCGTTTCAAGCGGTTTAATTTGTTGAAGGTCCTTGTAATATAATGAAATCTTTTAGCCAGACTCGACTATGACTACAATGGCAAAACTTGTTGCGTAATGATTATAAAGTTCAATATGTTTACAAACATGCACACTGTATTTTTTGACCTAAACTTAAAGGCCCCCAGCCAGGGCTTACATACTAAAATTTACATTTAGACGACCGCACGCTAAGGGCACTCCCTGTGGAGTACGGGCCTCGGCATAGCGGGGTCGTTGGTGGAGGGCAGCAAAAGGTCAGGCTGGGTCATGTTATTTAAGGGGTTATTTATTGCTACTGTTAACGTTACAAGTACGCGGACGTCGCGATGGGCCTCGTTGGCGAGGCCGGAATACGGAACGCGTTTTGTTTATATGTTTTCTAAGAGTGCTAGTTTCCCTACTGCTCTCTTGTCGGATAGTGGTGGGGTCGTTGGGTTTGTGTAGGCGACGCGGGCGACGAACCCGAGAAATATTTGAGGGTCTGTATCGGGCGGCCGATACAATCAGGGGGTTTGTGTGTTTTTCAGCAGAGATGAAGTAACGCACTGAATGGCGTTTCAACACTTACTTTATGGTCGGGAGTTTGAGGTCTACCTGGAGATCCTCGTTCCTCAATTACCAAGGCGCGCCCGTGGCCTTTCGGAGAAAACGGTTCTGAATGACTTGCATCCTATGGATCTGAGCCGGATTGGATTGGGCAAACACCGGACAGGCGTATGCACGTGGTGAAAATGCGTATTTTACATCTAAGGCAGAGCTTGCTGTGTGCATTCAGCATACAGTGTTGTCTACCGAGAGCGAAAGCGGCTCGCGAGCGAACAGACTTTTTGTGCTCTCTTAAATTGAGGTTTTGGTCTATAATCACACCATTTAGCTTACCTACCACACATATTTAGCTCGTTTTTCTCATGGAATTGGCGTGCCAAACATAGTGAATGGGCGAGGGTGACAGTACCGTACATATAAGTATATTTATATGCTATTTATGTAGGTACTAGTCATTGCCTTTTTTCCGATGGGAAAATCATCAACTGACTCGCTCTGGGTGGAGTGGAAGAGAGTGTCAGAGTTCTGCTGACTTAAAACCCGCCCTGTTCCAGAGCCGTGGTATCACATTAAAGCATTCCTGCAAACCCAGCGACTACCTGTTGGCTACTACTTTGCGTGAAATTTTTTATATTTTGTATACATCTATCACGAGGCAATCGTAAAATACCCGATAAGATATTACAGACAATTTTTTTATACATTCTTGCGTTTGACCATGATATCACCTGATGTGGTCGATGATGAAGCACACTTATCTAGAAGTAACCTATTCACTCTTAAAGAACACCAGGTTATAGATATCAGGAAATACTGACCCCAACAGAAAATTTCACTCCTTAGCTGTACATACAATGAAAATATTCCCAAAATGTTCTGTCTTTCTCGTAGTTCATCTAGATCTGTTCCGACATTATGGCATGATTGAATAACAAACATACAAAATATAAACCTTCGTATTTATTATATTAGTATAACTAACTATATTATGAAGTATTTCTATAGATTTGAAAACGGATGTAGCTTCTTTTATTGATAATAGGTTCGCGTTTGACCGCCATCTCACCTGTTGGTAAGTGATGATGTGGTCGAAGATGGAGCACGCTTACCTAAAATTAACCTATTCACTCTTGATTTAAAGACCCCTAGGTTATAGCTATCAGGAAACACAGACTCCGGTAGGGAATTCCACTCCTTAGCCGTACGCACGATGAAAGTATTATTAGTGTTTTACAAGGGGCTGCCTATCTAACCTCCACAATTCAGAAGTCGGATTGTTACCCGACTACTGAATTACACCTTGGTCAGAGCACTAACAGATTTTCTGGCTTCTGACTCGTCGTAACGACTGTCAAAGATGGGGATACAACACCACCAACTTGCAAACTCTGAGCTACTATTGAGAAATGTTCAAAAGTCATACTTGCAACCACCAGACCAATGAGGCTAGTTTAGTAAGTGCAAAGATATTATGAAAACAAATGTAAGTATTTCTATATTTTTAACCGACTTATAAAAAAGGAGGAGGTTCTCTATTCGGATGTTTATATTTTTTTTATATTTGTCCGGGCATAACTCCGTGGCTTACCTCCGATTTGAAAAATATTTTTTTTGTTAGAAAGGGTATACTTTCTAAATGGTCCCATGAAAATTTTATTGAAATCGGACAAGGCGGTTTTGAAAAATCAACAAAAGTCTAAAAAAATATTTACATTGATGATCTTTTCGTTTACTCTGCATTGCGTTTTTTGTTCGCGCATAACTCCGTCATTTACGAACCGATTTAGAAATATCTTTTTAATTTGAAAGGGTTGAAGGGGCTTTTTAGTTGGTTCCATTGTTAGGACAGATCCTAACGTGATGACAATGATGATGGAATCATGGAAAAATCGAGGGAACTCTTTAAATATTATAGGCACACCTATTTCGTTTTAGGGTATTTCTTTTTATTTTATTTTATTTATTTGGGACAAAAAATAGTTATACGTTAAAGTATTTTACAAAAAGTGGTTATCTTAAAATGTAAAAAACGTATAACCCACAATATTGTCCACGAAATGACATTATGAGTAAAGATGCGGATGCGTACAGGTATGTTTAAATACATATATGAAAAATTGACCGAGAAATAAAGAAAACTATAACAAATTAATCAGGTGCGGTGTACAAGTAATTAATGATAAGAAGCTAATAATTGCGATGCCTTTTTCTTAAATTTGGAATGCGACAGCGCGAAAATGTTTAGGCCCATGAAATGTGTGTTGTACGTTTCCACTAGCCTTCAGAGACGGACCCGTACCCCAGCATTCGTCCTGCAGCGTGCAGTACAGAATAGTCGAGGTACGCGCACCTCCCGCCGTATTACAGTACGAGGTACTACATAACATAGCCGATTAATTATCTTAGTACAGTCAAACTTATTGTGGCATATACCATACAGCATCATAACCATTAGCAAGTGACGTCTGGAATACAAGGTTAATAGTTTGAAATGCTTTAATAAATCTGTGTACGGAATCCTTGTATGGAAGCACTTATAATTTACAGCACGAAGAAATAGTAACTTGTGCAGTTGCTCTCGAAAAGCACCATTTGGGTGAGTGGAACTGATGATGAAGACCACAGATAGCCACCGAAACTACTCAATAATAAGTATTTTGTGGATTGCGATTCGATTACTTGAATATGGATGCTAAGAACTTTATGCTCGTCACAATGCATATGGTGAAGTAGAGCTGATGGTGAAATACCAGAACTCCTCAAAAATTAACGGCTCTACATTGGGAAAAGCAATATTTTGTAAAAGGGGATAAGTAGTTGACATTTTGTATTTTATAACTAGATTAATTACAAACTGACCCACTAAAAAGCGCGGAAAAAAAAAAACTTTTTATATAGAAAGGAAGTAAAAAGTCGGTGTTATTGGTTTTGTATTTTCTTTTTTTTTCACACCGCCTTCCGAAATTAAAATTATTTTTGGCTTTGTAGTGTTTTGATATGGAGGTCGGTTTTATTTTTTGCAAAATGTTTTTTACAAACTAAAATTCAAATAAAATTATAGCAATTATAATCATAAATATTATTAAATCATATGCTTTGTACTGAATAGCAAATACTTTATTAAAATTTTCAGTACCTATATGATGCATTTGAATTTGAATTTCGAATGTGCCTATCTAGGTACTCAAACTTAACAAAATGTTGGATTTAGTTTTAATAATCCTGATAATGTTTTAGGTAACTGAAATACTGGAATAACGTTTAACGTCCGCAATGTAATCCTAATTAATTCCGGGAAGACATAACATTAGGCAATATTTAATAACTTAAGCCAAAATGATTGGAAATTTTCCAGGAAAATGAATGGCAATCACAATTGGATTTTAAAAAATATTCCATGAAATAACATGAAAAATATAAATTGATTTTCCTCAGACAATCTGTTTGGTAACAGAATACATTATTTCATTCAACTGATTCCAATAATAGGTAATATAAATAATCTTAAAGGTTACAAAAAAATATGTAATTTTGTAGGTAACTAATTTGTCAAGTAAACTTTTGTTATTGTTTGAGTTCGTTCATTAATATGGGTTGTACCAGAGCTAATTATCAACGATTTTGATCCCAAAAACTCGAAGCCTTAATTGTAATATTATATGTATCCTAGTTCTGTGACATGGTTGGCGCATTGGTTGAATGATTGACGTCTGCGCTGGGTAACGTAGATTCGATTCTAGCACTGGCACAAATATTTGTATGGTCTGCAGATTGTTCCGGATCTGTGTATTTATAAAACGCACTCACTTTACAAGGGTAATTCCTAGCGTGGGGCAGTGGTAGAGATAGAGAAAAAGATGAGTTACTGAAGATTTTGTTGAGTCACTTTCATTGCGAAGTAGATGGGTGAGCATAGCGAAGGAGGAGGCCGAACGCGCGAGGGAGAGGCAACTCTTTTCCTGAGGCCCTGCCACCGCAGGAGACGCCCCGGGCGTCGGGGATCGCGAGTGGATTTCCGGCCACCGTAGGCGCGGGCTTGCGGACGGCGAGCAGGGGTAACGCTCACCGTCCGGTAAGGACCAGGCCCGTGTCGGCGGCGCGTCGTGTTCCACGCGCGCCTCAAAGAGCTGTCAACACCAGCGACGGGGCCTCATAGGGCCATTGACTGCCGGGGTTTGCGGGAAAGTTCTGCCAAGTTACCGCGGCCCCGGAAATTTAGGGCAGCCGAAGGAACAGAGTGGGTTTTTTAGTCAGTAGAAATCTGACACACCCTTCCGCTTGACCCAGAGTGGAAGAAGTCATTCGACGATTTTCCCACACCAAAAAAAAAAAAAAATGTTGGGTGAGCATTTTGAGGGGACTATCTTCATGTAAACTTTTGGCGTTCAAAAAGAGATGGCAATATCATCAAATGACACTTCTCGCTCTGGGTAGAGCGAAAGGGAGTGTCAGACTTCTACTAACTAAAAACCTACACTGTTTTTTCAGTAGCATTCTTATAACTGTTGCGGATAATTTTTACTCCCCCATTTTGAAATATTTTGTACGGGTAATGAACAGATAAACACTTGCCTGTTCATCCCTCATACAAGATTTTTTTTTATTACTGATGAGTCCGCTGTTAACCTCGATCTCGCCTGATGGCAAGCAATAGTCTACGATGTGACGAGCGAGCCCAGAAGATGCCTATTTACTCTTGCTTTAAAGGCTGAAAGGTCATAAGTGGCAGGGAACACAGAAGCCGGCAGAGAATTCCGCAACTTGGCTGTGCGCACAATAAATGTGGAGGAGAAGCGCTTGGTACGACAAGACGGTATATCAACCAAGTGTGGATGGTACCCAGCCGTGCGTTTGGTAGACCGGTAGTGAAATGGAGATGGAGGAATCAGGTCATGTTCTCAACTACATAATTATTCGTTTTATATCGTATCTGTAACCACTGTTACAATTTTGTTTTGTCGGACTTGTGATCGAGAGGTCGTGGCTTCAATCCCTACGCTTTTCACAACTGCCGTGTACCCACTCCAGACACAAGCTTACTGAACAAGTTATTTAGTTTGTAAGCTAAACAAGATTGCTAGTAATGTGAGTTCTACCCACATTCCTAGGAATCTTACAAAAAATAAGGACTCTTATACAACGTGTAATTTAAGGGTATATACATACCGAGTGCACGGCTTCTTTGGATGATAACAAACGATATGGCAAGGGTTTTCTAATCCTATCTCTACATGTGTGGAGCTTATTAGAAATTTCAATACATTGATACCAGAGGCCGAATTTTTCAAATTAAGAAGAACGAAGAGAATTATCGTTTTATTGGCAAGTGACGTGGAAAGTGATGACCCTCATAGTGCTGTGATACGTTTGTTATTATTGGTATTCAAGAAACATATGAAACCAATAATTTGGGGTCAATTCTGTGAGTTACTGATTTTGAGCTGAAACTTTGCATAGAGACTCCATACCAGATGTTGTCTTCAGTCCTTTTGGATAGAGATGGGGTTTCTGTTACACGTTGTATAGGCACTTAGAATTTACTACAATGTTAAATGTTTTGTGTGTGTATAGTATCTACGTAGAAAGGGCTAACTGCCACTTCGTATCGACGCGCTATGTGTCCACAGCTGCCGCGAAACATTTTGTGCCTGAACATCTTAGTAAGTACCTGACAGCATTCCCCGACCCCGTTTTAGTAAGTAATTTCTTACCAACAACTTCTTGACTTTGATCACTGAAGAACATTAATATAATAACCTACAGTAAAAACTATTGAACGGAAATAAAGCAGCTCAATTGAGCTGTTTTATTTCACTGCCTCGGTCTGCGAATCCTTTTTACCCGACAGCAAAGGAAGGGTAATTATACAAAATACTCGCCGATGAATAAAGGATAGAATCCTATGTATTTTCTTAAATGAAGTCAACGTTTGAATAGTAATAAATTAAAATCTTCAAGTTATTTTTACATACCTAGGCATTTTTAGGGTTCCATAGTGGAATGGCAAAAAACGGAACGCTTATAGTTTCGTCATATCTGTGTGTCTGTCTGTCCGTCCGTCCGTATGTCACAGCCATTTTATTCCGAAACTATTAGGACTATTGCGGGAAGAGCTCCGGCGCGATCTCAGGGCAGTATGGAGGGAACGACTGTCGCAACCGACGGCCGGGCACGCCGCAATTGCGGCGGTAAGACCCCTCTTTGAGGAGTGGCTAGATCGGCGTCACGGCGTCCTGACCTACCGCATGACGCAGGTCCTCACCGGACACGGAAGTTTCGGGAGGTACCTGTGTCTGATGGGAAAGGAGGAAACGCCTGGGTGTCACCACTGCGAGGGTCACCCTGAGGACACCGTAGAGCACACGGTGCAAGACTGCCCCGCCTGGGCAGAGCACCGACGTGTCCTCACGGCGGCGATAGGCGGAGACCTCTCGCGCCCGGCATTGGTCAAGGCCATGCTGCGGGGCGAGAGGGAGTGGGAAGCGGTCGCCTCCTTCTGCGAAGCAGTCATGCTTCCGAAGGTGGAGGCGGGCCGCGTGAGGGAGAGGATGGCGTCCTCCCTCCAGCCCAGCCGCAGTGGTAGACGCCCACGGCGTCGGACGTCGGCCGACGATCTCCGGCCACCGTAGGCGCGGGCATGCGGACAGCGAGTAAAGGGCAACTCGCTGTCCGACCATGGACCATGCCCGGGTCGACGGCACGTCGTGTTCCACGCGCGCCTTAAAGAGCGTCAGCAACATGACGAGGCCCCCTCTGCAGAGGGCCGAAGCCTGCCGGGGTCGTGGGACTCATCCCGTTACCGTGGCCCCGGTACGTAAAGGGCTATTGAAGGAACACCGTGGATTTTAGTCAGTAAAAGTCTGACAGTCCCTCCCACCCTGCCCGGAGTGGGAGGACTTATTTGATAATTTTACCACGTTAAAAAAAAAAAAAAAAAATTAGGACTATAGATGTGAAACTTGGTAGGTAGATGTATTCTGTGAACCACTTTCCGCTCTTAATAAAAAAAATGAAAAAATGTTAAAAATTAAGAGGGGCTACATGGAACTGAAACTAAAAATATATTTTTTTCATAAAACCTATTCGTGTGTGGTATTTATACATATGGCATTGAGGTTTCTTAAACGACTTTTTCATAAAGTCAATCTTTTAAAAGATATACGCTTACAAAGTGGTAAAATGTGTATCCCCGCCCCCCCTTACTTCTATAATAATGGAGTTAAAAATCTAAAATAAATATATACTGTAGATCTTAAATAAATATATACCTACTGTAGATCTTAATGTAAACTTTAAACGAAAATTAATTTAAACGAGATCGGGTCAGTACTTTTTGAGATATAGCACATTTTCTAAAACCGCAAATATCACTTTGTAATTCATACAAACACTAAGAAAAACAAAGTTATCTGTCGTAGTTACTACGGAACCCTTCATGGGCGAGTCTCACTCGCACTTGGCCAATTTTTATTTATAAAGTAAGATAAAGGTTCCAATTAGCCTGCTTATTATTAAGCAGACTAATTGGAATAGGCTATGCTTATGCATAGGCATATAATTTCATATAAATATTATTTTTGTCTGTCTAAAGGTTCGAAGGGGCTAGAAAAAGATATGTATATTATTCTATTCTTAAATTTAAAAATCTGTGTTCGCTGCCCCATTTAATAATGTATTGTTATAAGAACGCCCACCATACAACCTTCAGAAACAATTTAATTTAAATATAGCTATAATAAAAAGAAAATATTTTTTTTTCAGACGATCTACAAATAGCAATTTCTTTTTTATTTAACACTAGCGGACCGGCTGCTGGCTTTGCTTGCAATTCTGCTAATTCACACAAAGTCTTAGTAAATTATACCCTTCTTATGAATCAGTCTATCTGAAAGAAGAAAATCTGTTCAAAAGTTTTTCAGTTTATAGAGAACAGACATATGCGGCCGGAGAATTTATTTAATAAAATGTAAAGAAGTATCTATATTAAGTAAAAATAAAAGTTAATATAATTTTTCAATAAAATATTATTTAATTTTTGTATATTTTAATAATGATTTGACATTTATTAGGTACTAGCTTTTGCCCGCAACTTCGTTCGCGTGGAAGATTTTTCCCACGTAAATCCCGATCCCATAGGAATTCCGGGATAAAAAATATCCTATGTCCATTTCCTGGTTTTAAGCTACCTCCCTGCCAATTTTCAGCTAAATCGGTTCAGCCATTCTTGAGTTATAAATAGTATAACTAACACGACTTTCTTTTATATATATAGATTTGTGTGTTTATTTTTTGTTTATGTGTAAATGTATGGACTTTGATCTGAAAATAAAGTATTTTGTGTATGGTAATCGGACGGGGTAGCTGAAGAAGCTCGCGCTCGGACGCCTTTTTATACCCTCGGCCGCGAGACGCGTCGAGCGCGGCGACCGATTCTCAAAAATAATTCTTATAGCATGATTCAGTATTCACGCGCGATGGCTTATTATTAGCGTATTTCATGTATAACTATGATGTTTCTATACCGATTTACATAATTATTTTTTATGGAATAGTTAATAATGTTAACTTTTTCAATTAGAGGTGACTGAAAGTGTTATAAACGTAAGAGTAGACAAATATTATAATCAGAAAGCTTCTAACTGCTAAGCTATCGGGAGTTACACGTGTTATTGTGAGTCAACCATAAATGATAGACATATGCTGTCGTGGGATATTTTTTATATAATTTTAAGGAGAATATCCGACATGAAATGATTTCTTTGTAGCTTTAACCATTAAAGTTGCACACGCGATGGAAGCTTAAAAAATGGAGTAACTTCTCCCGTTTTCCCAACATTTCCCTTCACTGCTCTGCTCCTATTGATTGTACCGTGATGAAAAGTATAGTATAACCAGCTCAGGAGTATGAAAAATAATTATACCAAGTTTCGTTAAAATCCGTCAAGTACTTTTTGTTTCTATAACGGTTATACAGACAGACAGACAGACAAAAAATTTACTGATTGCATTTTTCGCACCAGTATCGATCCCTAATCACCCCCTGATAGTTATTTTGGAAATATATTTCATGTACAGAATTGACTTCTCTACAGATTTATTATAAGTATAGAAGAAGATATGAATCGAATTATTCGCGACTGCTTATGTTACTTTTTAGGTGTACCCAAATAATGGTTTCTTAGGCCTTATAGATCGCTTGCACGAAAAATGTTCCTGAATTACATAGCAGTACTTTCGTTATGTCAACATATTCCGTAGGGATCACGATAGCTAAGTCATTATACCGTCCGTTTAATTTTCGAGCAAAACCATGAGGCTCGTTTACCAACACCCGCTTTCAAGCTATTTAAATTCGTTTACCGATTTTGGTTCAACGGCAATTGGTGTACAATTTTAATTGGGTGACCTCATTTTCGTAATTGAAATTTGGATTGTACAGCCTATATTGGTACTCGATCGTTGTTAATTTACTCGTCCTACTGACGCACTTTGTGGATCCCACCTTAAACTCCATCTCAACTTCCCATCCCATAAAACCCGTTTCTATTCCCACTCCTTCTCCTTTCATCCAGTACGACTGTGGAAATCACTTCCCACTAAAATCCGTGAAGCTAAATCCATTCATATTTTCAAAAAGCTGGTCAAAGATCATTACCTATCTAACATCCCGTAAATTTATATATTTATTATAGGTATTTATTTTTATAGCATTAATATAAATATGTATTTTAATTCTATGTATGTATATATTTGTTTATTATATCATTATAGTTTAATTGTACAGCTAAGTATGTTTTATTTATCGTAATTAGTATTTATACACACTGTGTCTATCATCTCCTCTTGAACTGTCCTGTCGCAGGTCTGCTGGAAGAAATTTCTTAGGAAATAAGCAGCACCTTTGTGCTCTTTTGTCTGTATTTTTTTTTTCGTAAGTGTCATGTGTGTGCATAAATAAAAAAATAGTTATATGGTAAGCTTTTTTCTGGTCTAAAGAGCAGTCAGCGGCATTAATGGGGTCGGACAGACTGCCGGGGTTAGCGCGGAACGTAACCCCGGATCACAAGAACAACTGAAACTTTTTTAGTCAGTAGAAGTCTGACACTCCCTTCCGCTTCAAGTTCATAGGAATAAATTAAGAACATTAATTGAATCATTTAACCAAAGCAGCTAATATTTATAAGTATAAAATAAAAATAAAACGATTATTCTAAGAAAAACATATTAATGCTACTTTTTAAAATCTTCGTACCTACGTGCACGTATAGCTAAACCATAAACGACTTTTAAAACTTGGCAGAAAACGTAGGTTCCAATGTAAAGAAAACATTTATCCAACTTTTGAACTTTAGGAGTACAAAGCTTTCAAAAGAACATATTTCTCGCAACATTAATTATCCTAAATGCCTGAGGGGTGACTAGGAAGAAGTCCATTGAATTCACATCAAAATAATAAAACAGAATAATTTAAAAGGCGGGTACACACCAGCGTTATAAACGCGCGTAGCATACGATTGTATGGGGGGTAAACTCCCGACCATAAAGCAAGTGTTGAAACGCATGTCAGTGCGTTACTTCACCTCTGCTGAGACCCACACTAACCCCCTGATCGTATCGGCCGCCCGATACAGACCCTCCAAGATTTCTCGGGTTCGTCGCCCGCGTAACATCCTAGACGAGCCTGACGACCCCACCACCATCCGACAAGAGAGCAGTAGGGAAACCAGCACTCTTAGAAGACACAGATACAGAACGCGTTCCTTATTCCGGCCTCGCCGACGAGGCCCATCGCGACGTCCGCGTACCTGTAATGAAAATCCTCCCCGACCTTTGCCAAACGAGCCAGCCCGCGATGCTGAGCCAGTAGCAATAAATACTCCCGTAAATAATATGACCCAGCCTGTCCCTTTGCTGCCCTCCCAAAATGACCCCGCTATGCCGAGGCCCGTACTCCACAGGGAGTGCCCTTAGCGTGCGGTCATTAGTTTTTAAGTATATTTTAGTTTGTAAGCCCTGGCTGGGGGCCTTTAATTTATTAGAGGTCACCACAGGAAAGTCCGGTTAAGTAGACTCACAGCCTTAGTGTGCTGATCTACAAGTGGCCCTACCTAAAAAAAAAAAAAAAAAAAAGATTGTATGGGATTACTTAAGCATAGGATAGCAAGTGAAGAAAACAATCTACGACCTATTCTCAGGCCTATCATGTGGGTCATGGTTATACACAGCATAAAAATCAGTCAAGCTGTTTCGGAGGACTTCGATAACAAACTGTGACATGAGATTTTATACAGTATGTTAACTAACAGAGGGCGTTCCCGTTAACCCGCAATAGTAGCTTTACTAGCATGTATAGATGCTAATCCATACATGCTAAAAAAATTACCATTCGAAAACGAAATGTTTTTTTTTTTATATTAAATAATTCACTAAAAAATGTTAAATTGATACGTAAAAGAAACACTGTACACGCGTACTTGAAGGATGGCAACGTCGCAATTGCCGTCCTTCAAGTACGCGTGTACTGAGTGTTTTTAACATGTATGGATGCTATACTATTGCGGGTTAACGGGAACTCCCTCTGTTAGTTAACATACTGTATATGTGAATAAAGTTTGATGTCCAAATTAGTAAACTATTCATTCATCTTACTTTGTTGACCTTGGAACGTGGACCTCCGTCGAATGATTGTCAATATAATTTCGAAACTACTACTGAAACGTCTAGTGGGATTTTTGTTTAACAACTATGGAATGCATTTTGTGTTGTATAATAAATAATTGAATACAATCATTAATTACGTCATTTAGCGTAGTGAGCAGAAGATTTTATTAAATGTAATAATGGCACGGTTGGCACTGCGGTTAAGTGATTGACTGTTGCACTGTTCGTCGCAGGCTTGATTTCCGCAATAGAACAAAATCCCCTGAACAACTTGTACAAATAGTTGTTAAAGGGATGGGTATTTGTAAAAATACACTGACGATATATGAAAATTATCTAGTGTGGATTTAAAAAAAAATGTCCTACATAATCTTTGAAAAAACATGCAATGACGTATTACAAACATGGTCTTAAATTACCAAAGACAGATAGTTTTGGAAGGAAAAAGGGGAAGCCCCGCAGTGGGACACAAAGTAGGCTAGGAAAAAATCTTTGAAGTCCGATAGATGTATTGCGCAATTGTGGAGTTCGTTTAATTCTATGCTACTTGCAGTTGGTAATAAAATCTGAGAATAAAATTGTGTCTTTTATCATACGTTAGGGACATAAAAGTAAATCCCCGTTGATCGAACGCGCACTAACTGCTGACGTTTTGTAATTACCCATGTAGGCATATGTGGAATAAAACAGTTTTAGTTTGATCGATATCGAGATTTGAAATAAGAATATGAATTATTCAGACAGAAGTTTGAGGCAAAATCATCATTGGTTTGTTGGCAAAGGATGGATGCCTCTCGAGATTGCCCTCAGATATCGGTTTATTATTTATTCAACTTATACTCACATCTTTGAGAGATGACGCGATAAATATCACGTACACGCTAGTCCCGCCGAGACAGACACCGGCCATCGCAGCATCGGCAAAATGCCTGAAATATTTCAGTAAAATTAATAGATATTTTACTTCAGGCGACATGAAGAGAGTGGTAGAATAACTGTGTCATCTTGTAACAATGCCATTTCTAGAAGCGTTTAGGTATAATCGACAAATTTTAATCATGACACACAATAAGATTTTTTTCTTGTAGACATTTTTTTCTTTGTTTAAAAGAGAATTAGCAATGTGGGTATGATCCAAATTACTAGCAATCTTGTTAACCCCTCCAACTAAGCTAAATATGCTTGTATCTGGAGTGATTTCACGGCAACAGTGTAATGGGTGGGGTTTGAACCCGCGACCTCTCTATCTCAAGTCCGACACCTTAACCATTAGGCTATTGACGCTTAAGTAAATTACAGCTATAGTATCGATATTACAGTATATGTAATATATTGTTGTCATTTATATATTCTTAACTAGTTAACCCCGCAATTGTCAACGGTACACCGTTTGTACATAACGTCACGGCTCGCATTGGACGATGTATTATCCGTTTTTGTTGCAAGTAACACGATGTGGCTGTATCATTCGATTAATCGATTCATACTTGACCGGTTTTAGTAACATTTTAAACGGAAAACCACTAAAATGAACGAAAAAAAAATGTTTACAAAATGCATCTGTGGTTTTTGTTGTGACGCCGCAGACTTTTTCGTTGTGTTATCAAATAGTTTTTATTACTTTTTACAGTGTCTAAGTGGAATAATTTGTGTTAACATTGCCTACACATTATTGTGTTATCGTGTGTTTTACTCGTGAATAGGTATGTGCTTTTCGTGTGTGACTTCGACTGTGAGTGAACATTATAAAAGTGAAAACATATCACATGACTGCGAGATAAGGTCAGTTTGATTTGCTTATCGAATGATATAAATAGTTAGATAAACTCATAACGAAGCCAGGAAGGTATAATATATACCATGATAATGGCCACAAATTGCCGATTTATCATTTTTTCTGAAGTCCCACCCAAAAATCAAAAAGTACATTTAACATGCGACATTCGAGGGGTCTAGAGTACTAGTATGAGTACCTACTTGTGTGACCTACCCAAATGTCCTTACTTTGGTATTGTTCGTCAGATCGTTGAACTACACGATAACTGACAAATGCTTGCACTGTCTGGACAGGTCCGCTCTAATCTGTGTGGTTATTTCCTCAACTCTTTGAGCCACCACAGACATGAACCTCGATGTTTTTCATATGATTGAACCAACACAAATTGTATGGACTTTAAAAGAGACGTTGACCTCGGAGTTTGTTTCGGTGCTTCTTCTCAGAGTAGTCAGTTAGGAAATAAATCTAAACTAATATAAAGCTAAACTAAACTTAACTCGCAAAAAAACATGACGTGTAAAAGTGTTATATATAAAGAATTTAAAAAAAATGGCACAACAATTTACACGATCTAAAAATAATCTTTAAGCAGCCTTTTTAGATTGAGGTATTAATTATTAATATTGGCAGGAAATAGCGGTTACTTTTTTTGTCAGGTGGGAAAATATTTGGTTTCATGTTTCAACTATCTGCATGTCAAACTTGGTTTTGGGGTTAAACAACGAAAGCGTAACAGACGGACAGAATTTTGTTATTTACAATATGCGTATGGATTTATTCATGTAGGAAATTCACCTAATATATTTTTGCAAATAATTAGGTGTATAAAAATAAACTTTGTCTTTTAGACTACGTAATTTGGCCAAATATTATAAAAGTTACGACAAAAGACGGCGAGAAAGTAAATTTGCGTTGCTAAAACTTACATGATAGTCCAGGAATATTAAGCAAATTAAGGCAAGCTGTTTTCTTTTTTTTTTGACCTTTGACCTTGAAATATGTAAGGTCGCGGACACCCTATGAATGATAGGTAAGTTTTGAGACAAGTTTTAGGGTGTCAAAATAAAAGTTTATAGAAGTTTATAGCTGACGTCTCTCATTCCGAGGTGAAACCCCTAATTTTCCTGGGCTATGAGATATGTTTTAAATTTTCATTTTATTTCAGATTTTGACTCCATATTTGAAATAGAAAAGGTTGTCAGTCCCCGAGACTATACTGATTTTCGTGAACAAACACGTAGACATTAGTATACTAAGACTTATTATATTACTAGCTTTTGCCCGCGACTTCGTCCGCGTGGAATAGTTACTTTGGGCTAACGTTAAATTTAACCCCGATTTTGAAGCATTCTTCATTGGCGCTCCGCTCCTATTGGCCTTAGCGTAATGATACAATATAGCTGTGCCCGCGACTCCGTCAGCGTAAGTTAATGTATTGGTAATATTGTTTAGATCACGTTCACATGAGGCTTAAGTACCTAGAGAATGCTACGACCGCGAGACGCGTCGAGCGCGGCGACCGATTCTCAAAAATAATCCTTATAGCATGATTCAGTATTCACGCGCGATGGCTTATTATTATAAGCGTATTTCATGTATAACTTTGGTGTTTCTATACCGATTTATATGATTCTTTTTACGGTTTCGTAGCCGAATGGCAAAAGACGGAATCTTTATAGTTTCGACATGTCTGTCCGTCTGTCTGTCTGTCTGTCTGTCCGTCCGTCCGTCTGTCACAGCAATTTTATTCCGAAACTATTAGGACTATACATGTGAAACTTCATAGGTAGATGTATTCTGTAAACCGCTTTCCGATTTTGAGAAAAAAATTAAAAAATATTTAAAATAAAGGGGGGCTCCCCATATATGGAACTAAACCTGAAAATATTTTTTTTCATGAAATCGATGCATGTGTGGTATCTTTAGACAGTTCTTTAAAAACAACATCGGGGTTTCTAAAACCACTTTTCCATAAAGTCAATCGTTTAAAAGATATAAGCTTCCAAAGTGGTAAAATGTGTGTGTGGCGGACACAACCTCTAACTTCTATAATAATGGAGTGAAAAATCAAAAAAATATATATGTCTGTAGATCTTAATATAAACTTTCAATCAAAATTAGTTGAACGAAATCAGTTCAGCAGTTTTTGAGATACAGCATATTTTCTAAAACCGCAAATATAACTTTGTAATTCATACAAACACTATGAAAAACAAATTTATTGGGCGCAGTTGTAAAAAATGTATAAAACCAGTTTTAAGAAATTTGTAAGGTTTTTTTTTTCAAAACAAATTTAGTTGGCGCAGTTGTAAAAAATGTAAATAAGCTAGTTTTAAGAAATTTGTAAGGTTTTTTTTTCGTCAAATAAATTTGCATATTATATTATAGTTACTACGGAACCCTTCATGGGCGAGTCTGACTCGCACTTGGCCAATTTTTTTATGGAATAGTTAATAATGTTAACTTTTTCAATTAGGGGTGACTGACAGTATTATAAACGTAAGAGTAGACAAATATTATAATCAGAAAGCTTCGAACTGCTAAGCTATCGGGAGTTACACGTGTTATTGTGAGTCAACCATAAAAGTTAGACATATGCTGTCGTGGGATATTTTTTATATAATTTTAAGGAGAACATTTTCGTCATGAAATGATTTGTGTAGCTTTAACCATTAAGGTTGCACACGCGACGGAAGCTTAAAAAATGGAGTAACTTCTCCCGTTTTCCCAACATTTCCCTTCACTGCTCTGCTCCTATTGATTGTAGCGTGATGAAAAGTATACTATAACCCGCTCAGGAGTATGAAAAATAATTGTACCAAGTTTCGTTAAAATCCGTCGAGTAGTTTTTGTTTCTATAACGGTTATACAGACAGACAGACAGACAGACAGACAGACAGACAAAAATTGAACTGATTGCATTTTTGGCATGAGTATCGATCCTTAATCACCCCCTGATAGTTATTTTGGAAATATATTTCATGTACAGAATTGACCTCTCTACAGATTTATTATAAGTATAGATTAATATTAGATCATTGGCAAGGCTTACTCTGCTTCGTCGAGTAAGGTACATAATTATTCTGTTAATTTTTGCCATCAGTGACTGTTTCTCGCGTTTGTTTTTATGTATTTGCGTTATTGTGGTGATATTAGTGACTCGTTGTGTTCATTTAAACAGATCTGTTATTCACAGTACCGCAAGAACGATAATTTATAAAGTGTACCTAAGATGTTTTGCGGAACTCGAGACTATTTGGAAATTTTATCCGATCTCAACGATGTGTATAAAAGAAACGCTGTAATGACAGGTATCAGATGTGATGTGTGTATTTCAAGGTCCAATATCCAGAATAAAGTTTTCATACAATGTGGTACGTATTGCAATATCTAAAATTAAAAGAACTAACGTAAAATAATCCACGTTCAAAATCCTTAAAATCTAAATACCTTATGTTTTTAAATACCTAAGCTACTAACATCTACCTACGAATAGTTTAAAAACTGATTGGACTAAAAATATCTAATGTATATAATATCAACTATTATTACACCTAAATTTGATACACCAAATATCGAAGTACAGAGTATCGAATGTGGTAAATGGTTAGGTTAGGTTAGAACGGTGTAAATTAGGGATGGCAAACTTGGGGATGCCAGGCGTCCTCTATAACACGAGACCCGAGATGGCGGCGCGTTTTGTTCCACGCGCGCCCTTCTCAGTAGTCACAGGGGGAGCAAAACATCTCATGTCATTGTGTACGAGGGAACACGGGGTGGTTTTAGTCAGTACGAATCTGACAGACCCCTTCGCCCGCCCCAGAGCGGAGGACATCCATGAGGATTTCCACCTCGGAACAAAAAAAAAAGGTTAGAACAATGTAAATTAGCCACATCACTCTATTGTTGGTTAATCATTTGGTTTAGATGAGGTCAGACTCCAGCAAATTGCCGGCGGAGCCCCGCTGCAGGGCTCCTATTTCGAGAGTTTAAAGGAACTTAACCAAATCGAACCTCGGGGTGCTCCTGACGTCTGCCGTATAGTGTTAGGATTTAGGGTACTAAAGCTATTTAGAACTGTCATTTTGGGTATTAATGTAATTATTTCATGGAAACATCCATATTCAAGTAATCGAATCGCAATCCACTCAATACTTATTATTGAGTAGTTTCGGCGGCCATCTGTGGTCTTCATCATCAGTTCCACTTCCCCAAATGGTACTTTTTGAGAGCACCTGCACAAGTTACTATAAGAAATACCCAAAACGCCATAGGTGTGCCTATAATATTTGAAGAGTTCCCTCGATTTCTCCAGGATCCCATCATCAGATCCTAACTTTGGTGATAATAGTACCAATTTTGAAGTATACCCATTCGAACAAAAAAAGAATTTTCCAAATCGGTTCAGCCGTCTTCGAGTACTCGATGATCACACATAAAAAAAATATATATATACGCGTCGAATTGATAACCTCCTCTTTTTGTCGTCGGTTGAAAATTAAAAGAACTAACGTAAAATAATCCACGTTCAAAATCCTTAAAATCTAAATACCTTATGTTTTTAAATACCTAAGCAACTAACATCTACCTACGAATAGTTTAAAAACTGATTGGACTAAAAATATCTAATGTATAAAATATCAACAATTATTACACCTAAGTTTGATACACCAAATATCGAAGTACAGAGTATTGAATGTGGTAAATGGTTAGGTTAGGTTAGAACGGTGTGGGGTGCGAGCAGAAGACCTCCCCGTGCGCTTGGCGGCTGCTGGTCCCCTGCGGATACGTCCGGGGGGAAGAGCAGTCGCTGGGCCTGGTGCACCCTGGGTCACGGACAATAATCTCTTCGCGGGGTGTGGGGTAGAGGAGTATTGTTGTCCGGAGCTAACTTCTGCAGGAGCGGAGGAGTCGCTCCCGAAGGCTCCCTACCTGCGCTCTGCAGCTGAAAAGTGTACGACTAGGGAGCGAGGTGGGATAGACCGCGGGCCGTTTCAGTCCGCGGTCTAGGGGCATCCGTGGCGAGGTGTTATGAGCCGCGGTGCCGGGTGTTGGGTATTTTTAGTTAGTTTCTAAGTTTGGGGTAAAAAAAATAAATAAAAAAATATAAAAAAAATAAAAAAAATATATATATATAAAAAAAAAAAAAAAATAGGTTAGCTTAGATTAGGTTACCGAACAGCGGGCGGTATATCCTGTACACAGGCATTCGCAGGCCTCGGGAGGCTTAAATACCCTCCCACTAAAAAGCGGCCACATCATCGTGGGGAAGTGATGTGTGTATCACCCAAATCGTAAAAAATGAAATGGTGAATAAATTGGATTGCTCTTCGTCATGCACTCCGGTTGACGCCCGGCGCTCGCAGGTATCCGGGCCTGCGAGTGGTAAATTGGTTACCGATGGATGCTCAGGGGTAGGTGACCAGGCCCCTGTAGCGGATATGGCTACTGGAAGCAATGTGTTATGCGATCCGGTTGACACCCGGCGCTCGCAGGTATCCGGGCCTGCGAGTGTTAAATTGGTGACCGACGGATGCGCAGGGGTAGGCGACCAGGCCCCTGTAGCGGATATGGCTACTGGAAGCAGTGGAACTCGGCCGCGTAGGACGTCTTCCGTCAGGAAGCGTCCAGCGAGCCCGTCCTCGGACGAGGAAGGCCTGCCGGCCCCCAAGCTGCCGACTTCGAGGAGGGGTCGGCAGGCATCGAAAGGGGCGAGCGCTTCGCAGACGCGGAGGGATGGGCGCGGGCGGTTCGTCCGCCCCAACACCCCCGCGGCTAGTGAAGCAGAAAGTGACATGGGGGTCACCACAGAGGACCCTGGCGATGGCGGCGAAAGCTGTGCCTCGCTGGGGAGCACAAAGGCGGAGGTCAACGCCGCCAAGAGGCAGCAGCGCAAAGCCGTCGCGGCAGACGAAGTGACGGAAATGGCCCGACGCGCTCGCGAGCGACGAGCTGCTCTGGCGGCGGAAGGGGGCGAGCCGTCTGCGGTGGCCTTGAGCCAGCTGGCTCTGGATGGGGTGGACTAAGTCCTGAAGGTTGCCACCAAGTCTGGCAGCCTAAAAGGCACGTAAAAGAGGCTGCCGCGGACATCAGGGAGGCGGTTGGCACCCTCCTCAACAGAACGGCCTCTGACGAGGTCGCAAAGTTGCAGGAGGAAAACAGCCGCCTCCGAAACGACTTGGAAGACCTCCGGCGGCAAGTCGCTGCGCTAAGCGAGGAGCAGCAGCGACGCACGTCTCCCATTGCCGCACCTGTGGTGGCCCCGACTCCCGCACTGCGACCGGCAAGCCCTCGCACCGATGAAGAGGTCGAGCGCATTGTCCGGCTCTGCATGCTCCAGTGCGGGAGCATGGTAAACGCTCGGATGGAGGCGATTTCTCGGCGTCTCCCAGCGGAACCCTCCGTCCGCCTCTAGCGGCTGACACGCGGAGGACTGAGGAGCCGCCGAGACTTGCGCCTCGAAAGGAGAAGCCCGCGGAGGGAGCTCCTCCGAGCGGCCAGCCCACGACTGCCGGGTCTAAGGGTGAGACCTGGGCGAAAGTCGTGGGCCGCAAGAAGGCCCGCAAAGCCGCCAAGAAGGCCGCAGCAGCAGCATGCGCCCCAGACGTAACCGCAAAGGCGGTTGCGCAGCCTGCGTGACAGACTGCGCGACGGACTGCCAAAGGCGGTCGCAAAGGGCCGACGATACGTACCCCGCGTTCCGAAGCTGTGACGCTCACGCTACAGCCTGGGGCTGCGGAGCGCGGCGTAACGTACCAGTCGGTCATTGCCGAGGCCAAGGCCAAGATCAAATTATCTGATCTTGGCCTTCAGTCCGTCACCCTTAGGCAGGCAGCCACGGGTGCGCGGCTCTTTGAGGTGGCTGGTGCTGCGAGCGGCAGTGCCGAAAAGGCGGACGCTCTGGCCGCCAAGATGAGGGAGGTCCTCAACTCCGAGGACGTCCGGGTCTCCAGGCCAATGAAAACCGCAGAGGTGCGGATTTCTGGTCTGGATGACTCCGTGACCTCTGAGGAGGTGGTGGCGGCCGTTGCCCAAAGTGGAGAGTGTCCGCCGGGCAATGTGCGGGCTGGCGATATACGCGCCGACGCCACCGGACTCGGCGTAGTCTGGGTTCGGTGCCCTGTGGCGTCGGCGAAGAAGATCGCCGAGAGCGGCAGATTGCTGGTAGGCTGGGTTGCAGCGAGGGTGAAACTCCTGCAGCCCCGGGCTTTGCGGTGCTTCCGGTGCTTGGAGAAGGGGCACGTCCGGGCAAAGTGCACCGCCGAAACTGACCGTAGTGATCTTTGTTATCGCTGCGGTCAGCCCGGCCACAAGGCGGCCCAGTGTTCCGCGGCACTCAACTGCATCTTGTGTTCGGATGCAGGGAAGCCAGCGGGACACAAAGTGGGCGGAGGGGCCTGTGGCGCGCCTGCCAGCAAGGCCAAAAAGAAGAAAAAGAAGAGGAGCACCAAACCTGCCGGGGAAACCTCGCCTCCCCCGCAGGCTAGTAGCTCCGCGGCCGACTCCCGGCCCAGGACCGTTGCCGAGGGAATGGAATGTTAATAATGCTCCAATTCCATTTTCTCCAGGGCAACATCAACCACTGTGCCAGAGCTCAGGATCTCCTACTCCAGAGCATGGCACAGTGGTCGATTCACGTGGCTGTGGTCGCCGAACCGTACTTCATCCCCGCCCGTCACAACTGGCTGGGATGCGCTAACGGTTCGGTGGCCATTATTGGCGAGACTCTGACCGACCCGTCTCGGGGCCGCGGCTGGGTTGCTGCGGTCTCGGGTGGCATCGTCATTGTGGGGGCGTATTTCTCTCCCAACAAGAGTCTCGCCGACTTTGAGGGTTTCCTTGTCGAGTTGGGCGCCGTCGTAGGCCGCCATCACCCTCGTCCCGTTCTGGTGCTCGGGGATCTCAACGCCAAGTCATCGGCGTGGGGATCTCCGGTCACTGACCCTCGGGGCGAGGTGCTAGAAGAGTGGGCGGTGACGACCGGTCTGGTCGTCCTGAATCGGGGTTCGGAATACACATGCGTGCGGCAGCGGGGCGGGTCGATAGTGGACGTCTCGTTCGCTAGCCCCTCTGTCGCCGGCCGAGTCCGCGACTGGCGTGTCGCCGTGGAGGTGGAGACGCTGTCGGACCATCGGTATATCCGGTTCGACGTCTCTGCCCAGACCGCGAGCGGCCGCCATCCAACAACCCCGATTAACGACGGCCCGCGTTGGGCGCTTAAGCGCATCGACAGGGAACTACTCGAGGAAGCTGCATTAGTTCAGTCCTGGACCTGGGAGTCGACGACGGACGGCCCCGTCGACGTTGAGGCGGTGGCGCTGTGGTTTCGGGGGGCGATGACGCAGATCTGCGACGCGTCCATGCCCCGTGTCCGCCAACAGTCCGCAAGGCGCCAGGTGTACTGGTGGACCGCCGAGATCGCGCAATTGCGCGTAGCGTGCGATGCGGCTCGCCGCCGGTACACCCGATACCGGAGACGACGTCGACGGGATTCCGCCGAGGAGGACGCGCTGTATGAGGTGTACCGCGCGTCCAAGGAGACTCTGTGGCTGGCCATCGGCGACTCAAAGTCGCGCGCCAGGGAGGAGCTGCTGGGGTCCCTTGATCGGGATCCGTGGGGGCGCCCCTACCGTTGGGTACGGAGCAAGTTGCGTCCCTGGGCGCCTCCACTGACGCGAAGCATGGAACCCCAGTTGCTAGAGGCGGTGGTGTCGGCCCTCTTCCCAGGGCGACCGGAACACGTTCCCCCGGCGATGGCTTCGCCCTCAGCCACAGACTCTCCAGAAGAAGAGGAGAGCGCCGATGTCCCCGAGGTGACGCAAGCAGAGATGGGAGCGGCCGTGTCGCGACTCCGGGCTAAGAACACAGCGCCCGGACCCGACGGAGTGCCTGGTCGAGCTCTCGTCCTGGCTCTGAAGGAGCTAGAGCCCCAGCTGAGGAGGCTTCTCACGGCATGCCTCGAGCAGGGTCAGTTTCCCAGTGTGTGGAAGGAGGGGAGGCTGGTCCTCCTCAGGAAGGAGGGGCGCCCCGCGGACTCGCCGTCCGCGTATCGGCCCATAGTGCTGCTTGACGAGGCGGGCAAACTTTTTGAGCGTATCATCGCAGATCGCCTCGTCAGCCACTTGTGCAGGGAGGGGCCGAACCTGGACGACAACCAATTCGGTTTTCGTCGGGGGCGCTCCACCATAGACGCCATCATGCGCGTGAGGGCCCTGGCGGAGGAGACGGTGTCCCGGGGTGGGGTGGTGGTGGCGGTGTCTTTAGACATCTCCAACGCATTCAACACCCTACCCTGGAGTTGTATTCGGGAGGCCCTGAAATACCATCGCGTGCCTCCCTACCTCCGCCGTACAGTAGGGGCTTACCTGGAGGGTAGATGCGTCACCTATCGGGGACGTGACGGTGCTGGTCGGCACCTCACGTCGTGCGGTGTTCCACAGGGATCGGTCTTGGGACCGCCCCTGTGGAACATCGGCTACGACTGGGTGCTGAGAGGCGAACTCCCGCCGGGCGCCGACGTGACGTGTTATGCGGATGACACGCTCGTAACTGCCCGGGGGAGCTCGCACAGGGAAGCGACGTTGTTAGCCACGGCTGCGGTGTCACAGGTGGTGAACCGCATCCGGCGCCTGGGCCTGGAGGTGGCCCTGAACAAGTCGGAGGCCATGGTGTTTCATGGCCCTCGACGGGCGCCGCCGCCGGGATCACACATCGTGGTCAGCGGGACCCGGATAGCTGTCGAGTCCACCATGAAGTATCTGGGATTGGTGCTCGACAGCCGATGGGAATTCGGGCCCCACTTCCGGCGGCTGGTGCCCAAGTTGATGGGCGCAGCGGGCGCGCTTTCAAGGTTGCTTCCCAACTTGGGGGGCCCGAGCGCCGCCTGTAGGCGGTTGTACGTGGGAATCGTGCGGTCCATGGCCCTGTATGCGGCCCCTGTGTGGGCGCTGGACATGACGGCCGGCACTCTCGCCATTCTGCGCAAACCGCAGAGGGTGATGGCCGTCAGAGTCATCCGCGGGTACCGCACGATTTCCTACGAGGCGGCTTGCGTCCTGGCCGGATCCCCGCCCTGGGACCTAGAGGCGAAAGTACTCGCGTCGTTGTATCAATGGCGCGAGGAAGAGCGGGCACGGGGCTCGAGGCCGGTGCAGCGGCAGATCGCGCTGCGCCGAGAGGAGCTCCGTCAGGTCTTGGTGGCGGAATGGCGGCAGAGGCTTCTGCGCCCTACCGCCGGCCTCGCTACCGTCGAGGCGATCCGGCCAGTACTCGACGACTGGCTCGGGAGAAGGCACGGCTCCCTGTCTTTTAGAGTGACACAGGTGCTGTCGGGGCACGGCTGCTTCGGCAAGTACCTGTGCCGCATAGACAGAGAGCCGGACGCTCGGTGCCACCACTGCGTCTATTGCGGGGAGGACACGGCGCAACACACGCTCGCCGAGTGTGTAGCTTGGGAGGAGCAGCGCCGTGTCCTCACAAATGAAGTAGGAGGCGATCTGTCGCTGCCGGCTGTAGTGCAGAGTATGGTCGGCAGCGCAGAGTCGTGGGACGCGGTGGTGTCCTTCTGCGAGGACGTGATGTCGCAGAAGGAAACTGCGGAAAGGGAGAGGGAGATCTCCACTCCCTTCCCTGGCCGCAGAAGGCGCACCGGGCGCAGGGGAAGGGCGGACAACGCCCTTTTCCAGCCCCCATGAATGGGTCCAGGGGCGAGGGACTTGGGGAAGTCCCTCGCCCCCTATTTGATGGACCCGAGTCGCAGACGCACGCGGGTGTCGGCGCGCGCCTCTGAGGCGATGCACGGGGTAGTTCAACACCTCACTACCCCGTGCAGGAGGCGAGGCCGGGACAGACCCGACCAGCACTAGTGCGGGGCTGCGGAAGAATTAGGTTTCCCGCGGCCCCCCACGCACGTGTGAGGAGACACCGGGGTGGTTTTAGCCGGTAAGAATCCGGCACGCCCCTCCGCCATTCCCCAGGCGGAGGTAGTCCATGAGGATTTCCCCCCGTTAAAAAAAAAAAAAAGGTTAGAACGGTGTAAATTAGGGACGGCGGACTTGGGGATGCCAGGCGTCCCCTATAACACGAGACCCGAGATGGCGGCGCGTTTTGTTCCACGCGCGCCCTTCTCAGTAGTCACAGGGGGAGCAAAACATCTCATGTCATTGTGTACGAGGGAACACGGGGTGGTTTTAGTCAGTACGAGTCTGACAGACCCCTTCGCCCGCCCTCAGAGCGGAGGACATCCATGAGGATTTCCACCTCGGAACAAAAAAAAAAGGTTAGAACAATGTAAATTAGCCACATCACTCTATTCTTGGTTAATCATTTGGTTTAGATGAGGTCAGACTCCAGCAAATTGCCGGCGGAGCCCCGCTGCAGGGCTCCTATTTCGAGAGTTTAAAGGAACTTAACCAAATCGAACCTCGGGGTGCTCCTGACGTCTGCCGTATAGTGTTAGGATTTAGGGTACTAAATCTATTTAGAACTGTCATTTTGGGTATTAATGGTACTTTTTCATGAAAACAAGATTTAGTGGGTATTTATCCATTTTGGTAAGTAAAAATAATATTTTGGTGAGCATTTAAACAACGTTTTGAACATTGACATTTTACCCTTGCTATTTAATTTTTTTAGCTTTATGAACTTCAGTAACATATTCATTTGACATTTCAAACTTTCGGTATTTTGAATATAGGTGAAACAATCATTAGGTACTTAGATTTTAGGGGTTTTGAACGTAGGTTATTTTACGTTACTTCTTTTAATTTTAGATATTGCAATACGTACCCGTTTATTCACGATTCAAGGTTATGTTTACAAAATATATTCGAAATGCAGAGCGTTTATACAATTTAAATAATTTGTCTTTGTATTGCATGAGTCACCGAACAAAAATTACAATTATTTTATTTTTCATTATGTAATAAATAATTGCAATATTTATTTTTATTTAATTGTTCTAGGCGGTGGCTGAACAAGCGTTTCAGAGCACTTCTGTTGATGATATAGAAAAATCACGTCAACATGTCATAAAAACAGATAAAGGGGGCATTCTCTGATTAGTGTGACTTTGAAAAATATATCATTATACAAGATGAAAGCAGCACATCTTTCGATAGCGAGCAGAACTTTGTTAAAGGCACACATCGAGACATGGATTAAGGCTTTTCGGGGGTGGAATTCATAGAGGAAAACATTTTTGACTCAGATTATACTTTAACGATAATTTTTATTTTGAGGCACTAACTCCGGAACATTTTGACTATGATTAGAAGAGAAGTTAGATTTTTCTCTAATTTATTCTTTAAACCGAAAACCGGCCCAGTGCATGTCGGCAATCTGCATCATATTTTTTTGAAGTAAAATTTTGTTTTGTAATAGTCTCTAGAAAGTCAACCTAGGAGGTTGCCGGATTCATGCGACTCGTATGTGGTGGCTATAATGCTAATAAATTGAAGACTCCAGCTAAGGCTGAATGAAATGAATAAATAACCTTACAAACAGAGATACAAAACTTGGTCGTCTAACCTTATAACATTAACATTTTTTAAGGATGGGATATCATCCAATGACTGCGATCTGGGCGAAGCGGGAGGATGTGTCAGACTTTTACTGACTAAAACCCATCCGTGTACCATCATATGCCCTTCGTGTTCCGAGGCCGCGGTAACTCTTTCGAATAATTCCGCAACCCCAGCAGGCAGCGGCCCTCTTGTGGGCCCCGACAACATTAACATACCTGATATGTTTAGCATACTGTTTCAATTTTTGTGGACCTTGTTTGAAAACTTCTTCACACGTATCTGTGTAGCTTAGTAGAGGTACTCTGGCTTTCTTGCACACTTCACGTGAGGTTGATACCTGTAACAATAAAATTGTTATTATTTTTTATATTGTTTCTTGGTTTTGACATGCTTATTTAGTTGTGCATCTTTCACTAAGAATGTTGTGCATATATGCATGCCTGTAATTGATATGTTTGCACTGAATCTCAAATCTTGGACTGCTTGTATTTGTAAACATATCGTTGTTTATATAATTCAATAATTTTATCTAAAAAAGGGCTGAATTTTAATTGGCATCATTACGTCTATACTTAAGCATGAAGAAACTAGGAACGATCAATCCCTAGGTAGGTATACATATTACATTATATACATATACATTGTATACGCTTTGGAGAAAGGAACTGGTACCTTTAACACAGTTTACCTGGTAATCTAGCTAAGATGACCGTTGCAATCTGCCTGATTGCTTTCACGCCTATACCACTGAACCGATTTAGACCTTGTAGATGACAAAGGCCTTTTTTTTTTGCTGAAAAATGAACATCTTACGCTAACGAGGCCGTGTGCAGATTTTAGACTAGACCAAAATAACAAAAAAAATATTATTCAATATTATATACATACTAGTACTCAAGCGGGGCTTCGCTCCCATGGATTCTATCACGGTAAAAACATAACTCTCCTTTATTGCAGTCGCGTAGCCTATAACCTTCCTCAAGCTTCAAGCTACTTCCATACCAAATTGCATCCAAATCCACCCAGTACTTTCGAAGATTAGCGCGTTCAAGCAAACAAACAAACAAACAAACTTTTCCGCTTTATAATATTAGTATAGATAGTATAAATTTAATTTAAGGGAACATTACATATTTCATACTTATTGTTTTGTGTAACACTTTTTATACTATATTAGAAACGCCTCGTACTTTGATCGCGTGAGATTTTTGAAAAATCTATTTAATTTACTTTTTTTCCGGATGAAGAGTAGGTTATGTGCTATTTCAGACTATCCTACCTAATTTCGTCCAGATCTGTTCAGTCATTAAGCGTGATTAAGTAGGTACCTACTATCCGTATACGATGTGTAACGGAAACCCCATATCTATCCAAAAGGGCTGAAGACAACATCTGGTATGGAGTCTCTATGCACAGTTTCAGCTCAAAATAACTGACTCAAAGAATTGATACCAAATTATCGGTTTCATATATTTCTTGAATACCAGTCATAACAAACATGTCACAGCACTACGAGGGTCAATAACTTTCCACGTCACTTGCCAATAACACGATAATTCTCTTCGCTCTTCTTAATTTGAAAAATTCGGTCTCTGGTATCAGTGTATTGGTATTTGTAATAAGTTCTACACACGTAGACTTAGGATTACAAAACCCTTGCCATATCGTTTGTTATCATCCAAAGAAGCCATGCACTTTGTATGTATATACCCTTTAAATTACACGTTGTATAAGTCCATGCATATCTATATCAAAACTTTTCCAATTACAATATTAGTAAGTAAACATCGAATAGATTGGCTTATTACCTTCTTGTTCGGATGGGAAAATCTTCGAATGACGCGTCCGGCTCTGAGTGGATCGGAAAGGAGTTTCTGATGTCTACTGACTAAGAACCAACCCTGTTGCTTTAGCTGTCCTTGTATTCCGGGGCCGCGGTATCTCGTTAGAACATTCCCGCAACCCCAGTACCAATTACCTACTACTATAAATCCTACGATTGACATTCATCCAAATATTTCTACATCGGACACCATAAAGGCTCGAGGAAAAAAACGATTTTAACAACAAAAACATGGTTAAGTTGGTAATTACTAAAACTCAAGGATACAATAACTTAAGTGTCTTTTAATTTCTGTCGTAAAACGTTTTTTAATCATCCCTTCATTTATAAAAACCACTTCAATATTAGAATATTTTGTAAATTTTTCTTATACAACTTGTAACAGAATTAACGCAATTCCTGAAATTTGTTGGTTCAGAATCGGCTACTGAATTGACTTCCGTCATAAAAAATAGGTGTTAAATTTTGACGGAAAAATCTTTCATTTAACAGCTTAAAATTAAACCACAGTATCATGACAGATTAATACGATCCTTAATTCAAGGAAATGCGCTCGTGTGCGTGTCGACCGCTAATATTGCATGAGTGTATGCGTCTGCGTAAGGATATTGTATGACGCACATACATTTTGCGTTTAGTAAGGATAACTATTTTATAAAAAATGTCTAGGTTTGGTTTCAATTTATTTAGTTACGGATGTTGTTTTAGACTTATAATTTAATATTCTAATTGGGGTGTCTGAGCAATTGCGCTTAGTCTGATACACCTTGTATTTATGACACACACACAAAAGTTTATAGCTGGCTTCAGATCACTTTAATTTCCGTAACAGTGTGGCTTTTGTTTTGTATAAAACTAGTAACTGTTGGTTTTATAAATAATTTAATATATTCAGCCTATTACGGCCTATTATTCCCACTGCCAAAACACAGGCATCCTCTCTAGGAGAGAGAATGAGCCACAATTAACCACGCAGGCCGAGTGCCCCGCAGAAGACGTTCCGGGCGTCGGGAGTCACAGGGTGACGCCCAGACTACGTGGGCGCATATAATATAAAAAAAAAACAATTTCAATATTATGTCTATAAAAAAAAATAAGTAGACTAGCCATGTGGGTATAAATCACATTAAGTACTTATTATAGCAATCTTGTTAATCCCTCCAACAAAGCTAAATATGCTTGCGTTTGAAGTGGGTTTTGAATTGACCCCTACTTTCCGAAGTACATCTGTGCCAGTTACCAATCGCCTGGAGCTTTTGGGCATGGAGTTGATGTCAGACCTCAACTTCGGCTGAACCATCGAGTCCAGAGCTCAGACTGCAGCAAAAAAGCTGGGAATCCTACACAAGGTGAGGCGGTACTTCACGCCTGGACAGCTTCTAAATCTGTATAAAGCACAGGTCCGTTCCTGCGTGGAGTATTGCAGCCACTTGTGGGATGGCTCTGCAAAGTACCAACTTGCTGCATTGGACTCGATCGAGAGCGCAGTGCTAAAAGTCTTATAGGCGACGAGGTGCTGGTGGACAAGCTTCATAGCCTGGCTCATCGGCGAACCGTTGCTTGCCTGTCGGTTTTCTACAGATTGTACTTCGGGGAGTATGCGCAGGAGCTCCATGACCTGATTCCTCCATCTCCCTTTCACTACCGGTCTACCAAACGCACGGCTGGGTACCACCCTCACTTGGTTGATATACCGTTTTGTCGTACCAAGCGCTTCTCCTCCACATTTATTGTGCGCACAGCCAAGTTGTGGAATTCTCTGCCGGCTTCTGTGTTACCTGCCACTTATGACCTTTCAGCCTTTAAAGCACGAGTAAATAGGCATCTTCTGGGCTCGCTTGTCACATCGCCCATCAGTAATAAAAGAAAAAAATTAAAGTTCAAGGCTACAGAAGCTTTGAAAAAAATAATTAATTAATTTTGTTTTTCTCCAATATTAAGGACTAGGTAATACTTTGTTGACAGACAGTAGGTATTGGTACTCGGAAAAATATGAGACTCAATTCCTGTAGTGGAGAAAAGCCAAGTGCGTCCTTACCCTAGTTCGTATTCCAAAATTTCATAATAATATGTTATAGTTATAATATATTATTATGAAATTCTTATTAGATTTATTTTGTTCTCTAGGTTTATTAGTTTTTAACATTAAATTTTTAACACTTTAAACACTTAAATAAAAACCCAAAACTACATATATATATCTAAAAAAAATTTTTTGCAAAAAATAGAACCGTCTTCGTAGTCGAAGGAAGGAAGTCGGTGTTATTGGTTTTGGATTTTCCTTTTTTTTCACACCGCCTTTCGAAATTAAAGTTATTTTTGGCTTTGTAGTGTTTTGATATAGAAGTCGGTTCTATTTTTTGCACAAAAAATTTTTTTCACTCTTTTTAGTGGGTTGGTTTGTAATTTATCTAGTTACAAAAGCCATAATGTCAACAACTTATCACCTTTTACAAAATATTGCTTTTCCCTGTGCACAGCCGTTAATTTTTGAGGAGTCCTCCTGGTATTTGACCATCAGCTCTACATCACCATATGTATTGTGACGAGCATAAAGTGTTTAACATCCGTACTCAAGTAATCGAATCGCAATCTACGAAATACTTATAATTGAGGAGTTCCCCAAATGGTACTTTTCGGAAGCAACTGCTCAAGGTACTATAAGAAATACCCAAAACGCTATAGGTGTGCCTATAATATTTGAAGAGTTCCCTCGATTTCTCCAGGATCCCATCATCAGATCCTGATTTCGTAACAATGTAACCAATTAGAAAGTATACCCATTCAAACGCAAAAAGAATTTTTCAAATCGGTCCAGCCGTCTCCGAGTTATGACGTAACATACATAAAAAAAAGTTCAAGACGTATTGTAAACCTCCTTTTTTTGAAGTCGGTTAAAAATAAACTAAAATATGGCATCCACAAATTTTAATTATTATTATAGATAAAATAATATATCATACCGATGTTGTATTTCTTCAGACAAAATTTACAGGAAATCCTGTACGACCCGATTGAATATATTTCGTGCTTGTTATCTTACACACTCAATATAGAATCATTTTCCTCGAAACATCAACTTAGTTTTGGGTTTCTTTATTATTCGTGATTCGTATATTATAGTTTTCTTAACAATTACATATAAACTTTACCCTCAAATGAAACACAAGCATGGGGTATGTTGCTACACACTTATTAGAAGTACCAATAAAAAAAATAAGAATATATCATTAAGAATCTCGGAGAAATAATCAGCCTTGGATACACTTGGATAGTAAGTATTTTAATTTCATACCAATTAACGGTAAATTGGTATGAAATAAAAAAAAATATTGGTGATAACCAATGAATTTGTAACATACTGACGATAATATCCATTTAGTAATGAAGAAGATATTAATTACTTTGTTATACTAATCTAAGATTGAAGCTTCTAACAATCACTTCTATTTCTAGAATACCTAAATTGCCTACCTACACATTTTATAATCGATACATGTGTATATGTATTAAGGCGCGGTGAATAGACGACATTTATGTATGACTGATGAATCTATGGGTCACTATCACTCCGCGTAGGAATGAAAGAGAAGCGAATAGACGCTACGATGGCGTGACGACATTTCGCTGAGTTATTTATCATTAAATACATTAATCCATACAAATATCTTATTTCAGTCGACAAATAAAAACAACAGTTCCCTTTATTATTAAAAAATACATTACTTTTATTAATTTTATCAAGATTTGTTTATAAATAATACAGTTACAATTGCTCCAATTTCGATTTTAATGGTTATTTTATGTTTTTTTTCTATCGAGAAAATTTACCAAAAACGTGTTTTGAATACAATGGTCCAACCATAACTATGACCAAGATTAACATAATTATATTTTTTGCTGCTCTAACATGTATAAATTCGGCTAGAAAACTGTTTTGTGAAGACTATTTTTACTATGTACAGTGCCATTCTTCCGTACCTCCAAAAACACGTAAACTGTTGGTGCCAGCTGTTATTTATACATCTTTGACGGTCGAAAAAACAACATAACATTGCCAACTTACGTGACGAGGACTATAACCTTGTCACAGTTTGCAAATTGCAATGTTTTGGCGTAGTGGGGCTAAGTTCGCGCATCGTGCACTTAATGAAAGAAAAAAGAGGTCACTTTTATTGCTTGCCATTATTCTATGGTTATTGCCATCATTTATTTTTAATCATGTCTGTTCAGAAGAATATTAAAGAAAGAAGAGGAATTCATTCGTTAATTCGGTATTATAAATGAAATAGATATAATACATAAATACATTTAAAAGTGAAAAAATGTATTTAAAATAATATTAAAAATAATTTGTTCACGTCGTCACAATTAGTTAATAAAACTGCTACCCCTTTTATTCTTCTTTTTTCCCCGGTGTCCTAAAGACAGTGACGAATTCGGAATTTCAACCATCCTTAATTATAATGTCTAACTATTCTTTCTGACGTTTTAATAGTCTGCGTAAAACGGTATTTGGTCCTGGCATTGTAATCAATGTAACAAAAAATAAATTTAAAACAACTCGTAACAAACACAAAGGGTACAACTTTCGTGTACGCAAGTGTATTCGGGAGCAAATAGAACGAGAACTACTGACGCACCAATCGCGCGCTCGGAGCAGCGCTACGTCATACCCCGCGTCCCGCTGTCAACCGCTGACACCTAAAAATCGACTTCAGCGTATTGAGCGACTCTTGCCAAGTTATTTGAATACTACTATACAAGACAATCAGCAGTCAGAAAATCTGACACCAATCTCGCCAAGGGGTATCGTGTTATCAAACTACTTTGTTGTGGTAGTCAGACGGGCAGTCACTCCGTGTAAAACACTAAACTTAGCTGCATCTGTAAGTACTGGTTTTTTGTTATATATTGTGCTTATTATTTAATTAAATTATGTCAGCTATAACGATTTTATTATAGAGACATCATTGTAATAATTATGACTTAGAGCTTTTTTTAAATTGTTTCTTAATTAATTAATTTATTAGTATAAAGATAATTGTATTTAGATTTAATTTTCTACTAATTATTATTATACTATATAAAGCTAAATTACCACTGACTGACTGACTCACTGACATAATTGTTCTCCCAGATGGTGGATGGGGAGGTGGGTATATTTTGACAGATTCGTAAACAAGTAACTCTTAAACCTACGAGAAAAGTGCCAAACCTCCCCTTTCCCCCCCCCCCCTTCTCCCCCCTCCCTATCTTATCTCGGAAACTACGAGACCCGTATTTTTTGTTTTTTACGGATTCGTATAGAGGAGGCTCGGTTAAGTGAAAACCATTTTTCAAAGTCGCCCCCCGGCCCCCCTTCCCACCCCCTTTAGGCTGATCTCGGAAATTAAGAGACTTGGAACATTTTTTTTTTCAGATTCATTTAGAGGAGCAATGTTTTAGTCGAAATAATTGTGCAACCCCCCCCATCACCACCCCGCATTTTTTTTTTTCACAAGCACGCCAGGTGCTTGCACCTCGCGCAACACGCAAATACTAAACCCCCCCCCCTATTTTTTTTTTCTTCACAAGCACGCGAGGTGCTTGCACCTCGCGCAACACGCAAATCATAAACCCCCCCATCAACCCCATCCCCTTTTTTTTTATCTTTTTCACAAGCTCGCGAGGTGCTTGCACCTCGCGCATCACGCGAATACTAGTTATTATATTATTCTATTATATAAAGCTAAATTACCACTCACTCACTCACTCACTGACTGACTGACTCATTGACATAATTGTTCTCCCAGATGGTGGATGGGGAGGTGGGTATATTTTGACAGATTCGTAAACAAGTAACTCTCAAACTTACGGGAAAAGTGCCAAACCTCCCTTTTTCCCCCCCCTTCTCCCCCCCCCCCCTATCGTATCTCGGAAACTACGAGACCCGTATTTTTTTCTTTTTACGGATTCGTATAGAGGAGGCTCGGTAAAGTAAAAACCATTTTCAAAGTCCCCCCCCCCGCCCCCCTTCTCCCCCCCTTTAGGCGGATCTCGGAATCTAAGAGACTTGGAAAATTTTTTTTTTCAGATTCATTTAAAAGGGCAATGCTTTAGTCGAAATACTCCTGCAACCCCCCCCCCCCTATCACCCCCACCCATTTTTTTTTTTTTTTTTTTCACAAGCACGCGAGGTGCTTGCACCTCGCGCAACACGCAAATACTAAACCCCCCCATCTCCCCCCATCTCCCCCCCCTTTTTTTCTTTTTTCACAAGCACGCGAGGTGCTTGCACCTCGCGCAACACGCAAATACTAAAACCCCCCCATCACCCCCCCACCATTTTTTTTTCACAAGCACGCGAGGTGCTTGCACCTCGCGCAACACGCAAATACTAGTTATACTATATAAAGCTAAATTACCACTGACTGACTGACTCACTCATTGACATAATTGTTCTCCCAGATGGTGGATGGGGAGGTGGGTATATTTTGACAGATTCGTGAACAAGTAACTCTCAAACCGACGGGAAAAGTGCCAAACCTACCCTTTTCCCCCCCTTCTCCCCCCTCCCTATCGGATCTCGGAAACTACGAGACCCTTATTTTTTTTTTTACGGATTTGTATAGAGGAGGCTCGGTAAAGTAAAAAACATTTTTCAGTCACCCCCCCGCCCCCCTTTTCACCCCCTTTAGGCGGATCTCGGAAATTAAGAGACTTGGAACATTTTTTTTTCAGATTCATTTAGAGGGGCAATGCTTTAGTCGAAATACTTGTGCAACCCCCCCCCATCTCCCCCCCATCACCCCCCCACTTTTTTTTTTTTTTGGTTTTGGTTGAGGTGCTTGCACCTCGCGCAACACGCAAATACTAGTTATATTATACTATATAAAGCTAAATTACCACTCACTGACTCACTGACATAATTGTTCTCCCAGATGGTGGATGGGGAGGTGGGTATATTTTGACAGATTCGTAAACAAGTAACTCTGAAACCTACGGGAAAAGTGCCAAACCTCCCCTTTTCCCCCCCCTTCTCCCCCCTCCCTATTGTATCTCGGAAACTACGAGACCCGTATTTTTTTTTTTTACGGATTCGTATAGAGGAGGCTCGGTAAAGTTATTTTGTTATTGGATCGTATTCAGAGAAACACTTATTTCCACATAATAAACTTATTTCTTTATTTAAAATATAATTACAGAATACCATTTTACTCAGTGCAAGCCATGACAGGGAAGAAGGGAAGTTGCCAACTTAGAAAAATAGAAATGTATACCAGTGTAATAACACACTAATACTTTAACACGCCTCCTTACATTTATATTTTTATTTTCACATCTCATTACTTTAACAAATTCTTACTAGGCAACATCAATTACAATTATCTTTTACTTACAACATAATATGTACCTATTCATAGAACTTCTATAATATTTATTCACTTAAGTATACTAGTACCTACCTAGCTTGCACACTCTTTCCTTTAAAACAGTTCTGTTAAATTGTTTAACTTAAATATTAACAAAATAAAAACAAACAAAAAGCTTTTCTTTCTCAACAAAAATTAAAACAAACTTAAGACATTCTTTCTTATTCACCTATTAACTTAAAATTCTTATTTATTAATTAACTTTCTTATGTATCTACTAATTTAACTTTCTTATTCATTTAAGTTTTACATATGTAATTTCAACATTTCTCTAAACTTAAGAAATTTTAATTTACCCAGAGATTTGGTAAGTATATCTGCAACATTTGAATCTGAGTTTATCTTTACAATTTCAATAACTTTACTTTTACAGTTTTCATGTACATAATGATACTGTACTTCTATATGTTTAGAATTTTTAGTAAAATTTCCGTATTTTGCTATAGCAAGTGCTCCTGAATTATCTTCATAAATCTTAATAGGTTTACATATTTTAATGAACATATCACTAATTACATTTTTTAAGAAATTTATCTCAGTTACAGCCTCAGATAATGCAACATATTCTGCAAAGGTAGATGATTTAGTTACACAAGTTTGTTTTCTAGATTTCCAATAAATTGGATTTCCAAACAATTCAATAACAAAACCTGTAGTTGATTTCCTATCTGTACTATCTCCTGCCCAATCGGCATCTACATAGCAATTTACAATATTATCAGTATTAAGACTCTGTTGGTAAGTTAGTTTTAAATCTTTTGTTAGATACAAATACTTTAGAACTCTCAGAGCATATTTAAAATGTGTTTCATCGTAACAATTCTGAAATCTACTTAAATAATTCACACTGTAAGATATGTCTGGTCTAGTACCATGACTGATATACAAGAGTGCACCTATCAAGTTTCTATATTTAACATCTTCATTTACATCACATTTACTTAGTTTCAAGTTGGGTTCCATAGGTGTCTTATACAGTTTTGCATTTTTAATATTATATTTTTCAGCTAAAGACTCTATGTAATTTTCCTGACACAATGTTAAGACATTTGTAGAGTTATCATAATCATATTCAATATCAATACCAATATAGCTTTTTACTTTATTTAAATCCTTCATTTTAAATTTATTATGCAACTGTTTCTTTATATTATCAATAATGTTTATATCTCTACAACAAATTAATAAATCGTCAACAAATAAAAGTATATAAACTGTTACATTGCACTCTCTTTTTACATAAAGACAATAATCGTACTTGCTTCTACAAAAACCAAGATTCTTAATAAAATCATTAAAACATTCGTACCAAGCTCTAGGGCTTTCTTTTAATCCGTACAAAGCTTTATTTAGTTTATAAACTTTATTAGAAACATCATTATAACCTTGTGGTTGTTTTACATAAACTTCTGATACTACTTTACCATTCAAAAAGGCTGTTTCCACATCCATCTGATGAATGAGAAAGCTGAACTGACAAGAATAAGATAACAACAATTTTAATGTTTGCATTTTGGCAACAGGTGAGTATGTATCATCAATATTATCCTTTTGCTGAAAACCTCTAACTACTAAACGAGCTTTAAAAATGTTACCTGGTTTCCTTTTGTAAACCCACTTCACATCTAGGATCTCTTTGCCCTCTGGTCTACTCACAAAGTTCCATGTATTGTTTTTAACAAGGCTGCTCATCTCACGGTCCATTGCTTCTTTCCATTGATTGGCCTCATCACATTGCATCGCCTCCTGAAATGTACCTGGAATCATAGCATCACAAAAATTTGCACAAATGCAGTAATATCCAAATTCTTCATCAAATCTGATTGGACGTCTGATTGTTCTCTTTGCTCTTCCTTGTACTTTATCATCATTCATCGAGTTGTCATCAAATTTTATTAATTTAGTCTCTTCCGGTAAGTTATTTTCAAATTTTTCCTTTTCTTCTTCTTGTCTTTCTTCCTCTGAGTCTGTATCTTCATTGTTATTCATAAACTTGACATCTTCTTCTATTATATCAACATGTCTGGCAACTACTATTCTATTATTTATCAACACTTTGTAGCCAACTTCAACATATCCAAGTAATATTCCTAATTCTGCCTTTTTATCCCATTTTGATCTTCTTTTTTCTTCTGGTATTCTCACATAAACTCTACTTCCATACAATTTCAATTGCTCTATTGATGGTTTCTTATTGAAGAATATTTCATAGGGTGTTTTTCTTTCTATAGTATTTGCCAAACTTCTATTTTTTAAATAAGCTGCTGTTTTAATTACTTCCGGCCAATAGCATTTATTTACTCTTGCTTCTGCTAGTAGACATCTAGCCATATCCATTATAGTCCTGTTATATCTCTCTGCAGTTCCATTCAACTCGTGTACATATGCCGGGCATGCCTTTATCATTATTCCCTTTTCTCTTGCAAAACTATACATCTTACTGTTCATATATTCTTTACCATTGTCACATCTTAATTCTTTTATCATTTTTCCAGTTAAATTTTGAACTGTATTTACATATTCTTTAAAACAATCTGCAACTTGATCTTTAGACTTGATGCAATAAACTTTTGCCAATTTACTGTAGTCATCTATGAATGTTACGAAGTATTTTTCACCACAATAACCTATTGTATTATGTGGTCCATTTACATCTGTATGCACAATCTCTAATATATCTTGAGCTCTTCTTCTTTTGTTTTTAAAGGGTAAGTTATGCATTTTATTCTCTATGCATATAGCACACTTCATATACTCTGATTCAATTTCTTTAGGTATTCCTTCCAGTAACTGTTCCTTACATAAGATTTCTAGATATTTGAAATTTACATGACCAAGTGTACGGTGTAATTTTTCCTTCACTGACAATTTACTTTCAATTATATTTGCTTGTACTTTACTTTGTATATCTATGTAGCTGTTCACTTTATATAAGCTGTTTTCCTTTTGTGCTATAGCTATTACTTTTCTATTTGAATTATAAATTTTTGCCCATTGTCCTTTCGATATTACCGTGTTGTTATTATCTGTGATCCTTGCATAACTCAATAAATTTGCCTTCATTTCTTTTACATAGAATACATTTTTTACTGTTATATATGATTTAGAACCATAAACAAGAAAATGTATGTTAATATCACCAACCTTTGTGGCCTCCAGCATCCGTCCATCTCCAACTTTCACTTGCACTGGTTTTTTTAATATAACTGAATTTTCAAAATACTTGTCGCAGTTGATTATGTGGTCTGTGCATCCACTGTCTAATAACCATGTAATTTGGTTCTTATTTGACTTATCTTCGCTCACACTTGATGTCATGTTGTTTTGAATAACTAAAGTTTGGAAAACATTTTGTTGATTTTGTGTATTTGATGCACTATGTTCAGTGTGTCTACCTCGACCACGATTATTAAATCCACGACCACGTCCCCGATGATTTGAATGACCTCTTCCTCTTGTATTATTGTTATTTGTGTATCTATTATGCTGTCCTCGATTGTACCAACAGTTGCGTTTCACATGGCCTGGTTTTCCACAAATAAAACATAAATTTGAGTTAGGGGCTGACAGGGCTGACTTTGTTTCTGTTTTAAAAGCATTTGATTTGTCTGTAACTTCTGACTTTTCTTGTGGTTTTTGTGTCAAATATTTAATTTTAATTTTATTTGTTAGATATTCCACAGTTCTTTCCTCTTTTGACAACACATCCAATAAGTCTCCAATGTGACTATATTCACTGGGCAGTGCTCTTAGCATATAATTCAACTTCTCATTTTCTGATATAGTAGCACCTGCCTGTTTCAGCTCGTTTACTGATCTTTCAAAATCATCAAAAAAGGAGTCTAGTTCTTGATAGTTTTTTAACTTTAAATTTTCAAGATTGTTTCGGTAAACTATTTGCAAGGATGTTGAACCTTGTAAGTACATAGAATCAAATTTACAAATTATGTCGTATGCCGTTTCACATTCTGATATATATTCCAATTGCTTATTCGTTATTGCCCCGTAAATGTAGTTCGTTGCTTGCACATCTTTGTCCGTCCATTTTTCTTTGTCATCAGTGCTTAAGATTTTTCTCGTAATAACGTCTTGACACTTTTTGAATTGCAGAAATTTTGTTAGTCTTATTTTCCAATGTGCGTATTCTTTTCCGTCGAAAATGGGTATTACAATTTGTTGATTACGCTCCATTTTTTATTTTCAGCACACACATGTATGCCACAGCACAAAAACAATTTTCACTTTTTTTCAATCCTGCGATATTTTAGCAATCTTTTTACATATTCAATTAACCACGGACTGCTACCATATTTTGTTATTGGATCGTATTCAGAGAAACACTTATTTCCACATAATAAACTTATTTCTTTATTTAAAATATAATTACAGAATACCATTTTACTCAGTGCAAGCCATGACAGGGAAGAAGGGAAGTTGCCAACTTAGAAAAATAGAAATGTATACCAGTGTAATAACACACTAATACTTTAACAAAAGTAAAAACCATTTTTCAAAGTCCCCCCCCCGCCCCCCTTCTCCCCCCCTTTAGGCGGATCTACGAATCTAAGAGACTTGGAACATTTTTTTTTTCAGATTCATTTAGAGGGGCAATGCTTTAGTCGAAATACTTGTGCAACCCCCCCCCCCATCACCCCCCCCCTCTTTTTTTTTTTTTTTTTCACAAGCACGCGAGGTGCTTGCACCTCGCGCAACACGCAAATACTTGATTTAGAGGGGCAATGCTTTAGTTTTTTTCACAAGCACGCGAGGTGCTTGCACCTCGCGCAACACGCAAATACTAGTTATATTATATAAAGCTAAATTACCACTGACTCACTCACTGACTCATTGACATAATTGTTCTCCCAGATGGTGGATGGGGAGGTGGGTATATTTTGAAAGATTCGTAAACAAGTTACTCTCAAACCTACGGGAAAAGTGCCAAACCTCCCCTTTTCACCCCCCTTCTCCCCCCTCCCTATCGTATCTCGGAAACTACGAGACCGGTATTTTTATTTTTTTACGGATTCGTATAGAGGAGGCTCGGTAAAGTAAAAACCATTTTTCAAAGTCGCCCCCCTTGTCCCCCTTCTCACCCCCTTTAGGCGGATCTCGGAAATTAAGAGACCTGGAACATTTTTTTTCAGATTCATTTAGAGGGGCAATGCTTTAGTCGAAATAATTGTGCAACTTCCCCCCCATAACCCCACCATTTTTTTTTTTACAAGCACGCGAGGTGCTTGCACCTCGCGCAACACGCAAATACTAACTCTCAAACCTACAAAAAAAGTGCCAAACCTCCCCTTTTCACCCCCCTTCTCCCTCCTCCCTATCGTATCTCGGAAACTACGAGACCCGTATTTTCTTTTTACGGATTCGTATAGAGTAGGCTCGGTAAAGTAAAAACCATTTTTCAAAGTTGCCCCTTTTGCCCCCCTTCTCACCCCCTTTAGGCGGAGCTCGGAAATTAAGAGACTTGGTACATTTTTTTTTCAGATTCATTTAGAGGGGCAATGCTTTAGTCAAAATAATTGTGCAACCCCCCCCCATCACCCCCCCATTTTGATATTTACTACTGAAAAAACTGTTGATTCTTACTTTTAACTATAAACGGGCCTTCAAATTTTTTATGCCATGCCCTCCCCTCCCCAACCTCCCCTAAAATTGAAAAGGCTGTAACTTCATAACGGTTAGAGATAGCCATTAGGTGTTTGAACAAATATAATAGTAGGCGTCGAAACCTGTCCGGTGGTACGTAGGGCCTGAGTGGAGCGAAGCGGGTAAAGCGTAACTCAGCGGCGACGACAAGCAAACTTAAGAAATTATTTTTCAAAACCCCCCCTTCGCCCCTCGCCCCCCATCATTTTTTTTTTCAGATTCTTTTTAAGGGGCCCAATGTTAATCAAAATTATTTTTCAAAACTCCCCCCTCTCCCCCCCACCGTATTTTGGGAATAGCTTTCCGGTGGTAAGTAGTTCCGAAGTGAAGCGAACAGCAAACCTTAGGAATCATTTTTCAAAACTCCCCCTTCACCACTCGCCCCCAAGAATTTTTTTTCAGATTCATATCAAGGAGCCCTATGTTAGTCAAAATCATTTTTAAAACTCTACCCTCTCACCCCCTCCCCTTCGTATCTCGGAAAACAAACTGCATGAAAATATTATATATTTTTTATTTGTCAAAATTATTTAGGGTTTAAGAGATACACTGATTTTAAAACCCACCTTTTTGGGATTCTCCGCCTTAATTAAGTAGTAAGTACAGGGTGGTACGCGGGACATTGACGTTGACATACCTACAACACGTACAGATCGCGACACGCAAGTTGAACCAAAATGACAGTCATCTGCGAAGCTACAATTAAGAAAAGAAGTCGATTGAGACCTGATAATGTGTTACAGTAATTTGGAGCTGCTGCTCTGTTAGGGTTATGTTTAACATTTTACTACATTTAGGGGTTTTAAAAGTGAACAATCCACCACCACAAGCACGCGAGGTGCTTGCACCTCGCGCAACACGCAAATACTAGTTATACTATATAAAGCTAAATTACCACTGATTGACTGACTCACTGACATAATTGTTCTCCCAGATGGTGGATGGGGAGGTGGGTATATTTTGACAGATTCGTAAACTAGTAACTCTCAAACCTACGAGAAAAGTGCCAAACCTCCCCTTTTCCCCCCCCCTTCTCCCCCCCCCCCCTATCGTATCTCGGAAACTACGAGACCCGTATTTTTTTTTTTACGGATTCGTATAGAAGAGGCTCAGTAAAGTAAAAACCATTTATCAAAGTCGCCCCCCCACCCCCCTTCTCACCCCCTATAGGCGGATCTCGGAAATTAAGAGACTTGGAACATTCTTTTTTTCAGATTCATTTAGAGGGGCAATGCTTTAGTCGAAAAACTTCTGCAACCCCCCCCCCATCGCCCCCCCCCCTGTTTTTTTTTGATTTTTCACAAGTACGCGAGGTGCTTGCACCTCGCGCAACACGCAAATACTAAACCATCCCATCACCGCTTCCAATTTTTTTTTTTCATAGCACGTGAGGTGCTCGCACCTCGCGCAACACGCAAATACTAGTTATTATATTATATAAAGCTAAATTACCACTCACTGACTGACTGACTGACTCACTCATTGACATAATTGTTCTCCCAGATGGTGGATGGGGAGGTGGGTATATTTTGACAGATTCGTAAACAAGTAACTCTCAAACCTACAGGAAAAGTGTCAAACCTCCCCTTCCCCCCCCCTTCTCCCCCCCCCCCCCCTTCTCCCCCCCCTTCTCCCCCCCCCTATCGTATCTCGGAAACTACGAGACCCGTATTTTTTTCTTTTTACGGATTCGTATAGGCTTCGGCTCGGTAAAGTAAAAACCATTTTTCAAAGTCCCCCCCCCCGCCCCCCTTCACCCCCCCTTTAGGCGGATCTCGGAATCTAAGAGACTTGGAACATTTTTTTTTTCAGATTCATTTAGAGGGGCAATGCTTTAGTCGAAATATTTGTGCAACCCCTCCCCCCCCATCACCCCCACCCCTCTTTTTTTTTTTTTTCTTAAGCTCGCGAGGTGCTTGCACCTCGTGCAACACGCAAATACTAAACCCCCCCATCACCCCCCCCTTTTTTTTTTTTTTTTTTCACAAGCACGCGAGGTGCTTGCACCTCGCGCAACACGCAAATACTAAACCCCCCCATCTACCCCATCACCCCCCCCCTTTTTTTTTTCACAAGCACGCGAGGTGCTTGCACCTCGCGCAACACGCAAATACTAAACCCCCCTCATCTCCCCCCCCCCACTTTTTTTTTTTCACAAGCACGCGAGGTGCTTGCACCTCGCGCAACACGCAAATACTAAACCCCCCTCATCTCCCCCCCCACTTTTTTTTTTCACAAGCACGCGAGGTGCTTGCACCTCGCGCAACACGCAAATACTAGTTATACTATATAAAGCTAGATTACCACTGACTGACTCACTCACTCACTCACTCATTGACATAATTGTTCTACCAAATGGTGGATGGGGAGGTGGGTATATTTTGACCGATTCGTAAACAAGTAACTCTCAAACCTACGGGAAAAGTGCCAAACCTCCCCTTTTCCCCCCATTTCTCCCCCCCCCCTATCGTATCTTGGAAACTACGAGACCCGTATTTTTTTCTTTTTACGGATTCGTATAGAAAAGGCTCGGTAAAGTAAAAACCATTTTTCAAAGTCCCCCCCCCCCCCGCCCCCCTTCTCCCCCCTTTAGGCGGATCTCGGAATCTAAGAGACTTGGAACATTTTTTTTTCAGGTTTATTTAGAGGGGCAATGCTATAGTCGAAATAATTGTGCAACCCCCCCCCATTTCCCCCCCCCCTTTTTTTTTTTTTTTCACAAACACGCGAGGTGCTTGCACCTCGCGCAACACGCAAATACTAAACCCCCCCATCACCCCCGCCCCCCCCACTTTTTTTTTTTTCACAAGCAAGCGAGGTGCTTGCACCTCGCGCAACACGCAAATACTTGATTTAGAGGGGCAATGCTTTAGTTTTTTTCACAAGCACGCCAGGTGCTTGCACCTCGCGCAACACGCAAATACTAGTTATACTATATAAAGCTAAATTATCACTCACTGACTCACTCATTGACATAATTGTTCTCCCAGATGGTGGATGGGGAGGTGGGTATATTTTGACAGATTCGTGAACAAGTAACTCTCAAACCTACGGGAAAAGTGCCAAACCTCCGCTTTTCACCCCCCTTCTCCCCCCTCCCTATCGTATCTCGGAAACTACGAGACCCGTATTTTTTCTTTTTACGGATTCGTATAGAGGAGGCTCGGTAAAGAAAAAACCATTTTTCAAAGTCGCCCCCCTTGCCCCCCTTCTTACCCCCTTTAGACGGATCTCGGAAATTAAGAGACTTGGATATTTTTTTTAAATTCATTTAGAGGGGCAATGCTTTAGTCGAAATAATTGTGCAACCCCCCCCCATCACGCCCCCCATTTTTTTTTTAAGTGAACCGCGAGGTGCTTGCACCTTGCGCAACACGCAAATGCTAATCATATTATATAAAGCTAAATTACCACTCACTCACTCACTGACTCATTGACATAATTGTTCTCCCAGATGGTGGATGGGGAGGTGGGTATATATTGAGAGATTCGTAAGCAAGTAACTCTCAAACCTACGGGAAAAGTACCAAACATCCCCTTTTCACCCCTCCCTATCGTATCTCGGAAACTACGAGAACTGCATTTTTTGTTTTTTACGTATTCGTATAGAGGAGGCTCGGTAAAGTAAACACCATTTTTCAAAGTCGCCCCACTTGCCCCCCTTCTCACCCCCTTTAGGCAGATCTCGGAAATTAAGAGACTGGGAACATTTTTTTTTTCAGATTCATTTAGAGGGGCAATGCTTTAGTCGAAATAATTGTGCAACCCCCCCCATCACGCCCCCCATTTTTTTTTTTTAAGTGAACCGCGAGGTGCTTGCACCTTGCGCAATACGCAAATGCTAATCATATTATATAAAGCTAAATTACCACTCACTCACTCACTCACTGACTCATTGACATAATTGTTCTCCCAGATGGTGGATGGGGAGGTGGGTATATTTTGAGAGATTCGTAAGCAAGTAACTCTCAAACCTACGGGAAAAGTACCAAACATCCCCTTTTCACCCCCCTTCTCCCCCCTCCCTATCGTATCTCGGAAACTACGAGAACTGCATTTTTTGTTTTTTACGTATTCGTATAGAGGAGGCTCGGTAAAGTAAACACCATTTTTCAAAGTCGCCCCACTTGCCCCCCTTCTCACCCCCTTTAGGCAGATCTCGGAAATTAAGAGACTGGGAACATTTTTTTTTTCAGATTCATTTAGAGGGGCAATGCTTTAGTCGAAATAATTGTGCAACACCCCCATTTTTTTTTTTTCACAAGCTCGCGAGGTGCTTGCACCTCGTGCAACACGCAAATACTAGTTATACTATATAAAGCTAAATTACCACTGACTGACTGACTGACTCATTAACATAATAATTGTTCTCCCAGATGGTGGATGGGGAGGTGGGTATATTTTGACAGATTCGTAAACAAGTAACTCTCAAACTTACGGGAAAAGTGCCAAACCTCCCCTTCCCCCCCCCCCCCTTCTCCCCCCTCCCTATCGTATCTCGGAAACTATGAGACCCGTATTTTTTTTTTACGGATGCGTATAGAGGAGGCTCGGTAAATTAAAAACCATTTATCAAAGTCGCCCCACCCACCCCCCTTCTCCCTTCTCACCCCCTTTAGGTGGATCTCAGAAATTAAGAGACTTGGAACATTTTTTTTTCAGATTCATTTAGAGGGGCAATGCTTTAGTCAAAATGCTTCTGCAACCTTCCCCATTACGCCACCCTTTTTTTTTTTTTTTTTTTCACAAGCACGCGAGGTGCTTGCACCTCGCGCAACACGCAAATACTAGCAAGTAACTCTCAAACCTACGGGAAAAGTGCCAAACCTCCCCTTTTCACCCCCCTTCTCCCCCCTCCCTATCGTATCTCGGAAACTACGAGACCCATATTTTTGTTTTTTTTACGGATTCGTATAGAGGAGGTTTGGTAAAGTAAAAACCATTTTTCAAAGTCGCCCCCCTTGCCCCCCTTCTCACCCCCTTTAGGCGGATCTCGGAAATTAAGAGACTTGGAACATTTTTTTTCAGATTCATTTAGAGGGGCAATGCTTTAGTCGAAATAATTATGCAACCCCCCCCATCACCCCCCCCCCATTTTTTTTTTTCACAAGCACCACGCAAATACTTTTTTTTTTTTTTTTTTAACGTGGTAAAATTATCAAATAAGTCCTCCCACTCCGGGCAGGGTGGGAGGGACTGTCAGACTTTTACTGACTAAAATCCACGGTGTTCCTTCAATAACCCTTTACATACCGGGGCCACGGTAACGGGATGAGTCCCACGACCCCGGCAGGCTTCGGCCCTCTGCAGAGGGAGAACACGCAAATACTAGTGTATAATTTAAATCTTAATGTTTTTTAATAACTTGTTTAATTATTTATGTTTTTTTTTTTAATTTGCTAAATTTATTGATTGATAATATAGGTTGCACTCGAAGGATTGGCGTTGATAGCCGAAATACAGGCTTTTTCCTAGTTTGTCTTCAGATGTCTAAATTTTGTGTAATGTTTGTTATGATAATTATGTTTTTTTTTTATGCAGAATGAGCTCACTCTTGACCTCGATCTCGCCTGATGGTAAGCGATAGATGGGGTCTATGATGGAACGAGCGAGCCTAGAAGATGCCTGTTTACTCTTGCTTTAAAGGTTGAAAGGTCATAAGTGGCAGGAAACAAAGAAGCCGGCAGAGAATTCCACAGATTGGAAGTGTGCACAATAAATGTGGAGGAGAAACGCTTGGTACGACAAGGCGGTATATTAACCAAGTATGGATGGTATCCAGCCGTGCGTCTGGTAGATCGGTAGTGAAAAGGAGATGGAGGGTTCAGGTCATGGAGCTCCTGCGCACACTCCCCGAAGTACAATCTGTAGAAAACCGAGAGGCAAGCATCGGTTCGCCGATGAGCCAGCAGTTATTATATAACCTATAAAAAAAAAAAAAATTATATATATTGTAATTCATTTGAAAATGAAATAAATTGCAAAATCTGGTTAGACTTAATCTGATCCCAACACAGTTAGGAAAAGGCTAAGCAGATCATTATAAAAAAAAACATAAGAATCAATCACGGACTTTTCTCATACTTCGTATGTCAAGTTCATACTAGGACCAAAAATGCGATATTCCCACCCAAAAAAAAAGGACTAAATATGTGTAGACATTGATATCCACCATTTGAGATGTAAATTGAAAAAAAAAAAAACAAAATGTGTTTTTTTTCACAATCTTGAAAAAAAAACATGAAAAAATTCTTGGCACCGTTGTTTTTTTTCTACATTTGGTTTTCTTTCAGAAAAAGTGAAACACTATAACTAAAGTAGAATAAAACAGTAAATTGGATTGTTTTGTTTTTATTCAAGTCAAATTATGTTTAAATCAATGGGTAACTATTATTGTGAACTTAAAAAATACTTAATGTGTTACAATCATCTGTATCAGTATCAGTAGCTACGGCTACGCTTGTTTTATCAGCTTCGGAATAATGTTCTGTGTCTGTATTTGTTTCATCTGATTCTGAATCAACGACTATACTATCAGGGACTCTATTATATTCTGCTTGTGTTAATATTATTGATAATTGTACTGATTGCAACCTTAAATTTTGCGCAATGTACACTATTTTCCTTGCCCTGTCATTTGTCAGTCTATTACGTTTCTTGGTATGAATGTCGCTGTACGTACTAAATGTTCTCTCGCACGCATCACAATTTTTTAAAATAAACTTAAAACATGAGACATCTTTGGAGTGTCACTTTCTACAATTGTAATAGTGTCTAATATTGGTTTCAATAAATTGTATAATCTAGTAACATTATCCCAAAAGTCGTCGCTCAACATATTTACTTTTAATGTATCCACTTTATTTATAACATCTGAATCGCCATGGTTTTCATGGTTTTAACAAAAAATGGTATTTTCTTATTTAACATAAAAATAATAATAATATCAACTCACATACGACAACCGCCTTACCATATTTTTATTTTTATTCTCATGAAAAAAAACCTACTCCAGAAAAAAACTGTTTCTTTTCATGTTTTTTTTAACGCTTTTTTTTTCATCTCAGAAAAAGAAACCGTTTTTTTACAACTCTATCCACCATACCGCACTTGGCCTATGTTGTGAATTATTTTCTTTTTTCTCTCATTGAAGGCCTGCATCCCAGCATTGCGAACAGTATAATTATGTATAATAATATAAAATGTTGGATATGATTTAATTCTCACATGTCTGAAACATTACAAGCGTTATTTAAACCGAATGTTATCTCTTGACTCGATGCATGAATGACTTGTCCAAAACTAACACTGTATGGACTAAGTCTGAAATAAATGATTATTTATTTATTTATTTAAAACTAATCACGTGCTTAGATATAAAATAAAATGTTGATATTTCTTTCTTTTTATTGATAATAGGCTCGCGTTTGACCACCATCTCACCTGATGGTAAGTGATGATGTGGTCAAAAATGGAGCACACTTACCTAAAATAACCTATTCACTCTTGACTTATAGACCCCTAGGTTATAGCTATCGGGAAACACAGACTCCGGCAGGAAATTCCACCAAACAAAAAATAATTTTACCTATCTATTTCATATCCATACTAATATTATAAATGCAAAAGTTTATCTGTCTGTCGGTCTAACTGCTAAACCACACCACCAATTTGGATGAAATTTGGAATGAAAATAGTTAAAAACCAAGGAACAAACATGGGATATATTTTTTTTTAATCAGCCACTAAGAGGTTGAAATAGGTAACGGAAGTTTGTATGAAAAATTTAAGCCATTTAACCGATTTTCATAAAATTTGGGAAAAAGATAGATAAAGATGTGTGATTTAGTGTTGAAATATTTAAAATAGATTTAAATTTTAAATTAAAGTGAACGGAGTCGCGGGCAACAGCTAGTTTTATTTTATAAAACCTGTCTGAAATTTTAAACTCAATACACGACAGATATTTTCTGTAAAAGTTATTTTCGGAGCTGTTTGTGCGAAAGCTATTAATTATAAGAGTGTGTCAAAGGACTCAAAGGTAAACCGTCTTGCATGGAAAACTTCGCTTTTAGTGCTTTGTAAGTGCCCGACAAGCGACAGCTAATGGAAAAAGTCACTTTAGTTTGTATAGGAACGAAAGTGGCCTTTTGGTCAAGTTGCTATGCGATGCCTTCTACTTACTACCTATTTTTTTTTTAAATTGGTAATAGGCTCGCGTTTGACCACCATCCCACCTGATGGTAAGCGATGATATTGTGGTCGAAGATGAAGCATGCTTATCTAGAAGTAACCTATTCACTTTTGACGTAAAGACTCCCGGGTTATACCTATTAGTAGCACACACAGACTCCGGCAGGGAATTCTACTCCTTAGCCGTACGCACAATGAAAGTATTCCCAAAACGTTTTGTGCGTATGGGTGGGATGCCCACCATGTAATGTTAGTAAACATAAACATAGTATACTCTATGCTTAACAAAAATTTAAAGTAGGTAGGTACATATTTGTCAATTAATTGTAATCGTATTTGTCGATCGGTCTCGTGGCTAAATAGAAACAGCCGTGTTTGACTTCAAGATTAAGATCAGGCACTCTAAAATATATTTCCCGCAAACTCCACTCCCATGCACCCCGGTTAGCCCGTTGTGTACTAAACGCTAACGCAGCAGTAATAAAGATGAATTTCGCGAACGCTCTTTCACCATGTTCGGGTTCGAAACTGCCGTTGTGTGCTAAACGCTAACGCAGCAGTAATAAATTTGAATATCGCGTGCGCTCTTTCACCATATTGGGGTTCGAAACTAAATGTCGTAAGTCTCAATTCTTATTTCGTTTATAACTAAATTAATAATTGATGTAGTGAAAAAATATCTTATATTTGCATAATAAACTATATTTTCTTACTGTCATTACTAATTTTAGACGTTTTAATTTTGAATAATCTTTAAAAAAAAAGAAAAAATGTTCGAATTACGTAACTGGTCTTAGACATGTAAAGAAATATATCCAATAAGTCATATACTAAAGTTTCATTTCGTTTGTTCGTATGATTGTTTCAGATTATTAATGCAAAGTAACACACAATTTAGGGAGCCTCCTCTTAAGGAGCTCTTGTTGAGGTTGTTACGTGGATGGATGGATCTTAACTTATTGAGATTCTTCGTACCTCAGAGAGAGCAAGTTAAGCCATTGGTCCCGGCTCTCATTAGTACATCTTTGATGGTCATTAGGATAGTCAGTTGCTACAAAATCAGACATCAGTCTTGCCAAGGGATATCGTGTAAAAAATGAAGTCATTTAACATCGAAGTATAAACTTAACAAAATAATAGACTTTTTTGGTGAACTCAAATGGAAATCTGAAAAAAGTTGGGTAAGAACCCATCTTCTCTTGAGTTAGTCAAATTGATTTCCTCGCAACATGTTTTCACCTTGCGAGGCGCGGTAGTGGCAGGTTGAGTAAAGGTGTGACCGAGTGGCGTCCAATGACTGGAAAGATGACGTAACAGACGTAATGAAATGTTACGAGAACGGGGAGCAAATACTGCCCTAATGAGGAAAAGTATATTCTACATAGCTCCTCAAATCTACAAGATACCAAAATCCATTAAAGAGTCAAATTTATTATTTTTCAAAAATAAGTTTAAGGATTTCTTGTGCAATAAATGCTATTATAGTTTAAATGATTATCTGAATTATTTTTGATGATGATGATTTTTCTTTTACATATTTTGACATAATTTACTAATTTACTCTGATATTGTATAAAATCTTGATATCCTATGAAATTGTAATAGTTAGTATTTTTATTTTACATTTATTTTAATGTTATATTTAGAGTAACTAATTAAAAATGAGCTAATCTATTTTCAATTATATGAATTATGTAAACACCAATGTTTGCACGCCACATATGGCAGAATGTGAAGAAGCTAATGAATAATATTTTTAAGACCTTACAATGTACCATATTCAGACAAATAAATGATTGTGATTGATTGAAAGAGGACTGTTGCTCATCCGGCAGTGCAATGAAGCAGGTATACCCTGGATGAGACTGGTACAAGGTCGTAGAGCTCAGCACAAGCATAGGGAGGCAAACCCAGCAGTGGGTGAAGTGAGGTAGTAAATGATGATGATGATGATGATGATAGAGTTTGCCTATACTATCCATCTTTTACTCACCAAAATGTGCACGCAATGTGTAGCTATTACTCCAACGAGAACTGTGCCAATGCAGCCAGGGATCAGCCCGGTGTTCTTGAAGGCAGCTGGCATCGCAAGCAAGCCTGACCCTAATGATGATTTGAGTAGGTGGATGAATGCGCCTAAAGTCCTGTGAACAAATAACTTTATTTTTATATTTTGTTGGGAGTTCTAGCAAAAGAGGTACGAGTATGTTATAATGTAGCTCCGATTTCAGTAAAAAAGTTGGGCAGGTCTTGAGAGTAATTATTTGCAATAATGGTGTTAGTATTTATTCTTTTCGTTCCTATACCCGTATATGCTACTGGATCTCAATAATGAAGAAATAAATAGCAAAAACCAAACAATACTTTCACAGAAATGACGTGACTTGTGTAATATTTCGTGTATTACTCTCTTATAAAAAAGAGGAAGCTCTTTTAGAAGAGAGTAATATGGAACGTTGAAGTTTGAACGTTGTTATAGCAATATTTTCATTCTGCACTCCTTCTCTGTATAAACTTTAATCGTACCAAAATCATTTGCTTCACGTTTATCCCACCCCGAAAAAAAGGTATTAATCCTCAGATATTATAAAACAAAGTCTCCCACGTGCACGGCGTCTGCCTGTTTGCGATAAATTAAAAAAACGACTAAACAGTTTTTCATGCGCTTTACTAACGGATACAGTGATTTATGAGTAAAGTTTTACTTTATAATTTACTAGCTTGTGCCAGCGGCTTCGCCCGCGTGGGAAGTTTTTCCCGTGTAAATCCCGATCCCGTGGGAATTTCGCAAAATCCTTTCTTAGCGGATGCCTACGTCATAACATCTACCTGCATGCCAAATTTCAGCCCGATCCGTCCAGTGGTTTGGGCTGTGCTTTGATAGATCACTATGTCAGTCAATCAATCAGTCAGTCACCTTTGAGTTATATATATTTAGATTAAGGTATTGTGTGAAGTAGCAGAACCATGCGAAGCCGGGCCAGGTCACTTGTATTATAGGTAAAGCTGGTATCTAATGCTTAAATTGATTATTTTCCGCGAAGCCTATTTGGAATGTCCATGGTTTAATTCTAAGAAAGATAGCTCGAAATTATAATGATTTCAATTGGAATAAAATTGTATTTGAAGGCTTATGAAAACTCTTTTCCATTCGAAAAAAAAAGCTTAACTGTTTTGTTATCTTTGAACGAATTCGCATTCGTAGAGAAATATATATTTTTGCTATCTTTTTTAAGACCGTCGTCGTTAAGTTTTTTGCGTACATCGTTAAATTTGGGATGACAAGATTCTATTTTGGTTACCATTATCGAGTTTAATTAAAAACGAATTATATCATAATCGAATGGAATATTTTTATCATATCGAAATATAAATTTGAAAATGTCTCTCTGAGGTTTCAAAATGACTGTGTTTTCTCAAGTGATAATTGTAATGTACATAATACTTAAACAACAACGGAACATTTCACTTGTGTGCATCACTTCTGAATTCGCATTTGTGGGTGGGAGGACGGATGCTAAATACTACATGCAAGAATGAAAAATTAAACAACCTAAAATTTTTGTATTACTGAACGAACATTACAAGTGCTACATAGTATCAGGTACAACCACCTGCCAGGAGCCTCGGGTAATTATGGAGATTTCTACTCAAAAATTAGAGTACACGTATCAATTTTTATGATACTGTTACAGGACTTCCTCTTAACTAGTACACACATAATTATCAAATGCTTAGCCTTTTTCCAACCATTTTGGGGTCGTCTTCGAGTCTAACTAGATGCAGCTGAGAAGGTACTACAAGGATCGACTGCTCGATATACCGTCTTGTCGTATTAAGCGCTTTTCCTCAACATTTATTGTACGCACAGCCAAGGTGTGGAACTCTCTGCCGGCTTCCGTGTTCCCTGCCACATATGACCCGTCAGCCTTTAAAGCAAGAGTGAACGGGCATTTTCTGGGCTCGCTCATTCGATCGTAGACCTCATCTTACACTTACCATCAGGTGTGATCGAGGTCAAGAGCGGGCTCATTCGTAAAAAAATTGGCCAAGTGCGAGTCAAACCCGCCCATGAAGGGTTCCGCAGTAACTATTATAATATAATTTATTATATATATAATATAATTTATTTGACAAAAAAAAACCTTAAAAATTTCTTAAAACTAGCTTATTTACATTTCGCCCAATAACTTTGTTTTTCATAGTGTTTGTTTGAATTACAAAGTTATATTTGCGGTTTAAGAAAATATGCTGTATCTCAAAAACTATTGACCTGATCTCACACACGCATAGGTTTCATGAAAAAAAATATTTTCAGTTTTAGTTCCATGTATGGGGAGCCCCCTTTATTTGAAATATTATTAGGGTTCTGTAGCCGAATGGTAAAAAACGGAACCCTTATAGTTTCTCCATGTCTGTCCGTCTGTCTATCTGTTAGTCTGTCTGTCCGTCCGTCCGTCCGTCCGTATGTCAGTCATTTTATTCCGAAACTATTAAGACTATACATGTGAAACTTGGTAGGTAGATGTATTCTTTAAACCGCTTTCCGATTTTAAGAAAAAAATTAAAAATATTTCAAATAACCCCTTTATACTATAACAGACGGACAGACATGGCGAAACTATAAGGGTTCCGTTTTTTTGCCATTCGGCTACAGAACCCTAATAAAAAAAAGAAATAAAATTATCTGATCTTCAAAAACCCAGTAGTTGGCTAGCATGATACCTCCTGGCAAGACGTTTATCAGATTTTTTTTGGTTTCTGAATACCCGTAACGACTGTTAAAGACGTATAAATGAGAGCCGGGACATGGCCGGGACCAGCAGCTTAACCTACGTTCCGAGTCACCGAGGCAACTCGATATATTACTCGTAAGATCACTCAGTCGTCGATCACCCTCAGCAAGTGTAGCTTAACCTCGTAATTAGCTTATGCTTTTAATGAATACACACATATACAACGTGTAATGGAAACCCCAAAAATTGATAAACAATTAATTAATAATTCTATTTTCAACTTGTGAAAATATACAACGTGTAACGGAAACCCCATATCTATCCAAAAGGGCTGAAGACAACATCTGGTATGGAGTCTCTATGCAGTTTCAGCACAAAATAACTGACTCAAAGAATTGATACCAAATTATTGATTTCATATAATAATAATAACAATCATAACAAACGTGTCACAGCACTACGAGGGTCAATAACTTTCCACGTCACTTGCCAATAACACGATAATTCTTTTCGTTCTGGCCTCTGGTATCAATGTATTGAAATTTCAAATATGCTCCACACATGTAGACATAGGATTAAAAAACCCTTGCAATATCGTTTGTTATCATCCATAGAAGCCGTGCACTCGGTATGTATATACCCTTTAAATTACACGTTGTAGATGTTGGAAGGACAAAAATAAACAGAATGTGGGACGCAACTTGTGTCGACACACTTGCGCCATCCAAGTACGGCGAGCTGTGCTGGTGGAGCAGCCGCAACTGCAGAGGCCCTCAAACAGCGCAAATAGCGTAACCTTTCTAGTAATTACAGTTTTGTGCCGTTTGGGGTCGAAACGCTTGGGTCATGGGGCCCGAGTGCACGTCTCCTTTATAAGGAACTAGTACTCACGCGGGGCTTCGCTCCCGTGGATTCTATCACGGTAAAAACATAACTCTCCTTTTTTGCAGTCGTGTAAAAAGTAGCCTATAACCTTCCTCAAGCTTCAAGCTACTTCGATACCAAATTGCATCCAAATCCACCCAGTACTTTCGAAGATTAGCGCGTTCAAGCAAACAAACAAACAAACAAACTTTTCCGCTTTATAATATTAGTATAGAAGTATAGATTATCTCGCCGGCTGATCGATTCCTTGCGTGACCGGAGGGCTGGCTCATTCTTTGCCCAAAGAATAAGCATGGCCATACAACGTGGCAATGCTGCCAGTCTTCGTACGTTTCGGTACGTTTCCGGACGACAGCGATGTGGAGGAGTACTTTGACACCTAAGCTTGTTTGTTTTTTTTTTTTAATTTTTATGTACATAATAAGAGGTTTAGCAGTGTTTTTTTTTTAAATACAATGTTTTATTCTGTTATGGTGTACATATTAAATTTTGATTTTAAATAAAAAAATTAACAAATTTGTAATAGATAATAAAAAAAAAATAGAAATGATTTAAATAATAATAATACAGAATGTTACTTACGAAGTAGGATGAACAACATTCCTGTTTTCGAAGGGATTGTATTCAACGTCCATATCATCTTTTCTGTCAAGCGTAACCGTTGAATGCGTTGTCGACGGGACAGTTTCCGTGCTGAAATTTATAAAATAAAATTATATTTATTATCAGGATTAGAAAAATCAATTTGAACTTATCCGAACCTGTCAAATGATTCCAATCGAGCTTTAACCTTATCGTCCTGTAATACAGTCGTAAATTTATTGAATAAATTTGTCAGATTGGGGAAGATTGATATGTTGGAAACCGTACGAAAAAGTAAAATTTAAAAATTGTACAAAGGCGATGCTTGCTTGTACACAGTTCACAGCTGTCAAAAAATTTAAGTACAGTTGGAAAAAAAATTAAGTAAATATGTATAATAAGTGACATAAATTATTGGTAAAATCAATATCACAAATAAAAATTATAATTTTTCATTGTTATATTTTCGCATTTACCCTTGTATTATATGTTATATCCATATATGAATCTCCCAATGTCCGAAGTTCTTAATAAACTTCAAAATTTGAAAAGTAGTTGCAGTTTGTAATGGAACGGTCAGTATACACTGAGAAGTAATTTTGCGAAATCTGGGGGCACGGCAGTGCCCCCGCCAAGTCAAGCAAAAAAGCAGCACGGCCGTACCATTCTTTTCTCGAAGCAATTCAGGCCATTTTCGATCCCCTATAACTTCGTTGTGGATAAAACTAGAAGCCTGAATTTTCAGTATCCAAACAGGCATTGTATAAAAACGGTATATTTCAAATTTCATTCAATTTGAACCAGTAGTTTAAGAATTATAACGAGTCAAAGTTCCTTAATTTTGTTAATTTTGTCACTCACTGACTGACCGATCATCAAAAGTCTAAGGCACTTCTAGCAGACATAGAAGCTTCAAATTTAGAATACAATTAGTGTTTAGTATATGAATCAAGGAAAAACTATAATATTTTTCAATTTCGTTCCAGTTTTCTATATACATCAACTGCATAAATAACTTTGTAATCCTATATAAATATATAGGATAACAAAGTTACATTAATTTGCAGTTAATTAATCAGTGTACCTGTATAATATAATGAAATAATAGATGTAGATGGGTACTTTTTTTTTTCTTGGTGAAAAATATCATCGAATGACTTCTTCCGCTCGGGTGTATCAGAATTCTACTGACTAAAAACCCACCCTGTTCCTTCGGAAGCCCTAAAGTTCCGGGGCCGTGGTATCTCGATGGAACTTTCCCGCAAACCCCGACAGGCAATGACCCTATGAGGCCCCGTCACCGGTATTAATAGCTTTTTGAGGCGCGCGTGGAACACAACGCGCCGCTGACATGGGCCTGGTCCTTACCGGATGGTGAGCGACCCCTGCTCGCCATCCGCAGGCCCGCGCCTACGGTGGCCCGAAATCGACTCGCGATCCACGACGCCCGGGGCGTCTCTCCCGGCGGCTGGGGCGCGAGGAAGAGAGTTGCCTCTCCCTCGCACGTTAGGCCTCCTCCTTCGCTAGCATGACTGCTTCGCAGCAGGAGGTGACTGCATCCCATTCCCTCTCGCTTCGCACCATGGTCTAAACCAGAGCAGGGCGCGAGAAGTCGCCGCCGCCGATCGCCTCTATGAGGATACGACGGTGCTCCACCCATGCAGGGCACACCTCGACCATATGCTCCACCGTGTCTTCCAGTGTAGATTGGTACCTAGATATAATAATTATGCTCAAAGGTAACTTGTTAAATGGTCAACGGAATAAAAAAGCAAGAAGTATTAAGAGTATTGGGGAGTATTAAGTAGAGTAAATAGCCCGAAATTGCATAATTACTTACTTATGGATTAACTTTAACCGAGACGTTTGACGAGTGCGGCATTAATTATTACTAACTAATGCAAAAGACGTACGTGCGTATTCATATGTGCGTATCAAAGCCTCCGAAAAAAAAAAACCATAGAAACAGGGAGTGGGCTTTGAAAAAAACTTTAGCTGAAGTTCAAGAAGTAGTACCGGAAAATAAAAAAAGGAAGGCTACCTACAAAAATAAGAAAAGCTCATAAGACAGAGAGAGGGCTTTAAGAAAATTCGTTGTTGGTATACAAGAAGTAGAAGGTACCGGAAAGGAAAAAAGTAGGACTTTCTACAAAAACCAATGAGATCCCATAAAAAACAATACTTGTCAAAAAACCAAGTCTCGCAACTTAGTTGTTCTACCGTAAAAAGTTGTGAGATCCATGTAATACCAAGTCGGTTATTAATTTATTCAGTCCCTACTTAAGGGACCTTCTGTCTTAAGTTGTTACGTAATTATCTAACCTAACGATATCTTATAGTGACCATATCCATATTAAAAATCTTTATCGTTTTAAATAAATAGATTGACTTGGCAATCGCAATAAACAATTTAATTTATATATGTATTACTTGTGAGATATATTGTGTTTTCATGCGATGGCCGAGTCAATCTATTTATTTAAAACGGTAAATATTTTTAATATTGATATGGTCACTATAAGATGTCGTTAGGTTAGATAATTACGTAACAACTTAAGACAGAAGGTCCCTTAAGTAGGGACTGAATAAATTAATAACCGACTTGTTGTTACATGGATCTCACAACTTTTTACGGTAGAACAACTAAGTTGCGAGACTTGGTTTTTTGATAAGTATTGTTTTTTATGGGATTATTTTTTACTATACCGCCTTCTTTTACATGCTTCGTCATGAGAAATCAATTAATATTATTAAATTAAAAATATCATACACGCGAAGTGTGCTAAGTTCTTATGAGAAATAAAGATGCTTTAAACCTAAAATTAGAAATGGTTATTTAAAATTATAAAAGATGAATAATACAAATGAACGTGCAAATATTACAAAATATGGTATAATTTAATATTTCTTTTAAACAACTCTAGCTAAATCTAGTGACACTTTTTACCTTATCCTAATATTGTTAACATGCGGATAATGTAGTGGGCTGCAATATTGTAAATACTTCATAATTATGTATATTATTGTTATTTGTAGACGTTATAATTATATTGTAGCTGTTTATTGTCCCATAATAAATAAATTAAAAACTCTTTTAAGCCGAATCTAACTGATGTCCTATTTACCGCCGAAACCAACGCAACGCAAGGACTTAACTAACTTTATGAGCTACGTATGGGTTTCGAGTCTCGGTAAAGAATGGATGGCGAGTCATTGTAGCCTATTTTTTATACACAAGGTCTTGAAGGGCAATAAGAAAAAATGGCAGAAGAATATACTTACTATTTTTGTTTATATGTATAATAACTAATTATTGTAGATCCTGCAATTAGTTTGTTCAAAATCGTTTCTAATCCCAAAAATAATTAAATCTACGTAAATTACAATCAGGCTATCGCTGTAAATCAAAGTAACTTTTAAATACAAATTGGGGAACAAATTAACATATTTCAAGGAAGTCATAATTTTTCTTTAATTTGTATTGAATGAAAAAAAAAACTTTTAATAAAAGTATAAAAATCGATTCAGTAAATGATTCTGAAAAAAAAACTTGTTTTAGGGACGTGTATGTTTTATTTTAAAAAGAGAATTAGCAATGTAGGTAGTATTCACATGAATTAAATAGTAATCCCAGCCTAGGCCCAAGCCCAGGTTGGGTCGTGTATGGAGTACTGCTCTCATCTTTGGGATGGATCTGCCAAGTACCAACTAGATGCACTTGAGTCTATTGAGAAACGGGCCAAAAGACTCATTGGCAACGATACACTAGTCGAATCAAAGTTCCAGAGCCTTGAACATCGGCGACGAGTTGCTAGTCAATCGATTACATTTCGGGGAGAGTGCGATGGAATTACACAATCTAATTCCGTCAAGCCCGTTCCATCATCGGACTACAAGACAAACGGCGATGCGCCATCGTTACATGGTGGATATCCCACCAATACGCACTAAACGTTTTGGGAATACCTTCATTATGCGTACGGCTAAGGAGTGGAATTCCCTGTCGGAGTCTGTGTTTCCCGATAGCTATAACCCAGGGGTCTTTAAGTCAAGAGTGAATATAAAAAGCAATCTTGTTAACCCCTCCAACTACGCTTAAATGCTTGTGTCTGGAGTGGGTTCACGGCAATAGTGAATTGAGTGGGATTTGAACCCGCAACCTCACTATCACAAGTCTGACACCTTAGCCATTAGACTATTAACGCTCATGTTACAAGTTGTATAGGTTTTTTCAGTATATAATAATTTATACCTATCGCCATATAATGTGTGTTGGTAGTTTTACAGGCACTATTGTAATAGGGTAGTTTCCTAAAATATTTTATTTAGTCCGTCACGTAGTTTAACAAAAAACATTGGACACGTATTTTTATTTTTTCACGTAATTGAAAAATTAAGACAATACAGTGAGTTGAAATTTCGTATGACGTCACACCTCGGTATAATTCTTAGCAAAGTGTGACGTCAGCAGCCCCCACTCCTGTACTTTGAAGCTTTCCATCTTTGTGAATTTTTCTTGGCTTGAAAAAGCAAAAAATACGTGACCAATATTTTTTGAAAATCTACCTAATGGATCAAATCAAAATAATTATTTTGTAACACAGGAAACTACCCTATTTTTACGCATTTGTACATAATATGTTCAGTTCGATCACAATAAGAAACTAATTAGTCTAGTTCAAATCTAGTTTGTAGCTTCATTCTGTTTTGTTATTAGCTAAAACGTTATGTTTCTTCTCTTAATATAAATGCCTAGCAGCCGACAACCCAGTATTTGCCTCCTTTCAGCCATATAATATATGTAGGAACCTTTTACGCTATGAATCACCAGGTACCTGGTTAATTAAATAGATATGTAGGTACTATGTAATTTTAATCAAAACGTTTTGATATTTATTACGCAAGCCACCAGCGCTTGTGCCTAGGCGATAAATTAAAATTACTGAGCATATTTATAGCTGTTTCTTAGCATACAAGGTTCATGAAGACATACATATATAACAGTTATAATAACAATATATAAAAATAATAATAATTATTAGAGATTCGCCGAATGTAGGTTCAACCGAATACGAATGTTCGGCCGAATATTCAGTCCAAAATGTACCGAACCGAATATTCGGCCGTATCATTCCATTTAATTCTACTCGGTAAACAGGTTTCATTAATTCTATTTAGCGTATAAAGACATGTATTAAAAAGAAAGTTAATTTGATTATTTACATATTTTAATATACTTGTGTTGGTTCCTAAAGATAGTAGTTATATATTATTATATTATATTTTAAAAACAAAACTGAAAAAGTTGTTACTCAAAGATGTGTTCTTAAAATTGTTAATTCCATAGAAACTTTATTTAATTAACCGACTTCAAAAAAAAGGAGGAGGTTCTCAATTCGTCTTGAACTTTTTTTTTCTTTTTTTTTTTTTGTATGTTACATCATTACTCGCAGATGGCTGGACCGATTTCGAAAATTCTTTTTTTGTTTGAAAGGTTTCAGTAAAAGTCTTAATCAATTTGAGGACACGGTTGGCACAGTTGTTATGCGATTGGCTGCTGCACCACGGGTCACACTTTCGATCCCCGTACCAGAACAAATGTTTGGATGACAAATTGCACTCACGAAACAGAAGCATATTTTACTATGCGGCAATTTTTAGGAAAAGATTATCATTATTACAATATGCGCAATAAATAAATACATAGCACATAGATACATGTAACATGAATATACTTGTACAAGTACAATGTAATAATATTTCTACATGTCACAATAATGTTTCCACTTCGATAGTTGTTATTTCGAACCTGACTAAATCATAATTATGTTAAACTACTCGTATTTGAAACCAAACATGTTTTGATCGGAAATTTTCACTCCGAAGGTACACATCAACTGTAGGGAAATCGTACTAATAATCTCTTCAAAATAAGTATTAATGGATAATACTTATTTTGAAAAGATTATTAGTACGATTTTAAGAGACTAGCTCGCCCTGTGAAACTGGCGTGCAAAAGCCTACTTTTTGATCTTCATCATGCTCATTAATTTGTTGTTATTACTATAGGTATATATGTTTTTGCTTTTATTATAACAAATGTTGTAATTTTAGTTTAAGAAAATACGGCAAACGTTGAGGTAATGCTCCTTCATTTTTTGAATGTTGGTAACGTCAGACGTTACCAATCGCCTCACTTCTATGGGTAACTCATTCTAGAAACGAGCTGCTTGAGTAGTAAATGATTTATTTTATCAAAGAGAGAATGGGGAATGCACATAAACTTAAATATAAATTTTTCGATGATATTATTTGTGGGATTATTTTAGTGTTTTAATTGAGTTAGTACCTGTCTGTATATACCTACAAAGGCCAGTACTGTACATTGTTCTACGATATGCTAGAAGTCATTGACCGATTACGTGCGTTCTCTTCACGCTACTTGAGTTCAGTCTAAGTGATTAACCAGGAGTTCCGTTTGTTTGTTGATTTTATTAGACGTGTTTAAATCAATGATTTTCTTTGTTATATTTAGGCCGTAGGTATAATGCAAGACTGAACTGACACCACTGTGTCAGTGTTACACGGTGTCGCGGCAAGTGGAGCGATAGACGGCGAGTCGTCTTCCAAGTTTCTTACCACCTTCTTACCACCAAGTCCCTTACATCATTTCAACAAACAAATGGTATCAGAAAAATGGCGGTGCACCATCGTCACACGGTGGACATTCCGTGAATAGTTTGATTGTGCGTACAGCTGGGGAGTGGAATTCCCTGACGCAGTCGTCTATTTTCTTGATTCTGTAGCACTTTTATTTTCGACTAGTACTTACGCGGGGCTTCGCTCCCGTGGATTCTATCACGGTAAAAACCTAACTCTCCTTTTTTGCAGTCGCGTAAAAAGTAGCCTATAACCTTCCTCAAGCTTCAAGCTACTTCCATACCAAATTTCATCCAAATCCACCCTGTACTTTCGAAGATTAGCGCGTTCAAGCAAACAAACAAACAAACTTTTCCGCTTTATAATAGTAGTATAGATAGGATAATAATAATAATTCTTTATTTTCAGACAACAATGATCCAGCGTGTTAGTAAACAATAATATAACTTATTACTAGTGTTAGTAGTTAAAATACAATAGAGAAGAAGACAGACCATATAGTATTGTGAAAAGGACATCCCCGAATTAATAATAATGTGGCTTTCCGCTCTGGGTGGAGTGGAAGGGAGTGTCAGACTACTACCACAGATTACTAAATAGTTACTCTACTGCTGACTAAAAACTCAGCCTCTTCCATAAATTGCTCTTACATTTCAGTTCCGCGGTATTTCGCTAGAACATTGCGGCAGCTTGATAGCTGTAACCTGGGAGCTACCATAATTGGCGTGAAAAACCATAAACGACAGAGAAGTAAAACTAAGACAAGGACTGAGAATCTGTCTTAGTTTTGAAAAGTAACCGAGGAATTTCTTGCCAGTTCTTGTCCATAGGAAGCGACTAATTCAAACCGTGCTAGCTTTTGACCTTTTATAAGTACCTACCCATTTGCGATAAAATATTTTTAATTTCATTTGTTAATAATTGGGAGGCCTTGGAGTCTTGAGAGTCTAGTGGGACAAGTTGATAAAACCATGATTTAAATACCAACGGATAAAATATGAGCGTGCACTTTGATATGAGGTTAATAGTCGACCACCGCTCTATGGGCTGACCTCAGAAAGTGTAACATGTGTTTTACACATAGCACCGATTGAATCCACGAATCATCCATGTGTGACTAATATTTTGATTCAATCAAAAACGTAAAATGCATGCTACTTAATGACTGAATCAAAAATTTACGCTTAGCTGGAACGAATCGTATAATCCCGATTAAATTCAACATTATATTTTCAATAGAATAAATGCATATTTATTGCTAGCAGAGCATTTTATTTCTAGATTAAATCGAATGGTTATAAATTATTTAGTACCAACATGATATAGTATTGGGATAATCATGTATAGATTAATCAGTCATCGTAAATACAATCATCAATTCTGCAACGCAGAATGGTTTTCAGTCGGTTGGTTGTTGGCATTTGATGATTTACCTGTTTATACCTGCCTACCCAAGATTTGTGATGGGATAAAAATAGTCAACCTAATGTTTGCATATTCTATGGGCTTGTATGAAGTATGTTTCGATTGCTATGGAATTTGTCTATTAACCAAACCAGTGAAAGGTATATATTTTTTAAAATTGTTATGTAATCATATTCTGGACTGCCATTTTTTAGACAACCCATTTGCGATAAAAAATACATTTCATCCATTAAACAGCTCGGTGAAGGTCGTTTTATAGTGGAATCCTATACTATTTGACTTTTCAGCTTAGAAGATACCTTCTTATAACACCAATGGCTTTTAATTTTAATTTCATCAACTTGTTGAAAATTGATATATTAGGAAACTTTTTTTTGTCAGGTGGGAAAATCATCGAATGACTTCTCTCGCTCTGGGTTAAGCGGAAGGATGTGTCAGATTTCTACTTACTAAAAACCCACCCTGTTCCCTTAGCTGCCTTTAAGTACCAGGGCCGCGGTATCTCGTTAAAACATTCCCGCAACCCCGGCAGGCAATGGCCCTATGGGGCCCCATCACTGGTACTGACAGCTCCTTAAGGCGCGCCGCCGCTGACCCGGGTCTGGTCCTTACCGGACGGTGAGCTACCCCTGCTCGCCGTCCGCAAGCCCACGCCTACGGTGGCCCGATCCCCGACGCCTGAAGTGAGTTGCCTCTCCCTCACGCGTTCGGCCTTCTCCTTCGCTAGCATTACTGCATCGCAGAAGGAGGCGATCGCATCCCATTCCCTCTCGCTCTACACCATGGTCTGAACCAGGGCCGGGTGCGAGAGGTCACCCCCGCCGAACGCCTCAACGAGGACACGTCAAAGCTCTGCCCAAGCGGGGCACACGCACACCTCTACCGTATGCTGCACCAATATCGATGCCTCCCACGTACGTTGTTGTAACCCATAAATTGCAATATTACAGGAGAGCGTTTCAAAGATACTAATAGCAATAAAAACTGCGTTTTTCAATTAATCTTTATACAATTCAGTATTACTAACTATATTCACATATTGAATTGTATAAAGATTAATTGAAAAATGCAGTTTTTATTGCTAATAGTATCTTTGAAACACTCTCCTGTAAAATTGCTATTTGTGGTTTACAACAACTTACGTGGGAGGCATCGATATATTAGGAACCTACTAGTTGATTTTTAAAGTTGTGTATTCCGATACAAATTACAGTTTTTATATTATTTTCTTTATTGTTTGTTTCTTTTTTGAATAATCAATACAGAAAATAACTTAAATATATCCAAAAACTTCTCAAACACCGTGTATAAAATAAATAGTAATAAGGTGAACGCTTAGATGGCTTATAAGGTTGTTAAACAAAGATAAAATTTTCGTAAAGATATTTTTTATTGCTGTTATTCTCATATAACTAGGGCGCCCAAATACAATAAATAATCTTACTTTGCTTAACGCGTCGCTTCAAAATACAATCTTGTTTGTATTAGTAAACTTTATACATTGTAACATGTCTTTTCTGGATGGTATATCATCTGCTCAACCTACAATAGCAGCTTGAGTAATTTTTTCTACATCTTTTTTTGTGAATGGCCTCTCGCAGTTCAGCCTACAAGGTTGTCGACTTTTTAACCGGAATTGCCTATGGCGGCCTCAAACATAAAAAAAACTTACAAACTAAGCGACAACTTTTTTCTGCCTTGTTATAGACTGGGTCTATAGAGGTGGGCTGGATCCAGTGTGCGAGGTAAATCGGAGTGGTTTTATAGTCAGTTTGAGACACAGCCTCTTTCACGCCAGGGTGGAGAAGATCCTTGAAGCCTTAAAAACGTATTTATTGTAATATACAACGTGTAACGGAAATCCCATATCTATCCAATAGGGCTGAAGACAACATCTGGTATGGAGTCTCTATGCACAGTTTCAGCACAAAATAACTGACTCAAAGAATTGATACCAAATTATTGGTTTCATATATTTCTTGAATACCAATCATGACAAACGTGTCACAGCACTACGAGGGTCAATGACTTTCCACGTCACTTGCCATTAACACGATAATTCTTTTCGTTCTTCTTAATTTGAAAAATTTCGTCTCTGGTATCAATGTATTGGAATTTGTAATAAGTTCTACACACGTAGACTTAGGATTACAAAACCCTTGCCATATCGTTTGTTATCATCCAAAGAAGCCGTGCACTTGGTATGTATATACCCTTTAAATTACACGTTGTATATTTTTTAAATAATTAATTAATCATCTACTTAGCCTTTTCTTATCTATTTTGACGTCAGCTTCCAGTCTAACCTGATGCAGCACAGTACTAGTGTTTTACTTGGAGCGACTTGTTTGATCTCCAGATCCCTGTGGTTGGGTAAACCGATACCCCTTTGGCTAGAATAGTGTCAGATTTTATGGCTTATGATTACCCGTGATGACTGTCACCGATGTCCAAATGATTATTAGATTATGAACCAACGGCTTTCCGGAGCACGGGGGTATAACACCACCAAGGTACAGGCTGTGCCTAGTTTGGGGCCCATTGCTAACTCTCTTGTGTTTTGTAACTTTATGTATTGTATTTTCTGTCTATACAACGTGTAACTTAAAGGGTATATACATACCGAGTGCACGGCTTCTTTGGATGATAACAAACGCTATGGCAAGGGTTTTCTAATCCTATGTCTACATGTGTGGAGCTTAGTAGAAATCTCAATACATTGATACCAGAGACCGAATTTTTCAAATTAAGAAGAACGAAGAAACTTATCGTGTTATTGGCTAGTGACGTGGAAAGTGATGACCCTCATAGTGATGTGACACGTTTGTTATTATTGGTATTCAAGAAATGATAATTTGGGGTCAATTCTGTGAGTCACTTATTTTGAGCTGAAACTTTGCATAGAGACTCCACACCAGATGTTGTCTTCAGTCCTTTTGGATAGATATGGGGTTTCCGTTACACGTTGTATATGTCTTTCAACTTGTGTGTGTAAATAAATAAATAAAACTTCCAAACTCCGAGCTACTACTGAGTTTTTTTTTTAATAAAAACCCCAATAGCACTTTTTGCCCGACTCGGGAATCGAACCTGAGACCTCATACTCAGCAGTCGCCCTTGCAACCACTAGAACAACGAGACAGTTTCTTAATAATGAATTCGTAACTTGTAATTATCTTCGACTTATACAACGTGTAACGGAAAGGGTATATACATACCAAGGGCACGGCTTCTTTGGGTGATATCAAACGAAATTAGAAGGGTTTTTTAATCCTATCTCTACATGTTCGGAAGTAACAGTAACACCGCCTGCACGCTGGGCTACTACAGTACTAGGCGCACAGAATTACGGAAGAGATTTATCGTGATATTTGCAAGTAACGTGGAAAGTTATTGACCTACGTAGTGTGGTGACACGATTGTTATGATTTCAATTTACGAAAATTTACGAAACCGAAAATTGGTATCAATTTTTAGAGTATTTGATTTTGAGTTGAAACCCTTCCAATATCGTTTGATATCATCCAAAGAAGCCGTGCCCTTAGTATGTATATACCCTTTCCGTTACACGTTGTATACGTATTTACGCTTCTACTGTCCGTACAGATCCACTCAAACTTATGTATTCGTGTCGTCAAAAGAGATGGTTCTAATATACTTCGATCCGTACGAATTAAATTTGCTTTAAAAGAGATTTCGAAATGTGAGGGATTTTCTGTGTTTCTAGGACAGTGAGCTAGGAAACACGGACCTCATCATTCTAGTATACATGCCCGCGACTTCATTTGCGTGGGAGGTTTTTCCCATGTAACTTCCGATCCTGTGGGAATTTCGGGATAAAAACTATCTTATGTCCTTACCAGAGTCTTAAACTATTCCCATGCCAAATTTCATCTAAATCGGTTCAGCGGTTTGAAAAGATAACAGACAGACAGACAGAGTTACTTTCGCATTTATAATATTAGTATGGAAGTATGGATTTAAAAATAAATATAATTTATAATTCTACCGTTATATATTAGAATGAATAGGCATTTGATGTAGATACTTTTACCTCATTTAAACTGGTTTTGAGAATATGTTTTAGCTAACAAAATGGTGTTATATTGAATACTAGCTTTTGCCTGCAACTTCATTCGCGTGGGAAGGTTTTCCCGCAGTAATCCCGATTCCGTGGGAAAACCGGGATAAAAAGTAGCCTTTGTGTTATTCCAGAATGTCGACTATCTACCTGCCTCATTTTATCCGGATCCGTTTTGTAGTTTTTCCGTGAAAGTGTAATAGTCCAGGAATATTAGGGGTTTCACCTCGGAACGATAGATAGTCAGCTATAAACTTGTATAAACCTTTATTTTGACACCCTAAGGGTGCGTTTCCACCAGAGATGTGCGATGGAAATGTGTCGTGCGAGGATGTCTAGCTGTGCTGTGAAAATGTGTGGGGGTTTCCACCAAAGCTGTGCGATGACAATGTGCCTACGAGGATGTGTAGCGGAGCTATGAAAATGCGCAACTGCAAGAATGGTTGTGATTCGCGATTTGGATGCAGGAAAGCAGGGTTACAGAGCCCTTTAGCTTGCCGCTAGTGTAATGGGCAAACTTGTCTTAATACTTTACTATATCAAAGTGATATCAATGAAGATGGTACTTTTGACCCCGAAAATCAAAATTTCCATCCTGAACTTTCGAATTCCTCCGTGTCCTCTTCTTCAACGACATTTGCCTCCAGATCTTCCAGGATTTCGGGGTTTTAGGGTGTCAAAATAATGGTTTATACAAATTTATAACTGACTATCTCTTATTCTGAGGTTCTTGCCCTAATTTGACTAATATTCCTAGACTATAACAAACATACATCCATCCCCACAAACTTTCGCAATTATAATATTAGTAAGATCTTAAAGACTCGTGTATAAAACTGCTACATATTAACAACAATTATCATCGTTTTCTTTTTAAAAACATGACATCTTAATACTATGATAGTGAGATAGCGCACCACGTGTATACAGTTATTCATCATGCGAGTATTATGATAAAAAAAACTTATTTAAAAATCTAAAAAACCCGACTGCACATTTTTACTTTTAAAAGTGACAAGCAGGCGGGACCCAATTGATCATGATATAATTTTAATTTAAAAAATTTGACGGGTCACGCTTGTTTGTCACTTTTTAAAGTAAAAATGTGGTTGTTTCTTCCATTTCAGTTGAGCAGTCGGCTTTTCTAGATTTTTTAAATAAGTGTTTTATTTTCAGCTTTTTAGTATTTAATTCCGTTTTAAAACGTTATATTTCCTAAACAATTGCTCAAAATGAAAAATGGTAAAAGATACTTCAATATCATTTTTAAAAATCTGTTTAATGATACCCCGTTTGAAATAGTTTGTCGATTTTTGAATTTTTATTTCTGACAACATGGCGCCCGATTGTCGTTGTGGTGATTTGGTTTTATTTGAATCTATCCTATGACACTCGCGCCATTAACACAAATCTAACGACGTATTATTTATCCAAATCCGTTCACTGGTTTAATAGTTACGAGGGAACAAAGAAACGGACATACATACGCGGTAAAAACATAACCCTCCTCCTTGCTTGGCCGCAGTCAGGTACAAAGCAAACTAAATTGGCGCCAGTAATGCACATTTCTTGACGTCATCATCTGCTTATCCCGTCCATGTTGGGGTCGGCTTCCAGTCTAACTAGATACAGCTGAGTGGGTACTATTGTTTTATACAAAGTGTGGCGTAAATAATTATTTAAATAGATAACCCTGAAACTGTCGATTGGCCAGATTATCATCTAACATTTACCCCACTTATATCGCCAAATGCCCATGGATGACCAAATTATTGATATTTTTAATATTTTAAATAAAAATCGTACTTACTCTTACAAAATCAGCTGCCATTTCTACAATTGGTGATTTTTTTTCGTTTTGTTTTTTTTTATGTCACTCCTGAATATTTGTATTATTAGATCAGTATCAATATTTTTTATTACATTCTAAGATAACATTGCAAAAAAACTTTTAAATTTTTTTCTACGGAATTACGCAATTTTGGGCCCCTGTATCGAAAAAAAATGTACTACACTACGGTGGCCCATTATTTTAGATAATTGTCTATTTAATGCAGATTCTAAAATGGTATAATAATAACCAGTATCTTGATAAAGTGCAAAGTTATTTCTGTTCGAATTAATGTGGGTTTTTAATTTTGAAAATAACAACTAAGTCCTATACTGATCTGATAATACAGGAGTGATGTAAAAAAAACAAAACAAAAAAAGTCACCAATTGTAGAAATGGCAGCTGATTTTGTAAGAGTAAGTACGATTTTTATTTAAAATATTAAAAATATCAATAATTTGGTCATCCATGGGCATATGGCGATATAAGTGGGGTAAATGATAGATGATAAACTGGCCAATCGACAGTTTCAGGGTTATCCATTATTTACGCCACACCCTGTATGAAACGACTGCCTATCTGAACTCTACAACCCAGTAGCTGGGTAACACGATACCTCTCGGCTAGATCTTGTCAGATTTTCTGGCTTCTGACTACCCGTAACGACTGCCACAAATGTCTAAAATGACTGCCGGACAGGACACAATCTATAAAAATGCAATAAACGTTCCCACACACGCTATAATTAGGTTAATCTACTTTGCACATTAGGAACCTAAAATAATTGAGTGGGATATAACCGAAATGAATGTTCAAAGCCATCACCAATTCTTATTAATAGTTCCCGCTCACACCGAATCACAGCAAACAGTATTTTATGCCAATACCCTTCTATCTTTCAAATCTTATAAGGTGGATTAGTAAATAAAGACGAATGTAATCGTGGAGAACTGAGAAGCTAGAGGTTTTGTGGGCAGACTAACGAGACCCGCATTTAAATAAATCCTTGCGAGCCAATTTTGGTCGCAGTGGTCAATCTCAATGGAGATAATCTAAGGACGCCGTAAATCTATACTTATAATAAATCTGTAGAGAGGTTGATTCTGTACATGAAATATATTTACAAAATAACTATCAGGGGGTGATTAGGGATCGATACTGATGCCAAAAATGCAATCAGTAAATTTTTTGTCTGTCTGTCTGTCTGTCGGTCTGTCTGTCTGTCTGTCTGTCTGTCTGTCTGTATAACCGTTATAGAAACAAAAACTACTCGACGGATTTTAACGAAACTTGGTACAATTCTTTTTCATACTCCTGAGCTGGTTATATTATACTTTTCATCACGCTACAATCAATAGGAGCAGAGCAGTGAAGGGAAATGTTGGGAAAACGGGAGAAGTTACTCCATTTTTAAGCTTCCATCGCGAGTGCAACCTTAATGGTTAAAGCTACACAGAAATCATTTATGACGGAAATGTTCTCCTTAAAATTATATAAAAAATATCCCACGACAGCATATATCTATCTTTTATGGTTGACTCACAAGAACACGTGTAACTCCCGATAGCTTAGCAGTTCAGAGCTTTCTGATTATTATTCTGCTCCGAAATTTAAAACCACCACAACTTTGCAATGGAACTCGGCTAAAAGTAACCCAGTTGCAACAAAATATAATCGAGGCTCAAATTTTAACAGGTTGCGGTGCAGGAGAAACCGTCTTTATTCCCAGAATTCCCATAATACCAAATAATTTTCCATTCCAATTTAAAAGAACGCAATTCCCAGTATCGGTGTGTTATGCAATGACAATTAATAAGGCTCAAGGGCAGACTTTTCGTGTTGCTGGAGTAGATCTCGGTGTCAGTTGTTTCTCGCATGGTCAGTTGTACGTCGCTCTTTCCCGGGTTAGCATTTCTAGAAATTTTATGTTCACGTGCCGGACGGGTCAACTTTCAACATAGTTTACCCGGAAGCTTTGTGCTGAAGTATTTTCGTTCTATAGGTACTTAAGCCTCATGTGAACGTGATCTAAGCAATATTACCAATACATTAACTTAATAACACACAAGGAGTTACACGCTGACGGAGTCGCGGGCACACCTATTAACAATAATATTGTGCGGTTCGGTATTGCGATATTTTTCAACAGTATTATAGATTGACATATTATATTTCCGTACTAAATTACGACGGTTAATCTGTCTCTTACATCAAAATCTTATTAACGAAAAACGACGAAAACGTGGACGAATTCGCGGGCAACAGCTATCTATACTAATAATATAAGGCTGAAGAGTTTGTTTGTTTGTTTGAACGCGATCATCTCAGGAACTACTGGTTCGAAATTAAAAATTATTTTTTAATTAAATAGTTAATTTATAGAGAAAGGCTATAGGCCATATATCATTACGCTAAGGCCAATAGGAGCGGAGCGCCAATGAAGAATGCTTCAAAATCGAGGTTAAATTTAACGTTAGTCCAAAGTAACTATTCCACGCGGACGAAGTCGCGGGCAAAAGCTAGTGTCAAATAAAAGTTTACTCAACCTTTCTTAAATTTGTCTAAAATTGTTCATCGCTGTTTTCCATTTTATAATTCTAGTTTTCGTTTTTATTTTATTGATACTAAGTTCACGTTTGACCACCATCTCACCTGATGGTAAGTGATGATGTGGTCGAAGATGGAGCACGCTTACCTAAAAGTAACCTATTCACTCTTGACTTAAATACCCCTAGGTTATAGCTATCGGGAAACACACACTCCGGCAGGAAGTTTCACTTCTTAGCCGTACGCACAATGAAAGTATTCCTAAAACGTTTTGTGCATATGTGTGGGATGTCCACCATGTAACCATGGCGCATTGCCGTTTATTTCGTAGTCCGATGATGGAGCTTGGATGAAATTATAGTAAACAAAAAGAGATCCTTAGCAACGTCTGATTGTTTATTACTAGAATTTATTTTTTTTATCATATCAGTATATTTTTACACAAATTACATTAGTGCAAGCACTTATTGTTACTCTTAATAAAGAAAACAGTTACAATAGTAGGCTATATGGTCGGCGCAATAGAGAATATGCATGTATTTTTTTTTTTAATGAATAATTTATTTGGTCTGGTGAGCGCGTCTAGGCTAGTGAGAGCTCTCTATTCCTTTTTTCATATAGTCAGAAACTGCAATACGAAATGACTGGGCAGAGAACATCAGCAAGACCAACAGACTGACCGATGTATTTTAGGGGTACCTAGCCAGCGGGATAGGTTTTTACTCAGTAGAAATCCCACACTCCGTTCCGCTCCAGAGTGGGAGAAGTTCGGATGATTTTACCACCCAGAAAAAAAGTAATACAACAGGGAGGATGCCACGTAGGCTGGTTCATAAACTCGCTTAGTTTGCAAAATCAATCGTTGACGGCTGAAGCGTAAACTACAAGGAACGTGGAACATAATACTTAATTTTCTTTTTATATAATAGGCTTACGTTTGACCACCATCTCACCTGATGTTAAGTAATGATGTGGTCGAAGATGAAGCACACTTGCCTAGAAGTAACCTATTCACTCTTGATTTAAAGACTCCCAGGTTATAGCTATCAGGAAACACAGACTCCGGCAGGGAATTCCACTCCTTAGCTGTACGCATGATGAAGCATTCCCAAAACGTTTTGTGCGTATGGGTGGGATGTCCACCATGTAACGATGGTGGACATCCCACACATACGCACAAACCTAAATCTAAATATACTAAATGTGAACAATCGTTGTTGTGAAATAACGTTTCAAAATTACGTACATAGAGCAGATGCAGACCATTATAACTAACTAAGTAGAATAACTATAATGGTGTACTAACTGGAACTGGTTATGTATTTTGTTACCTGTTGTAGAAAACTGAGAACCCAGGCTCAATTTTTCATTCGTTGTACTTGCATGAGTTAGAACCCATGACCTACAACACCTAAGGCACCAGTGTAATCACTGGACCACCACATCTCTTGTTGTAATATTTATATTACTAAGTATTTCAAGAACAATATCTGTAAACATGACTTAATAAAAAAGTTGAAAAATTTCGTTCATGCAAAAATACACTATGTAGAGCTGTAATTTTTCTTTTGTGTTTTTACAGGGTACAACTATCCGTATAATGTAGAAAAATAACAAAAATATATTATGTAGAACAGGTTCCTTGGCTAAAAGGAAGATATAGATGGCGCTTCGTCTGTCATGCGCACCTCAAAGAATAGTTGCTTGCATACTAGTTCAATATATACAACGTGTAACGGAAACCCCATATCAATCCAAAAGGGCTGAAGACAACATCTGGTATGGAGTCTTTATGCACAGTTTCAGCACAAAATAACTGACTCAAAGAATTGATACGAAATCATCGGTTTCATATTTTTCTTGAATATCAATCATAACAAACGTGTCACAGCACTACGAGGGTCAATGACTTTCCACATCACTTGCCTATAACACGATAATTCTCTTCTATCTTCTTAATTTGAAAAATTCAGTCTCTGGTATCAATGTATTGAAATTTCTAATTAGTTCCACACATGAAGACATAGGATTACCAAACCCTTGTCATATCGTTTGTTATCATCCAAAGAAGCCGTGCACTTGGTATTTATATACCCTTTAAATTACTCGTTGTGGATGGCGCTTCGTCTGTAATGCGCACCTCATGCATATTTCATTTTCAAGTGAGATGCAATTGATACTTTTTATCTCAGGAAAAAAGGAGAAAATATTTTGTAAGCTAATCTGTACTTATCGCAAACACCGCAATTTGAAAAAAAAGTGCCTTTCCGAACGAAGATTGTGGGATCACATTCCGTCTCATCGGAATGTTATACTCGTCCAATTACTAAAATAGTCAAGTCGCGGGACTGTTCTTGCTAATTTTATTAATTTTATGTGTTTTTAAGACTACGTCTTTGTTCAGAGAGAACGCGAACGCGGCAACTGGCGCGATTGGTGCACACAGCGCGACTATTTATTTATTAAAACTTTATGCAACACAAAAGGTGTAAAAGCGGACTTAATGCATTAGGCATTCTCTAACAGTCTACCATGGGTGGTGACTAGATGACATAGGATGACTTAAATTTATGATTCGTCCTCACCAGCTGCGGTTCACAGAACATTCGCGTATGTTCTGTGACAGACGGACCGGCGCGCGGCGACAGACGGACACGGCGAAACTATAAGGGTTTCTTGTTGACTACTGAACCCTGAAAAGCTTGTTTGTATTTTAATATCGTGTAAATAACTATACCTAAGAAAAAAAAACACCTATTTAGAAATCACAGACAGACGTTTCCATTTTAATAATTTTTATTTTTTTATTTTAATGTGCATATATTTGACGCATTCTGAACTCGAACACATGGAGTCACAACATTACAGTTAAACAACTAACTTTCACCCCCTGGTTAAGTCAATTCGTATCGTCTGACTCGGCCATATCTTATTCGATCCAGCCTGTCCCAAGCGGTCCGAACCCCCAGGGGCCATATAATATATATAACATGGGCCCCATAGCGTGTAGTCACCTAGTTTGTAAGATTAATATAATTCCTGGCTGGAGGCTATTACTATAATTAAGGTCGCCACAGGCAAGTCCGGTTAAGCAGCCGACCACCTCATAGTCTGACCTGCGAGATCCCAGTCACGAAAAATATTATGTGTGGTTTTGGCGCCCTTCGACAGCACCGCATGATACCATCACTCTGTTCAAAGCCTTCTCTACTTTATTCTTGGTTTGCAATTACTCACATAATTATTTTAACAGGTTTTGTTCACTACTAGTTTTAAAGGGATATAAGTAAGTAGAGAATAAAGATTCAAACAAGTAATTTTATTATTTAATGTGATAAGTTATCTCGTGAGAAAATGTATCTTGTAGTTAGTAGATAAACATCGTCTGCATTAATCATTTATTATCTCTTTATGTTTGTACAATGATTGTATCTATATCAATTTAAAAATAGGACCGTGCAAATACCTATATAAAATAAACTTGCATATCTACAAACACCCAGAGCCCGAACAACTCTTTATCGAGCATACAAATATTTGTTCCGGTGCAGGGAATCGAACAAGCGACAGGCAGTATCTAATCGCTTAACTATTGCGCCAACCAAGTCGTCATCAATCAGCAATTATTGTATAGTGAACCGGCCTTTGTATACAACGGTTCAGTACAATGTAACAACGTGTTTCCTATCTTACATGAGTTTGTGTATAATCTTTTTTGATTAGATTACTTGCAGCTGTGATGTCTTGATAGTAAGATACGTTAGTGATTGTAGATATACAATATCTGTAAGGGTGTCCCTTATATGGGCATTTTTTTTTGCTATTTAAATTTTGTGTTCAACTTGGCAATCATTTTAATTTTAGCTTATCAACTTCATCATCAGAAAGTGATAATATGACAGTCCCTTGACACTAATACGGACTACAGGTGATGGCGACACTTTCTTAACGAAGCTTTAGAAATTGTTGCATAATTTTTTTCGTACTCTTTTACCTTATTCAAGAAGCACAAATCTTGGTTAGGTGCTGTTGGCGCGAAAGGCTAATTTAGTGGACTGTATTTGCGGTGCAGAGCTAAACGATTGACAAACGCTTGGCGTTAGGTAATTCGAGTTGCAGTGGGTGTGGGACAATGGAATACAACCCGAAATAAATAGGGAAGGAAAGCACAAACCTTTACGGGAGCCACGTGCTCGCGTCGTCGCCGGTTCACCGGTTCACTTTTCCAGGTTCAGGGCAGTTGGGCTTCAAGTTATTGTCCTCACACGTTAAACACAAGCACAAACTATGGATCATAAGTCTTATTACATGCGAAAATGCGGTGATTCCAAAGTTATTAATATTTTTAAGCGGAGCGCGTCGACGCCATTGTCAACTTGTTGCGGAGCGATTCGGAAGTAGTTTTTTCGACAAATGGCGGGCGAATCTTCTTACTCACTCGCGAGGTATGTGCGGGAAGGAGATGGATATAGGAAATAGCGGATGTCAATCATATTTTGAATGTTGGCGCAACCATTCCCCCCGGTTTGAAGGGTTACCTTCAAAAACTATAAGCGAAATTAATCAAAGAACTAAACTCTGGAGTAACATCTAACTTCTAACCTTATTCCTAAACTATAATATAAAGCGTTACCATAACTACTAAACTAATTTGAAGCCTGCTGCTGATTGGGCAGAGGACAGAGGCGAATAACCGGACGTAAAACTTTGCGTACTTAAATCACCGGTCAATTCTATGTGAACTGCACGAGTTGTCATACAAATAAATAGACAAACGTAAGCTTTTGTGGAGCGTACTCCGCGACCACGGGCAACAGTTACCCTAAACGGGCCGGCGAAGTCTGTACCGGTGTGAACGAAAGGTTTAGCGGATTGAACAACACGACAAGAGCGATGATCGGCCATTTCAGGCGCGATAAAACGCGGGCGAAGCTTAAAACAGGGCACACATTTGTGTACTCTAGCACGAATCAAATTGCGAGCGGAAAGTATCCAATACTTCTGTCTAAGGATAGACATCAACAAGTCTGGACCTGCGTGGCAATTCAACCTATGATGATAATCTACAATCAAATCTAAAATATGGTCCTTGCGGGGTAAAACTACTGGATGCTTTTGCTCAAATCCTAAATCGGAATTTCTCAAACGACCACCTACTCGAATAAGACCATTCTGGAAAAAAGGTTTCAAATGTTGAAAGGCGCGGCTACAAGGTTTGTTGGACTCCAAACTACTAATTTCGGATGCGAAATAAAATCTCTGCAATTCACGTAGCACGACTGACTCAGCTTTATCCAGATCAGCGGCGGTTATAGCACCGCGCGTAGGTAACAGTTTAAGAAAACGACATACATACACCACACATCGCAAAAGTCTCGACCAAGACGAGACGCGATTAGATAACGATAAAATAATCGACTCTTCACGTGGAACCGAAACTACAAGCGAATGCTTCTTCTCCTCGGGTGGTTCTGAAACGGCAGCTGGATTAAAGGGCTTAACCGGCCATTCCTCGAGCACGCTATGAATCCAAGACGGAGCGCAGAACCACAGCGGATGATCTAAAATTTGCGAAGGGAGCAACCCACGGGAGAGACAATCGGCGGGATTATCTGTGCCAGCAACGTGAAAGAGATTTTGTGGTGGTAATTCGGACTGGATTTTGGCCACCCTATTGGCGACGAATGTGTCCCAGCGATGGGGCGAAGAATGTGCCCAACACAAAGCTACAGTAGAGTCAGAAAAAGCCATAATTCTATCAATAATAATGCGGTGCCTACAAGCATTGACAATCGAGCTGATTAATTGCACTAACAAAAGTATAGCGCACAGCTCCAGGCGCGCCAGAGAAACGACCTTGCGAGGGGAGACTTTGGATTTAGCGCTTATAAGACTAACCGAAACCTTGTCAGCATCCAAAACGTGAAAATAAACTACCCCCCCGTAAGCCTTTGCACTGGCGTCGGCGAAGCCTACAACAGTAACTATACTGTTCGACAATATACCAACATGGCGAGGAATTTTTATTTGATTGAGCAATGGAAGTTCTGTCCGGAAGCGAGCCCACAATTTAACAATATTTTCGGGCGCGGGGTCGTCCCAATCACTATTGGAAAGCCAAAGTTCTTTTATAAGCAACTTGGCATATAAAACGACGGGAGCTACAAATCCCATAACATCCCATATACGTGCTACACACGACAGGATAATGCGCTTAGTACAAATTTGCGGAGTCGAACTAACTTTAAGACTGAACATGTCAGACGCGGGTGACCAACTTAAACCTAGAACCTTGTGCGTATCATCACCATCAAATTCCTTCACCGAAGATAATTGATGCGATAGTGGAATCGAATCTAGAGCGGTCTGCGAATTACTAGTCCACTTCACAAGATCAAACTGACCGGCCTTCATAAGACTTATTACTTGAGCGGCGGTCTCAACGGCATCCGCCTCGCTGGCTACACTATAAACAAAGTCATCCATGTATAGCCCAGTCTCAATAGTGTCTTTCGCTTTCGGGAATCTTTCACCCTCATCAGTGGCTAATTGCTTGATAGTGCGAAGCGCATGGAAAGGACTCGACTTAAGCCCAAAACAAACACGATTAAACTCGTAAACTCTCAAAGGTTCTTGAGGCGAAAATCTATACAAAAAACGTTGAAATTTGCGGTCGCATTCGCGAATACCAATAGAAAGAAACATTTGCCTTATATCGGCGGAAAGCGCGACAGCAAACAAGCGGAAATTCACAATAATGTCAAATAAGTTACCTTGAAGGTTTTGACCACAATACAAAATATCATTGAGCGATACGGAAGTGCTAGTCTTAGCACTGCCGTCCAAAACCACGCGGAGCTTAGTAGTAAGCTTGTCTTCTCTAACAACTCCGTGGTGCGGGATGATGTAAGATGGATGATCAAGAGTCTCGTCAGTCTCGGCGGTGGATGCAGGTGAGATGTACCCTTTATCTAAGTATTCGGTAACCACCTCATCATAGGCTTGCTTCAACTTCGGAGACGCTTGCATCTTACGTTCTAAACAAGAAAAGCGTTTTTCCGCGGAAGCGTAGGAGTCACCGAGCGAAAAAATATCTCCCTTGAATGGAAGCCCGACAATATAACGACCATCATTATCACGGGTAGTCGTGCCACAATAAATCTCCTCAGCCACCTTATCATCAGGGCTTAGGATAGGCGGGACATTGACCTCTTCAATTTCCCAGAACCTGCGGATGGTAGACTCCAGCGGCGGCTCAACAGTGCAGCAATGTGACACAGTCGAGTAATTATCTAAATGTGCGGGTGCGGAACCAACAATAACAAAACCTAGAACTGTTTCTAGGGCGTGCGGTGCGGGAAACGACGAATGACCTTGAATCTTACGAGATAACTGAAGGTGCGGGAGAATCGATGCGCCGATCAACATATCGACGTCTCCAGGGACACCATAAGATTCATCTGCCAACGGTAGGTCTTTAAATTTGGTCAATAAAGACGTGTCAACCGGGACAGTAGGCAATTGTTCCGTAATTTTATCTACGACAAGCGAATCCATATCAAAACAAATATTAGAATTAAAACGCGATGCAAATTTAATTTTAATCGAACCATGAATGGTGGATTTTAAACCACCGAACCCCTTAACTACTGAGCTGGCTGGTCGGTTATTAATACTAAAACCAAGGCGTTGACAACAATTTTGAGTTAAAAAATTACTCTGCGAAGCGCAATCTAACAACGCTCGAACAAGACACGGATTACCAAAAGCATCATCAACAACAACGTGAGCGGTCGCGAGCACCACGGTAGTGCACGTATTGCTTGCGGCGGACATCGAACACAACGTGACGTCAGTCACGGCGGCCTGCGAGCGGGCAACGTCGCGCGTTGATTGCGGCTGCGGCTGCGAAGCGGACGCAGAGTTCGCACCGACTAACTGCGACGACGTGTCACCGCTTGGTAAACTAACTGTGCTCACATTGGATGCGGCATTATTACAACTTTTCTCCAAGTGAAGTAAAGTGTGGTGCTTCGAAGAACACTTACGACAACTTTGACTACTATTACAAGACGTAACCCGATGCTTGTCACTAAGGCAGTTAAAGCACAAATTTTTTTCGCGAACAAACTTATAACGTTCATAGGGCGTAAATTTTAAGAAACCAGAACACTTGTACAATTGCGAATGTTGACTATTACACAAAGAACAACTCGATTGTACAGGAGCAGGTGCTGTATTCACATACGTATGTGTCGACTTTTGTGACTTCGAAGCCGCATCTGTTCGACGGTCGGACTTCTTCGTAACTTCATGGGTTGACGAAGTGCGTTGCAATATTTTAATATGATCGCGAACAAAACATTCCAAATCATTGAATTTTGGCAGTTTACTACTGCGATGGTCTATTTCAAATAAACGAACAGTTTCACTATCTAATTTCTTTAAACCCAAATATAAAAACAAAAAGTCGCAGAGGTCATCGACCTTCAGGTTCTTTACTGCGCGAACAGATGATGCAAAAGTATCTAAAAACTTTTCTAAATTATGTTCATTACAAACTGTAATATTTTTCAACTCGAATAGCTGATCTAAATATGCGGTAGCAACTAATCTTTTGTCTTCATATTTCGACTTTAAAGTTTTTAAAATCAATGAATAATTTTCGGCACTAAAAGTAATGCCGGCACAAACAGTTTTAGCTTTACCAGTTAACTTTTCAACCAGATAGTGTAACTTTTCATGATCTGTCAAAGAGACGTTCCCATTTATAGTGTTTTCAAAACTATCTATAAATAGATTCCAATTGCGAATATCACCATTAAATTCAGGTATCTGAATGGGCGGTAATTTGGGTCGATCGCGAGTGTGATTTGCCTGGCTCTGATGGACAGACGGCTTCTCCAAGCTCCTCGCGACGCGTTTGATGCGACAGAATAAATCATCAAATGACGCCAAAGCCTGATAACTCACAGCGTATTCTGGATTTAATTCTAACTCTAAAACGTTAATATTATGAATTACGGATTCAAATTCCGTGCGCAAACTATCCAAGTTTTCTATAGAACATAAGAACGAATCTCTAATAGCTAGATCAAGTGTTTTAAGTGCATTATCACAAATAGATTGCACGCGAGAAAATATCATGTCTCTTTTAGCATATAAAAGTTTCAATTGAACTTTGATGTCCTTATGAGACATCGTGAATAATAATTATTTATTACAAACAATCAATGCGGTAAACAAGCAAATAAAGTTATTTTAACAAATAAGCGATGGAGAACAGCGACGCGGACAATATTAAATACCTAAAGTGGGTAGGTAGTTATAACGAACTGCGGGTGAAATAAAAGCACTGTAGGTAGTTTTTAAACAATCTTAATTTACCCACTAGGTTGTGTCTCTGTTTCTGATATACAAATAATTTTAGACTTCCGAATGAATAACTAATACGAGCAATCTATGGCTACGTAGGTATGTAGGTATTACGCACGTACGTAGGTAATAGATGACCAAACAACGAATTGGGTTAGGTATAAGACTGCGGTGCGGTGCGTTTATTCCTTATGGAATAAATACCAATGCGATAACTACAACAAATATGTACCTAATTCAAATAAGTACCTAACTATCCGGTGAGAGGGACCAAAGAAAATGTTGGCGCGAAAGGCTAATTTAGTGGACTGTATTTGCGGTGCAGAGCTAAACGATTGACAAACGCTTGGCGTTAGGTAATTCGAGTTGCAGTGGGTGTGGGACAATGGAATACAACCCGAAATAAATAGGGAAGGAAAGCACAAACCTTTACGGGAGCCACGTGCTCGCGTCGTCGCCGGTTCACCGGTTCACTTTTCCAGGTTCAGGGCAGTTGGGCTTCAAGTTATTGTCCTCACACGTTAAACACAAGCACAAACTATGGATCATAAGTCTTATTACATGCGAAAATGCGGTGATTCCAAAGTTATTAATATTTTTAAGCGGAGCGCGTCGACGCCATTGTCAACTTGTTGCGGAGCGATTCGGAAGTAGTTTTTTCGACAAATGGCGGGCGAATCTTCTTACTCACTCGCGAGGTATGTGCGGGAAGGAGATGGATATAGGAAATAGCGGATGTCAATCATATTTTGAATGTTGGCGCAACCAGGTGCTTTAGTTGCAACTCGAGTCAAGGTTTAAAATACATAAACAAAAATACACATAAACGTGACAATAAAAAAACAAACATCATGAAGAGCCTTTTTTTCTTTCGCAATCATTCGGAGTTGTGATTGCAAACACATTTAAAGAATAGATCGCTTTCGCCATCTATCATGCCTGATGCTGTGCTCCAGGGGGTCTGAGTTTTTTCTTGTTGCGACTCCAAGTTATTTGTATTGGAAGTAGATGCTAACTCTTTTCTCTCTCGCTAACTCTCGTCCAATCTTCTTTGCCTAACTGGTTATTCCTTCTTTCTCTGTTATTTTTTTGTCAAAGCCACCTAAGCATACCGGTCGACCTGGCTCTCTTTGCTCTTTGCTTTAATAAAGCCTTGTCTTCCGCTATTTTCATTCTTTCAAAAGCAACAGCATGTGCAATAATATCAAATAAGTTATCAAGGTGGTTTTAAAATTATATTCACGATTCTTGAACATGGCCGAAGTCTTCTTACCTTACTTTTATAAATCCCCAAATATCATATAAATCAATAAGTTTCTTCACGCATTTTAGAAAATGTCTTTGAGGGAATTCTTGATTTTTCCAAAAATATACTGAAGTCTTTAATTACAAGATTGGCACTTTCACTGACAGTCAACTTGACTTCGTGAATATTATAAAATAGAACAGCGAGAACTTGTCTAATTGACGGTAATTTTGCACCGGTTATTTGATGACTAGGCAGTCCGACATGGAAAATATTTTGTTTGTCACTCCTTAACCCTATCGAAATTTATATGCAATAAGGAATAGGCACTTAAAATCTTAAAAATCGTGTATGAAGTGACTAATAAAACACTCAGTTACAGGCCCAAGCGCGGTACCCGCGCAATTTGTATGGTCAAGTTTCAATTGCAAGTCGGCACGGGTTATCTAAAACGGGCTAATATTTATTTCTAGACTATATTAGGTCATTATGAAAGTTTTAAGAAGGTATGCGTAAAAATATTTCGACATCGAAATTTAAGGGACACTCTAATATCTGTATATATATGTTTACTCTATACCTACATATAACTACAGTTGTAATATCTGTCGTTGATAGTAAAAATGTTGATAACCGTGCCGTGTTTTCTTATTCACACGATACTAAAACACAAAATCCTTGTTATGTTTATTTGCCTGTCTTGTTTTACTGATGATAAGCTCGCGTTCTCATAATATTATTTATAGTTGATAGGTTCATTGCTGTGTGTCTTTCTGTTTGTCAGGGCTAACCTCAGGGAGAACTGAATCCATTTATTGGGACTTTCGTCAGAATATGGAGGAGGTTGTAGGGCAACCTACAGACTACTATTTTTTATCATGGTGTTCCTGTGGAGTCAGTAAAAACCACGTAAACAAAGTCACGGGCACAGTTGGTATATATGAACATAATGTTTACGTACTTATACCAGCTATGTATATTAGGTACGGTGACAATACAATGCCTTGACAAACACTGAGGATATGATTATGTGAAAACTTTGAGTTTTATTTTCATAAAAATACATCGGATAATTTAAGCTGGATGTTTGTTTTCCACCTTTTTGTTTGTTTGTCCACCTTTAGATAAATTTACAAATTATGTAAACGTAGACTTGTGAATTAATTTCACATTGTTATATAAAAATATAACTTAAAATATTCCAATTTTGTATAAAGTAGGTACCTTCTATATTTTCACAAGAATTTGCGAGTAAACCGTCTTGACGTGATGTTATATAATTTACAATAATTAAAAGTACTTAAGTGCATAATATGCGGGTTTAATCATAGGGTTTCATAACTAACCGAGCAACTCTGACTATCGTAGCACAAACAATCTAACTTGTCTTTTTATTAAGATGCTGGGTTTGCCTTATTCTTTAGTGGGAAAATGATTACATTAATCCTCGAGCAAATAGGTTACTTTCAGATAAGCCTGCTTCATCGTCGATCACATCAATGCTTACGCTGCCTAAATCAGGTGATAGATATATTACAATTATAGACAATAAAAACTATGATACAAATCCTCATAGGTATCCTCCGGCCGGGTTTAGGAGGGAAGGGGACTAACAGACTCTAACTGAGTAAAACCACCCTGGTGTTTCCTGATATACTTGCACCTGACCTACTATTAGGCCACTTAAACAGTTTTCATCTCCAACGGGAACACGCAACACTGAAAATTTAGCAATCTTACTCAACATTTTAACTATTTTTAAATAATCCGTAACTATACGCAACTAAATAAATTGTATTGATTAGTTCAACCAATCAATAAATTATTGTTTTAAAGTTTTTTATCACAATAATATAACTTGTTTAGAATGTAAGACAGCCAATCAACTATCGGCTTCTAGTGTAACTGTATGCAGCTAGTTACTTGTATTTTACATGAAGCGACTACTCTTTGGCTAACAAAATCCAGTAACTGGGTAAGAGTAACCTTTGGCAAAACTGATGTTTTTCTGGCTTCTGATACGTACTTAAAAATGATAAAGACCTTCGCTTTCTAATTTTACCATCTTTATAGAGTTGCAAGAAAGGAGCCGCCTCGAGTGACGTACGATAATACTTTCTGTTACGTCCGGCACGTAATTCTAATCCTTTGACCACTGTTGCAAACATTAGTTCTATATTCTTGGTATCGACATGTTAAGAAGAAGAAGATCATTTTTAAAGCTACATCATTTTGTAGCTGATAGATAATACTTAATCGATCGTTAAATTAGGTTTATAAAAAAATAGCTACTACTCGTGACTTCGCTTGCATGAACAGTTTTTGTCAGAGGAAATGTGTCCATGTCACTCAGGAATAATGTACCTTTCTATTAGTGAAAGAATTTTGAAAATCAGTCCTGTTGTTTTTGAGTTTATGTTTTGAGTAATGTTATTATGTATATAGTATTAGTGCAGAAAATATGCATATCCCCGATTTCTTCTAGCACGTATTGCTCACGCGCAATTTTTTTAGTAATGACTCTTTATGATGCCAGCAGACAATCGTTCTAGATGATTGCAAATGAGTATAATTCGAAACAATTTATTCTCAATAGACAATCACTATTAATAGTCAAACTGTTCTAGCGGGGTTTTTCCTTACTTCTAATATTATAACTAATCAGACTCAACCGTTTTTTGTAAGGTTAAACAGCTATTGTATTTATTTTAACTACAGGAATGTTAGGTTTGCGAAACGAATTTCTATTTTAAATACAATACGTAATAAACTTCATACTTGAGTTCATAGCTATGGTTTTATTATTTGGTACACACAAAACAATATTTATATACTTTTTTTATTTTATTTTTTCACGTGGTAAAATTATCAAATAAGTCCTCCCACCCTGGGCAGGGCGGGAGGGACTGTCAGACTTTTACTGACTAAAATCCATGGTGTTCCTTCAATAACCCTTTACGTTCCGGGGCCACGGTAATGGGATGAGTCCCATGACCCCGGCAGGCTTCGGCCCTCTACAGGGGGGCCTCGTCATGTTGCTGACTCTCTTTGAGGCGCGCGTGGAACACAACGCGCTGTCGACCCGGGCATGGTCCATGGTCGGACAGCGAGTTGCCCTTTACTCGCTGTCCGCATGCCCGCGCCTATGGTGGCCGGAGATCGTCGGCCGACGTCCGACGCCGTGGGCATCTACCACTGCGACTGGGCTGGAGGGAGGACGCCATCCTCTCCCTCACACGGCCCGCCTCCTCCTTCGGCAGCATGACTGCTTCGCAGAAGGAGGCGACCGCTTCCCACTCCCTCTCGCCCCGCAGCATGGCCTCGACCAATGCCGGGCGCGAGAGGTCTCCGCCTAACGCCACCGTGAGGACACGTCGGTGCTCTGCCCAAGCGGCGCAGTCTTGCACCGTATGCTCTACTGTGTCCTCAGGGCGGCCCTCGCAGTGGTGACACCAAGGCGTTTCTTCCTTCCCCATCAGACACAGGTACCTCCCGAAACTTCCGTGTCCGGTGAGGACCTGTGTCATGCGGTAGGTTAGGACGCCGCACGTACGTCCTTTTCATCAGTTTATGCGCTCAATATTATTTTACATGATATTTCGCGCAAAACGCATTCCATTGTTGTATTTAAGAAACTTTATAGTATCAGCAATATAATTTAAGCCAAATGAAAGTTTAGACATGCACGTGGGGGTTCCGTCTTCTGTATTTTCCATCTAAAAATTCTAATTTTCCTAAGATGTGTCCATTTATAGGTAAATAAAACAAATTGTAGCGAACAAGAAAGTAGTATATTTTAACAATTATTTACATGACGAAATAGGTGTATAGAATGCAATTATTTAGTCTGCATTTATCTCAGGCACATCCAGCAAATCCAGAACTGATTGAGGTATGCAGCCAGTGCGTTTAAATCTAGCTCTTCGTAAACTCGCTATTAGAGGGTCTGATGATATAAGCAGCATGTGCAGAATATCTTCCACATTTTGTCTCCTTGAAAACTTGTGCGAGTGAAATTCGCGATAAAATCTTACATCTTTGTTTCGAGCCTCTTGGGCTTCTTCGGATAGCGAACCTATCGGCATTATCGCTTTATCCATTATTAAGGTAGCGTCAAATATTTCAATACAGCTTCAAATTTTAAAGATGAAACAGGTTCATTTCGCCACATGTCGAACAGCTCACTCCGCTTTACTCCTTCCGCCAGGTCTAAAAAGACACATAAAAATAGTTACTGCAAGTTGCTGCAGCCAAAACGTAATTTGCCAGAATTTCACTTAGTTACACTACACATACATAATAATTTCAAGACCAACAACTACCAACAAAAATAGTTACGGTCCAATAGTCATGAAATAATAACTTTTTTTACTAAATTACTAGTTGGTTCTATGGTTCCTTTATATAACTTTATATGCAAAAATCGAATTAAAAGTTAAATACTGTTGATGCACATACTTTTACACGTTTGTTCCATGGCACCAGTTGATCACTTCACATTGGAAAGAACCGTTTGGTCGCCTCGAAACAAGTGGACCGACTGACCGAAGACGCAGCGTAGCGCTGTGTGCGCGCAAACATGTCGCGACTTATTTGTTCTTTCGTTCAATAGCGCGCGAAATGTCAAAACACGGCGTGTTGTGAGTTGCCTGACTATCTGGGTGTTTGGAAAAATACTGTAAATAGATCGCATCAACTAAAATTTAAACTTTTTGCGCGCGTAGATTGCCAAAAAGGACGTACGTGCGCCGTGACGCCGATCTAGCCACTCCTCAAAGAGGGGTCTTACCGCCGCAATTGCGGCGTGCCCGGCCGTCGGTGGCGACAGTCGTTCCCTCCATACTTCCCTACTACATTTATGTACTTAGTTAAAATTACCTATAAGTTTTCCATACACATTTATATTTTCATATAACATGACTTGAAAAACGACATTATAATTACACTCGCTCTACGAACAAAGTGAACCATTTTGTTAAAACAATTTTCAATAATTTTGTTGTAAGCTATAAATCCTGCATCCTTCATTATACTAACCAAATTAATTCTAAAGCTCTAATTTATAATGCTTCAACAAAATTACAAAGTATAAGTGTAATAATTATGCAAAAGGAATGAAATTCTTGGACTTTGTGTTCAATTTAATCAAAATCTAGAGAAGATAGTTTTTATAGATTCTTAGTTAATTATACATGATATGCATAGTTTATTTTAATGAAATAAACAATATTTTTTGTTGGAACAATAATTAAGTTGTCAAGTTTAGTGTTATTATTCATTTCTTGTGCTCCTATGAGCTCCAAAACTGAGGTATTCCTCGAAGCGCTACCCAAAACTATGTCATATTACTAACCAAAACGTTACTAGTAGAAAATGCTTTGTTTGCATTAGGTCCGTCTACTAGCAGTCGTGCGTGGCTTGTTTTTTGTTGTTATTAACATAACCCTCCTTTGTTTTCAAAGTCATCATCAGGTAAGCCTATAACCTTTCTCGAGCTACTTCCATACGAAATTTCATCCAAATCCACCCAGTACTTTCGAAGATCAGCGCAATAAAACAAATAAACAAATTATATATGATAATGATAATGTTAGTATAGATTTATATACTACCGTACATAAAGTTTAATTTAAAAAAAAACACATCGTCTGATTTTTTTACATACGTTAAGATTGTGAAAAGATCGTTTCGGTGCAGATTGATCAATCATCAACCATATATAAAACAAAATTAAACTCCTACGCAGCGATTGGTCTCGAGTTGGCCCACATCTATTTACTACCTTTTGTAGATACTAATAAAATTAAATTCTTGCCGCCTTGGTTTGCCAAAGGATAATGGAACGCAGTATTCTGGGTATAAGAAGAGAAGACAGAATACGAAACACATCCACAACCCATTAACGGGTAACACGATACTCCTTGGTAAGACTAATGTCAAAAACAAGATGTAATTTATTCAATTATTATCCGTTATGAGAATCGACAAAACACAAAAACATGGAAGCTTTTAACAAGTCCATATAAAACTACATCGTTTTTTTTATGTTAGGTATAATTATGTTAGAGGTAACTAATTCGTTAGTTATACCTTATCATCCTAATCAACATTATACTCATTGACGGATTTTAAGAAATACTAATTAATTTGACGTACAAAGTCCGCTACTGGTTCTAATGATTTTCTTAGAATTATGATCTGCTTAGCCGTTGTCCAACTGTATTGGCGTTAGCTTCCAGTTGAACTGGATGTAACTGAGTATTTGTGATCACATGGATTGACTGGCCACCATAGAAATATGTTACGCTGTGTTTGAAGGAATAAGGTTTATAATTGGTTGTGTACTACGTTATGATTTAAGAAACGTGGGTGTGTGCACGAGTGCGTATCTATTGATTTTATTGTGCTGCATATGTAGAGGTTGCACCGCCCGGCGTCTTACTGAAGACACATGGTTCCAATATGATTTCATCTGCCGGCTATATCTCCTTGTTTATTATATCTATGCTCACCCTTTGACAAAATCTAGGCTTCTGACTACCCGGTACGACGGTCGAAGATTTAAAAAATACAGCTGGGACCTATGGCTTAACGTGCTTTTCAAGGAAGGGAGTAATCTTGATATCTATACTAATATTGTAAAGCGGAAAAGTTTGTTTGTTTGTTTGCTTGAATGCACTAATCTGCGAAAGTACTGGGTGAATTTGGATGCAATTTGGTATGGAAGTAGCTTGAAGCTTGGTGAAGGTTATAGGCTACTTTTTACGCGACTGTAAAAAAGGAGAGTTATGTTTTTACCGTGATAGAATCCACGGGAGCGAAGCCCCGCGTGTGTACTAGTGTTAAGATAGTACTTATTTCCATCCACGGGCTCACCTCGACAAGGTAAAGATCATCGCGTGCGGCTTATATGCATTTGGAGATATGCGGAACAGGGTGTAAAGTCCCACAATCCCATTGAAAAGGGAGGATCCTCCGACCAGACAGGTGTTTTTGTCTGGTGGGTAACTGCCCAATGTTTGTGATCGGGTGATTTGTATGCAGGCTAGTTGTGTGGTAAACTTTGCTTGCGCGATTCAGGATTTCTATCGTTTAGTTTGTATGTTGCGAGATAGATCGCTCCAGACCTCAAGGACAAACCATGTCAAAATCTTGCAAAAGTTTTTTGCAAAACTACGAAAATAGCTCATCTGATCAGAAGCCACAAGTGGCAAAAATGATTTTCGACATTCAAATTTTGAACATCCATAATTTTGTTGGTGAAGAACTGGGTCAGTTTGTAACTAGTTTATCATCGTAAAAAAATTGGCCAAGTGCGAGTCGGACTCGCCCATGAAGGGTTCCGTAGTAACTATAATAAATATAACATACTTAATATATTTATTTGAAAAAAAAAAGAACAAAAAACCTTAAAAATTTCTTAAAACTACCTTATTTACAATTTTTACAACTACGCCAAATAACTTTGTTTTTCATAGTATTTGTATGAATTACAAAGTTATATTTGCGGTTTTCGAAAATATACTGTATCTCAAAAACTGCTGACTCGATCTCGTTCAAACCAATTTTGGTTGAAAATTTACATTAAGATCTACAACATATGGTTTTTTTTTAGTTTTTCACTTCATTATTATAGGAGTTAGAGGGGGTGGGACCAGTGTCTCCAACAACGCCGTAATTACGGTAAACCTACCGTAATTTGAACATATCTACCACCTACCGTAGACATGTTCAATTCTACCGTAATTTCGTCTTTCTTAGTGGCGCCTTAAAAATTATGTACCCAACCTAACATAATATAGTTTATTTTTATTTGAAACAGTGTGTGAAAATGACAACACTATCATTCCCTGGGGTATTCAACGTACAATCAACTTGTGTGCATAGACCAGTAGACACAACTTGTGCGACCGAATGACGAAGTTATTGAATACTGCAATAGAACTTGGTCATACCTTTGCATTTTGTCAACTTTAATTTATGTTTTCCATTTTTTCCATAGTTTGCTCAGCAGACGTTTTATCGCGTCGCGACTATATTTATGAAAAATGTTATCTGACAGTAACAATTCAAGTGACGACCGCGACGGTGGACCTTCCAGTAGTCAGAGCCCTAAAAATAAGTCATACAAAAAATTTTTCGACCAGAGTGACTGAAAAATAAAGATTTTTCCTCGTGGCTTCGCGAATACCCAAAAAACCCATATAAAGCAAAGTGTTCGCTCTGTGTAACGGCTGAAACGCCTGAAATTGAATGTTTTATTGTGAAATAAAGTTACCGTATTTTTAATTTTTAATCTACCGTAATTTCCGCCAAATACCGTATTTTTTGACTAGCAACACCGTAATTTTGACAAATAGAGTTAGAGACACTGGGTGGGACACACATTTTACCACTTTGGAAGCGCATATCTCTTAAACGATTAACTTTATGAAAAAGTCATTTTAGAAAGCATAATATTATTTTTGAAGACCTGTCTATAGATATCACACACGTATAGGTTTCATGAAAAAAATATTTTCAGTTTCAGTTCCATGTATGGGGAGCCCCCTTTATTTTAAATATTTTTTTAAATTTTCTCTTAAAATCGGAAAGCGGTCCACAGAATACATTTACGTACTAAGTTTTACATGTATAGTCCTAATAGTTTAGGAATAAAATGGCTGTGACATACGGACGGACGGACAGACAGACAGACGGACAGACATGTCGAAACTATAAGGGTTCCGTTTTTTGCCATTCGGCTACGGAACCCTAAAAACAGATAAAAACGAGATCATTGTTTGACCTTGTTTACATTGACATTGGTTTCTTGTTTTTAATTACGACAGGTATGTTTTATCTACTTATAGTTTATTTTTGTTTGCACCTGCCATGATATCTCTTCACTGTCCACGGTTGTCTGGTAGAGAATGTCTAAGGCTTTAGGTTCACCTTAGTACCATTTGTGTTGCATAAAGGATGGTCCTCTATACAAGGCATGCATGGAGTCGGAGACGACAGTAGGGCTAGACTCTTTGAGTGTACAGGAAACACCGAAATATGGAAATACACCTAAGGATCATTAAATACCCTTTCAGAAATCTTGAATAGACCGAGAGACCTTAAGACTAAGTATTTACGTGGCCCATGGCGGCTCACGCAAATACTAAGTGTGGAAAGCAAGACCACACATATATTGTCTATTTATAAATACCTAGTTGTGATTCAATTTACGGGGAAATCCAACCGTTTGTCGTGTATAAAGTAGATAAGTTATTTTGTAACACAATTTGAAAACAGAATAACATGAACTATTACGTTACTTTACGAACCTACCTACTACTGGCAAATGCTTAAACTAATCACAGTAGGTATTTTAATTAGCTTAGGTAGGAAAGTAGTATGACACCTGTATTAATGTATAAAAAAATTGCCAAAGTTAAATTCAATGTTACATTTGAAACTGATTTTATCAAACGCTTCAACATGCACAATTAAAGAAATTCAATGACTGAATTATTAGGAATTTATTTGTATACAATAAATAAAGAAGCATATTGTCAGTGTACCAAAAGGCTTAATTAGCACATCACATGTGTTCACAAGAAGTCTATAAAACGCTATAATGATTAATTAATCGAACTAAAATCATCGTGCTCGCTCGAGTGTATCGTAGAATCAGACAACAGAATATCTACTACGTATCAAACAGCATATAAATACATACTTGTAAATAGATAGTATTATCTATCTATACATCAATCAAAACACTGCAATCCTCAAAGGCACAAAGGTTTTTATCAAACGTAGATTTTACCTTCCATTTTCCATTTCAATATTCATCACAACACAATTATGAACTTTTTCACTGTTTGAATAGAGTTTTGTTTGGCGTATCACTTGTTTACATTTTCAACGCGCTAGTGAAGACGTTCGTTGAGTGAAGTGACTGTTATCTTACGAGCAATCGTAGTAAAGTTTTCATAACTGTATGTGGGTTTGGAGTGTAGTGGGGAGAGACAGACGGACAGGTGAACACGTCTTGATGAGTTGTTGTACGACGCTATTTGTAATGATCGATCGTCCACCAATTATTAAAGGCTATATAACAGCTAACTTATATGTACATGTACGGTATGTTTAAATTGCACTTTGAATTTGTTCGCAGATTAATTCGTTTTAAATGAGACTCATAAGAAGGTCGTTTAAATATTGAGACTAGTTTTCTTTCCAATATATTTAGATATTGAATTCAGATCTTAATTATACATAAGTATTATTAAGCATAGCTGTGTTAGTAATTGCAGATAAAATTTCAATATAAAATAAATCAGTAAACTCATTAATCAAATTCCAAATAAATAAATCAAGTCAGTTTATTTTAAATTAAAAACATTTTAAATTAAAATATAGGTACTTATTATAAATAGGATATATAAGATGTCTGTAGTTTATAGTCAACCAAAATCAATTAGTCTTGACTTGTGAATAGCACATAATTATGTTCCTTTTACAACAAAAAACAGCATCTAAGACAAAATCCTACCTGGTTCTCTTATGATTTCATCAGTACTGATTGTATGGCCTTCAAAAGAGACGTTGACATCTGTGTTTCTTAGGAAATACCGGCCTCATATAGTTTAGATTTACAACAAAAATTACGCGTGAAAGTGTTATTTATGACAATTATCTAACATTTATAATTTGGAAAAATATTCGACCACATGCGAAGGTTTTCCCGCGTAAATCCCGATCCCGTGGGAATTCCGGGATAAAAAGTAGCCTTTGTTTTATTCCAAGATGTTTACTATCTAACTTACTAAATTTCATTCAGATCCGTTCTGTAGTTTTTGCATGAAAGAGAAAGTTTGTGTGGATCATAAACTTTCTCATCTATATATCTAAATCTAAATATATATAACTCAAAGGTGACTGAGTGACTGAGTGACTGACTGACATAGTGATCTATCAACGCACAGCCCAAACCACCGGACGGATCGGGCTGAAAAGAGAATGCCCAATGTTCTTCTAACCGTGGTTGCGCATCCAAATATTTTGTATAACATCATAAATTGAATATAAAAGAGGGGTGATGTCGTACTTTCAAAGGAAATAAAAATTATTCTTTTATTTTTTAGGGTTTTTGTTCTTCACAGATTTTCTGTTCAGGTTTGAGGTTAGTTTTGTAACAAACCTTTCACAAAAAAAAATCAGTCTTTTACAACAGTATGATTTAAATGCACATAAAACAACAGAAAACGGTTTCAAGAAACCAATTAATGATCCTAAATAATAATAATATTTCATATATGTAGTTATATAGGTTTATAGGTACGTATAGGAAATAGAATAAAAATGCTTGTAAAGTATTCATAAAAAATCTTAAAGAAGTTAAAATCAAAATCAAAATCACTTGTAAATAAGCGCAAAAAAAGATCGTCTCAAACTTTGGATCACAGGAGAAATTCTATTGCATCTATTTTTAATACAAATTGCTATTCTACAATTTGATCATATTTGCAAATCAATAAGCACAAAAAAAAAGACATGCTGCCTTAGTAAACATTTATGAAATCAACAACCAAAACTGACAATTTTACAAAAAAATCGATCTCATAGAGCTCGATCAACAGACAAGGAAAAAATTACATGACCAACACAGTATGGATACGACCAATACTATCACATCTGAACTTGAAATGTTAATGTTAATATAAAAGTGACAAAATGAAAATGAAGCATTGCAGTAGACGAAAATGTTAAAAAAGGAAAACCCATTGTCATAAAAAAGTTTGCCGCGCAAAATGGCAAACAATATTTGTTGTATTATCTATTTCTGACCAAAACCTTTGTCAAATACACAATCAATGAATTAAATACTGTTCATTACTTACCTATTCATGATTCCAAACACTTTTCACGTCCTTTTCTCTTCTTTTTTACGATTTTCACTCACTTTACACAAGCTAACGAACTTTCAAGGAGCGCGCGAAAACGAAACTATTTGAAAAGTATAGTAATTGTCGTTGGTGTGTTTTAGAAACAAAACATTATGGCGGCATGTCATCCTTGTTTATTTCCCTACACTGTGTGCAAGTTAGAGCAGGATCAATATAATATTGCCATTAAATCAGTAAAAAAATACATTAGAACCTACATCGGACTCTAGGAGCGCGGTACACAGACACGGCATTTTTGACAGCGGACTCCTGGAGTCCGATGCACAGCTGAAGGGTTAAACAACGTGTAATTTAAAGGGTATATACATACCAAGTGCATGGCTTCTTTGGATGATAACAAACGATATGGCAAGGGTTTTGTAATCCTAAGTCCATTATTACACATTTCAATACACTGATACCAGAGACCAAAATTTTTCAAATTAAGAAGAACGAAAAGAATTATCGTGTTATTGGCAAGTGACGTGGACAGTTATTGACCCTCGTAGTGCTGTGACACGGTTGTTATGATTGGTATTCAAGAAATATATGAAACCAATAATTTGGTATCAATTTTTTGAGTCAGTTATTTTGTGCTGAAACTGTGCATAGAGTCTCCATACCAGATGTTGTCTTCAGCCCTTTTGGATAGATATGGGGTTTCCGTTACACGTTGTATATTGTCACAAGTTGAAAATAGAATTATTAAATTGTTTATTAATTTTTATTTTTATAACTTTGCCTTTCCAAACTTATCGAGAAACATATTATGTAAATAATATGTGACTAAAACGAATTGTATGGACTTTAAAGGAGAATTTGACCTCTGAGTTTGTTTCCGTGTGACTAAAAAGATTGACTTGTTTAAGTGTTATTTTTAACCCGCTAACAAAATAAACTACAATAAACCTCCTAATCTTATTTTGATCACGGAAGCCAAACTTTAAGGAGACTAACCAAGTAATTAATTTGTGAAGATGTGCACTTCTGTTCGGTTGAGCCAGCTAACTGACAGGAACGGCGAGAAATGTAGAAGGGCAGAGTTTCATGTGTTTTCCGAATATAGAGGGAATTATACCATCGAGTTTCAAATTGAAATGAGAGGAGCACTTAGCTAAATTGTAACAGCTGCACGGATCAATCTTCAGGGTTAATCAACTCATCGTTCAATATTATCATTATAACGTCTAACTACTATCTCACCTGATGGAATAGGAAGATATACAACGTATAATTTAAATGGTATATACATACCAAGTGCACGGTTTCTTTGGATGATAATAAACGATATGACAAGGGTTTTATAATCCTATGTCTACATGTGTGTAGTATAATAGAAATTTCAATACATTGATACCAGAGGCAGAATTTTCAAATTAAGAAGAACGAAGAGAATCACCGTGTTATTGGCAAGTGACGTGGAAAGTTATCGACCTTCGTAGGGTTGTGACACGTTTGTTACGATTGGTATTCAAAAAACATATGAAACCGATAATTTGGTATCAATTTTTTGAGTCACTTATTATGAGCTGAAACTATGCATAGAGACTCCATACCAGATGTTGTCTTCAGCCCCTTTGGATAGATATGGGGTTTCAGTTACACATTGTAGTCGAAAGTGGGGTATGTTTGCCTAGAAGTATATCAATCTTGGCTTAAAGATCCTTACGATGTTATTAACAGGAAATACAGAATCGAAGAATCAAAAAAATCCGGGGCGCGGGGCTTTTCTTCCGTGGACATTGTCACGATGAAAACCCCCCGTCTTTTGCAGCATCGGCAGCAGCTTCTTTTAACATTCCTAAACCTTTATGCTACTTCTACACCAAATTCCAGCCAAGTCCACTCAGTACTTTCGAAGATAAACTCGTTTAAACAAATCTAGAAACTCTCCCGCTCTACAATATTAGTGTAGATAACGTGGTGTATACTGAAAGCCTAAATGGATTAGATTACTGATCAGGATTTTCCTGATCAGTAATCTAATTTTGTTAAGGTCAGCCCTTTGATGGATGAACATATTCTTAAAAAATCGAGATCCAACGAGCCTCAGAAAGCGTGTTAAGCTGATAGTCCCTTCTGTCTTTTTTACATCTTTGACATTCGTTTTGAGTGGTCAGAAGCCAGAAAACCTGTCACTAGTCTTGCCCAAGGATATTGACGCAACAACAATACTTTTTTTAATTGATAATAGGTTCGCGTTTGACCACCATCTCACATGATGGTAAGTGATGATGTGGTCGAAAATGGAGCACGCTTACCTAAAAGTAACCTATTCACTCTTGACTTAAAAACCCCTAGGTTATAGCTATCGGGAAACACAGACTCCGGCAGGGAATTCCACTCCTTAGCCGTACGCATAATGAAATTATTCCCAAAACGTTTAGGACGTATGGGTGGGATGTCCACCATGTAACGACGACGCATCGCCGTTTGTCTTGTAGTCCGATGATGGAACGGGCTTGGTGGAATTAGATTGTGTAATTCCATCGCACACTCCCCGAAATGTAACCGATAGAAAACCGATGGACTTGCAACTCGTCGTCGATGTTCAAGGCTTTAGCTGGATAACAACACAGCTACTGGATTGTGGAGCTCAGATAGGCAGCCGCTGCACCTAAAACCCTGGTACTCAGCTGCATCCGGTTAAACTGGAAGCTGGAAGAAATATGCACTTGAAAAAATATTTTTTTTTAAATTATACAACGTGTAATTTAAAGGGTATATACATACCAAGTGCATGGCTTCTTTGGATGACAACAAACGATATGGCAAGGGTTTTGTAATCCTATGTCTACGTGTATAGAACTTATTACAAATTCCAATACACTGATACCAGAGACCGAATTTTTCAAATTAAGAAGAACGAAAAGAATTATCGTGTTATTGGCAAGTGACGTGGAAAGTTATTGACCCTCGTAGTGCTGTGACACGTTTGTTATGATTGGTATTCAAGAAATATAATTATGAAACCAATAATTTGGTATCAATTTTTTGAGACAGTTATTTTGTGCTGAAACTGTGCATAGAGACTCCATACTAGATGTTGTCTTCAGCCCTTTTGGATAGATATGGAGTTTCCGTTACACGTTGTAGATAAATGCTTCAATTTTATTTATATGTATGTATGCATAACCGTATTTTAATTATTATCAAACATAGAAGAGACATAATATTTAAGGCTGTGAAAGTAAATGCATTGTGTTCACGAACAATGGCTGTTATCTTCGTGTTGCTTAAAATATACGGACATATTATCTGTAGACGGAATGATACAATCAAATATTTAGTAGAAAACTTTACAACACATCGTTAATCCAAAACATAACAGTTGCCTAGTTTTATTTAAGTCTTATTAAGGGAAGGCTCCCTAAATTATATGTAACTTTGCATTAATATTCTGAAACAATCATGCATACAATCAAAATGAATCTTTAGTATATGATTTATTGGATCTTTTTCTTTACAAGTCTAAGACCAGTTACGTAATTGGAACATTTTCCCTCGATTAGTTTTTTAATCGAAAATCATGTCTTTTTTAAAGGTTATTCAAAATTTAATCAAGATTACTCCGCTTCTATGTCTAAAATTAGTATTGACAGTAAGAAAATATAGTTTTTATCCAAATATAAGATAATTTTTCTCTAGATCAATTATTAACGAAATAAGAATTGAGATTACGACATTTAGTTTCGAACCCGAACATGGTGAAAGAGCGCACGCGATATTCAACTTTGTTACTGCTGCGTTAGCGTTTAGCACACAACGGCCTAACCATGGGGGCTGAGCTTGCGTGAAAATTATTTTATACTACACCTGCTAGGAAAGTACCTTGATACTTTATCAAATTTACGGTAGAAAGTACTTCATTGCATATTGAACAAATATGCGGGGAGAAAACGCATCTGAGCGGGAGAGAAAAGTGTATGAAAATCCATTTCTTACGTGGTTTTTCTTTTTTAATTTTGGGTAAGACTATGCGCCGGTAACCTATAGTACATTGTTCACCGAGAGGAGAAAGTGACCGATTATCGTCGAGGGTGTCGTTTATTTAGGTTACCGGCGCATAGTCTTACGAACGACACCCTCGACGGTAATCGGTCACTTTCTCCTCTCGGTGAACAATGTACTATTACAGTGCCTGATCTTAGGAGACAAGGTTGGAAACAACTACCGTAAAACCATCTAATACCTCCACCCGCTCGACGTGGAGCGGCAGGGAGTGTTAGACTCCTCCTGACTAAAACCCCATCCTGTTCTTTCAGTTTCTCTTGCGATCCAGGGACGCAGTATCTAGTTAGAGTTGGCTGGCTGCTACTTGGGAATTCCTGAACAAAAAACTCCTTAATGTTTTGTCTGACCTGGTAATCTATAATCATCTGCCCAAGCTTCTCGTAATCGTGTCATTTATACGAGTACCAATTCGACCCAAGATGATTGATATTCTTATGTTTCTGTTTTTGTTTTTTTAGTAGCAGTTGATCAAAATAATTGGAGCCAGAATGACGTGTGGCTTTTGAAACGTAAACAATGCACAAATGATTATATAAATGAAAATATGTAATTGCATTTAGACAGTGAAATTGTTTTTGTTTCAGTGAAGTCACTTTGTTATGACTGCACTATGCTTATTATATAGTAAGTGGAGCGCATGGTTCTGTTTGTATGACCTACTTTTACTAAATTATAACTGCTAAATTACAGTTTCGCTTGTTTTTGTGCCCCTCCCCACCCCAGCGATTACGGTTAGTGCGCGTGCGACGCATAACTCGTTTTTGTTTTGATTGATTTCTCGTTTTTGAATAGATTTATAAATACCAACAATTTGTGTTTTTCCTCTCATAACTCAATACCTAACAAAAAACGTAGAGTTGTTTTATTTCCAATAAATATTGAATGTTTTTTTAGTATGGAAAATTCTATCTCCCGGCCTGGGAAAAGCGGGAAAATTCGAACAATTCCGCAAACTCGACAGGCAACGACCCATGACAATCTTTGCTGACACTCTTTGACGTGTGCGTTGAACACGTCAGGTGGAAGGTGAGGATGTCGTGACGCCTCGTTCGCCACTCCTAAAAGAAAGGACTCAGTATTTATAATATATGTATCATCTATGGAGAGGACTAACCACCGCTAAAATATTGAATGCTTAATATGTCAATAGATTTGTGTGACGCAATTGGCATTTCCATTCGATGTCATTTCAAACAGGTTATTATTACAAATTAAAATTCATTTAAACCTCGTTGTTTATGTTCATATTATCATCGCTTATATTGCTACATTATTTTCGTTAAACAGCAAAGCCAATTCTCTAATGTTCTTAACCAACGAGTTTTGGCCTAATGATGAGCCTCGGTTCATTAAGCTCGTTGACTTATTTGACTTATATTCCTATGACCCCACAGTAGTCCTCCTATCTTGAGCTTCACTTTACTCCACGTCATTCTGCTGCTCGCCGCTTCTGCCACCACGATGCGACGCCAGGTTATCGGGGACGGCCACGCTTACTTTTTCCTTGAGGATTTGAATCCATCGCCTAATTCCCTTTAGAGCGTATTGTCAATCCATTTCCACTTACGACGCATGATCTGTCAGTCAATCGTGCTCTCATAGCATTTTTTTCAGTTCTTCGTTGGAAATTAGATTCTGAGAATGCGGCGAAGACAGCGGTTGACAGAGACTTGGATTTATTTTAAGATGTCTTTTGTTACCTTCCACGTTTCGTACCCGTAGAGCAGTACGGATTTGATGTTGGACCCGAAGATTTTTAGCTTTACCCTGCCGGTCAGCTTCCACGACTGCCAAAGTGGTCTCAGCTGTGCAAATGTAGATGTGTTTGAAATTGACCTCATTAGCAGAGATAAAAAAATCTTCCCGACTACATGTAATAGAGATCGGCTTCCAATTTAATTGTATTTGATTTTTCACGGAACAACTGCCGAGCCGTCATCAACACCCCAATACCTGGCTAACACAATTGGTATCTACTCCTTCGAGAGTATTATATTCCATGGCTGCGGTAAGTTCTAGAATAGAATAGAATTTACAATAGAATTTATTTATTTTCTCACCACAAATTAATACATTAGGTAATTAACATTAGGTACAGACAATTTAAATATAATTTGTGGGAGACTGGTGCCTAAACTAAGTTTTTTCCAAAACCTGTAAGTTAGGTCACCAGTCACCAATTAGATTTTTCTCAAACTTACTGGAGACGAGTTTATCCTAAAAAAAACCGGTCAAGTGCGTGTCGGGCCACGCGCAGTGTAGGTTTCCGTAGTTTTTATAACAGCCAAGTGCGTGTCGTATTCGCTGACTGATCGTTTCGTACCATGCTCTAACTAAAAGCCAAACATGACTACCTAACTAATTTGACTTCCTATACAAATCCTCACCTGATCCGACAATTTTGCACGAAAAGTTTTAATTTTTTTTAGAGATTTGTATAAAACTTGTCATAGCCGGTGTTTTGAATTTAAATACGGACACAGAGCTACACTACTCAATCGTCACAAGAAGTTAGCACGATACAACTGGCGCTTAGCGCCATCTATCGACATTTCTGTAGAGTTGTACGAAATTTTCGAGTCAAATACAATTGGTCAACTATTACTCGTAAACTTGTAAAGCCCACTTATGTGTGATAGTTTTCCTTTAAATTTCGTTATATATAGGTACTACTGCCGTGACATTTGAATTTCTAACTACAACCGTTTAGTTGATAGAGGGGGGAGACACTTGACTCTAACGAAAATTGGTACTTTAAAGCTTGATAAGTCACGAACGATTTACCTAATCAAAAAACGGTCTTACCAAACCCCTAATATTTTTGAAAGACCTATCCAACAATATCCCACACTATGGGAAGAACGAAAAAAAATAATTATCATCCCACTTTACATGTATGGGAGGTACCCTAAATAATTGTTTTTTTCAAAATTTGATTTTACTACTTTTTCGGCGTCATTAACGTGTATACTCATGCCAAAGTACAACTTTCTAGTACCAATAGTTATTGAGCTAAACCGCGGACAGACGGACAGACAGACGGACATGGCGAAACTATAAGGGTTCCTTGTTGACTACGGAACCCTAAAAAGAGTCCAATTTACAGTAGTAATTAAGTAACTTAATTTAAATAATTTGTCATTTAACAATTTAATTTAATAATGCAGCTAAGACGATAAAAAAGTCATTTCATATATTATAATTATGTTATTACAAATAGTAGTTATACATAGGAACGTACAAGTGTGATATGTGTGTTTGTGTTCGGGTGTAAGGCATGGTGTGTGTGAGATGTGTGGTTCGTAAAGAACTCAAGATGCGGTTTTGAACAGATCTTCAATTTGGCCATAATCTAGAAATGACTGCTGGGTCAATCAATTAACGAGCCTTCCGAGACATGTAGAAGTTTTGGCAAATAGTAATAGGTCACCCAGCCACCAGACGTTGTTTAATCTTAAAGATCAATCCGTGTATAATTATTTAGCCTCGGAAAACTTTTTGATTAAATTAACCTAATTTTGCTCTCAAAATAATCTAATGATTCTAAGTGGGCTCAGTGGGACATTTTTGTGTCACTTTGATAGAGGTTACGTGGGTAGAAATGTATCTACAATGAGAGTTTTAGTTTATTATTATCTGACCCGGTGAACTCCATTCCACCTTCTTCCTTTTTAACCGACTTCAAAAAAAGGAGGTTTACAATTCGTCTTGAACTTTTTTTTTTATGTATGTTAACTCATAACTCGGAGATGGCTGGATCGATTTGGAAAATTCTTTTTTTGTTTGAAAGGGTATACTTTCTAGTTAGTCCCATTGTCGTCACGTTTAGATCTGATGATGGGATCATGGAGAAATCGAGGGAACTCTTCAAATATTATAGGCACACTTATAGCGTTTTCGGTATTTCTTATAGTACCTTGTGCAGTTGCTCTCGAAAAGCACCATTTGAGGAAGTGGAACTGATGATGAAGACCCCAGATGGCCACCGAAACTACTCAATAATAAGTATTTCGTTGATTGCGATTAGATTACTTGAATATGGATGATAAGCACTTTATGCTCGTCACAATGCATAGGGTGAAGTAGAGCTGATGGTGATGTCAAAAATTAACGGTTCTGCACCGGGAAAAACAATATTTTGTAAAAGGTGATAAGTAGTTGACATTTTGGCTTTTGTAACTAGATAAATTACAAACCGACCCACTAAAAAGCGTGAAAAGAAAACTTTTTAGCAAAAAATAGAACCGACTTCCATATAAAAACACTACAAAGGCAAAAATAACTTTAATTTCGGAAGGCGGTGTCTTTAGTTTTATATATATTTTCGTTTTTGACACCGCCTTCCGAAATTAAAGTTATTTTTGCCTTTGTAGTGTTTTTATATGGAAGTCGGTTCTATTTTTTGTTTAATTTTTTTAGCATATCAATGGCAAATAGCTAGATGGAGTCTGCCCAGAACTGGGCAGCAAGTTTTGCACCGTCGGTAGCAGTCCATCAAGTCCTGCAGTGAGCAGTTGACAGGGCACGCAAGACAGGAAATTAAGTGTGCCATGGTTTGTGGAGCAGAACCAAATACACTCCAAGGCAGAGTCATGAATAAATCTCCACCTGAACAGATTCTCCTTGCTGCGACCAATCTGGGTACGAAGTCTATCTACAGACTTCCAGGTAAACCATGGCAGTTCGTGTCGTGGGGACAAAATACAAACATGTTTATTGAAATCAGTCCAGCCGTTCTCGAGTTTTAGCGAGACTAACGAACAGCAATCGTTTTTATATATAAAATACACATAGGAATAGAAACTAAAAAAATATAGATTAAAGAAACAAGAGACGTAACTGTATGTATATTTGGTAAGTACAGCGCCACAGAACTGCGTAGAACCACGATGACATCATTCGAAAACCAGATATGATTATGTTATTTTATTAAAATAACAATTCCAGTAATACGATGATTCAATAATATTAAAGGTAATTTTATAGAACACGCTAGTGGGAGTTGATTCAGGCGGGTAAATACAATCAAAATATGATTATGTTTGACCTCGTCTCGCATTGTTATGTTTTAACTAAAGTAAAATTACTTTCAGTTTCAGTCGCATTTGAAGGTTGACCGTGACAATGTCCTCGAAATAGTAAAACTACACAAATTACACTGACATTGGTGCACATATTATGCTTTTTTTTTTAACTTGATAAAATTATCAAATAAGTCCTCCCACCCCGGGCAGGGTGGGAGGGACTGTCAGACTTTTACTGACTAAAATCTACGGTGTTCCTTCAATAACCCTTTACGTACCGGGGTCACGGTAATGGGATAAGTCCCACGACCCCGGCAGGCTTCGGCCCTCTGCAGGGGGGGCCTCGTCATGTTGCTGACGCTCTTTGAGGTGCGCGTGCTGCTTCGCAGAAGGAGGCGACCGCTTCCCACTCCCTCTCGCCCCGCAGCATGGCCTCGACCAATGCCGGGCGCGAGAGGTCTCCGCCTATCGCCGCCGTGAGGACACGTCGGTGCTCTGCCCAGGTGGGGCAGTCTTGTCCTGTATGCTCTACTGTGTCCTCAGGGCGACCCTCGCAGTGGTGACACCCAGGCGTTTCTTCCTTTCCCATCAGACACAGGTACCTCCCGAAACTTCCGTGTCCGGTGAGGACCTGCGTCATGCGGTAGGTCAGGACGCCGTGACGCCGATCTAGCCACTCCTCAAAGAGGGGTCTTACCGCCGCAATTGCGGCGTGCCCGGCACATATTATGCTAGGGTCAAATCTAGGTAATCGTAATATCCATACTGATCCATATCCATACTTCCATACTATACCTTTTCACGCCTAAACCGATGAACTCATTTAGATAAAATTTGGCATGGGAATGGTTTAGGACCCTGGGAAGGATATAGGATAGTTTTTATCCCAGAATTCCCACGGGATCAGGAATAACGCGGGAAGAACTTCATGAGGTCTTTTTTTTTATTGATAATAGGCTCGCGTTTGACCACCATCTCACCTGATGGTAAGTGATGATGTGGTCGAAGATGGAGCACGCTTACCTAAAAGTAATCTATTCACTTTTGACTTAACGACCCCTAGGTTATAGCTATCGGGAAACACAGACTCCGGCAGGGAATTCCACTCCTTAGCCGTACGCTGAAGGTATTCCCAAAGCGCTTAGTGCGTATAGGTGGGATGTCCACCATGTAACGATGGCGCATCGCCGTTTGTCTTGTAGTCCGATGATGGAATGGGCTTGATGGAATTAGATTGTGTAATTCCATCGCACACTTCCCGAAATGTAACTGATAGAAAACCGATAGACTAGCAACTCGTCGCCGATGTTCAAGCCTCTGGAGCTTTGACTCGACCAGTGCATCGTTGCCAATGAGTCTCTTGGCCCGCTTCTCGATAGACTCAAGCACGTGCAGTTGGTATTTAGCAGATCCATCCCAAAGATGAGAGCAGTATTCCATACACGACCGAACCTGGGCTTGATAGAGATTGAGCAACTGTTCGGGTGTGAAGTACCGTCTCACCTTTGCTAGGATTCCCAACTTTTTTGATGCTAGTTGAGCCTTAGCCTCGATAAACGGGCCAAAATTGAGGGTAGAGGTTAGTGTTACACCCAGAAGCTAGTAGTAGTGGCGGGCTAGTTGAATATATTTTTGAAGTCTGATATTAGGATACTATACCTATTACTGGATATTAGTCAAATATTCATTAAGCCAATAAGGAGGTGCTCATGGCTAAATAATAACAGCCGCACAGGTCGATATTCGAGGTTAAGCAACGATCGCCGAGGTCAGTATGTGGATGGGTGAGCATTTTAACATATCAACATTCCTCTGTGCTTCGGAAAGCTCGTTAAGTTGTTGGTCCCGGCTGTCAATTGAACAACTTTGATAGTCGTAACGGGTAGTCAGGAGCTAGAATACCTGTCACTGGTCAGGCCAAGGGGTACAATGTTACCCAGCTACTGGGTTGTGTAGGTCAGATAGGCAGTCGCTGCATTTAAAACACTAATACTTAGCTGCATCCGATCAGTCTGGAAGCCGCCCGAAAAAGGCTAAGCTGATGATGTATAGATACATATACAGGGTTAAATGTAAAACACTGAAAACCTCTCAGGACTATGTTACTAACATCATAATCAACAACTTTTGTTCTGTGACTTTTAAGAATTCCTCATATTTTAGTTTACCAGATTTTCATACAAAAATAAAAATATTTAAATTGAACGCCCTAAATGTTACGAACTCTGTGCGAAGCAAAAGAAAGCAATTTATACTATCGCTTTCTTTTGCTTTGCATAGACGCTACATGCGTTTAGGGCGTTCAATTTAAATATTTTTATTTTTATATGAAAATAAAGTAAACTAAAATATGACGAATTTTTAAAAGTCATACAACAAAAGTTGTTGGTTATGATGTTAGTAACATAGTCCTGAGACGTTTTTGGTGTTTTACAATTAACCCTGTATATTAGTATTAATTAAATTCTTTCTATATATAATTTTACCAAGAAAAGGTGCATAATGAATGTCAGATATTGGCTTCAGGATCTGAACTACCATGATACGGAGAAACTACCTGTCACCCAGATTTAAACAGCATCATAGTGTAGCTGGGACACTCACGCACGGAAGACACGCACCCACATACAGACAGACACATTTACACACCACAGACTATCACAGACACCATCAATTAAATACTAACCCTACTAACACTGCAATGTGTAGTATTATAAATAAGTACACATGTAAAAATAATAAAACTTGTTTAACTTAAATATAAAGTGCTTACCGCATGTGGCAAGTGAGTACTTATCATATATCAACTGAAATGTAACTAACTAAGGGGCGGAGACCTGGTGTCCTGAAATCGATGGGTCCTATGTATATGGGCCAAACTAACAATTTGGCCATTTTGACTTTTTTACGGTAAACGCATCTTATCGATATAAAGAATTATGTGAGCTATTAAAAAAAAGATTTCTGCATAGAAACACGATTTTTTATTACAGTATAACGGCCTATGTAACATGAATTTAAACGTACAAGGTCCTAATAGTAGTTAGAGACTTATACGCGGGGAGTTGCCACGCGTTTATTTATTGTTTGGACCAATCAGCTGATTTGACAATACATTGAACGGAACAACGGCCGCACTGTGATGAATACAAATTGTAATTGTTGTGATTTTGGGTTACAATTTAGTTTAATAAGTAAAAGATGACATCCTATTATCGCGCTAAGTTGTCTAGAAGTCAAAATTTGGTGTTCTTTCGGTTTAGCCACTCAACTTTGCGTTTTGATTGAAGACTTCCCGAGAGATCGGTCCATTCGAGTGGTCATTGATGACTGCTAAATTGCCAATTGGCTATTAATGTCGGGGTCCCTCAGGGGTCGGTTCTCTCAGCACAGTTGCTGAGAGATATGTGTCCAGCGTGCGTGCTGGTGGGTCAGATCTAGTCTCTCCATGAGGATATGGTTGGGCGCTTGAACTTGTCCTTGAAGGCTGTCTCCGAATGGGGTGATGCCAACTTGGTCAAGTTTAATACAGCTAATACCCAGGCTTGTCTCTTCTCTGCAAAAAGGAGCCAATTCGAACCGGCTCCCACTTTCTGTGATGTAATCGTGCCGATAACCGATCATATTGAGCTTCTTGGGGTTACACTAACTTCCACCCTCAATTTTGGTCCATTTATCGAGGCTAAGGCTCAACTGGCATCAAAAATGTTGGGAATCTTAGCAAAGGTGAGACGGTACTTCACACCGGAACAGTTGCTCAATCTGTATCAAGCCCAGGTTCGGTCGTGTATGGAGTACTGCTCTAATATTTGGGATAGATCTGCCAAATACAATTTGGACGCGCTTGAGTCTATTGAGAAACGGGCCAAGAGACTCATTGGCAACGATGCACTGGTCAAGTCAAAGCTCCAGAGCCTTGAACATCGACGATGAGTTGCAAGTCTATCGGTTTACTATCGGTTACATTTGGGGAGTGTGTGATGGAATTACACAATCGAATTCCGCCAAGCCCGTTCCATCATCGGACTACAAGACAAATGGCGATGCGCCATCGTTACATGGTCGACATCCCATCCATACGCACTAAACGTTTTGGGAATACCTTCGTTGTGCGTACAGTTAAGGAGTGGAATTCCCTGCCGGAGTCTGTTTCCCGATAGCTATAACTTAGGGATCCTTAAGTCAAGAGTGAATAGGTTACTTTTAGGTAAGCGTGCTCTATCTTCGACCACATCATCACTTACCATCAGGTGAGATGGTGGTCAAACGCGAACCTATTAACAAAAGAAAATAATACTAATGTTGATTTTGTTGATTTTATTACTTGATTATACTACAGAGATTTTTTTTAGTTTATTTACACAAGATAGGTTTTTAATTTTGTTATTTTTTTGTAATTTTATTGAGAAAATAATAATGTGAAGTAGGAACATTATTTTGTTAATCAAACTAAGATCTCCAGTAAAAGTTTCGTTCTTACTTATTATTATAATTTTTTATTTCTTTTCATAAGTGTAGTTTTAAGGCTACTTTAATTTTTATTTCAATAAATGAATAAAACTATTGCGTGTTTTTTAATTATTCAAATGATCTAACTGAAAACTGAGTTAGTAGGTAAGCAGATTATAAAACGTATAAGTGTCAATGTGACATAAATAACTAAATATCTAAATAGCTTATATTTTAATTAATGAATTATCAACTAATTCAATTGTTACTTGATTTTATGAGTAAAAAATATAAAAATATATACCGTATGCTAATTAACGTAATACGCGTATAATGGCCAATATGACACATTGGCCCTTTTAAAGTGTTTTTAGAGAAAAATAATTTTAACAAAAACTAACGTAGCCGCAATTGCGGCGGTAAGACCCCTCTTTGAGGAGTGGCTAGATCGGCGTCACGGCGTCCTGACCTACCGCATGACGCAGGTCCTCACCGGACACGGAAGTTTCGGGAGGTACCTATGTCTGATGGGTAAGGAAGAGACGCCTGGGTGTCACCACTGCGAGGGTCGCCCTGAGGACACAGTCGAGCACACGGTGCAGGACTGCCCAGCTTGGGCAGAGCACCGACGTGTCCTCACGGCGACAATAGGCGGAGACCTCTCGCGCCCGGCCTTGGTCGAGGCCATGCTGCGGGGCGAGAGGGAGTGGGAAGCGGTCGCCTCCTTCTGCGAAGCAGTCATGCTTCCGAAGGAGGAGGCGGGCCGCGTGAGGGAGAGGATGGCGTCCTCCCTCCAGCCCAGCCGCAGTGGTAGACGCCCACGGCGTCGGACGTCGGCCGACGATCTCCGGCCACCGTAGGCGCGGGCATGCGGACAGCGAGTAAAGGGCAACTCGCTGTCCGACCATGGACCATGCCCGGGTCGACGGCGCGTCGTGTTCCACGCGCGCCTCAAAGAGCGTCAGCAACATGACGAGGCCCCCTCTGCAGAGGGCCGAAGCCCGCCGGGGTCGTGGGACTCATCCCGTTACCATGGCCCCGGTATGTAAAGAATTATTGAAGGAACACCGTGGATTTTAGTCAGTAAAATTCTGACAGTCCCTCCCACCCTGCCCGGAGTGGGAGGACTTATTTGATAAGTTTACCACGTTAAAAAAAAAAGAAAAAAAAGTAGGGCCAATGTGACGTAAAAAAAACCGATGAATGTATATATAAAATACTATAGTACAAATGAGGAGGATAGTTGTCTTAGCAAACAAGCAAAGATTCGTAAACTTCGGTTTTATCAATCTGAAGTTTTAGTAAATGGAAACTTTGGAAGCCTCTCCTGTAAAGTTGTAATTTAGCATTTTGGCCCATATACATAGGACCCATCGAAATACAGACGTAAGTCTAGTTTAGGTACTAGTCTCCCACAGTATAATATATTCGTTGCTATGTCATGATATGTCATTGATATCAAATGTCTTTATATTGTGGTGAGAGAAATAAAAAATATTATTATTATATAAGAATTGCTTAAGTTACTCCTCATAAGAAAGAATGAGTACCTAGCTATGTATAGAGTGTCGAGGCCAGTAATTATATTTATTTTATTATATTATATTTCCTTTGGGCATTTAATGCCTGACACAAGTAAATAAATAAATAAACCGATATACCCAACTGGAGCAAAGCGAAAATAAGGGTTATTTTATTGTGTAGTCATAATTTCGTTTCGAGCTAATTACTTCTTTGTATACGGCTGTCAATATTCCTGCTAATTAGCTAATTTAATAGATCTGATGTTTTGTTTTATTTGTTTGTAATGTTTTTAATATGATTTTAATGAGAATGACTTTATTGAATTAAACTTAATTGAATGGAATTTTATAGTTGAATTGCTTTGTAAGTATATTTCTTTGTGTTTATTTTTATATGGGCCTGCGTGCCTGCAATAAAGGATTTTTAGGGTTCCGTAGCCGAATGGCAAAAAACGGGACCCTTGTAGTTTCGATATGTCTGTCCGTCTGTCTGTCTGTCTGTTTGTCCGTCCGTCCGTATGTCACAGCCATTTTATTCCGAAACTATTAAGATTATACATGTGAAACTTAGTAGATAGATGTATTCTGTGAACCGCTTTCCGATTTTAAGAAAAAATAAATAAAAAATATTTAAAATAAAGGGGGGTCCCATACATGGAACTAAAACTGAAAATATTTTTTTCATGAAACCTATGCGTGTGTGGTATTTATAGACAGGTCTTTAAAAATTATATATGGGTTTCTAAAACCACTTTTTCATGTCAATCGTTTAAAAGATATAAGCTTCCAAAGTGGTAAGATGTATGTCCCCCCCTCTAACTTCTATAATAATGGAGTGAAAAATCTAAAAGAAATATATGTCTGTAGATCTTAATGTAAACTTTCAAACAAAATTGGTTTGAACGAAATCGGGTCAGCAGTTTTTGAGATACGGCATATTTTCTAAAACCGCAAATATAACTTTGTAATTCATACAAACACTATGAAAAACAAAGTTATTTAGCATAGTTGTAAAAATATAAATAAGCTAGTTTTAAGAAATTCTTAAGGTTTTTTTTTATTAGTCAAATAAATATACATATTATATTATTATAGTTACTACGGAACCCTTCATGGGCGAGTCGGACTCGCACTTGGCCAATTTTTTTTTAAGAGTCAATTTAAGTAAAATAGCAAAGAAATGCGTCAAGTATGACATGCTAATCATAATGTATTTCACTTTTTTCCATAATTATGTGTTGGCTACCAATTTAACCAAATGCAGGAGAATATCAACATTTTAGAGAACATTATAACTACATTATAACTTTTTTACGTATAGCAGTAACAATCAATTGACTTTTGAAAAACTATATTAAATTTCTCGGCTCAGGTTTTTAATATGATTGGATACATTTGAGGTAGTTACGGTTTAACTTATAAGTTGTCGGTAGTGGGTTTGAAACTAGACAGGTATATTATTTTGTGTAACTTACATCATCACAACTGCTCTAATGAATTCGGTGACTCTATAGCTGCGTTATGTTATCTTTGAGAATTTCACACACAATACACATTATAATATTAAGCGTCATTATTTTTTGTCAATTGTACAATTGTGAGCTGTCGACTGAGTTTATAAAAAATAATAATAATATGACAAAACTCTATGGCCATCCACTATCTCATAAAATACAGGTATAGGTACCCTATTTTAAGAGGCAGCGTACGTAAACTGTCAATAGATGTACACCATCTTTTACCTTAATTATATTTAATAAGATTGTATATTTCATCATAGTTCCTAGTTTAAGATTTCTACTTCCATCTGTACTTTGCTTCAACATTGTTTATTAGATACTAGCTTTTGCCCGCGACTTCGTTCGCATGGGAGGTTTTTCCCTCGTAAATCCCGATCGCATGGGAATTCCGGGTTAAACACTATCCTATATCTTTCCCAGAGTATTAAACTATTTCCATGCCAAATTTCATCTAAATCGGTACAGTGGTTTAGGCGTCAAAAGGTAACAGACAGACATACAGACAGAGTTTCTTTCGCATTTATAATATAAGTATGGATTTATTTATTATTTGAGCTGTCTTTTTTCAATTATTATGGAATGCCTTATTCCAGTAATGTCAAAGTTGTTAACCGGATGCAGCCGATTACCATTATTTTACATGGAGCGACTGGCTTTCACAATCCGGTATTCCATCATCGTTAAAAATAGATCAAAATTGTTATACCGAAAAAACTGCTTACCCTCATTTTTTTATTAAGTTGAAAGTTTAGTTTCTTATCCAACTTTTTGCGTCAGGTTTCCTGCAAGTTTTTATAAGAAAAAAGAAGCACATTTGTAATGTTTGTCGTATGTTTTTTCTTTTTTAAGTGTCTTGTATGTACGCAAATCATCTTCCAGTCTAACCGGCTGCAACTGGGTCAAAGTCAAAGTCAAACTCAAAATATTTTATTTCACACAGTGCCTGTAGGAACTTCCTTAGGACCTTGGGTCCTTCAGGTAAGAACACTAACTGTCACTGGCTCACTACTTCACACAACGGAGCGCAGGCGCCGTCCGACTCGTACCGCGTTCATCACAAGACTGACGTTTGACAGCTAGCCCCCTCCAGAGTGGTACGTGAGACAATGTATTTTATTTACTTTATAGATACAAACACTACAGTGCCCATGACATACAAAACGTCAGAAGTTAGTGTGCGGTTCGAAACTGGTCGTTTTATATGGGGAAGAACCGGCAAGAAACTCCACAGGGATACTAGTGTTTGACATGGATCTACTGCCTATCTGGCCTGCTCACCCCAGTAGCTGGGTAACACGCAACCCATTAACAAGTGAAATGCATCATGAGCATGCTTTTACTTTTTCTACCGTATTAATTACAGTGTTTCAGCATTTCATTGGAGTAGAAATCAATACACATTATGCTACAAATATACAATATCACTCAACTTAAATTGAATAGAACGATAGAAACATTTGTAACAGCCGGTTCATATTTGAAGATCTGTGATCTGCTTATTCAATTTGAGTTCTAATACTTATGGTATACAGTTTAATTTAGCGTTACTATAACTTTTATATGGTAAGGTCTTGACGTAACAGTAGCAGAAAAAGTAATTTATGGTCTTAAATTAAGTTTTTCCCTAACGGGATATTTTACATATTTTCTGTACTAAACGGCGGCTGATATATTTTACGAAAAACGTGAATTGCAACTTGTGCTTTCTTATTTTTCTAAGTTATGTAATTTATTAGTAAATATTTACCGAAAAACTTAGATAATAATACTGCAATTAACTATAGCTATTAATTTAGTCTTAAATGTGTGCCTGTAACTTCGTTCAACTTCGTGGCAGGCTTTTCTGCGTAAATTCAGCAGTCAAAAATATATAATACACCAAAAGTTGCGCGGGACTTCGCTCCCGAGGACTTTATTACGATAAATCCTAACACTCCTACTTTTGCGTTCGGGTAAATAAAATTCCATCCAGTATTTTCAAAGATCAGCGCGTTTAAACAAACAAACAATTTTTTTTTTCGCTTTTTTAGCATAATATGCTGTCTCACTGCTGGGCAAAGGCCACCCTGAATTCCTACTATACGCTCTTTTTAATATTACCTTAATATAACCTCCACTTTATTGTATAATTATGTCCCATTGAACTTGTTCCTCTAGTCCAGAGATTAACCCGCATCAATAAATTGACAGACCGCATGCTATGGTTTACATAGGATTGTACCGTTGTTGCTGAAATAAACAATGTTTTTTGTTGTTTAATTTAAGATGTTCCGTTACAGTTGATAATAAAAGTACAAAATGTTTGGTCTTAATGTTGGTTATTTCAAGTTAACACATTCTTTTTAAAAATAACACTCGAATATTATTCCTTCTGTACAACATCCTATTCAATCCTGCATATCCTAGCTACCTGCGCGATCGTTTTTCATTCACTCGTCCTACTGATGCCCTTTGTAGATCCCACCTTAAACTCCATCTCAATTTCCCATCCCAAAAAACCTGTTTCTATTCCCACTCCTTCTCCTTTCATGCAGTACGACTGTGGAACTCACTTCCCGCTAAAATCCGTGAAGCCAAATCCATTACTATTTTCAAAAAGCAGGTCAAAGATCATTACCTATCTAACATCCCGTAATTTTATATATTTATTATAGGTATATATTTTTATAGCATGTATTTTAATTCTATGTATGTATATATTTATTAAATATATCATTTTAGTTTAATTTTATAGCTAAGTATGTTTTATATCGTAATTAGTATTTATACACACTGTGTCTATCATCTCCTCTTCAACTCTTCTGTCGCAGGTCTGCTGGAAGAAATTTCTTAGGAAATAAGCAGCACCTTTGTGCTCTTTTGTCTGTATTTAATTTTTTCCATTATAAGTGTCATGTGTGTACATAAATAAATAAATAAATTATATTAATACTTACTATTACGAACACTACTAAAATACGCTTCGTGCATCCTTTTGGTCAAAATACATGCATTAGGCGATCGAGTTGTAAGTCGTGCTATGCGATTATAGCCTTAAATGTCAGTTGTGAAATAAAAAAACCAGGCCAAGCATATTTGATTTGCTATTTGAAAAAGGGTTACCTATGTTTTTGGTTAGTTTGTATGTAGCTCTGTACGCATCGCGAGTATTCGCGAGTCGCATAGGTAGGTATTAATCATTACCCTACTTAACGCGTATAATAGCCCTGTCAATAAAAACAAATAAAGGCAAACCTTGCAAGCAAACGGTTTTCAGAAAAGTATTTGTTCTTACCTACTTAGGAGCAGGTTTTGGTATATTAACAGACTTCAAAGGTCGATTTTCCTGTTTTTTTTTTGACAGTTGAAATATTCCCAAAGTTTCGGAATATTTCAGAATACTTCCGAAGTATTCGACGGGAATGATTCGGAATGTTTCCCGCCAGCATCTATAGTTGCGAACAAATGTCTCGTGCGTGTTTCTCGACCGTGTATAGTGCGAGGAACCAGAAAGCTCAAATTGTTCACAAGTTCGACGCAATCAAACTTGTTGCGTCATGTACTAAAAAGAGTCATCATTTCCAGCAGAGTACTACCTACTTCTTACTAAATACAAATAAATACATCCAAATTAGAATCATTATTTCAGCTTTATTATAAATCATCTACTGTTTGAACATAATAATTGTACTTGTTTGAATGTGTATAATATCGGCAAAATGAATTATTTTGTCGCATCATGGTCCATAGCAAATTTATTCGACGTTGAATTGATGCTATTTGATTGAATCATGAATGGTACGGAACTTAAATCATACAATATTTGTTATACGTGATGTTGGATATCAGGTCAATTGGCAAACACACAACGATTGATGCGTTTAATTCTTGAGCGCACTATGTCATACGTTTAGGTACGTGAAAATAGAAAAAGGATATTTGTAAACTATCTTTGATGTATCAAACATGCGGAATAAATATTATCTACTAGCCTTCCGCCCGTGGCTTCGTCAGCGTTGATAATTTTTTTTTAATCCCAGCAGAACTATAAATTTTCTGGGATTTGAAACACAGCACATAGGCTATGAGCTTTTCGTATTGGGCTGGCCTAAGCTAGCCTAAACAATCTCCGTGTACTTTAATCAATACGGTAAAAGAAAATATTTCATAATACGTATTAAAGTAAGTGCTTACTTAGCTTAAAATTATACTTATCTTATTACTTATTATTATTATTGCTGTCCCGACAGACTTTGTTCTGCCTTACTTCTCTAAAACAAAGTAATATTGTTTTTATGTTAATAGCTGCCTCGACACATTTCGTTCTGTCAAAAGTGATTGGCCTGTCGCAGTCTAATAGAAATAAAATTACATTGAAAGTCTTTAGTAATATTTAATGTGGTGATAATTTAAGTCCATGCAGCCTCTTTTCATCCAAAATACTGCACCAACGCTATGTTCTTATCACTTATTTTCCTTCACGATTACTGATCATCATTAAGTAAAATAACACAGTTTTTTACACAATAAAAATTTCTATAAAACAAATTTGAGGGATCTTGTTATATTATTTTCATTAATGACATTCAACCTCTAATTAACTTGAAGGCATACCAAAGATATTCTAACACGTCTTTGTTTTACTTTGATTGACGTCAAATGTTTGACAGCTGGGACAAAGTGGTTTCTATGTGAAAAGAAAATTGATGTTTTTACAATTTTTTGTTTTTAGATGTTTTTATCGTTTTTTTACTTTTTTTTCCTCCATAAAAACCTTCCGGAGACTTCATGAAACAGAACAAAAAGAAATCAGTCAAATCGGTTCAGCCGTTCTCGAGTTTTGTGCTTAGCAACACATTTAGCGTTTCATTTTTATATACAACGTGTAATTTAAAGGCTATGTACATACAAAGTGCATGGCTTCTTTGGATGATAACAAACGATATGGCAAGGGTTTTGTAATCCTAAGTCTACGTGTGTAGAACTTATTACAAATTCCAATACACTGATACCAGAGACCGAATTTTTCAAATTAAGAAGAATGAAAGGAATTATCGTGTTATTGCTAAGTGACGTGGAAAGTTATTGACCCTCGTAGTGCTGTGACACGTTTGTTATGATTGGTATTCAAGAAATATATGAAACCAATAATTTGGTATCAATTCTTTGAATCAGTTATTTTGTGCTGAAACTGTGCATAGAGACTCCATACCAGTCTTCAGCCTTTTTGGATAGATATGGGGTTTCCGTTACACGTTGTATGTATGTATGTATGTCGGGCAGGTATCCGCAACTCCACGACCGTGCGCGTATTTTGCGTAAGGGGTAAGATTTCTCTTCACTCAATCCATGCCAGTTCCTCCAGGAAGGCGAGCAACGCCCTTGTTTTGCTTGCCATTTCTCGGAGGGTACCTGGGTTGCCGAAGTATTTTGTCCTGTAATCCGCGACTACAGGGCAGCTCAGTAGCAGGTGTGCTGCTGTTTCGTCCTCCTCCATGCAGGCTCTGCAGAGTGGGCTGTCTGTGACTCCTATTAGATAGAGGTGTTTATTAAATGATCCATGACCGGTAAGGGCAGCTGTCACCAGCCGCAATTGCGGTCTAGATAGTCTAAGGACCTGTTTCGACAAGCGGCCATCAAGGGTCGGGAGAGCCTCTTTGGCCTGCCTGCACTCACCATGGTCCTCCCATAGTTTGTGGTGTAGGTCTCTGGTGCGTTTCCTTACCAGGTGACGCAGATAACCGAAGGGGAGTGGTGCAATGGGTTCGGGTCCAATAATCGCCATACTCGACGCCCTTCTAGCGAGTTCGTCCGCTGCATCGTTGCCTCGGGAGTCGCTGTGTACTTTGATCCATTGAATGGTTATATTGTTGTGTCTACCAACCTGGTTAAGAAGATTGTGACACTCCAAGATCAGCCCGGAGTTAACTATGTGGCTGTTCAGTGCTTGCAGGACCGCCATGCTGTCCGAAAGTATACGTATTGAGTGGTCCTCAACTTCCCTGTTTATGATGGCCGAAGCTGCCAGTGAGATTCCCAGGCATTCGGCCTGGAACACTGTGTTGTAGACCCCCAAATGTCTGGCTATACGAATGTTGAGATCCTCCGAAAAGACTCCTGCCCCCGTAACAGTACCTGTTTTGGAACCATCAGTGAAGACACGCACCTCAGAGGGACACAGCCCCTCGCAGCGGTGATCCTCGTACAGTTGGATTCTGTATTTTTTGTCAAAGACGATTTGTTTGGGCACCCGGTTATTAACTGCCTTCGTTATGGGGAGCTCGTTGTTGAGTTCCTCAAGCAGAGCAGTGTGCTGTGTTTCTCTCTTACCCCAGAGGTCCAGTGTTTTAAGACGCACTGCTGCCATCGTCGCTTCCTGTTGTATGAACAGATGGAGCGGCGGGAGCCCCAGCATAGCCTTCACAGCTGCTGTCGGGGTAATTCTCATGCAGCCCGTTATCACCACGCAGGCCAGCCTTTGCATGCGTTGCAGTTTGTTTACGGCTGTGACAAGCTTGGTGCGGGGCCACCACACCACGGCCCCGTAGGTAATCATCGGCCGAATTACAGCATTGTACAGCCACATTGTGTTTTTTGGGGATAAGCCCCACTTCTTACCTATCATTTTCTTGCATTGCCAGAAGGTGATGCATGCCCTGTTTAATTTGTAGTCTAGATGGTTGCTTCAGTTTAGTTTACAGTCCAGAATGACCCCCAGGTATTTAATCTCACTAGACAACTGGAGTTCTGTATTGAACAGCTTAGGTAGGCGATGAAGGCCTAGAGTTCGTTTATGGGTGAATAAGATTAATTCGGTTTTAGTGGGGTTTACCGACAAATCATACTCCCTGCACCATCGCTCCACGATGCGTAGCGCTTGCTGGGTGAGGTTACAGATAGTTCCTGTTACCTTCCCAGGCACGAGGATTGCGAGGTCGTCTGCATAGCCTATTGTGTAATAACGGTGAGCGTTGAGTTGTGTGATGAGGTCATTGATCACTAAATTCCAGAGGAGAGGTGATAGCACCCCGCCCTGTGGACAGCCTCTGGCTATTAAGGCTTCCTGCTGGTCTTCCTCAAGGCGAACCACACGTTTGCTTAGCATATTTGTAATCCAATCAATAAGTACCTGCTGTACCCCATGTCTGGAGTGTGCGGCGCTTATGCTGGAGAAGTTTGTTTTGTCGAAGGCTCCTTCGATGTCTATGAACGTACGTAATTAACCAAAAGGGTTACTGCCTGGGGCAGTAACCCTTTTGGTTAATCGATTCTTTAATCACGGTGACTACCTGGTGAAGAGCGGATTCGGTCGACTTACCAGCGCTGTACGCGTGTTGGTTGCCATGCAGTGGTACTGTTTTTAGAGCGCCGTCTCGTAGCTCCCTTTCACACACTCTTTCCATTGTTTTCAGCAAAAAGGAGGTCAAGCTGATTGGGCGGTACGATCTTGCGTTCGTGTAGTCACTCTTACCTGGCTTTGGGATGAATATGACTTTCACTTCCCTCCATACCTTTGGAACGTATCTAAATGCCAGGCACGCTCTTTTTAGGGGCACCAGTCTCGTCACAACAGAGTTGCCCCCCATTGAAGTAAGGCCGGGAAGACTCCATCGGGACCTGGCGCCTTGAAAGGTTGGAAGCTTCGGATGGCCCACTGGAGTTTCTCCAGCGTGATCATCTTGCGAGCGTATTGCCAATCTTCGTCCGATGGCGTTTGGGTTACGTCCGTCCATTCGGTTACCTGTGCGAGGACGCTACCTGGGAAGTGTGTTTCGATTAGGATGCGGTCTGCTGTGCCAGTATCTTCCTTACCCTGTTTGCTTGTTGGCATGATTCAATGTAACCACAGAATTTTCGCCACCCAGTGGTTCGTCTGAATCTGATGATTTTTTTGTGGGCGGATTTGGCGGCATAGTAAACCTCCCAGTCATCCTCCCTACATGTATTCATGGCTCTATTAAATGCCTTTCTTACCTTCTTGCGTTTGCGCTCCAGATCCGCGCCCCACCAGGGCTGTTTACCCGGTGTGTCGCGCGGTATGGTTTCTGGGCATGCAGAGTGGTAGCTGCTGATCAGTGATTCGGTGAGCTGGCATACATACGCGTCTATTTGATACGCGTCCACCAGTGTCACCAGGTCGCTTGTGTGTACAAGCCTTGTATCAAGGCTGCGTGTGTATGCCACTCTATCCGTATTTCGCGGGTTACGTCGTGGAAGTTTAGGAGTAACACAGACCTGGATGTCGAAACGGATCCACCTATGGTCAGAGCAAGAAGCCTCGTCAGATACCTGCCACCCATTGATGAGTTCCGCTGCACCCTCCGTTGCCAGTGTTAGGTCAATGATTGTTCAACTGCGTTTGGTTACGAAAGATGGTTCGGAGCCTGTATTCAGAAGGGATAGGTTAGTTGTGAACAAAAATTCTACTAAAGCCTTACCCCGTTCGTTTTGTGTATCCATGCCCCATAAGGGGTGGTGTGCATTAGCGTCAGTCCCGATGACGACCTCATCCCCCCTGCATTCACAGTGGGTCACGAGGCGGGCCAGTTCCCGAGGGGGCGGTGCCTCCGCCTCAGGCATGTAAGCCGAGACGAAGACGATCGCTTTCTCCGCTTGCCCCTGCTTTATGGTCATCTTTGCTGCAGAGACATCTCTGCAACAAAAGTCGTATAAGAACTGTGTTTTAACATTACCTGTGACGTAGGTGCACGCCCTCGGCTTGTCATGGTTCGTGTTAACAAGAAGCTTACCTCCGAGATTGGAGAGTCCTTGTACGTGGCCACCTCTGACCCACGGCTCCTGGAACAGTGCAATGGCCGTATGTTGAACCTCCAGCCACTTGCGAAGTTGAGCCGTCGCGGTCTGGCTGTGGTGGAGGTTCGCCTGCACGACTTTACAGTTGGACGAATTGAGAGCCATCTTTGACGGAACCCTCGTCGTCCATCCCCAGTCGTAGCCCGGCTAGCAGGTCGTCGAAGTCACCCCCACCCGGGAGAGAGGCTGGCGACAGTGTGATGTCATCCAACTCCCCTCCCGATGCAAGGACGGCGTCCACATTGGCTGGTTCTGCTTTAGTAGCTGGGTCAGCCGTGGTTGTAGCCGGGTTGTCTTGTGCACCTAGTGGTGGTGCGGTTTGGTCCCATCCTGGAGGGATGTCGGTATACCTACCGTTTGCGCCCTGATACTTGATGTATACCGACCCTAGACCAATTGAGAGTCGGCAATCATGCACCATCAGGATAGGTACCTGCTCCTCCGGAATGGCCAGCACCACAAACCAGCATGCTGCTGGTTTTTCGGCATGCAGAAGAACCCACCTCCTGACGTCGACCCACTGGTTCTGGAACCAGATGGCTCGCCCGATGTAGGTCGGGTCCTTGTACAGATCCATGTCGTCAGGGATTGCAATTCCGCAACGCACGCGTTTCTCGATCTCCGATTGACTCTTGACGACTAGCGAGGTGCTAGCCGGAAGAGTCAGCCCCGAGACTGTCTTCCTCAGCCATTCCAAGGTGTGGTCGTTGCCGTACCACAGTTTGAGGACACCTCCGGCGAAGACGGGCTTAGCGTAAAAGGTAAGCCCTGGAGAGGCCTGTGTAGAGGCGAAGGCCGCAAGCATTATCTGCTCGTGAATCGCCGCTAAAACCTGTTTGGATACTTCCTGGCTGATGAATCCCGTCCGTCCACAGGTAATCGCGACGTTAAGAGACTCACTAGCAGCCTGGGCGTAGCTTTGGTGTCAATCCGTTTGGACTGATCAAGACACGGCCGCTTATGCTCACCCGAGGTGTTAAACTCTCGTTGAGAGCTCGCTTAGCCGCTACCTGATCGTTCCCTACGGATTGGTGTTTTTTGGTAGCTACCTCGCCTGAACCTCCTGCGGAATTAAGTTGCGGTTGGGTGGGCTTGGGTCGGCTATTGCCGGCTTCATCCTGAGATCGCTTCCCCGCAGAGAAGCTGAGCTTACCTGGCTTGGTCGTATTGGCCGAGCTAGTAGATGCTACCTGTTTATTGGGAGGGGTGATTTTACTCTTGTGTGCCCTCCTGCGTTCCTGACGCTGCTCCTTACGCGTCAGCCTTTCCCTCCTCTTGCCCTCGTCGATGGGAGCTTTCTGGCCTGAAGGGCCTATGCCTGGGCGAAGGGTTTGTTGAGTAGATTTACCCTTGCCTTTGCGTGTAGCTATCCGCCAGTTGCAGCTGAAGTCGTCACCAGCGCTAGTGGCCGTCCCCGTTTGACCGGATGTGGCCGCCTCGCAGGCTGTGGCTTGAGGAGCCACATTAGGAGGCGAAGGTTGTTTGGCAAGGCTAGTTCCGGCTGTGACGTTAGTCGACACCGTTTTCGCCTTGGCGTGAAAAGGTTCGGTACTGGTCCCTTGCAGTTCCGAGGTCCTTTGTTTACGTAAGGACTTAGATTTGGTCCTTGCTGCGGTTTTCGCCACGGCTGGACCGACACCCGCGCTGGGGCCTGCAGCAGATGCCGCAGGATTACCAGGGGCGAGCGAAGTGCATCTCGCTTCGGAGTATTGTCGCCGACTCCACTCCTGCAGTATTTTCTGGCCTTAGATCCATGAAAATTGAAGAAAAGTTTCGTCTATCTGGCTCCCACCCTCCATGGAGCCCGCACCTGGGAACGTCGCACTAAAAAAGTTTGACGTTAGGACTACCAGATGGATATAAGTGCGCAAGGCTGGCTTACAGTGCGACATCGGGTGCTTGATCAGGTTGGCGTAGGGGGTTGAAAAGGCCTCCCCCCATGAACTGATCAACCGTCACTTACACCGTCAGCATGACCTTTACCTACTGCTTCGGCCACCCGAGGGCGACCTCCGCAGACCCCACGCACCTCGCCTGTGGCCCTCTGACGGGACACAATGGCCATTTCCTTACCCTTGGCTAGGGGTTAGGGCCACCGTTTTGCCTGAAATCCAGACCAAAGAGGGCGTGTTGCCTCACGGACACATTACTGCCAGCGCCGATCGGCTCAACCCCCCAAGACTCCTTCATCCCTGCTCACGGCGATCAACTGCGCAGGTCCTAGCGCAGGTGACTAACTTCTCCTACTCGCCATCAGCATGTTGTGACAGCTGAGCCCGCAACCACCTCGTCACAGAGGGGTCACAGTAAGGGAGGTAGAGTAGAAAACCCACCACTCTACGGGTCGCCCGGTGGTTTTGGTTACGTCTATTTCTTAAGGAATTAGACCAAAAACGGGGTGGCAACCTCGTGAAGGTAAATCCTTGCCTTGAGGATCTACACGACTGATGCGCTCTCCCTCAGGACCACGCCACCCTCCCCTCTCTGAAGGAGGGGGGAGGGTAGGCCTGCATCTATACTACCAAGCAAAGCAAAGCAAAGCGTGTCGTTGTGCAACCGCAAAAGCATATATACAGACCCTCCCCAAAACCTCCCCACACGTTGTATATATAGATTCTAAGGTAGCGTACTTACTACGTTACGCATTATATTATAAGAGAGCATACATACACTTCAAGCTTGAGGTGTATATTGTTGTAGAGTGGTACAGATTTGACGTTCTAACTACAATATCCTACATTTTCTGGGATATAAGACACAGCACATTAGGCTGTGTGCTTTTCTTTATAGGCTTCAATCTATGTGTCAAATTTCATCCATATCCTTTCAGCCGTTCTGTCGTGATTGAGTAGCAAATATCCTTAATTATGATATTCACGCATAAACTACAGAGTATCAGGTTTTCCATGCTATATATATCTCTTTTATGGTTAAGCTGGACCAGACGCATCACACCTTCAATATTTTTCGAAAAAGAAAATACTTATCACACTGACCAACTTTTCCTAAGATGCTATATTTGTATCTCTTTTAGTTTATTTAGGTTTTATAGGATTACACATCAAAGGCGCCAGACCTTCGATATTATTCCGTGAATAAAAAATGCTTATCACGCTAAATAACTTTTTGTAAGGCGTTGTATTTTGTAGCTTTTATAATTTGGGCTGTTATGATTTCACATCAGATATTCTATTCATCAGATCTTCAAGATCAATAGCCTATGTTGCCGTGAACCAACAGCTACAAAACAAAAATGCAAAAGTTTCATGAAAATCCGCGCAGTAGTTTGACAATGATGAACAATTTCCATACAAACTTTCATCTCCTATTTCAACCCCTTTAACCCCTCTTTTTGAGATAAAAGGTAGCCTTTCCTAAGGTAAACTCTATCTTTGTACCAAATTTCATTATAATCGGTTTAATAGATCAGGCGTGAAAGCGCAGCAGACAGATAGAATTACTTTCGCATTTATAATATTAAGTAAGAATTTTGTTATTATTGTTTTCCTAAGGGAACAAGTTCTCGTGCCGGGATTGTGGGAATGTTCTAAAGAGATACCACGGCCCCGGAACTTACGGGCAGCTGAATGAACAGAGTGGATTCTTAGTAAGTAGAAGTCTGACACCCTTTCGCTCCACCCAGAGCGGGAGAAGTCACTACATGATTTTCCCACACGAAGAAAAAGGGAACAAGTCCACTGTATAATAATCTGGGGGCACGGCAGTGCCCCCGCCAAGTCGAGCAAAAAAGCGGCACGGCCGTACCATTCTTTTCCCGAAGCAATTCAGGCCATTTTCGACCCCCTATAACTTCGTTGTGGATAAAACTAGAAGCCTAAATTTTCAGTAACCAAACAGGCATTGTATAAAAACGGTATATTTCAAATTTCATTCAATTTGAACCAGTACTTTAAGAATTATAACGAGTCAAAGTTCCTTAATTTTGTAAATTTTGTCACTCACTGACTGACCGATCATCAAAAGTCTAAAGCACTTCTAGCAGACATAGAAGCTTCAAATTTAGAATACAATTAGTGTTTAGTATATGAATCATGGAAAAACTATAATATTTTTCAATTTTGTTCCAGTTTTCTAGATACATCAACTGCATAAATAACTTTGTAATCCCATATAAATATATAGGATTACAAAGTTACATTAATTTGCAGTTAATTAATCAGTGTACCTGTATAATATAATGAAATAATAAATGTAGATGGGTACTTTTTTTTCTTGGTGAAAAATATCATCGAATGACTTCTTCCGCTTGGGTGTATCAGAATTCTACTGACTAAAAACCCACCCTGTTCCTTCGGAAGCCCTAAAGTTCCGGGGCCGCGGTATCTCGATGGAACTTTCCCGCAAACCCCGACAGGCAATGGCCCTATGAGGCCCCGTCACTGGTATTAACAGCTTTTTGAGGCGCGCGTGGAACACAACGCGCCGCCGACCCGGGCCTGGTCCTTACCGGACTGTGAGCGACCCCTACTCGCCATCCACAGGCCCGCGCCTACGGTGGCCCGAAATCGACTCGCGATCCACGACGCCCGGGGCGTCTCCCCCGGCGGCTGGGGCGCGAGGAAGAGAGTTGCCTCTCCCTCGCACGTTAGGCCTCATCCTTCGCTAGCATGACTGCTTCGCAGCAGGAGGTGACTGCATCCCATTCCCTCTCGCTTCGCACCGTGGTCTAAACCAGAGCAGGGCGCGAGAAGTCGCCGCCGCCGATTGCCTCTATGAGGATACAACGGTGCTCCACCCATGCAGGGCACACCTCGACCATATGCTCCACCGTGTCTTCCAGTGTAGATAGGTACCTAGATATAATAATTATGCTCAAAGGTAACTTGTTAAATGGTCAACGGAATAAAAAAGCAAGAAGTATTAAGTGTATTGGGGAGTAAGTAGAGTAAATTGCCCGAAATTGCATAATTACTTACTTATGGATTAACTTTAACCGAGACGTTTGACTAGTGCGGCATTAATTATTACTAACTAATGCAAAAGACGTACGTGCGTATTCATATGTGCGTATCAAAGCCTCCGAAAAAAACCCATAGAGACAGGGAGTGGGCTTTGAAAAAAACTTTAGCTGAAGTTCAAGAAGTAGTACCGGAAAATAAAAAAGGAAGGCTACCTACAAAAATAAGAAAAGCTCATAAGACAGAGAGAGGGCTTTAAGAAAACTTGTTGTTGGTATACAAGAAGTAGAAGGTACCGGAAAGGAAAAAAGTAGGTAGTTTCTACAAAAAGCAATGAGATCCCATAAAAAACAATACTTGTCAAAAACCCAAGTCTCGTAATTTAGTTGTTCTACCGTAAAAAGTTGTGAGATCCATGTAATACCAAGTCGGTTATTAATTTATTCAGTCCCTACTTAAGGGACCTTCTGTCTTAAGTTGTTACGTAATTATCTAACCTAACGACATCTTATAGTCACCATATCAATATTAAAAATATTTACCGTTTTAAATAAATAGATTGACTTGGCAATCGCAATAAACAATTTAATATATATATTTATTACGATCTACCTTTTATATATTTTGATATATATATTTATTACTATCTACTCTATATTTATTACTATATCTACCTAATGGACCAAATAAAATAATTATTTTGTAACACAGGAAACTACCCTATTGGCGCTTACAATTTACTATCGTTATTAATTAATAGTGCAGTTCGAGGAGCTTCTGACTAAATAATAACAGCCACCCATCTTCAAGATAATCTTAATAAATAACAATGATATTCATCCATGCCTCGGAAATCACGATAAACCATTCGTACTAGATGTCGTTTGTACAATTTTGAGAGTCGTTACGGGTAGACAATAGTCAGATAATCTGGCACCAGTCTTGCCCAGGCGTGTCATTTACTCAGCTGCTGGGTCGTTGATAGATCGCCCTAAATAAAACACTAATTGCGGCGGTAAGACCCTTCTTTGAGGAGTGGCTAGATCGGCGTCACGGCGTCCTGACCTACCGCATGACGCAGGTCCTCACCGGACACGGAAGTTTCGGGAGGTACCTGTGTCTGATGGGGAAGGAAGAAACGCCTGGGTGTCACCACTGCGAGGGTCGCCCTGAGGACACCGTAGAGCACACGGTGCAAGACTGCCCCGCCTGGGCAGAGCACCGACGTGTCCTCACGGCGGCGATAGGCGGAGAGCTCTCGCGCCCGGCATTGGTCGACGCCATGCTGCGGAGCGAGAGGGAGTGGGAAGCGGTGGCCTCCATCTGCGAAGCAGTCATGCTTCCGAAGGAGGAGGCGGGCCGCGTGGGGGAGAGGATGGCGTCCTCCCTCCAGCCCAGCCGCAGTGGTAGACGCCCACGGCGTCGGACGTCGGCCGACGATCTCCGGCCACCGTAGGCGCGGGCATGCGGACAGCGAGTAAAGGGCAACTCGCTGTCCGACCATGGACCATGCCCGGGTCGACGGCGCGTTGTGTTCCACGCGCGCCTCAAAGAGCGTCAGCAACATGACGAGGCCCCCTCTGCAGAGGGCCGAAGCCTGCCGGGTTCGTGGGACTTATCCCTTTACCGTGACCCCGGTACGTAAAGGGTTATTGAAGGAACACCGTGGATTTTAGTCAGTAAAAGTCTGACAGTCCCTCCCACCCTGCCCGGGGTGGGAGGTCTTATTTGATAATATTACCACGTTAAAAAAAAAAAGTACTCAGTTACATTCGGTTAAACAGGAAGCCGACTCCAACACTTTTGTCTAAGCTGATGATGAAAATGATTTACACGCTCACGTCGCTCGACTACAAAATCATGAGGCACGAAAATAATAAAATAACGTTTATTTTCACCACAATATTTAACAGTATCACATACATAGTTAATTGCAAAGTAGTACAACCTGAAAATATTGTGGGGACTGGTGCCTAAGCTAGGCCAGAGGCCTGTGTTTCAGGTCACCAGGTCCCACTTTGTATTACGAAAACTGACTTACATTAGTACTAGAATGACAATTTTCTTAAGTTAGAGACAACAATTCAAGAATACATTTTATAATCTTTAGTTTTAATTTCAATCTGATCTCATAGTTTTGTATGTACTATAATTTATTTATGTTTAAGCTGTGTACTTCTATAGGTAAGTGACAAATTCACAATAACAATAGATGTATAAGTTAAATATGTAAAATGTTATTAGTGAATAAATCGTTGTAGTACCTTATATAATAAAATAATAAATAATAATAAAATACTGTGATGTGTGTAGGTATTATTATATTTTAAATATCTAATGAAGAGGTTGGTGTTACTGTATAGTACAATCACAGTATAAAAATAGTGGTACAATACTGTATTAAGTGTAATGTTGTGTGTTATTTGATCGTGTCAATGTACGTACGTATTGATTGTTAAATACAAGGAAAAATAAAGTACGGTGGGGTGTGACGGTTGTTTAATGTTATGAAATTATGCCAAGAATATCTTCAGTATGTTAAGTTTTGCAGCCAACTAGTGAGTTTGAATTTTAATTTGTGTTTGTAATAAATAAAGTTCAGACGCTCACATCAGTCTCACAACCAGCTCCATAATAATTATATTTTTGACGATTGGTCCTTAGAAATCCAAAGATCTGAAAATGGCCCATTTGAAATAAATGTAACATTTTGATTTTGAATCTCCATCGTTAATGGTTTGATGATAGAAATCGGAAAGATACAAAAAGCTTTTCAAAATTTACCAAGACAAACATTAATCACAGCGCATTTGCATAAAATACTTTACAAATCTGTCCAATTATGGCCATTATTCAGTTATACGGTTAACAATTAAAGAATTTAGTTTTATTTTAGTTGAAAAGCTAAAACTTCATTACATTTCTAAGAGGTATTTTAATGTTGATTCACAAAACCTTTTATGTTGAATGTCTTGATAATCTAAAGGTAGGTTCTTACTGATGTGTAAGGCTTTGCGTTTTAGGCTTTCGAATACGGACGGGTATAATAACAACTATACGGGTTGATCTTCGAGTCATTTTTCATGTATCAATGTTCAAAATATTTCCAGAGTTATTATCATCTAAGCTAAAAACCACAAAAGCCTTTGATGGCTTATATAGACAACAATTTTAGACGGTAAGTTTTACATTCAAAGAATATTTTAAGTCTACTTATTATATAATACAATAAAAGCACATTATTAAAGATCACTCAATGAAATACTATATTATTATTTTGTATAAAAATCGTAAAGCAGTTCACAGAACCACGTTTCAACTCGTAGTCCTAATATATTTGGAATAAAGTGGCTGTGACATACGGATAGACAGACAGACCAGACGAATATATAGGGGTTCCGTTTTTGCCATTTGACTATGGAACCCTTATAAATAATGGTTAAATTTTGACTCCTGAATGACCACTAGTTATAGCAAGTACCTATATCTTGCATCTATAAGTATTTCTTGTAACCACACGTCTAAGCAAAGGTTCGGATAGTCTTATTTTTACTATTTGAGATTAATATTTTATTTTTAGGATTTAATCACTCCGAAAACCATAGGAATAAGTATAAATCCCGTAAAAAGGCTCAACAGAGTAGGAATGGGATGCGGATGGAGCAACGATTCCTTGACTAATTAGTCAAGAAATCGAAGAAAGAGTCGCAGCGTGCCTATGCGGAGCTACTATGCAGAACGTTGGGCACATCAGTGAACACTGCCACCTCACGAAATACCACGGCAGTTCATCAGACCTATTTTGTCTTGAAAACGACGCTATCCTCTGGATCCAGAATTTATCTAAAAATATAGCAAAATAATATAATTTAATTTATACATAGAACGACTGTCAAAATGCCATACGAATAAATACAAAACTTTATTTTTTACTTATAATGGTAAGCAATGATATGGTCGAAGATGAAATACGCTTACCTAGAAGTAATCTATTCACTTTTGAATTAAAGATTCTCAGAGTTTTGAAATTGATTAACTTCTTATGAGCGACTAAACCAATCTACAACGTTGATGCCTCAGTTTCCACAGACCTTCACGGCTAAAGATTTCAGTAACACAAAACTTTATAATTATTTCTAAGTGTTTGTACTCTTCTTGAATATCTAAATCTAAACTTAAATAAGTACAGTAGTACTTATTTAAGTTTAGATTTAGATTTATATATTAATGTTTAGTCATTTTGAATTTTGATGCTCCAACACTAATTGCAAAGCAAAGCTGAAAGATAACAGACATTTTGTTAATAAATTATTTGAGAGGTAGATTAAAAGTTTTTCTTTAAAGTTTTTTTTTAGTGATAGGACAATATACTACTAAAAGGTGTAAATAAAAAAATACTCAAAATATTTTATGTCACATGGGCACTTACAAAACATCAGAAGCTAGTTCACAGTTCGAAATTGGTTGTTTCCTATGGAGAAGAACCGGCAAGAAATTCCACGGTTACTGTTTTCAAAACATCATTCATTTTGACAATGTATTCATAATACTGGTTTAATAGATCTGAAAGGACAACTCAAACCATTAGTCTTCATTGAAGGATGGAAACTAAATCATTGTAAAATGAATAATAGATAACTACTGAAACCCTCTTCAGGGGTTTGATGTCATTTCATCAGTCATTTAACAACGTTTATAATGAGCAAATTATCTGCATATGTCATAGTCTGATGCATTTGTTATAATTGTCATGTCACACGTCCCCTTAATAGAGACAATACGAAAAGTGCCATTGGACACATTCTTAGTAAAGACAATTTAATAACAAGTTTAAGTTAGAATTAAATTAGTTATTAGTCCATGTATAAGGCTAGATTGTAATATGATTAGGGTCCATTCTGCTGATGAAACCTAATATTAAAAAAAAGAAAAAGTCACACTATCATAAAATAATGATAAATGGACGAACGATATTGAAAAGCTATATTATTTTGGTCGAAATATGATTTTCAAATACCTAATCTACGATACCTCATTCAATGAGAAGTCTACGAACTACGTAGACTTCTTTTCATTATATGGCGTCAGTTGGTCGGTGCATTCAATTTCGTTTAGTATCTCACTCACTCGCGAGATTAAGACAAATCATGTTGGACTCCAGAATCTTAAAAATCGTCTCACGCGTTTGTTTCAAGGAAGACATAAAATTATTTATTTATTTTTTAGGTTTATCAACAACTGTTTTTGTAAGAGACACATTCTAATAGCAAAACAGTTTAACGAATTGAATGCCAACTACGCAATATTACGTATGTGGTAAGAATGGCAGATGCTGACTACGTAATATTACGTACGTCTTCCCTACCGATTATATGGTAATCTGTGTTATTCGGCCTCGTTGAATGGACGTTTTTATACTCTTTGGCATCTCAAATAAAACACGACATAAAGAAAGTAGTAACTTTATTAATTCTAAATATCTAAATTCACATAATATTCACGGGCACTTTTTGGTTAAAAATTAGATTGGCCACTGATTGTGATTTAATGGTTACCTTCGTCATTCAATGGGTTAAAAAAGTAACAGCATACAATCTATAGGTACTTATAGGTAAACTAGTAACTAAATGGTTAGCAAATAAATTTTAAATTGAATTATGACACATTAATAAACGAAAATGTTGCAAATTGAACCTGATTCTGGTTATATGTTTTGCTATCTGTCGTTTGTAGAATTTGGAATAATCACATTTATTTGAATTATCGATAAGGGGACTTGTGATCGTGTGTCGGGGGTTCAAATCATTACAATATTGCCGTGAACACACTCCAGACACAAGCATATTAATTTTAGTTGAAGGGGTTATCAAGAATGCTAGTAAAGTGAATTCTACCCACATTGCTGGTTCTTATTAAAAAAAAAGTTAAAATGATTACCAGAAGGTATCTTAGTAATTCGTATAGCTTACCTTAATATTTTATGATTTTTGTAATAATTATAGAAATAAAACCAATAAATTTAAAAGCTTATAGGTACTATTGATGTTTATGAAAACGTTTTTTAAGAAACATCAATTTGGTACCTTTGCTGTTGAAGATGAAGGGAACACCAAATGGAACACCGATTCATTGATTTCAATGATATGAGTATTATTATATTTTTTTTTAAATAAATGGGACTCCTTTTTTTCAGTTGTAAATCTACAAATGACTCCTCTCCTCCTTTCACTGGGTGGAGTGGAAAGGAGTGTCTGACTTCTACTGACTAAAAGTACCACACTGTTCCTTCACATGCCCTTATCTTCCCGACGGTATCTCGTTAGACAATTTCCGAAACCTCAGCAGGTCACTGACAATACTTAAGAAACATCTAATTGCTTGGAATTTATAAAACACTTTCCACGCTAATGTATGAATAAATGAATGTAAAGATAAAGATTCATACATATGTTTGCACTAAAATAAATACTAAACAATCAAAGTGTAGTAAAGTAAATTGTAAGTAGATAAAACTTACCTATTAGTAGAGTGTGTCTTTAATTATATACGTTAGAATAATTACACGGTCTAATTAAGAAAGACACAGTGTTTAGCGCAAGGTATGGTTCCACTGAATGCGGTCCGTTTTTTTCTTTAAGTCGAATGCACCAGGTTGGATAAATGTATTTAACAATTAGGCAACATAACAACAGATTAGGATTATAAATGAACTTGTATAGAGGAACTTAAATTTGTTTTAAAATGAGGTTTTGTACGACAGCTTCATGGTTCGTCGGCCACATCCGCATTAGTTTTGCCCAGGTAGGGCTGCTCCATCGCCGAAACCAAATAACTTGGCTAATGGTTTAAATTTATGTCTTGTACCGCGAATGCACATGCTAGTGGCACGTATTATTGAGATGATGATTCTTGATCTTAACCAACCCATCACTACGCTGAAGGACCTGTTCCAGCGGTCAGCGATTGCAGTTCCAAGATGTTTTACGAAAGTAGACATTTGTGGAGCGAAGACTCCGTCAACGGATGTAACAAGAGGGGTGAATGTAGTATGTCGCAATTCACAAGCGTTTGATGCACCAGGTTTGCTATAAATATAAGTAGTAGGTAAATACTAGCTAGATACACTTGAGTCTATTGATAAACGGGCCAAGAGGCTCATTGGCAACGGGTGGTCTCCCTGTGAGCGTGGGTGGTGCGAGTGATAGCAGAGATATAGCCGAACTATTTAGAGAACATTTTGCTACGAAATCACCCCTAGGTCCATCATCGGGAGATCCTGGGTCTACAATGACTGGTGACTTGTATAACGTGTCAGCTAAAAAAGTGCGTCAAATTGTGAGTAATATGTCTAGGGGCAAGTCACCGGGTCATGATGGGCTCAGTATCGAGCATTTGAAGTACGCTGGCGCCCATCTGCCACGTGTGCTCGCGATGTTCTTCACGTTATGTCTGAATCACTCGTACCTGCCCATGGACCTTATGAAAACGGTTGTCGTGCCGATTGTTAAGAACAAAACTGGCGATTTGTCTGATAAAAATAACTATCGGCCAATTTCCTTGGCAACAGTGGTGGCTAAGGTGTTGGACGGTGTGCTTGACTCAGAACTTGACAAACACCTTAACATTCATGACGCTCAGTTCGGTTTTCGCGCTGGACTTTCTACTGAAAGCGCAATTCTGAGTCTCAAGCACACTGTTCAATACTATACGGAAAGAAGTACACCTGTGTATGCATGCTTTCTTGACCTCTCCAAAGCATTTGACCTTGTGTCATATGACGTATTATGGGAGAAACTCAAGATGACTGGCGTGCATACACAGGTTCAACGGATTTTTCAATTCTGGTACCAAAACCAGAAAAATTATGTTAGATGGGCAAACAGCTTCTCCGACATGTACAGGTTAGATTGCGGGGTAAGACAAGGTGGATTGAGTTCTCCAAAACTCTTCAACTTGTATGTGAATGAACTTATAGTTGGGCTTAGCAGCACACGTGTAGGATGCTGGGTTGATAATGTATGTATGAACAACTTTAGTTATGCGGATGACATGGTGCTGCTGACCCCAACAGTAAGCGCAATGAGACAGTTGTTAGCTATATGTGAAACATATAGCCATAAGCATGGTTTAATATATAATTGTAAGAAGAGTGAGTACATGGGTTTCAAGGCCTCCGGCAAGTGTCCGTCAAATGTACCTGCGATAAAACTGAATGGTACTGAACTGAAGCGGGTACAACAGTTCAAATACCTCGGACATTATGTTGCTGAGGGCCTTGATGACCAATTTGACATAGAAAGGGAACGTAGGGCATTGGCAGTCAGAAGTAATATGCTGGCCCGCAGGTTTGCGCGTTGTAGCGACCAAGTTAAAGTCACAATATTTAGAGCCTACTGTCAGACTTTCTACACGTGCAACCTGTGGTTCAGGTATACGCAGAGGACGCTTAATGCCCTGCGTGTCCAATATAACAATGGATTTAGGATGTTGTTAGGGCTGCCCCGCTTTTGTAGTGCCTCCGGTATGTTTGCGGACGCCAGGGTAGACAGCTTCCATGCCATCATACGCAAGCGGCTCGCATCATTATTAAGCAGAGTCCGGGCTAGCACTAACAGCATCCTACAGGTCATTGCGGATAAACAGGACTCAAATATCCTGAAACAATTTATTCGTATTCAGATGCTATAAAAAAATATTGTAATAATTATGGATAATGGTCTGAAATAAAGATTTATTTATTTATTATTTATTATTTACGTATAGGTATTGATATAAATATTGTTTGTCACATGTGCAAACACATTTACAAACTTATTCGGCAGTCGAATATCCTCGATCGTGAACCGGTACTGCAAACTTTCTGCTAGACTTGCAGCAGTAAATGATGCGCTGTAATGTGATTGTGGTTTTTGATGTATGAGATTTAATTCATAATTTTTTATTATTCAGTTTACTAACATAGACATAAGTTAAATTGTCACCAACACTATGAGCTATGTTAATTTAATAAATAAATATTTTTTTATCTTCACCCTTGTGTGACTCGTTGATATCGCCTTAGGCATTAAGTCCGCATTAAGGTACCTTTATGTTGCATAAAAAATAAATTAATTAATTAACAGTTAGTAGTTACATGTCAGCAACATGCAGCATGGTATACTAAAAACGCTCTCACTGGAACCACACAGCCTGTCATTCTTAAACCGACATCTCATTTCCACTCGCGTTGTTCACATTAAAGATTACCGAATTAATTTTGTTACCAGCAGCCGGCGGTCGCTCAACTGTGATAATACAACGGTAATTGAATTCAGACGGATGTTAAATATTTGCCTAATATAATGACAACAGACTGTCTCTGTTTGGAAAAATAGATTCTAGAGAAGTGAATTCCTCAACATCATTGTATGTTTAGTCCAACGTGAAACCGAACGCACCTTTTGGTTGGCAACATTCTATTGTCTATAACTTTTTTCACTTTGACGTTTCCGTTCTCTTGCAAAACTAACCACCGGTTGGAAGATTGAGTTTATTCATTATAATTGGAAATCAGCTTGGATCTCACGTGAGATTAACATATTAAGTGTGTTCAGTGATAGATGGAACTTTGTAATATCGGATTACCAAGAATCCAGTGATATTTCTTGAAACATATCGCCTTATTGCGTCACCTCGTGTGGCACGCGTTTGTTGGGAACGAGTTAAGCTGTGATTGCTGTTGTGACCGCGTCAGCTGGATATCGGCGCCTTGGGAACGCTCTACAACACTTGACTTACATCACACCTTTCAATTACTCACCCCATTTTACATACATCAACCACACTTAGGACGTGACCTTTGAAGGTCGAACTTGGCGTCCCCAGCACTCAGGTTAGTGGTACATTTTGTTTATTGAAATAAGGCCTAAGAGCCTATCACAACGTAGGGCTCCGCGTAATCGCGGACAGTTCGACACACCAGTACCGTTGGCTGGGCTTGGGGTCGAACAAACTGGTAGCAGAAGCGCGGCTCTTATAATATAAGATCCACTGGTTTAATTGGAAGTTTTGAATATTGTTGAAAACTTAAAACTTGAGTTCAATTACTTAACATAACTTGTAACTTGATAAGTTCTGAATATATTGCTTGTCAGCCGGGCTCAAATAGTACTTGTGGTTTGTACTGTAATTTGTAGTGCTTGGCTAGCTTATTGCACTGACAGGTGGGATTGTTAGTGAAATTAGGAATTATCAGGTTAATTTGGTATATTGTTGTAAAAGCTGTTTGGTATATTCATTTGATTAATAATTGAATGTCACAAGTCTGAAGTTAAAGGTTTATCTAAATAATAATCACATAGTCTAACATAATAAGACTTGAATTGTGTGTATTGGTTATTGTTTATAGTGATTATTGGATTGTGTTATTGGAGGTTGTCCGGAGCAATATTACACATCCTATTGTTGTATTTAGTTGAGGTTGATCCGGCATTGTATTATACATTCAATTGTTATTTCTTTGTAACTAGCCATCCTTAGCAGGCTAGAGTCATATTTGGAATAAGTACAGGGTCGGATTTAGAAATAAATAATTGAATTTGAATTTTTATTTTTGTTGAAATTATTTGGTCAGCTAACAAGTCATATTTGTTTGTTTGTTTGTTATTTTAGCCTGTTGTATTAATATTTGATTGTTGCAATGGCCTCATTAAAGGCAGTCAGGGAGTCTGCTGCCGTATTGGTCTCACAGTTGAGATGGTTCGCATCGGCGGTAGCAACGGTTGAGCGTCCGGACTTGGAGGAGCTCACCCTTGCTCGGAACAAGCAAGTGGATGAGAGGATCAAGTCAGCTGATGCTGCGCTCACACGCTTCAATGAGTACATCATGGACGTGGATTTGGCGGTGATGGACCAGGCAGCCCGCGATAAGGTTTTGGGTGACTATGACCAGATTGTCAACCTGGGGGATGTCATAGGTCAACGAGCTCGGGAAATTTTGAGGAGCCGGATGCCTGAGGAGGCCAAGCCTCAGACCTCCGTTGTCAAGGGCCCTGAACTGTTGGGTAGGCTGCCCACCCTGGAGCTGCCACATTTTGACGGTCGTTTGGACCACTGGCTGGGATTCATTAATCTCTTTGAGAGTCTTGTGGATGCACGCTCGGACCTCGGACCTGCCCAAAAGTTGGCCTACTTGTTGTCCGTTTTGGAGGGCGAAGCCAGAGCCTTGGTGCAACACTTGCCGGTGACGGACTCTTCTTACCCTACCGCTCTGGAGCTTCTCTCCAGACGGTATCAGAATAAGCGCTGTCTGGCTGATGTGCACATCGACCAGATTTTGGGGCTACCGGCCATCGCCAGCATGTCGGCGTTGCGCACTGACCTGCTGAACCCGTTGGTATCAGCGACCCACGCCTTGCGACGCTTGCAGTTACCGGTGGACCATTGGTCCTACCTGTTGGTGCACATAGTGCTGCGGTTGCTCCCGGCAGAGTTGAGGTCCCGCTTTGAGCAGAGGTATGGTGGGGACAGTGCCACCCATCTTCCCCCCTTTGACGACCTCCTCAAATTCTTGGAAGACGAGTGTCGGTTTTTGGACAACACTCTTGGCGCCACGGGGTCACGCCCGCCACCTTCTCGGCCTAGAGACCAGGGACGGACTAGGGCTCGGGGGCCTGTTGAGGTTCGCCCCGCCCCCCGTTTTGCTGGAGCCCGGAGTTCTCACGATTGCCACTTTTGCAAGTCCACGGGACATGTCATGGCACGTTGCTCGGCTTTTTTGAACTTACACGTAAGTGCCCGCCGCCGTATTGCCAACGCACGCCGTTTGTGCTTCTCGTGTTTGGGAGCCCATTTCCATCGGGACTGCCCCGACCCCCGTCCGTGTAGAATTTGCACGGGATCCCACCTGGAGATTTTGTGCGCCAACGCGAACCGCTCCAGCAGACCTTCTTCTGAGGAGGGTTCGCGCAGGGGGGGGTATTCCGGAGATGAGCACCGGGCTGAGGCCCGCAATTCTGCACGCCGCTCTCCACCCCCCGCGCAAGTTGTACAGGAGCCCCGCGATCGAGATTTGGTCTCCCCTTGTCAGGGAGAACGCGCGTTGGCTGCTAGGCAGCAGTGGCCGGACCAGCACCGCCACCTCTCCCCTCCGTTGGCGGAACGTCCCCGATTGGAGTCACGTCCTCCGCCATTCAGGCATCCGGTAGGATATGCCCTTCCAGCGATGGCGAGCGGCTTGGGACACCGCGCGGACGAACCATTCCAACCTTATCCTCGTCGTGGAAGAGGACAGCCTGGATGCGGCGATCGGTCGCCGCCCAGGCACCGCTAGGAAATTGCCGCCCGCCCCGCTAAAGAACCCCCCCCGATCGAGTCGATTTTGTTGCCAACGGCCTCGGTCAGGGTCTGGGGACCCTTTGGTGACTCGATTGTGGTCCGTGCCCTTTTGGACACGGGAGCCCAGGGTTCCCTTTTGTCGTCTTGGTTAGCGGGACAGGTTGGTCTGAAGGTGAACGACTTTTCAGGCAAAATTCAGGGAATTGGCGAAGCGGCTGTCACCACTGTTGAGGGAGAGACCTGGTTTGAAATCACCCCTGTGAGTTGTCCGTACCCTAAAATTGGTGCTCCTGCCCTTGTTATGCCGACTATATTGGGTAGCCATCCCGATTGTCAGTTGCCTTTGGATGTTCTACGGTTGACGTCAGGTCTGGATTTGGCTGACACCCGGTTTGATTCCCCTTGTACGGTGCATTTGTTGTTGGGTTCCGATGTTTTGGGGAAAATATTGTTGGGAAATATGACGGTCTTGCAGCCGGAGACCCCATGGTGCCACCCGAGGGGTCTGGTGGCGGTCTCAACCATCTTCGGCTTTGCGATTATGGGCCCAGTGTTGAACGTGCCCCCTCCACCTGAACCTGTCCTTGCGTTGGTGTCCGGCTCAGCCCTCTCTGACGCCGTTCAGAGGTTTTGGGAGGTTGAGGAGCCCCCTCAGGTGGCCCGCTTGAATCCGGAACACGAAGAGTGCGAGTTGTTCTATCAGAACAACACTGGTCGACTCCGCTCCGGTCGGCTTGAGACCCGGCTGCCCTTTGTTGCGGTGCGACCACCTCTTGGCCAATCCAGACCTACGGCTGAGAAAAGATTGTTGGCAATGGAGCGCCGCATGGCCAGGGACCCGGTGCTGCGGCAAAAATATGTAGAGTTTATGCGTGAGTATGCAGACTTGGGACACATGTCGGTGTCAGATTTGGATTGGCGCTCAGTAGAGCATTTCTTCTTGCCACATCACGCGGTCCTCAAGCCATCCACTGGTAAACTGCGCACAGTGTTTGATGGGTCTGCGCGGACTTCTTCCGGCGTCTCCTTGAATGATTGTTTGCATTCCGGCCCCAAATTGTTGAGGGATCTTTGTGACGTCATCACGTCTTTTCGTCGTCATCAAGTAGTCTTTGTGGCCGACATCAAAATGATGTTCCGGCAAACGGTCATTCACCGGGATGACAGACGTTATCAGTTGATCCTGTGGCGGGAACATCCCCAGGATCCCATGATTGTGTATGAGCTCAACACGAATACTTACGGCCTTCGGTCAAGCCCCTTTGTTGCTATTCGTTCACTTTGGGAGCTTGCGGACCGGGAGCGTTTGAGGTTCCCTCGTGCATCCGCCATCTTGAAAACGGACCTGTACGTCGACGATGTCTGTACTGGAGCTCCTACTGTGGAGGAAGCTATCCTGTTGCGTGACGAGTTGGTCCAGATTTTGGCTTCCGCTGGCTATGAGTTGCGTAAATGGGTGTCCAACTCACCAGCGCTATTGGAAGGTGTGTTGGAGGATCATAAGCAGGATCCTCATTTGTTTGAAAACGTTGACAACCCCGCCATGATGGCCGTCCTCGGCGTTCAGTACCGACCAGTTCAAGACACCTTTACGTATGATGTCGACTTGGAGTCTCCTCATACTTGGACTAAACGATTGGTGTTGTCTACTGTAGCAAGGACCTTTGACCCTAATGGTTGGATCTGCCCGGTATTGTTCTGGGCGAAATGCTTCCTTCAGCGCCTTTGGACCGCTGAACTTGGTTGGGACGAGCCACTTCGGGAAACTCTGTTGGAAGACTGGCTCCAATTTGTATCCGTGCTCCCTGTGGTCAATAAGGTCGCGCTGCCACGCGCCATCCTCCCCCCTGGGGCTTATGCTGCCACCCTTCATGGGTTTTGTGACGCGTCCTCTCACGGTTATGCCGCTGTTGTTTATCTGCGCACCGTCAATGCTACGGGCCAGGTGAAGTTGTCGCTGGTCATGGCCAAGAGCAAAGTGGCCCCCCTCCGGACGGCATTGACCATCCCTAAGTTGGAGTTGTCAGGGGCGGTGCTTCTTGCGCGTCTCCTAAATCACGTTGCGCACACCTTGGGTGGAACCGTTGACATTCGGGCTTCTTACGCCTGGACGGACAGTCAAATTGTTTTGTGTTGGTTAAAGACGTCCGTCCACTCTTTGGAGGTCTTTGTTGCGAACCGAGTGTCGCAGATTCAGGGCTCTGAAACGCCTTTGATTTGGAGACACGTGCCTGGTGACCTGAACCCGGGCGACGTGGCCTCACGCGGGTGCATGGCCCCCCACTTGATTGCTCACCCCCTCTGGTGGGGGCCGGACTGGCTGACTCGCCTCGAGGACGATTGGCCTCGAACGCCAGTCTTGATGTCGGATCCTTTGCCCGGACTTAAGGTGTTCGCTGTTAGAACGAAGGATCCTCCGTTTGATCCTGACCTTTTGTTGAATCGATACAGCTCCCTCGACAAATTGTTGAACGTCACCTCGTGGATCCGGCGTTTTGGCCATAATTCTAGGAATCCAGGGGACAAGCACCTGTCACCAGTTCTCTCTCCTCAAGAGCGACAGGAGTCACTCCTCCTTTGGGTCCGCTCTGTGCAGGCTGCACACTTTGAGAAGGAGATCGAGGTCCTGAAGTCTGGTAGGGTTAAGTTGTCGGGAGCTGTTAGTAAGCTGAATCCCTTCTTGGATAAGACGGGTCTTTTACGTGTTGGAGGACGGTTGAGGCACTCTAGCCTTCCTTATGGGGCCCGTCACCCCCTTTTGTTGCCCAAGGAGGGCCACTTGGTACAATTGCTGGTGACTGATCGTCACGTTAAAAACTCGCATGCCGGTTGCAATGCGCTGTTGGCTATTCTGCAGCGAGAATTTTGGATTTTGTCGGCTCGTCGTACTATTCGTAGCATTGTCTTCCGCTGTATGCCGTGTTATCGGACTAAGGCCTCCACTATGCAGCCCCTAATGGGAGATTTGCCGGCTGATCGTGTCAATGAGGCGAGGCCCTTTGCTGGCGTCGGAACGGACTTTGCTGGTCCCTTTTCGGTGAAGACGTCCACACTTCGAAATAGTAAAATCGTCAAGGCTTATTTGTGTGTTTTCGTCTGCCTGTCAACCAAGGCAGTACATTTGGAGCTGGTGACCTCCCTCTCGACAGAGGCCTTTGTGGCGACCTTGGACCGATTTGTGTCTCGCCGTGGGTTACCTTCTTTGATTAGGTCTGATTGCGGTACGAATTACAAGGGTACAAGTAACTATTTGAAGGAGGTATACGCCTTCCTTAATGAGAGCCAGGTTGACATTGGTAACAGTTTGGCCCGCCGAGGGGTCACTTGGTTGTTTGACCCGCCAGCCTGCCCCCATTGGGGGGGTATTTTTGAGGCCGCGGTGAAAGCGGCAAAGGGACACTGGCGGAGATTGTTGGGAGACACCGTTCTCACCTTTGAGGAACTAGCTACGGTATTTTGCCGCATTGAAGCTGTGTTGAATTCGCGCCCATTGTGCCCGCTCTCTTCGGACCCGAATGACTTGGAGGCTCTAACACCGGGCCACTTCTTGATTGGACAGCCACTTGTCGCCTTGCCGGAGTACCCTTTTGTTGATGTGAGCCAAAATCGGCTCTCGCGGTTTCAGTTGGTGCAACAGCTCGCTCAGAACTTTTGGAAGCGTTGGAGCTTAGAGTATCTGCACATCCTCCAGCAACGCGTCAAGTGGACGGATAAAACTCATCCGCCCAAGATCGGAGACCTCGTCCTGATTAAGGATGCCAACCTGAAGCCTTTGTATTGGCGCATGGGGCGCATTCTCAATTTGTTGACTGGCACCGACGGGGTCCCTCGTTTTGCTGAAGTTTTGGTGGACGGATCCATCATAAAGAGAGCGGTCGCAACTTTGTCAAGACTTCCAATTGATTAGCGGACGGGTAGGCCCGTCCGGGGGGGGTAGATGTTTAGTCCAACGTGAAACCGAACGCACCTTTTGGTTGGCAACATTCTATTGTCTATAACTTTTTTCACTTTGACGTTTCCGTTCTCTTGCAAAACTAACCACCGGTTGGAAGATTGAGTTTATTCATTATAATTGGAAATCAGCTTGGATCTCACGTGAGATTAACATATTAAGTGTGTTCAGTGATAGATGGAACTTTGTAATATCGGATTACCAAGAATCCAGTGATATTTCTTGAAACATATCGCCTTATTGCGTCACCTCGTGTGGCACGCGTTTGTTGGGAACGAGTTAAGCTGTGATTGCTGTTGTGACCGCGTCAGCTGGATATCGGCGCCTTGGGAACGCTCTACAACACTTGACTTACATCACACCTTTCAATTACTCACCCCATTTTACATACATCAACCACACTTAGGACCTTTGAAGGTCGAACTTGGCGTCCCCAGCACTCAGGTTAGTGGTACATTTTGTTTATTGAAATAAGGCCTAAGAGCCTATCACAACGTAGGGCTCCGCGTAATCGCGGACAGTTCGACACACCAGTACCGTTGGCTGGGCTTGGGGTCGAACATTGTACGTAATAAGCATTTCAGGCTCACAGTCAGAAAGACGGTGCAATAAACAGACAGTCGAATCTTTTTTAAATTAATTTATAAACTATAATTTCCAAAAATTTAAGTTTTGGGTATTACTTCCTTAGTAATATAGATTTTACGATAAGCATGAAAATTTCAGACGTACCCATTAAAATCGTACATATTTGGTACTTATAAGTGTGAAATACCATCAGAAAGTGACTAGGATTGCATGTAACTTCTGTATTACGCTACGGACAATAACGCCTGACCGCACGCGATTCTGTGCGGTAGCATTCAGTCAGCCAGTGTTATTCATCCTCAAGATTAGGTATATGTTAACATAGATAGCATTATGTAAAACGTGTATCTAAATCTTCAATCACTCTAGAGCCGTTTTAGGGCCACCAACTAAAATCGAATACCTATTTGCTACTATTAAAAACATTTGTTTAAAAATTGGAACCTACTTAATTAAATAATGAGAAAATCTTTAGCCTCTATCCCTGTCGGTGTCGAGCGTCCCAAATTGTCACCATCACTGCGTGCAATATGACTATAATCTAACATGATAAGTCGCATCTAAGTTGCAGACGGATGCTCTGTAGGTATAATTTATTTTCAGATGCTTTCGGACGTTCAGGACGTTCGTAAAGCGAGCTGTCCACGACATTCTTAACACGTACCTATGTTTAGAAATATAGTGTCTTTTTCAAAATAACAGATTTAAAAAAAAAACTCTCAACACAGAAGATGGCTATTTGAAACTGCCGTTGATAAGGCATTTTAAACTCCATTTTTCTATCAATCAATCAATCATAAATATATATAAAACGTTTCCGTTACTGACTGACTAATTGACAGACAAAGCACAGCAGAAACTACTGAGCGAAAGAAGCTGAAATTTGACAGGTATGTTCCTTGACGAGTGAAGGGGAGCACTAAGAGGGGATTTTTGGAAATTCCCTTCTAAGTGAGTTAAAAATGGGTCAAAGTTTATATGAAACTTTTTATTTCTGCGATGGAGTTACTTGAAACTTTGTATAAAGGTTCCTCAAATGACGAATTTTGGGTATAACTATCGACTCAAAGTTACAGTGGGGCGATCACATTAGGACTCTTTCTAGTAGATTAAGCTCAGCTGCATATGCAGTAAGAAAAATTAGGCAATCAATTGATGTAGCGACAGCTCGGTTAGTTTAATTTGCTTATTTCCACAGTATCGTGCCTTATGGTATATTACTGTGGAGATCCGCAGCTGACGTAGATTCAATTTTTATAGTGCAAAAAAGGACAATCCGGGCAATATATAAAATGGGTCCTCGCGAGTCCCTTCGAAATGTTTTTAAAGAGGTCGTTGTACTGACTCTGCCTTCACTTTATATATTAGAAAGCATATTATATTTACGCAAAAACGTAGAACTTTATAAGATTAGAAGTGATATTCAAACAATAAAAACACGCAAATAACATGAAATTGTAATACCTAAATGGAGATTAGCCAAGACAAGCAAGTCATTCACCATAAATAGCATACGCTTTTACAACAAGTTGCCAAAGTCTGTTACAGAACTTAACGAGGGAAAATTTAAAACTCACGTCAAACGTGTCCTTATCATAAAAGCGTATTATAAGATTCGGAACAACGTTGAAGACATGACTGTTTAGCGATGATTCCTTCCTTCTGCACATGTGGCTTCTCTGGCTTATTGTAATTGCTTTGTCAACTAGTTTATTAACAAATCCACTTGCGTGAGTGTGTCTTTTTATTTTTCCCTGCCATTAACTATCCGATTTCACAGACTTTCTTTTGTTTCATTTTTATTATTAATTATTCCTTCATTTTTGAAGTCTTGTCCAGTTTTATTTAATATATTCTTAAGTTTTTTTTTGTGAATGGGAGAACACTGTAGACTCTTAGATTTGTTTTATATTTTTTTTATTTATAATACCATTGTGCTGTATCAACTGGTCTTTACTGTCCTCTTATACCGAATTAACATTTGTGTTATGGATACATTGTAAAAAAAATATATTTAAAAGGGTAATTGTGGAGTTTCTTGCCGGTTCTTCTCCATAGAAAACGACAAATTTCGAACCGTGCACTAACTTCTGACGTTTTGTAAGTGCCCTTGTAGGCCTATGTGAAATAAAATATTTTGAGTTTGACGTAAGTGAGCACTAATAAAAGAAATTCTCCGCTTAAGGACGCATTTACGTTTTCTCGCAAATATCAATGTTTTTCTGGTTCCATTTTCATACATAAGGAGTTAAATTTTTGACAATGTTTTGGTACTAATTTCAAGATAATTTATTCATCTCCACATTGAATGCATTATAATTACACAGTCCTATACATCTTTTTCACACAAATACGTTTTTATCGCCGCAATAATCGTAGAAAATTACAAAAAATGGGGTCTGAATAGGTACCTGAAAGCGAAATCTGGAGCATATTCTTAATTTCAACATAGCAAGAAATTATAGCCTATGTATTTATCTATACGTTAAGCTAATTATTTTGAACATACATAAAAAACTTTATGATTTATGAGAAAAATAAAATTGGTCTCAAATTTCTTCATACATTTTTCTACCGAACGCACGGCTCCGACCGTCATTCCGCGCTCAGACGCGCTCGTGAACGCAAGGGTGTATCGCATTCGAAAAAATAAATACATCGAAACCTATAGTAAAGACTAGACGTCTTGTATACTGTGACTAGAATACGTTGATACTTTTTCGTACCGAAACAAAAGTAAGAACGAGAACCATACTTATTTTTAGAATTGGATGGATATTGATTACTGAACCTAGCATGAAACAACAAATTTCTTTTTTTAACCGATTTCAAATAAGGTGGTTCCGCAATTCGACCGTATAAATGTTTTTTTTTTCATTAAGTATCTTCAAGTACTACAAATTAAGGAAGGTCTGGAGTTGATTTGATGATGGAGCCTTTCAACAGATTGACTCCTTACAGTCGAGGGAACTCCTCAACGATTTACAGCAGTAACCTTTTGTTTGGACTTGATTAATTTGAATTGACCAGAACATTACAACTAGATAGTTACTCTATATATAGGTTCTAGAGACAGTCACACTGTCATTAGAGGTCTGATGATGAAGACGAAGGACAGTTAAGGGAACTCCTCAACGGTTTACAGTAGCTACCTTGTGTTTGGACTTAATTCATTTATATTGATGAGAACTTTGCACCCATATGGGTTATAAGTTCCATTACAGGTCTGATGATGGAGACCATAGACAGTCGAGGAAATTCCTCAACGATATACAACAGTTACCTTTTGTTGGACTTACTTCATACGGTTCAATATGCCAAAATGTTCAGTTCATACAAAAACTAAAAAATTGGCCAAGTGCGAGTCAGACTCGCCCATGAAGTGTTCCGTAGTAACTACGCCAAATAACTTTGTTTTTCATAGTGTTTGTATGAATAACAAAGTTTTATTTGCGGTTTTAGAAAATATGCTGTATCTCAAAAACTGCCAACCCGATCTCGTTCAAACCAATTTTGGTTGAAAGTCTACATTAAGGACCATAGCATATATTTTTTGTATAATTTTTCACTCCATTATTATAGAAGTAAGAGGGGGGGACATTTTACCACTTTCGAAGTGTTATATCTTATAAACGATTTACTTTATGAAAGAGTGGTTTTAGAAACTTCAATGTCATTTTTAAAGACCTGTCTATTAATACCACATACACATAAGTTCCATGAAAAAAAAAAAAAAAAATTGTATTCATTTTTAATTTTTTTTTTCTTAAAATCGGAAAGCGGTTCACAGAATACATCTACTACCAAGTTTCACATGTATAGTCCTAATAGTTTCGGAATATAAAAACTTTTCACCAAAAAAATTAAACCGACTTCCAAAAAACACTGCAAAGTGAAAACTAATTTTAATTTCGGTAGGTGGTGTCCGACTTCCGAAATTAGTTAGAAAGTAGACAAAATATTGCTTTTCCCAATGCTGGGCCGTTAATTGTTGAGGAGTTCTCCTGGTACTTCACCATCAGCTTCACTTCATCATATGCATTGTGACAAGCATATTGTGCTTAATAACCATATTCAAGTAATCGAAGCGGAACCCATGAAATACTTCTTATTACTACTTATATATTGAGTAGTTCCAGTGGCCATCTCTGGTCTTCATCATCAGATCCACTTCACAAATGGTACTTTTCAAATGCAACTACACAAGTTACTATAAAAATACTCAAATCACTGTAGGTGTGCCTATAATATTTGAAGAGTTCCCTCGATTACTCCAAGATCCCATTATCAGCTCCTGACTTGGTGACAACGGAACCAACTTCAAAGTATACCCTTTCAAACAAAAAAAGAATTTTCCAAATCGGTTCAGCCGTATTCGAGTAATCGGTGATCAAACATAAAAAGAAAATATACGCATCGAATTGATAACCTCCTCCGTTTTTTTCGTCGGTTGAAAATGACTGTGACATACGGACGGATGGACAAACAGACAGACAGGCATGACGAAACTTTTTATTATTTTTTATTAATTTGTTTATCACATACCTATGTGTATTTTATTTCCAAAGTTCCCTAGTACTCCTAATCGGGCGTCAAACACATTAATACAAAATTGAAACTAATATCTAATCAATAAGCATGTAACCTTTTGTAAATAATAAGTTACAACTAGTGATGCAACGAATACTACTTTTACGAATACGAATACGAATATCAAACCTACTATTCGACGAACACGAATACGAATATCTCGCCATGGTAATAAAAGACTTATTTATTTGATGAATGTTTACTCTTCTAATAATTAAAATTTACAACAGGCAACTTTTTATTTAAAAACATAAAATTTGTAGATTTTCTGGTTTTAGGCGAGTTCTTTTTTCAGTCTGGGTGTGCCCAGCCGTTGAAAAAAGTTTTTCCGAGGCGACTGTACATGGCTTCAGTGAAAAATATTTTTGGGCGATTTTTTCAGAATTAGAAATTTTTCAAATTTGCAGTAAATAGAGTTGCGTACAAAAATATTAGTTTTTAGGGTTCCGTAGCCGAATGGCAAAAAACGGAACCCTTATAGTTTCGACATGTCTGTCCGTCTGTCTGTCTGTTCGTCCGTCCGTATGTCACAGCCATTTTATTCCGAAACCATTAAGACTATACATATAAAACTTGGTAGGTAGATGTATTCTATGAACCGCTTTCCGATTTTAAGAGATTATTAAAAAAATATTTAAAATAAAGGGGGCTCCACATACATGGAACTGAAACTGAAAATTTTTTTTTTTTTTCATGAAACCTATACGTGTGTGGTATCTATAAACAGGTCCTTAAAAATGACATTAAGGTTTCTAAAATGACTTTTTCATAAAGTTAATCGTTTTAAAGATATACGCTTCCAAAGTGGTAAAATGTGTGTGTCCCCCTCTAACTTCTATAATAATGAAGTGAAAAATCTATAAAAACTATATGTTGTAGATCTTAATGTAAACCTTCAATCAAAATTGGTTTGAACGAGATCGATTCAGCAGTTTTTGAGATACAGTATATTTTCTAAAACCGCAAATATAACTTTGTAATTCATACAAATACTATGAAAAACAGTTATTTGGTGTAGTTGTAAAAATTGTAAATAAGCTAGTTTTAAGAAATTTGTAAGGTATTTTGTTTTTTTTTTTTCTAATAAGTATATTATATTATTATAGTTACTACGGAACCCTTCATGGGCGAGTCCGACTCGCACTTGGCCAATTTTTAAATATTCGTATTAGTATTTGCCGAATACGAATATTCGTATTCGTATTCGTTGCATCTCATCATCATCATTCATCATCACAACTTATTATGTTCAAACAATATTAAAGAAAATATAATATTACCTTCAAGTATCAAGATTAGTTAAGTAATGTATAAAATCGGGTGAACAATGCTTTGTAAGTGTGTGTGCGCGCAATGTTGTTGTATTGCTACTAGGATACCTAAAATTGAGCGAGTGATAAACGTAAATGCGTCCTTAAGAGGATAAAAAAGGGGGCCAAAATCTATTATTAAACTTTTTATTTCTTCGATGGATTCACTCGAAACTTTGTATATATGTTCCTTAAGTGACATAAGTCAGCACTAATAAAAGACTTTTGGAAATTATCCCCCTAAGGGTATAAAAAAGGAGGCCCGAATTTGTACGAAACTTGGACAACATCGACTTGCTTGCAAGTCAACTCCTCTCTAATCTGTTTGTACTGGCAAATTATAATAAAACAAACAACTATTTCAATTAAAAACCGCCTTCCAAATACCTACAACACTCAGGAACTAAAAAGCAAAAAATAAGCAATACCTATCGGCTTCACCCAGAGCGGGTGGAGTCATTTGATGATTTTCCCACCAGAAAATAAAAGCAAAGGAGTTGAACGAATTTCTCAAAATTTTATTAAATTAGGTAAATATTTTACTGATTACAAAAAAAAATAGGAACACATGAAAAACAAACCGAAAAAGATGTTTTCATCAAAAAGTCATGAATTGGCAATCCTTCAAATAATTGTACTTTGTGAGGGTCAATGAATACATGTTTGTTACTCTTTAACCCAAAAATAGCTGCACAGATCTGAATGAAATTTTGTAATAATACATTAGCTTTTATCCTGAAATTTCCATGGAATCGGAATTTATACGTGAATTTTCGGACGAGAATCAACTAAAATGATCGATGTACCTACAAATGCATATTTAAAGGGTCCTCAAATCAATATCAATGGAAAAAGAGCTCAGATCATTGACATAATTACCACGTTAAATGGCAATTCTAATTCTTGGAAGCCTGATGAAGTGAAGAAAAGTCTAATTATTTACTGATGTCACGAAATACTTGATCACATATATTCCATGAATAGGTAAGTATTATGTTTCAACCCCAAAAAGCACAGGCATATTACGATTAGCATATTTTTGCCATTCCGTTTTCTGCACCTACAACAGCCACCCTTTGCCTTCCACAGACCACCTTATAAAAAATGGGACCAGGCGTTAATTTGCAGAAATTCATACTAAACTATACCAAGACTATTAATTTCATTTTAAAGTTACAGTGTTGTAAGATAATGACGACAAGGAAATTGTTATGATCAATTTGGGAATAAAATCGAATAACGGTTTAAACAATTTATTTTAAAATATTGTGTTAAAGTAACAAGTAAAGTGTAATTATGAAGGGTCATGAAAAATAAAACGAATTACATTATAATATGCATTTTTTTTTGCAAAATGCCCCTAATCCATTTTGCAATAATCCCACGTAATTTATAAAAATATTAATCACGTGAAACAATAAGATATGAATATTTTCAATAAAAATGGATTTATTTATAATACATAGGTATATAGCTTATGTTAGCTTACTGAATCGAATTAAAAGTCGTGGTACTCGTATAATGAGGTATAATCCATACTTCAAGTACAAGATAAATGCGAAAGTAACTCTGTCTGTATGTTACCTTTTCACGCCTAAACCGCTAAACCGATTTAGATGAAATTTGGCATGGGAATAGATTAGTACCCTGGGAAGGACATAGAATAGTTTGTATTCCGGAATTCCCACGGGATCGGGAATTACGCGGGACAAACCTCCCACGCGAACGAAGTCATGGGCAAAAGCTACTAATACATAAATAGTTGCGCGCTTTGACACTTCTTGCATACGGAACAGAAGTTATTTTAAACTAGCTTTTGCCCGCGACTCCGTCCGCGTGGAATAGTTACTTTGGGCTAACGTTAAATTTAACCCCGATTTTGAAGCATTCTTCATTGGTGCTCCGCTCCTATTGGCCTTAGCGTAATGATATATATAGCCTTTCTCTATAAATTGACTATTTAATTAAAAATATTTTTTCAATTCGAACCAGTAGTTCCTGAGATTATCGCGTTCAAACAAACAAACTCTTCAGCCTTATATTATTAGCATAGATAGCTGTTGCCCGCGACTTCGTCTACGTTTCCGTCGATTTTCGTAAAAAAAAGTAGCCTATGTCCTTCCTCACGGTTCAGTGATTATGATGTAACAGACAGATTAACTTTCGTAATTTAGTAGGGAAATATAATATGTCAATCTATAATAATGTTGAAAAATATCGCAATACCGAACCGCACAATATTATTGTTAATAGCTGTGCCCGCGACTCCGTCAGCGTGTAACTCCTTGTGTGTTATTAAGTTAATGTATTGGTAATATTGTTTAGATCACGTTCACATGAGGCTTAAGTACCTATAGAACGACAATACTTCAGCGCAAAGCTTCCGGGTAAACTATGTTGAAAGTTGACCCGTCCGGCACGTGAACATAAAGATTTCTAGAACTGCTAACCCGGGAAAGAGCGACGTACGTCTGACCATGCGAGAAACAACTGACACCGAGATCTACTCCAGCAACACGAAAAGTCTGCCCTTGAGCCTTATTAATTGTCATTGCATAACATTTAACAAACCGATACTGGGAATCGCGTTCTTTTAAATTGGAATGGAAAACTATTTGGTATTATGGGAATTCTGGGAATAAAGACGGCTTCTCCTGCACCGCAACCTGTTAAAATTTGAGCCTCGATTATATTTTGTTGCAACTGTGTTACTTTTAGCCGAGTTCCATGGCAAAGTTGTGGTGGTTTTAAATTTCGGAGCAGAATAATAATCAGAAAGCTTCAAACTGCTAAGCTATCGGGAGTTACACGTGTTATTGTGAGCCAACCATAAAAGATAGATATATGCTGTCGTGGGATATTTTTTATATAATTTTAAGGAGAACATTTCCGTCATAAATTATTTCTGTGTAACTTTAACCATTAAGGTTGCACACGCGACGGAAGCTTAAAAAATGGAGTAACTTCTCCCGTTTTCCCAACATTTCCCTTCACTGTTCTGCTCCTATTGATTGTAGCGTGATGAAAAGTATACTATAACCAGCTCAGGAGTATGAAAAATAATTGTACTAAGTTTCGTTAAAATCCGTCGAGTAGTTTTTGTTTCTATAACGGTTATACAGACAGACAGACAGACAGACAGACAGACAGACAAAAATTTTACTGATTGCTATTTTGGCATCAGTATCGATCCCTAATCACCCCCTGATAGTTATTTTGTAAATATATTTCATGTACAGAATTGACCTCTCTACAGATTTATTATAAGTATAGATAACTTGTTTTTTCGGCAATAAATACAGATACCATTTCGTCTGCGGGGTTTTTCAGAAGATTTCAATTGGACTTGTGTTTCTTTGATCGTAGTTAGGCTATTGCTTAACCACCGTCTCACCTGAACACATTAAGCATCATCTTCAACCACGTCGTCGCTTACTTACCCACATCGTAGTTAACATATTTCCGGGTGGAAAAATCATCAATTGACTTCTCTGAACTGAACTCACACTCCCTTACGCTCCGCCCAGTGCGGGCACTGGGTAGAGCAGAAGGGAGTGTCAGACTTCTACTGACTAAAAACCCACCCTGTTCCTACAGCTGCCCTTGCATTCCGGGGCCACGGTAACTCGTTAGAACATTCCCGCAACCCCGACAGGCAATAGCTCTATGGAGCTATAGAGCTATAGAGCTCCGTCACTAGTACTGACGTCTTGACTTAAAGTTATCAGGAAAAAAATATCCGACAGGGAATTCCACTCCTTAGCATTACGCAGAAAGTCTTCTATGCACCTTGTCTCTCCAAATACCGTTAAGGCAAAGAAACCAAGCAGCAAAACTTAGTGATCAACAAATTTGTAATGAAAAAACACATAAATGAAAGACACGTAGAATTCATCATCATTTTATTATGAAAATCAAATAAAAACGTCAACATTAAATTTTCCTGATATACCAGCTATAGAGGACAATAGTGAAAAGAACATGTAATTGTATCATGCACAATATTACTATGAAACACAATTATTTTATATTATAAGAACATTCATATTTATTGAGCAACTTTCTCGATAAAAAGAAATAATTTACTAAAATGATTCATCATTCAGGACGACTTTTGTTACTTTACGTACGTCATTTGATAAACCAAAATCTATTATTTTCTTCAAAACCACAATTACATATTTGTTGGCAATGTTAAGTTACTTGAAGGAGCTTTAGTTTATTAATGCAAAAGTAACACTCTGTATATCTGATACAGCGTGGACAGAACATCAACTCACAACCTTGTAATATAACCAAGAATCTAATATTATAAAGGGGTTCTAATTTTTTTATTTGGAAGCTGGCATATCGACCAGCCGCTATTTTGATATTTTTTAGAGGACACATAGACGAACAAAAAATGTCAAGTAACACGGAACCCTAAAGTGCCACGTTACCGAAATATTTGATGATACAATCAATACACATACATTTGACAACAACAATCGGAATTTTACAAAAAGGCGGCAGGTCGATATGACATCAGAATATGAACATCAGATGATATCAGATTGGAGCTATTCCCTATAATAGCTAAAAAAAAAAAACTCGAGAAAAAGATACTATGAACAAAAACTACAAAAATCGAATACTGAATAATCGATTTTTGTAATTGACGTCTCATCTAGCTAAATTAGCGTCAATAGCCTAAGATTAAGGATAAGGTGTCGGACTTGTGATCGAGAGGTCGCGGGTTCAACCCCGTCCATTACACGCCATGAACCCACTCCAGACACAAGCATATTAATTTAGCTTAGTTGGAAGGGTTGGTAATGTGAATTCTTACTAGATTATTAGTTCTTTAAAAAAAAGACTTGTAAGAGTGTTATTTGTAACGGATTTGCAAAAATAACTATTTCATATCTCGATTTTGTTGATACTTATTATCATTTCTGGAGTTTTTTTTTACTTATACTAAATATCAGGGTAAAAGGTTGTGTATCTCCAAACTCTTTCTGTAAAAAAACAACGGGTTTTTGTTTATTTATTTATCAAAACTTTATGCAAGACAAAATGTACAAAGACAAATACATTAAGTCTTAATGCCATAGGCATTCTCTACCAGTCAACCATGGCTGGTGAAGAGATAACGTGGCAGGTGCATAAAAAAATAAACTAAGTGGATACACTCAAAGTAAAAGTCTTATTATTATATATATACATGAATAACTAAAATAAACTTACATACATATTTATCATAATACATACCAAATTTATATAATATATTAATAAAAAATCATAGAAAGGGGGTTATGAAAACTCTGCTTCCACTACTTGTCTTGAAAATAACCCCGCAACTTTCTCTTAAACGCATATTGACTGGTGGCCGTCCTGATATCAAGAGGTAGTACATTCCTCAGAAGAATAGACTGTATATAAAAGGAAGAATTAATAAAATCAGAAGTATGAGAAGGACAGAGTAAGAAGAGATTATTGGAAGAGCGAAGATTTTTAGCGTGTGAAGAGCATAGAAATTGAAAATGAGAAATAAGGTAAGAGGTAGGGCTATGAAAGTTTAGCAAAGAGAAAAGCGTAGTCAAGGCGCGCAAACTTCTTCTCTGGCAAATGGGCTCGTACAAATCATTTGAGCTCGGCACTGCACATCGATACGTGGTCATATTTTTTTTAAATTGACTATGAACCGGATACAGCTATTAAGAATCCCATTGAGCTTATCCAGCAAGAACGCATTCAAGTCAAAATAGCACTCGCCACCGTAGTCGATTACAGGGAAAATTAAAGTCTGCACAAGCATTGTCTTGGTTTTCACAGGTAAAAGGTTTCTCAGACGATACAGGCATCGCAAAGTACCATTGACTCTTTGGCTGACACGGCAAACCTGACTGCCAGCCAAACACAGAGTCAAGATGCAAACCGATATCTTTAACGCTAGAGCTTATGGGGATGACAGTGCCATTGAAAATGATTGGAGGGAGCGAACTAGTTGCCACTCTACCGATCATACGTGAGCTTCCAATCACAATGGCTTGACACTTTGAGGGGCTTACAGACACCCCAAATCTATCAGACCAGTTTTTGATAACATTTAAATCTCGGTTTACATCTCCTACAGCGTCTGACAAACTTTCCACCCGCGTAGATGCATACAACTGCAGCTCATCAGCGTAAAGATGATACGAACACCTAAGACAGAGAGTTATAAAGTTTATGAAGATAGATGATAACAACGGAGAAAAAATACCACCTTGTGGGACACTAGTGTCCAGGTCACGCCAACTCGAAGAATTCTCATTAACACGAACCGACTGCTGATGTCCCCGAAGATAAAAAGAGAACCATTCCAGACACTCAGAAGATACCATGAGATGTGACAGGATAGATAGGAGAATATTATGACTGATGGCATTAAAAGCATTAGAGAAATCAATAAGCACCAAAATAGTAACCTTTGTCTTCTCCATCGCCTCTCTTATGTCCCCAGTCACTTTAAAGAGAGCGGAAGCCATATTGTGTTCTGGCCTAAATCCAGACTGGAATGGACTAACAAGATTGTTCCGGTGAACAAATCCAGAAAACTGTCTATGGACGCAGGCCACAAGTACTTTGGAGAGGAAAGGAAGAACGGAAATTGTGTAAAAATGGTTAAGTAAGGAGGTATTGGGTATTTTCGGAATTGGACGAACGTAAGCCATTCGCCACAGGGTAGGAAATTGCCCGGAATTAAGGGAGAAGTTGATAATGTGGGTAATGTAATGGTTCAATGATTCTGAAACAAAATTTGGGAATCAAAATGAGAGGTAGTTGTGTAGTGACGGTTGATATCATCGTGGACAATAGTCTTAGGAAATCCACATGACGTGGTCTGCCGACACCAAGAGTTCCGAGGAATTTCCAGATGTCAGCAGGAGAAGAAGACGATATGTTTTCGATAATGTGGCAGCGTTTTGCGTTGCGTATCATCTGATTACACCGTATTCTTGTGGCTTTGAAAAGATCCCTCTTTTCCATAGAGCGATCCTTTTTATATTTACGAAAGGCACAGTCCCTGCGCCTCATCGCCATACGAACCTCTGTTGTCATCCAAGGAGCAGGTGGGCGCCTAAGCTTTATTCTCCTGACAGGTGCGTGTCTATCATAGAGTGCAAGAACCGTCCTATTAAAACACACAGTTTATCATCTACAGTTGTTGCCGCTGCCAGCTGATCCCAATCAAGTTGAGACGCATCCTGGCGGAGCTATTTAACATCCATACGAGCAAAACAACGCGTGTGCAGAACTTTAGAGGACGGTTTGGGTGGTTGTAGGATATAAGAAAGGAAAATAAGGTTATGATGAGAAAATCCACGGGCAGGGCACTGGCCATGAGAGGAAACAAGGGAGGGATTGGAAGTTATGATTTAATCGAAGATTTTTTCATAATATTAAATAAATAAATCTGTCTATTTTACTTTCCGACACAGCATCCTATTTGGGCACAGGAATCCTCTCTATGGGAGGGATAATATTGTCTATTAGAAGTTCAAAAAATATTATACAGGGTGGGCCATGAATTAGTTAACATTTGAAAAAATCGTATAAAAAAAACCATTTAACATATTTTAGAAATCGTTTATTTACGAGAAAGCTAATTAGTTGTAATTTATTTTTTAAAAATTATTTCGTCTAAATGACCACCGTTTCGGTTTTTGCTCTCATCTAAGCGAGTCCTAAAGTTTTCGAATACTCTTCTGCAAAGAGACCGCGAGATCGCCGACATCTCTTCGATGATTTTTTCTTTAAGTTGACGCAGTGTATTCGGTTTGTCAATGTAGACACGACTCTTTAAATAACCCCATAAAAAGAAGTCTGCTGGTGATAGATCTGGACTTCTGGGTGGCCATGGGATGTCACCCCGTCTGGATATCAGCTTTTCCGGAAACATGTCTTTGACCACCGGCAAGGACTCGTTCGATGTGTGACACGTGGCTCCATCTTGAAACCATGTGTTACGATTATAGCCAGCAAATTCCAGTAGCATCGGTGCTAAGAACTCCCGTAACATTTTCACATACTCGGCAGAATTAACAGTAACTGAACGGCCTCGAGAATCTTCAAAAAAGTAAGGTCCGATGATTCCTTTTGCTGAAATTGCAGCCCGTATAGTTACCTTAGGAGAGTGAAGTGGCCTCTCATGTTTAGCTTTAGGATTTTCGCTGCTCCAATACCTGCAATTCTGTTTGTTTACATGTCCATTTAGGTGGAAATGGGCTTCGTCAGAGAATAAGATGTTGTGAAAATTACTGAATCGAGTTAACATTGTTTCGGCATATGACTTACCCAAATTTAAATCATTAGGGTTTAGTTCTTGCACTAGCTGGATCTTATATGGATGTAATTTCAAATCTAATTTCAAAATACGGTGTAATGATGTGCGGGATAATCCTAATTCAGCCGAACGTTTGCGTGTCGATAAATCTGGATCACGTCGAACAGAAGCGGAAACTTGCTGCACGTTCTCTTCGCTCCGAGAAGTCCGCGGGCCGCCGGTTTGTTTCACATTTAGTGTAGATCCCGTCTCTTCGAACTTCTTCACCCATTTCTTTATTAAAGGAGCACTTGGACACTGACTTAAGTCGTCTAAACCATATTCAACGCGAAATAAGCGTCTCACAGTAATGAGCGAAAAGTTGTTTAAATAAAACTGTTTCACGCAGTAAGCGCGTTGCGGCCCCGTGAAGCGATCCATTGCGACTAAATTTCCAAGAAGCGAGCTAGTGCCACCGCCCGCGCCCGCGCCCCGCGCGGCAATAGTTTGCGCGGTAAGTTACATTTAAATGTTAACTAATTCATGGCCCACCCTGTATAAGGATAGCGTAATAAAAAAATACATTTGATGGGATTTTAATAACATTGTTATAAAAAAGCTGCTTAGACATTTAATAATAAAATGTAGTTTTTATATTTATCACAAAGTCTTAATAACTTACTCTATATTTACAAAGCATTGATTAAAAATACGTAATAATTTACAACAATCAGTTTATTTACTCTTAATAATTCTCATGGATAATATATATTTTTAAAGATAACCCCTGCTTGATTAAACAAAAATTATTAATAATACAATTCGAGCCTCCCAAGCAATAACTCGGTAACTAATCGAAAAATCAAAATTTTACAGGAGAAAAGATTTACTGATTTTATCAAATATCTTTTCAACGAGTAGGACTATTGAAGTCATTGGTGTATTAAATGAAAGCTATTTTTACCCGGAATATGACTGTGACGTTAAAATGAAATTCCTTTTATTAAAAACCTGGTACTTAATTTATGAAAATAAATAATACTTAAAAAAAAACATAAAATATTACAGTAATAGTACTTACGGGGTTTTTGCAGTAATTTTATCACATAAAATATTTCGTAACATTATATTATGGACTTTTACGGTGTTAACTTTTTATCGTAGGGCTGATTCATAACGTGCTTTTACGGAGTTATTGTGGTAATATCCAATAATTTTAGAGACGGTATTGATAAATAACATAATCATTGAAATATTACGTACATTAATGAGCCAATACCAATCTTAAATAACATTGTTATTGTGTATTACGGAATACATATATTAAAATGAATTCAACAAAACTTCGTACTCACGTTTACTAAAAACTTCATGAAAATTATTTACGCCAATAACCCGGTAAACGCAACTTACCAAAATAATTTTCTTTTTGTAAAGTTCTATAACAGGTTATTTGCCGATATATATTTCTGTCTAAATTCTCAACAATAAACACGTGTGTTACAATATGTTTGTAAATATCATTAGGAAAAATTTAAAAAAAATTACTAAGGTGTATTCTAGTCCATAGATTTTTGACATAACATCATAAAACCCATAATAGCACATTACCGAGTTATTGCTTCAGAGGGTCGAATTATACTAACGCTAAAATGACTTCGAAGGCTTTGGACCCGCTTTTCAAACACCAAATCGCGGGTTAAAACCCTGACATTATCATTATAATATCGATTAAAATTATTTTGTCATTAAAATCATTACATTGAATCTAAAGTTAAATTATAACGGTGAACATGAAATAACCGTCTATGGATCCGATGTGAAAGTGCCGAGATTTTTTTATAGCCCGGAAAGTTCGTCATGCCGTTTCGCTCAGCTGTCATTAAAAGATCTATGACAGTCGTAACGGGAAATAAGGCAAATAAAAATGCGAATATTGGGTTACCCAGATATTTGGAGGACCTATAAGCACACGGTCCATGTAAAATACTAGCACTTAGATGGACCTGGTTAAGGGGGAAGCCGACACCAATATAATTATGACAAGATCGTTCAGATTTTGCGAAAAATGCTGACAATAATCTATATACTTGACAATTGCCAATCCAATAATGTTGTGTTCGTAACCATACTAATAAAATAAAATATTAGAAACATAATTTTTGAAATGTTTTCGACAAAGATGAAATAGCAGAAAATGAGATCTAAGCTCGACCTGTAGGAAAAACGTAACATTCAGAATATTAACTCTTGTACCGTTTCGTCGATGCACATATAAAGCTCATAATTTTTTATGCTATCGCCAATAAAATATAATTAAGAAGATATTAATCTTCTAATTGAGCACAATTATTTTAAAAATATACAGGTTGTGTTTATAAGGTGCGTGGTGATTTTAATATATATAGATATTTATAGAAAAAATAACTTCAACGAGCCAAACTAATTAGTTGTCATCAAATCTGTTAATAACTTATGCTACAATTGCCACGAAAAAAACTTACAATATCTTAGAATCGTTTAGCAGTTTTTGACGGTTGAGCTGTTTCTTTAAGTTGATTTATTTTTACAATGTTTTTACACTGAGTATACCTTTAAAATATTGCCACGCACTTTATAAACACTGCCTAAATATGTAATAAAGCATTAATATTATATCTCATCACATCACGCATTATTTTCTTTGAGAAAAAGTTTTTTCACACTCATAACAACTCTCTCTTTATTTACAGATTCATACATATTATTTATTTATATATGTAGTTTTTTAAAGCTAATATAATATATATGTGTAAATCAAGTATAAAAAAAAAACTATAACGGAAACTAAAATCACATAGTATTGGATTAAGACGATTTCAATATCGAGAAAAAGATGCGTAAAAGAGAATTTAAGTACGTAGTTTCCGGCTGTGTGTAAAGTGTGCGAGGTAAAACGGTGTTTTAGTCAGTACGAGTCTGACAGACCCCTTTGCCCGCCCCAGGGTAGGGGACACCCAAGACGATTACTCCATCGAAAAAAAATGGTCCGGCAGATCCCTGTGTAAAGTGTGAGCGGGAACACGGTGTGGTTTTAGACCCCTTTGCCCGCCCCAGGGTGGAGGACACCCAAGACGATTTCTCCATCGAAAAAAAAAAGGTGACAGAGACTCAAGGGCTGCGTTGAAGAGTATCAAAGTGCTCACCAGGTCCCGATGCAAATGTGCGAGGAAAGACTGGGACGTTTTAGTCAGTGCGGGTCTGACATACCCTTGACTAGCTCCAGGGAGCAGGAATATCCATGAGGATTGTAATTTTAAAAATAATAAAACAGTATCCAAGCTGTCGACCACAACATAATTTGGAATTAAGTAAGTATACTATGTGTATGTATATAATTTATTTCTCAAATCGAATAGTATAAGCAATATATACAAAAAATACGATATAATATGTATAAATGGAAATCGTTCATCAATTAAAACATTAATTCCCTTACAATAAATTTAAATTACACTTTTATATTAAAATACAACATTATTTACACGTAGTTAAAGTACAAATTCGAATGTCACATCTTAAGTGATAGATAAGTCACAACACACTAAGTAAAGCCTTACTTTCGAAAAATCGTTAACTATTGGTTAGTGAATTATTGATTCACAGTCTATGCAAAAATAATTATTACTTTTGACGTACAAGCGACGATAGTACAGCGTTTTCTTAGCGTTAAAAAATATAACTGTTTTAAAGTCCTAGTTTAATAAATATCTACAGAATATAACACAACATTGTTTTGCTTGCTGGTTTGTTTGGCACCAGATACATACAGTATCATAGAAAATGAAGGTGATGAGATATCGGAAACTTTGAATTTGTTAACTTAACATTAGCTTAAAAAAATGTGTACATATATGTTACTGTAAAACCCCGAATCACGGTACACCCTAAGATGTTCCGGTAAAACCTAAGATTTAGCAACTCTTAATGGTAAAAGTTCGAATAGTTCAGCGATTATCGTTCATTTTGAAATTTTACCACCACTAGGTCCCCAAGATACAGGCATAGCCTAGTTTGGGGATCATCTGAAATTTGTAAAGATTCTAACAATGGTCTCAATAAATTCTATTATATTCTATTCACTTGGCAAATCTTAGGATCTACCTCTAGGCATGGTATATGTTGAGAAAAACAAGTCGCAATAGCACTCCATGTTGCAACAAGTTATTTTTGTTTATTCTAATGACAATTGACTGTCTTTTTTCTATTTGTTAGTAAAATACCAAATAATAATATAAAAAACATTTTAACAAAAAATTACACCGACTTCCAAAAAACACTGCAAAGTGAAAAACAACTTTAATTTCGGAGGTCGGTGTCTTTGGTTTTGTATTTTAGTTTCTGGCGCCAACTTCCGAAATTAACGTTAGTTTTCACTTTGCAGTGTTTTTTGGAAGTCGGTGTAATTTTTCGCCAAATGGTGAATACTTAAATCACTATAGGTGTGCCTATAATGTTTGAAGAGTTCCCTCGATTTCTCCAAGACCCCATTATCAGATCCTGACTTGGTGACAATGGGACCACAAGGGAAGCACCAGCTTTTAAATACAAAAATAATCATCAAAATCGGTTTACCCAGTTGAAAGTTCTGAGGTAATAGACATAAAAATACAGTCGAATTGAGAACCTCCTTCTTTTTTTGAAGATGAAGAAGAAGAAGAAAATCATCGAATGACTTCTCCCGCTCTGGGTGGAGCGGAAGGGAGTGTCAAACTGCCTGCCTGAGCTGCCGTTAAGTTCCGGGACCGCGGTATATCGTTAGAACATTCCCTCGACCCCAGCAGGCAATGGGGCCCCATCACTAGTACTGACGACTCTTTGAGGAGTGCGTGGAACACTACGCGCCGCCGGCCAGGGCCTGGTCTTTACCAGATGGTAAGCTACCCCTGCTCACCGTCCGCAAGCCCGCGCCTACGGTGGCCGGATATCGGCTCGCAATTCCCGACGACCGGGGAATCTCCCGTGGCGGCCGGGGCGTGAGGAAGAGAATCGCTTCTCCTTCGCTCGTTCAGCCTCCTCCTTCGCTAGCATGACGGCTTCGCAGAAGGAGGCGACTGCATCCCATTCCCTCTCGCTTCGCACCATGGTCTGAACCAGAACCGGGCGAGGACCAGGAGTGGTCACCGCCGCCGAACGCATCTACGAGAACACTGCGAAGCTTCACCCAAGCGGGGCATACCTCCATTGTTTGCTCCACCGTATTCTCCAGGTGGTCCACACAATTACGACACACGGGCGTGTCCTCTCGCTAATGTTCAAGCTTATATGTAGTTAATTTAAATAAGTGATTAATAAGTATTCATTGTTTTATTTCCAAAACCAACACTTACCAGCCGTCACTGGTAAAACCTAGCATGTAGTATACTCTGATGGAATAAATTTACTCGTTTTTGTAAATCATTACATTTACCAACTCAAGTCGGTAAGTTCTAAGATTTGCTGTTAAAACTTAAGATTAACCAAAAAACGTGATTTTACAGTAACATATACGTTTTCTTACCCCGAAATTGCTCCATTTCATAAATCATAAATTTATTGCACATAAAAAGAAGATTGCAGTAAAGTAGTAAAATTGTGATGTTTTGTGAATTTTCTTCAAATAAACGTGCGCTAAGCGCTCCACGAGGCCATATTTATGACTATTTTCAAAACGCGAGGCGGTAATTAGACGATTATAAACCTAAGATATTTGCCGGATTGGCAAATCGCCAAGTCGAGCTGTAAATCATGCTAAAGCCAAGGAAAACGCTTGTCTGTAATGTAGCTTAAACATCAGTCTAAAATATGGTAAAAAGATCAAAACAATACTTCACAAAAAAAAAACGCTTATAGCGATAACAGCGCTAATTGTTACACCCTTAGTAGTTGTTAAGTCCTTATTTAATTCTGTTATAGTGTACAATTAAGAGTATATCTATCTATCTATCAAAGTGCACAGATAACATGAAATCTTTAACACAATATTTTATCAGTCACTAGTAGTCAGTTTGAACTCTTAATAGTAAAGCACTGCAGTCTAAAGGTCATCACTTCACTGTCCTTTACGGTCCAAAATGAACCATGTGTAAATTATCTAATGTGCACATTCGTATATCACTGATAAGCTGACACAGTCTTTTACTCATAAAGTGGCTGAGTTGGTCCATTGGACTTTGACAGCCCCGTTCTCGCCCACGTGATGCGGTACAGGAACTGGCTTCCTTCTTCTCCTGTTTCGATGACCTGAGAAAAAATATCATCTATTAATATCTCATAAAAAATGTTAAGGTCATACTTATGATAGTATACACATGAAATAATGATAATTATTTAGCAAATTGGTTATAAATATGAACTTTTACACGAAACTATTCTTTAATTTAAACTAGATGAGGCCGTTGTTTCCCAGCTGCCAACCTCGAGAAGAAACACCGAAACATACTTAGAGGTCAAAGTCTCTTTTGAAGTCCATACGATCCGTACTGATCATATGAGAACCATGTAAGTTAGTCTGAAACAGTGCAAGCTGTCTGTGGAACTTGTCAGCAATCACGAAGCTCATCTTAGAACTTTAAGGAGCTTGAACGACATTTCCAGACAGTGCGGTAATCTACACATAATATCCATTATGTTCCCAAATTACACTCACGTTAACAATCTATTTTGGGGAGAACACTTCCATCACTTCATGCTTGAAATAGGGTTGTATAAAAATACTAGTACTCTCGCGGGGCTTCGCTCCCGTGGATTCTATCACGGTAAAAACATAACTCTCCTTTTTTGCAGTCGGGTAAAAAGTAGCCTATAACCTTCCTCAAGCTTCAAGCTACTTCCATACCAAATTTCATCCAAATCCACCCAGTACTTTCGAAGATTAGCGCGTTCAAGCAAACAAACAAACAAACAAACAAACTAACAAACTTTTCCGCTTTATAATATTAGTATAGATTTATGAATACTCAAATAGTATAATATAATGTCCATGGAGTATTAATAGTTCCATGTTGACTATTGCGTTACATTAGCTTCCGCACGTGCAAATATTTGCGGGCGGGAAGGCGGTGCTGCCCACCACATTTAAGAATGAACAATTGGTTTTTGTCAGAATTAGTAGGTACTAAATACTGTCCAGAAACAATAATTTATTATTGCTTTCCGCAAACTAACATGTGATTCTGTATATTTTTGGACCTACGCCTACGGTTAGTTTTACTTTCTATATCTGTAATGGAGAACCTCGTGGCTAAATAATAATACCTAACCTAACCTAGTGTCTCAGAAAACGATGGTTGACGTCATTTTTGCATATTATTTGAAAGTCATTATGGGTAGTCATCAATTGCTGCAGTGAGCAATGGGCAGGACACACAGGACAGGCCATCAAGTGAGCCGTGATTTGTACAACACCACATTTGAACTAGACAGGATTGGTTTTAACAAGCACGTTGTGCTATCTAAGCAAAATAGGTAATTTAAGGAAAGTTATGCTGTAAGTGCATAAACCGAGCGGATAGGTTTGTATATCGACGGTTAAAAGGTAATTAGGGTATAAGCGACAAAAATCAAATTGTTCAGAAGAGCAGTTTAAAGTTTGGAAATGGACATAATTTTCTACAAAACGCAGTTTTTTGCTTGGGCATAAGTGACAAAAAGTCATCACAGAGCAATGGGAGTTAGCGCATTCGAAAGAGTGGAAAATTTTAAGAAGAATGGCTTTCATAAGTCAATTTCAACCAAAATGTCGCTTATGCCCAATTACCTTTTAACCGTCGATATCATGATGATTGGTAATCACCCGTGTTTCTTCATGTATTTTGTATACCCACATTCTTCGCAAAATAACTTATTTGATTTGATTTGATTCTTTGAAAGTATCTTGGAAATTATTAGAAACTTAAGCTAGTTCATAAACTAGCTTAAGCGTAACACGCGCTTAGAAAAAATATTTTATAGGTATTATTGAACTTGTCAACGTGAACTTCATTTAAAAATAAAATGTCTGAGACATTCGCTTATGTGCCTTAAGGGACTGACATGTTACTTAAAAGAATTTGAAATAAACTAAAAACTAACTGCAGTTAAACCAATATAAAAATATTTTTACTAGACCTTTCTTTTGTAACTTGACATGTGAATATTGTAAACTATATGAAAGTGTCACAAAGTGGATTTTATTTCTAAAGTTATGTGTTACGCGGGCATAAAAACGACATTTACGACAAACATCGGGCTTATTTTTATGAAATATTCGCACTCAAAACGAAAATTTGTTTGTGAAAACTAAATTATGTTTAGTCATGTGTAGTGTATGTGTAGTTCACAAATTTTTATTTTAAATTCAATGTGATTCTGTATATTTTTAGACCTGCGCCTATGGCTAGTTTTTCATTCTACCTATATCTGTAATGTAGGCAAATGCCGGCTGCCTTTTTTACATATTTTAAAGTCGTTATGGGCAGTTAGAAGCAACTCTCTGTCTCACGTTCCAGCCACCGCGGGAGACGCCCCAGGCATTGGGGATCTCGAGCCGATCTCCGGCCACCGTAGGTGCGGGCTTGCGGACGGCAAGCAGGGGTAGCTCACCGTCCGGTCCTTACCAGGCCTGGGTTGGCGGCACGTCGTGTTGCAGCACCAGTGATGGGGCCCCATAAGGCCATTGCCTGCTGGGGTTGCGGGAATGTTCTAACGAGATACCGCGGCCCCGGAACTTAAGGGCAGCTGAAGGAACAGGGTACGTTCTTATTCAGTAGAAGTCTGACACTCCCTTCCACTCCACCCAGAGCGGGAAAAGTCATTTGATGATTTTACCACTCATTTAAAAAAAAAACTTATTAATCTTTGAGGTGACTATCTTAGCACGTCAATATTCCCCAGTGTCTCAGAAAACAATGGTTGACGTTAAACCATCGATGCCGGCTGTCATTTTTACTTATTTGAAAGTCGTTATAGGTAATTAGAAGCTAGAAAATCTGATCTGAATCTTGCCAAAGGGTATCGTATTGGTGCTACTGGGTTATCGAGGTAGTCAGATAGTGAAATACTAACACTCAGCTGCATCCAGTTTGGCTGGAAGCCGATCCCAACAGTTAGGAAAATACCAAGAAAATGACGTCATTTATGCCAGCATAAATGACATCATCCGTCGGGCTCTTGTCACCGCTGGAGTACCATCTGTTTTAGAACCCAACGGCTTGGCACGAGACGATGGGACGAGACCAGACGGGATGACTATAATGCCTTGGAAGTTGGGTAGGCCTTTGGTGTGGGATACTACTTGTGTTGTCACCCTTGCGCCATCCCGTCTTCTCAGTACGGCGGGCTGTGCTGGGGCGGCAGCTGCAGGTGCAGAAAATCTCAAACAGCGCAAATACAACAACCTAATTAGGTGCTATATATTTGAGCCGTTTGGGGTTGAAACGTTAGGACCATGGGGTCCGAATGCGCATCGACTCTAGTAACATCGGCAAACGATTTGTCGACTCCACAAGGGACCAGAGGGCTGGCCTTTTCTTTGGACAGAGAATCAGCATTGCCATTGATAGCGATGTTGACGAATTTTTGTATGCCCTATAATTCCTTTTTATTTTCGCTTGTATATACTTTATTTGAATAAATAACAGTTCGAAAACAAAAAAATAAAATGATGCCGATGATTCGTAATGGCGGCCAACCAGCAAAATATAACACGGGACTTGATTACAAAATTTATTTGTCGATGACTCAGAGCTCATATATGTTCTATAGTCCAGTCTATAAGGATGATTCGGAGGATTTGCTTATTTGTTTACTTAACGTGTCGATATCAGTCTAAACGGACTTGACCCAGGATTGGGCAACGAATTTGGCACCGTGGGAAGCGTTCATCAGTTACTGCAGGATAGGACATCAAGTGAGCCATGATTTGTAGAACAGCACCACTTTTGAACTGTAATGTTGTGGGTTAAGGCGGATCTTAAATAAAACCTGGTTATAAGTCACAACAAGTTATTATTGGTATAGGTGGTATTAAGAACATGAATTACGTTTATCTAAAAGATAAGTCAGTACAATATGGTTCAACTTCAAACAGTGTGACTAGACAAGATGGCGTCCCCGGGCGTCACCCTGTGTGTAAAGGCGTCTACACACTTTAGTATAAAGATGTATTCACACTATGTTGTCTATGACTAATGACTACTTGTTACACGTTCCTTTTTTTTAAGTTAATTTTACAATTAAAAATAAACTAATCAATCAGCATACCTAGCTGGGGGCCTGACCTGTCTACCACATCGAGTTGTTTTTATTCCATCGTCCCGAACAGCGACAGTATCTCTATCACTTTCTAATGTTACAGGCGGTGGTGCTTGTGATGGAGGAGAGACAGGAATTGGTTGTGTCACTGGAACCAAATGTTGTCTATTTCTTCTATATGTACCTTCCGACGTCTCAACTATATATGATCTTGGCTCTTCAGAATATTTCAGTATTCTTCCAGGAATCCAATTTTTATTAGGGTCTTTCTTGATCATAACATCATCTCCTTCCTCTAACAAAGGTAATTCTTTTGTTTTTCTATCATAATATAATTTCTGTTTTTCTTTTTCAGTTGCTTTCAACTTCATGTATTCTTCAACTGGAACGGCTTTAGGCTGCAGATGATGTAATGCAGTTGGTAACTGCGTTCTCAGTTGACGTGACATCAGTAACTTGGATGGTGATGGCAATTTACCTCTTGGTGTAGTTCTGTATTGAAGTAATGCTAAGTAGGGATCAGTATTTGTCTCTTGGCATTTAGATAAAATTCTTTTAATTATTTTAACTCCAGATTCTACTAATCCATTAGACCGTGGCAAATATGGGCTAGAAGTTGTATGCTGAATGGACCAATCTTGAAGAAATTTTTGAAATTCAATGGAGTTGAATGGTGGTCCGTTATCGGACATGCATTCCAGAGGTATTCCATGGCGGCTAAAAACTGATTTTAATATTTCAATTAAAGTTTTTGCATTAGTGCTATGCATTTTTGCAATTTCTATATAATTAGAATAATAATCTTCAATGACAACATATGTTTGTCCTTTATAATCTAAGAAATCAATGCCAACTTTCTCCCATGGGAATGTAGTAACTTCATGTGACATTAATGGTTCTGGAGGATTTGCATTTCGGTGTGACAGGCATGCAGTACAACTTTCTACCAAGTTTCCTATGTTATGTGACATTAAAGGCCAAAATACATTTCCTCTTGCAAAATTCTTTGACTTCTCTACTCCTTGGTGACCACTATGAATAATTTTCAAGATATTCTTCCTGAGATCAGTAGGTATAGTAAGACTACTACCTTTAAAAACTAGATCTCCTTCGGTATGTATCTCATGTCGATAGTTCCAGTATGGGTGTGTCATCAAATGTGCTTGCGACTTGGTTGCAGGCCATCCTTCTTTACAGTACTTCTGCAGCAACTGCATGGTTTCATCACTGCTAGTACCTTGGACAAGCCATTTCACTTTATCTGCTGAAACAGGTAAGTTTTTTATAAGCATATTAACATGGATAATCATTTCTTCATCCATTGTGTCTTCATTTGTTTCAGGTAAGGCGGCTCTTGACAGTGTATCAGCAATAAACATCTGAGATCCAGGTTTGTATTCAACTCTAAGATCATAAGCTTGTAATTTCATCATCATCCTCTGTAGACGGGTAGGTACCTCTGCTAAAGGTTTTTTAAACAATGTGATCAATGGACGATGATCTGTTTCTACCATGACAACTTGACCATAAAGATATTGGTGTAATCTAGTACAGCCAAAGACAATGGCATATAATTTTTTCTCTATTTGAGCCATCCTTTCTTGACTTGATGTTAAAGTTTTAGATGCATAGCAGACAGGATGTTCATTTTGTAATAAAACAGCTCCGACAGCAGACTTGCTTGCATCTACAGACAGGACTATAGGTTTTTTAACATCAAAATGTGCTAAGACAGGTGCTTGACAGATAATATCTTTAAGACGACAAAATACTGCATCATGACATGGATTCCATTGCCATTGACTTGACTTTTTTAGTAACTCTCTAAGAGATTCTGTTTCTGATGCTAGATTTTGAATAAATGGACCAAGATAATTCAATAAGCCTAGAAAGCGTTGAAGATCTTTGACACATGTTGGAGTAGGCATCTCTTTGATAGCACGAATTTTCTCGGGGTCAGGAGATATTCCATTTCTAGAAAAGATGTGACCTAAATACTTAACCTGATTGTCACCAAAAATACATTTATTTTTGTTAAACTTGATGTTGACTTCCTTCGCTCTCTTAAAAACATTTTCCAACCTGACATTATGTTCTTGTAGAGTAGGTGCATGAACTAAAATATCATCACAGTATACTAAGGTACCAGGTAAGTCTCCGAATGTTTCTGTCATAATTCTATGAAAATGTTCTGGCGCACAACTTATACCATAAGGCATACGTTTGAAACGGTACCTTCCAAAAGGTGTATTGAATGTACAAAGCTTAGAACTCTCCTCGTCTAGCTGAATCATCCAGAAGCCACTGCTGGCATCCAGGGTTGAGAATACTGTAGAGCCGGCTAAGTTGGCTCTTACCATCTCTAAGGTAGGTATAGGATAGTGTGACCTTTTTATAGCCTGATTCAAATTTCTTGGGTCCAGGCAGACTCTGAGTTGCCCATTCTTCTTTTCTACTAGTAAAAGAGAACTCACCCAAGCTGTTGGTTCAGTCACTTTGACTATGACATCCAATTCCTCCATATCTCTCAATTCCTTTTTCAGCCTGTCGTGAAGTGCAAAAGGAACCTTGCGTGGTGCATCCACCTTGGCAGGTATGTCCGGGTTGACAGTGATATGCAGCTCACCAGGTAGACAGCCCAAGCCCACAAACAATGAACTAAAATTAGACAATAAGACATTCATTTGACAAACATTTTCACTTAATTGTGTGACTTGACTTTGTACATTATAGACTCTTTTTATCATGCCTAACTCACTACAGGTATCTCTGCCTATTACAGTAGGAGCGGACACATCGGCTATGATAAACATAATATTATGACATATTGACTTTTGTTGTAGAACAAAATTACATTTTATTAGACATTGTCCTATGATCTTAACATTATTACCACTGAATGATGTTAGTTTAGACTGACAGGGTGTTAATATAGTTATAGGTAAGTTTAATGATTTGAAGGTAAGTAAAGACATGACATTAGCATCACTACCAGTGTCTAATAAACATTTAAAATTTACATTATTTGCTTGTATCAAGACTGACCACTCACCTGAGTTTTTTGACATATTACCTTTCAAATGACCAATAAAAAATTGTGTATCAGGAGATTCTTCTTCCTTATCTATTAAATTTATCTTTTTCTTAAAACACATTTTAGCATAATGACCAACTTTTTGACATATTCTACATTGTACATTACTTGCAGGACATTTAAATCTATGAACTTGACCACATCTAGTACAGGCTGACACTGCTGACTTTGCTGATGATGACTGCTGATGCTTTGTAGATTGTGACTTCAATGTTGCTGACTGTGCTGACTTTGACTCATGACGATTTGCAGACTGTTGCTGGTTGCGGCTTGATGACTGACGTTGACTGCGATTTAACGACTGATGCTGAGACAACTGCATAACAGCACTGCTTGACTCTAACTGTTGTGCTCTTTTCTGTGACATATCTAAAGTCTTGGCAATAGATATTGCTTTATCTAGATCCAACTTGTCTTCTGTTAACAATTTCTCTTGTATGCTTTTGTACTTTGGGTGCATATTACAAACAAAAATATCCATAATTAGACGATCTCTAAGTTCTTTGAATTCACAAGAAGCACTTCTCTGCCGTAGTATTGTTACAAATTCATCTAGTGTCTGGTTCTCTTCTTGTTTGTAAGTAAAGAAATTGTGACTTTCTATCATTAAGTTCACTTTAGGGATGAAGTGATTATCAAAGCATTCAATCACTTTTTCGTATTTGACATTATCTTCATCCAGGCCAAATGTATTGAAGATTTCTAACGCCGCGCCTCCAATGAAGTGCAGGAAGACATTCACTTTCCTGTCTTCAGATTCTTGACTAATGCCACTTGCTTTCATGAATATTTTAAACTGTTGTTTCCACTTTTTCCAATTGTGGCCAACACTTCCATCCACTTTTAAGGGTGACATGCTTCCGTTGATGGATACATTTCTCGTCATGGATCCTGCGCTTGAGGCGGCGGTTGGTTTTTCATCGGTCGACATTTTACAGTTTATGCCTCTCCACTTCTGACACCATGTAATGTTGTGGGTTAAGGCGGATCTTAAATAAAACCTGGTTATAAGTCACAACAAGTTATTATTGGTATAGGTGGTATTAAGAACATGAATTACGTTTATCTAAAAGATAAGTCAGTACAATATGGTTCAACTTCAAACAGTGTGACTAGACAAGATGGCGTCCCCGGGCGTCACCCTGTGTGTAAAGGCGTCTACACACTTTAGTATAAAGATGTATTCACACTATGTTGTCTATGACTAATGACTACTTGTTACATGATCTAGACAGGATTTATTTATTTTCTTCTGCTGAGTCAAATCCATCCAAAGGTTGTCTTATTGTAACACCCTTTGTAGTTTTTAAGTCCTCATTTAATTTTGTTATGGTGTACAATAAAGAGTATATCTATCTATCTATTTACTATTGTTGTTTCCAATTAATATAATTTTACTGAAAAGACTCCGAAAATATTGTATCTGGGAGGATGGTTATGCTATAACTGTTTAAACTATTTAGATAGGTTTGTATATCATGATGATTGGTAATCGCCTATGATTCTTAAAATAACATATTTTTTTACTTAGTATGTAGTAATTTTAACTACGGAAACTTGGCGGCTATATTCGGTTGTATGTGAGTAATACTACCCAACCAAAACTCCTGTTTAAGAAGAAAGTTTCAAGAGATTTTCATTGCATTATATTATATCTAGTATAATTTAAAAAAAAATGAGTGTGGCACTCGGGGACTGCCGTGGTAAAGCTATTGCATAGCATTTTTTATCAAATTATGCAAATATAATTATTTATTTATTTTGTTTATGCAGTATTTTTTTTTCTTTGATATTAATTCAAGTTACACTTTTGAGCGTGGTGACCGATAAGAAAACATTTTTTTTTCTTTTATTGAATAAATGAGAAGTTAATATTGTTTAAAATATTTCTATTATCTTACTTACTTAACATGTAGGTTATTCAGGAATTTTTATCATTGAAACTATAGGTTTATTAGCAGCTAGTCTACACGAATACGTCTAGTCGCACGTACACAAACACCGTGCCGAAGTCTGCCGAACTGAAACGACGTTAGACGATGCACGGCTTTCAACGCCGCACAGCTGTGCCGGTCGGACTGGGAGGTGTTAGGTTTATTTTCGTTACGGAATTTCTTGATTCGGTCGCCGCGCTCAAAGCCCGCGATAAAAGCTATGCAATAGCTTAAAACATGGGTATATTTGTTCATAAATTACTAATTTACGAGTTCTCAGAAAAGTAAGTAATGTTAACTATCCAGAGTGGGGGAGAGTTATCACAATTAGCGGTTTTTGTGTTTGTTTTGTGAGTTAAATAACTTACAAAATAACTAATAAAGTTCAACGACTCGAAAAATACCCAATTTAGTTCCAAAGTTGAAAAGAACCTAATTTAGTCCCGAAGTTATCGCGGTCATAATTGTTGCAAATTAGTTCGTACACGCACAATCGCACATTCCGACACGTTATAAATATTTTTACGTCCCACTCAAAGTACTGTAGCGTAGGCGTAAGGAATAGGTTAGTAAATCTCGTTTATGACCGTTTAAGAACATAGAACTTACATGAAGTGGTTTTACGAGCTATTTTATTATGCTATTTCGGTTGGAAGTTACTAACGTTAGTAGGAAACTAACGTTCAAAGACTGGCAAGAATAGATATATTTATTCTATAATTAACATGGAATTGTACTCGGTATATTTTCAAGAAGTTATTTCAAGTTTAACGTTTAAGTTTAAATAAAAAACTTTATTATAAAGTCATTTAATCCTTACAACTAAATAAGGTTCATAATTTTTTCAAGAAGTTTGAGTTAAACAGGTGTAACTGAGGGCGTGGGTCTTGGAGCTTGGAGAGAAGATCGTGGCTAAATACCATCCATACTAATATTATAAATGCGAAAGTAACTCTGTCTGTCTGTTTGTTACCTTTTCACGCCCAAACCGCTGAACCGATTTAGATGAAATTTGGCATGGGAATAGTTTAGGAACCTGGGAAGGACATAGAATAGTTTTTATCCCGAAATTCCCACGGGATCAGGATTTACGCGGAAAATGCCTCCCACGCGAACAAAGTGGCGGGCAGAAGCTAGTTGAAATATAAAAAACAATATCTATGCTAAATACCAACAGCTGCAAAGGTCGATCTTTAAGGATAAGCAGCACTGACCGAGGTCGGTCTGAGGAACAGTAACCATCTGACCAAGACAAACGGCGATGCGCCATTGGTACATGGTGGAAATCCCTCCTATACGCACTAAAGATGGGCAAAAAATAACGTCACGACAAAAATAACGTTGTTATCTTGCTCCTCAAGTGATTACTGTGACTGATCATGAAGGAACAACGTTCCAAAATAACAGTGGTGAAATAACACAGACACTACAATCACTACAGTGACACGAGACACTACAGTGACCGAGTCACGTCAGTGACCGAGTCACGACATCGACATGGAACGAGTCACGACATGGAACGAGTCACGACATGGAACGAAATCTAACGAACGATGTAATACGCACAATCGGGCATTTTCGGATAACCCAGGAGTGAGATAGCGAATGATTCCGTATTTCTGGCTCGTTCCCTCGCGCCTTGAATACTAATTTGCTCAAACTAATAAAATTAAATTCTTATGTTTATATTATACAAATAAGATTTTTGTAGACTTGAGCATATCACTACGCAAAAAAAAAATATTATAGCCCTTTTTATATAATTCTGAAACTTGTCGTGAACTTGTGATAATTAAATTATTTGTTATTTGAACCAATAGTAAAAACTTGTGTAAAACATGCTTTTAAAAATATATCTGGCTACGTTTCGAAAAAATATTTTGAAAAAAAAAGTAAATATAAATGTTAAATAAATACATATCATAGTTATTCAAAAGAATTTCCGACATTCCTAAGCCTGTAAAACTGTGACTGTCGTTCCTGTTACAAAAATCAGAGTGAACGTTGTTGGGATCAAATATCTACGGAATCATATTTCGTAACGTGAGTGACCGCAGTGACAAAGTTACGTTGATTTGTCACTGTGACTTTTATGGAACAGGAACGACAGTGACAGTGATAGAAAAGTAACGGTTTCGCCCACCGCTAATACGCACTAAACGTTTTGAGAATACCTTCATTATGCGTACGGCTAAGGAGTGGAATTCCCTTCAGGAGTCTGTGTTTCCCGATAGCTATAACTAGGGGTCTTTAAGTCAAGAGTGAATAGGTATATGTTTTAATACCAACTTTTTTTTCATTTACTGAACTAGCAATGTGGGTAGAATCTACATTACTAGCAATCTTATTAACCCCTCCAACAAAACTAAAAATGCTTGTGTCTGGAGTAGGTTCACGACAACATTGTAATCGGGTTCGAACCTGCTACCCATTAGGGTATTAATAATAATAAAAGTCATTTATTTCTCCTCGCATAATAAGACAAACATAACATATTAAGTCACATAAGATAAATGGGGGTACATAAATCATGCTTATACTTAAATATGTGAGGAGCTGGTGTCTGAATTAGGCGTGATGCCTGTACTACAGATCACCAGGTCCCCACCCCACAGTATAACAAGTTCATTAATGTGAATGGTTATGTTTCTTTCTTAGTAACAAACAACTAAATAAAATAAAACAGAAAAAATAAGTTAAGTTAAAAAGACTAATACTAAAAGACTAAAACAGGCAAAACAGGCAAAAAAAATAAACATAAAAATGATAATAGCCGTTTTTTGTAGGCCTGGTTTATGAGCCATGACTTATATTGCTTAGTGGGTGTGGTATGTGTTTACGTATACATATGTATGTGTTAATGTGTGCATGTTTGTTAGTGCATGTGTGTGTGTGTCTGAAGAAGATTTGTTTGAGGACATTTCTAGAAGCTCTAGGTAACTTTTAGGTAAGGGTGCTCCATCTTCGACCACATCATCACTTACCATCAGGTGAGATGGTGGTCATACGCGAACCTATTATCAATAAACAAAAAAGAACCCTAACATACCGAGATTCCGTTTAGCTGTTGAGCACGGCTGTCACTAGTACATCTGTGACAGTCGTTACGGATCAGAAGCCTGAAAATCTGACCCTGATCTTGCCAGAGGGTATCGTGTTACCCAGTTACTGGGTTGTAGAGGTCAGATAGGCAGACACTCCATGTAAAACACTAATACTCAGCTGCCATCCGTCTAGACTGAAAGCTGACTCCAACATAGCTGGTAAATGGCTAAGCGGATGAATATGAACTGGGAGCGTGGGTCAACGATATCGCAAGAGCTCGATCGAGCTCACGAAACAGTAAGAACCAGGCCTTTTTTTTTTGTTAAATCATCCAATGACTGCCTCCCGACCTGGGCGAAGCGGGAGGATGTTCAGACTTTTACTGACTAAAACCCATCCGTGTTCCATCATATGCTCTTCGTGTTCCGAGGCCGCGGTAACTCTTTTGAATAAATCCGCAACAACGACCAGGCTTAAGGTCCGAAGGCACGTCCTGTTCCACGCGCGCCTCTAAAAGCAGTCAGCAGTTTTCACGGAACCCGGTAGGGCTGCTTGCTGGGGTAGCAGAAATGTTCTTAAGTGATAACTTTGCGGTAACCTACGGTATCCCGCAGTCCTGGAGCGCAAGAGAAATTGAAGCAACAGTGTGCTGTGTGGCAGACAATAGAAAGCTCCTTTCCGCTCTACTCAGCACAGGACATAGTCAATTGATGATCGTTCCCCCGAAAATGGGTGGGAGAACTCAAAACAGGTCAATTTAACCATACGTGGGTATGTTTGAGTATTTGTGATTTTAATAAACCGAAATATTGTAACTAATGAGCGACGAAATTATAAAGCTTTAAACTAAAATCCTACAGGTAAGTCTATAACGCTCATACAGCTGCTATGGAAACAGCGTGTTCGCGGAAGAGACATTTTATTTTTCCGTCAGCCTTTAAAGCGACAGTGAATAGGCATTTTCTGGGCTCGCTCGTTCGATCGTAGACCTCATCTTACACTTACCATCAGGTGTGATGGAGGTCGAGAGCGAGCTCATACGTAATTTAAAAAAAAACCTGGTTTGCTTTTCGATCTATTTCTAATCTATTTGCACTCATAATAAACTGGTCGTATAGTGAATATTTTTGTCACATATATTTTATATTATTAGGTCGCACGTATTGTCCTGGTTACAAAAAGTATAAGATACAAATTTCTGTAACGTTTATAAAGGTGTACGTTCAATTGTGTTGAAAGTTCGTGAATTGTATTGTTGTACCATGGAGTCTAAGATTACTCTTAGACTCCATGGTCACCGAAGTATTTCCGCACTTTTAAATTCTTACTTATTCCTATTACGCTTTATATTACACAGTTCTTTAGTACTATTAAAAAATAAAGTTTCTTAACAACATAAACATAACAAAAGAAAATAAAATACTTGGAAAGTATTAGAAACTTAAGTTAGTAAATGAAACCCAATCATGTATAACAACACCCGCGTAGAAAAAATATTTCACAGGAATTTCAGAACTTTTAAACATGTATTTCATTAAACAATTTAAATGTCTGAGGTAGTCGATTTAAGGGACTGACATGGTACTTAAAAGGATTTTAAATTAAACTACAAACTAACTGCAACTGCTATTTAATTAATCTTTTATTTCAGACCTTAGTTACATATGGGTTAGTACTTATACAAACAAATCTTAGAATAGTTAGTGTTTTTACGAGAACTTTCTTATATAACATGTGAATATTGTAAATTATATCAAGGTGACACAAAATGAACTTTATTTATAAAGTTACGTGTAACGCAGGAATAAAAACGACATTTACGACAAACATCGGGCTTATTTTTATGAAATATTCGCCCTCAAAACGAAAATTTGTTTGTGATAACTAAATTATGTTTAGTGTACACAACTTTTCATTTTAAATTCAGAGAATATTGTAGAGTTTTGCTTTTGTTTAAACTTTGGGTTGTTCTGGCGTTAAGCGCGACTCTGTTTATCTCCTTCATGTTCTGTCTCGTTGCCGGCTATAGTTGTTTTAAGAAATTTAATAAAATTTGGGATGGGAATAGTTTAGGACCCTAGAAAGGACTGAGGATAGTTTTTATTCCGATATAAGGTTCCCGTGGGATCAGATCAAGAATTATAGACAAAGTGTAAATTAACGCGGACGAAACCGTGGGAAAAAGCTGTATATATAAATAAGATCAAAATTTTAGTATTGATTAGCCTATTGACTGTAGAGTATAAAGGAACCGAACGAGAATTTGTGAAATGAAGAATATTATGCTTATAACATAGTGAAAACGGACAGGTTTCTTGGAATTATATAGAGACTCGGATAAAAAGCATAATTATTTCCAAGAAAAAGTGAATACCGAGTTAATGGTCCATTAACATACAAAAATAGAAAAACTAGGATACGTTGAGAGTAATAGAGCGTCTAGGGAATCATCAACTGCTAAGCGTTTTCCCAACTATATTGGTATCAGCTTACAGTCCAACTGGATGCTACTGAGTACTAGAGTTCTTCATGGAGAGACTCAATCTGGCCTCCGCTACTCAATAGCTGGGTAACACCCCTTGGCCATTGATGTCAAAATTTTTGGCTTCTGACTACCCGTAACGACTGTGAAAGATGTACATTATGGCATTTATTTATTAAGCAATTGCATAGCTTTTATCGCGGGCTTTGAGCGCGGCGACCGAATCAAGAAATTCCGTAACGAAAACAAACCTAACACTCCCACTCCGACCGGCACAGCGGTGCGGCGTTGAAAGCCGTGCATCGTCTAACGTCGTTTCAGTTCGGCAGACTTCGGCACGGTGTTTGTGTGCGTGCGACTAGACGTATGTGTGTAGACTAGCTGCTAACTGTTCATAACTGAGTTCACGAGTGAGTTCCAGCCCTCGACTAGTTGAAACTTAACGTGTATTTATATGGTACGACTGTATGAAGCTCGCACGGATCGAGACGAGCTGCTCCGAAATCGCGTAACTTGAATTAATATCAAAGAAAAAAAAAACTGCATAAATAAAATAAATAAATAATTATAATTGCATAAGTTGATAAAAAATGCTATGCAATAGCTTTACCGCGGCAGTGCCCGAGTGTTATATACTTTATTGTACATCTTACAATACACTTAAGGATACAAATAACAAAACTAGTGTACAATGGGCGGTCTTATCGCACAGGGCAATCTCTTACAGACAACCTTTGGATGGACAGAAATTAAAGGAGATAGATTTAGGGCTGTCAGTGTACAACATAAATGATACTAATAATACTTTTAAACATAATAATATAAAATATATACCACAAAATATAATATACAAATATATACTAATACATATCAAATTCATAATAGAGAAAGGAGGGGGAAAAAATTATAATGAGAGGTAATGCTCCTACACCATTCTTTTGAACGTAGATAATGTTTGAGCACGCCTCACATTTATGGGTAATGCATTCCACAGACGGGCCGCTTGTATAGTGAAAGATTTATCGAAGAAAGAATTTGAATGCATACGGATACTTAACTCTGAATTTTCCGATGATGGAAGGAGGGGTCCAAGGACTTTGAATGTGTGTCACAGAGAAACCAAAAGCGGTCTTTAAGATAAAAAGGATTTAATAGCACATTATTTAGCCACGAGTGAGAGAGAAAAATAATTTTGAATGGCGTTTATGTAAGTACCTGTGTGATAGGTCGCGTGACCACCGGCGCGGGAAGCGCGGGGTGCACGCCGCTTCCCAGAGCAGTGCTGTGTGAACCGCTGCTAAACACAATCCTCACCTTCCAGTCCATCCAGCTCTAGAACAAAATAACATAGTTATTGACGAAAAGAAAAAGAAAAGGACATACACACATACAGGTGAAAATCGGTTTACAATAATTGTAAACCGATTTTCACCTGTATCTCGAAAACTACTTTTTGTGGGTTGGTTCTAGTTTGAATAACTACGTCCAATTGACGGTGAAGTTGCTAAATAAAAAACTTGGCCAAGTGCGAGTCGGACTCACCCATGAAGGGTTCCGTAACCTAATGAATTTGTTTTTCATAGTGTTTGTATGAAATACTAAGTTATATTTGCGGTTTTAAAAAAAATGTGCTATATCTCAAAAACTGCTAACCCGATTTCGTTCAAACCCAGTTTAGTTAAAAGTTTTCATTACGATCTACAGCATATATTTTATTGTGGATTTATCACTCCATTATTATAAAAGTTAGGAATTTAGCGGTTAGGGTTCCGTAGCCCTAACTGCTAAATTAAGCTTCTAAGTTTTTTTTTTTATTTATTACGAATGAGCCCGCTCTAGACCCCAATCACCCCTGATGGTAAGTGTTAGATGAGGTCTACGATGGAACGAGCGAGCCCAGAAGATGCTTGTTCACTCTTGCTTTAAAGGCTGACGGATCATATGTAGCATGGAATACAGAAGCCCACCAGCAGAAGAGCGTGGCCCACTCACCATATCTAGACACAACTTAAAATTAAACACACATATCGCTACAACAGCAATGCCACCCAACTTGCAGACAATGACGCTACTTAGAAGTTAGAAAGCATATTCCTAAGCTAACAGAACGGTTAAAATAAAAATATGCATGTCAAACTTGAATACAAAATCAAAGGTAGGAATTACAACAAATTCTTTTGCAAATATCTCAATACGTGTATTTCGTAGCTAGAATGCAAATCTATTCGTATCTACAGACTGCAAACAAACTCGTGTGAATTTTGCAATTTGTATTGTTAGAAAGTTCAGTATAACGAGAGTACATTTTGTTCTGCATAGTTGGATGAAAATAAAATATGTTTTGTCCATGTCCTACTATCATAATTAATATGAATAACTAATTGTTTTAAATTAAATTAAATAAATAAATAACTGTTTATTTATGGCAACTAGGCCCTTTTGTTCGGGCACGCCGCAATTGCGGCGGTAAGACCCCTCTTTGAGGAGTGGCTAGATCGGCGTCACGGCGTCCTGACCTACCGCATGACGCAGGTCCTCACCGGACACGGAAGTTTCGGGAGGTACCTGTGTCTGATGGGTAAGGAAGAGACGCCTGGGTGTCACCACTGCGAGGGTCGCCCTGAGGACACAGTCGAGCACACGGTGCAGGACTGCCCAGCTTGGGCAGAGCACCGACGTGTCCTCACGGCGACAATAGGCGGAGACCTCTCGCGCCCGGCCTTGGTCGAGGCCATGCTGCGGGGCGAGAGGGAGTGGGAAGCGGTCGCCTCCTTCTGCGAAGCAGTCATGCTTCCGAAGGAGGAGGCGGGCCGCGTGAGGGAGAGGATGGCGTCCTCCCTCCAGCCCAGCCGCAGTGGTAGACGCCCACGGCGTCGGACGTCGGCCGACGATCTCCGGCCACCGTAGGCGCGGGCATGCGGACAGCGAGTAAAGGGCAACTCGCTGTCCGACCATGGACCATGCCCGGGTCGACGGCGCGTCGTGTTCCACGCGCGCCTCAAAGAGCGTCAGCAACATGACGAGGCCCCCTCTGCAGAGGGCCGAAGCCCGCCGGGGTCGTGGGACTCATCCCGTTACCGTGGCCCCGGTATGTAAAGGGTTATTGAAGGAACACCGTGGATTTTAGTCAGTAAAAGTCTGACAGTCCCTCCCACCCTGCCCGGAGTGGGAGGACTTATTTGATAATTTTACCACGCTAAAAAAAAAAAAAAAAAAAAAAAGGCCCTTTTGTTAGTAATAATAATCTTATACTCTATGTTCGGGCACGCCGCAATTGCGGCGGTAAGACCCCTCTTTGAGGAGTGGCTAGATCGGCGTCACGGCGTCCTGACCTACCGCATGACGCAGGTCCTCACCGGACACGGAAGTTTCGGGAGGTACCTGTGTCTGATGGGTAAGGAAGAGACGCCTGGGTGTCACCACTGCGAGGGTCGCCCTGAGGACACAGTCGAGCACACGGTGCAGGACTGCCCAGCTTGGGCAGAGCACCGACGTGTCCTCACGGCGACAATAGGCGGAGACCTCTCGCGCCCGGCCTTGGTCGAGGCCATGCTGCGGGGCGAGAGGGAGTGGGAAGCGGTCGCCTCCTTCTGCGAAGCAGTCATGCTTCCGAAGGAGGAGGCGGGCCGCGTGAGGGAGAGGATGGCGTCCTCCCTCCAGCCCAGCCGCAGTGGTAGACGCCCACGGCGTCGGACGTCGGCCGACGATCTCCGGCCACCGTAGGCGCGGGCATGCGGACAGCGAGGAAAGGGCAACTCGCTGTCCGACCATGGACCATGCCCGGGTCGACGGCGCGTCGTGTTCCACGCGCGCCTCAAAGAGCGTCAGCAACATGACGAGGCCCCCTCTGCAGAGGGCCGAAGCCCGCCGGGGTCGTGGGACTCATCCCGTTACCGTGGCCCCGGTATGTAAAGGGTTATTGAAGGAACACCGTGGATTTTAGTCAGTAAAAGTCTGACAGTCCCTCCCACCCTGCCCGGAGTGGGAGGACTTATTTGATAATTTTACCACGCTAAAAAAAAAAAAAAAAAAAAAAAAAAAATACTCTATGTTAGTAAACAATACAAAAAATAAATAAAAGAAATAAACACAAGTATATTCGTAACACTCTACAGACGCGTGAGTAAATCTAGCGTCTATGGTGTCCGGACCAGCAGCGACATAGCGTGAGACAACCATGGTGAGTCGTACTTGTCCGCCAACATACTCAGGATGCTGTTAGAACTCGACTGCTCTCTTGTCAAAATCCATTGGATCTCCTTCCGACGTGTAGCATTGAAATCGTTGGTTGGTATTAAAAAGGCTCAAATTGCTTGTGACGTCACACACAATTATTTTTCCCTCTCTTCATTCTATTAGCTATTTTTAAGCTGACTATCTAAGAAATAACGTCAAAGCAATCCATAATCTCTAATCTTGCTTTTACGCTAGATTTTGAGAAAACGTTTAGAAAAATAGTCAAATACCTTAATCTGCAGAAACACTATGTACAATATTTTTTAAGGCGGATTATACTTTAACATCAACTCCTCATGTCTAGACGACTCAAAACGCGAGAGCGATTTCATAACACATGTCGAGACGGCAATATTTAATATTATATCAACACTCTAGACGAAGACGCAACAAAGAGTACGCCGCAGTTTTATCCTATCAATTAATTGGTAGGGCCGATCAAAATGCTACCAACCTCCACTCGACTTTCCATATAATTAAGTAAATGGGGGTGATATTTTACCACTTTCGAAGTGTCTATCTTTCAAACGATTGACTGAGAAGAAATGGTTTTAGGAACCTTTGAGATTTTTACCGACCTAGAAACATTTCACTCTCTTTAAATATTAGAGGAGGGGTCCTCTAACAATTAAAGTTTGCTGAGCACAAACATTATGAAAAACAAAGTTATTTTTCGCATCTATGCTTTCTGTTACGGAACCCTTCATTGGCGAGTCCGACTAGCACTCGCTCACTTGTTATGGTTCCGTAGTCAACAAGGAACCCTCCATGCCATGCCCGACTGCATTATGAACATCACATCACATCATAACTTACCAGTCAGGTGAGATGGTGGTCAAATCGTCGAGCCTATCTAACCAATAACAATTTTTTTTTAGGTTATTATTCCCAATACACGTAAAGTTGAGATGATTTTTTTTCTCTTCTATCCCATAGTATGGATTATCGTGGATAGGTCGTTAAAAATAATGGGAGTCTGCAAATTCCACTTTTGGATTCAGTGGTCCGTTTGCAAAATATTAACCAACTAAGTGATTGTAGGTAGAAATTTAAACGTCACGGCAGTAGTACCAGTATCTAACCAAGTTAAAAGGAGAACCATCAGATCTAAGTTGGCTTCTCTCCTAAGTACCTACTCTATTTCGGATAAATTCCATTGAAAAATATTTAGATCAAGTTCTTATTTGTATAAAACAGAGTAGTTCGTTTTTGTTAGAGCGAGGTACGGAACTCTGGGTCAGCTAATCCGACTCGCACATGGCGTTGTAGTGAACTATGGAACCCTACACTGCGCATGTGTATCCGGTTTTTATTTTATATTGTGTAAAAATCATAAAGCATTTTACGGAATATATCGCTGCTTCAATTCAAAACTATCACAAATCAAAATTACACTTTTTTACAGGAGAGCTAATCAAAGAAAAAGGAAACGAATTTTTGTCTAATGTTTTCTTATTTTATATCAAATATATGCATATTATACATCGTTAGAAGCGTATTTTTTAGTAGCATTAAATAGTTTAAGTAATTTTATATTAAACTGAATGCTAGAGGAGTGAGAAGCATATAAGTTACTTTTGAATATAAAAAATACGTTTGAAATATACTAATTATGGAATAAAACAACCATAAGTAACAAAAAATATTGTATTAATTATTTTTATCTATGAACATTTTCAGGAACGCAATATAAATCGCCAAGCAATTTAATAAAATAACTAAAATGCTATCTAAAACTTAAAACAAATCAAAGTTTTCTTCAAAATAACAAACAAAAATCTTCGACACTGTTGTAAAATAATCATAAATTTTTTTTTAAGTTCTATTCAAACAGTCAAAATATAAAAGTAAAGTAATAAAATTGGCCAGGCTAATTAACAAAACTAACGTAAGTTTTTCATAACTCAAAATAAAACAAAGACTTTATAAACAAGAAGAAAAAATTCTTTATCATTATACTCTTAACTTTTAATTCAACAATAACTGTTTCAATGTTATCTTATAACTATAATAGGAACATAATTCAATTAGGAACACTTATAAGTAGTTATGAGATCACAAAATATTACCATTTTTAAATATTAACTTTGTTAAAACGCATAAGTACATCAACTTACTTAACCTACTCAGGCTCACTGCGTTTCTCTTAATTTAAATATCAGCCTTACAGATTTGCAAAGAACGATTCATAATATTTTGGAATAATATTTCTATTAATAAGATTAAGAATACCCTGTTTCTTTACTTGCGTAACATTTAGTTTTTGGGTATAAAGTTTCTTTGGTTTACTAATATTTTCAGATTGATTCGTTTTCTGCTGCCTGCTCTTATTTCAACATAATTAATAATAATAATTAATTAAACACTTGATAAACCAACGCTGGGAACCAGCATGTTGTCGTTGTCTGCTTGTAAGTCACTTAGTTGAGTATCAATGGTTTCAGATTCCAGTCTCATCGGGACATCATCGAAAAAATGTCGGATATTAGATTACTACGGCCAGATTCTTCAATCTCTTTATATAAACCAGAGGGTCCAGGTTCAGGAGATAATAATTGTTGTACTCTTCTTTTAGACAAGAGGTTTACATTTTTAGTAAAGTCTTTATCCGAATCTGAATCACTTAAAGCAAAGTCTTGTCTAATTTGAAAATCTGGTTCTTTATTACTATCGTCCGAAGAGAAATCTGGACTAGAGCTGGTTGAACTTCTAGACTCAGAAGTGTCGCTATCATAATCGCTTTCTGGAATAACTACGTTTGATTTCCTTTTAGAACATGCATCATCAAGTAGAGACAAACTGAGACTGTGTTGACTGTCAGGAATAGAATTACTATCAAAAGACTCATTCAGATTCAAGTCTGGTTCTTCCAACATTGGATAGTCAATTTGCGGATGTTTTTCCAAGTCTTGAACATTTTCGCCATTACTTTTACTGTTACCTCTTACCATGTTGAGTATTCCATGTACTCTTCTACTCATTCTGTAAAAAACAATACATAATAATGTAATGGACTATACATACCAAAGCTACCCACTCGCAGACCTAAGCCGTCGGCTCTTTTTGAACAATCATGCCGACATGATGGTTCAAAAGGAGCCTGGCGTTTTTAAAATGACTAAACATCATAAAATAGGTAGCATAAATAGAATACCTAGTAAACAAAAAAAAATGTAATAAATCACCTCATTTAAAATTTATTTAACCTACGGAATAATCTTACTTCTTACTTATTCTTACTAATATTCTTACTATCTTAATTCTTACTATTCTTACTAATATTATAAATGTGAAAGTTTGTGAGGATGGATGGATGTTTGTTACTATTTCACGCAAAAACTACTGAACGGATCTGAATGAAGTTTGGAAAGTAGATAGTTGACATTCTGGAATAACACATAGGCTACTTTTTATCTCGAAATTCCCACGAGATCGGGATTTGCGCGGGAAAACCTTCACACGCGTACGAAGTCGCAGGCAGAAGCTAGTAGTAATATAATACATAAAAAATACCTAAAATTTTATAATTACAATGATTACAATGCCTTGCACAAAAAATGCTAAAGTAATTTATCTCAAAACGTGGTTTATCGATTGGCCTATGTATTAAAACAACTCAGTTAAAATAAAAGCAAAATGAGTGTATTCCTGAATACGGCTCTTTTGATTTGAAATGATCATAATAGAAAGTATTTTTATTTTTATATTCAAAATAAACTATTTTTAAATATCGCACTTATTTTTAAATAACTTAAATGCAAAACGAACACATCGTCTCATAAGTTTATTTTGATCAATAAATTTAAGTTCATTTAGGTATATTTTCTATGCAAAACAACCACTTTTGAAATATGGTTCTTTTGAATTAAAAATAGTATCATACTTACGTGAATCCTTTATTCAAAACTGAAGTATTCCGAAAAATGGTCGTTTTCCGTATAAAATCAATGAGTGACACAGATGGAATTTCGAGATATGGCTCTTTTGCACAAAAGAAACGTTCTTTCAGTTCGGTTGTTGACGCGCAACTAACAATATGGTAGTTTAGATGATATTACGCGTGTTCAAAACAAAAATTCAAAAGAAACGGTTGTGTTGTTTTTGTACTTTAAAATACAAAATCAATGGATGTCTTCTTTAAATATTAAAATATGAAGACTTACGATTGTATTTTTACAATAAAAACATTTTTCCATTTTTTTTTATTTGTGGTACTTTTGAATTTAAGCAGCGATATATCTACCTACCAATTTTAAATTCTGTATGTGTGTCTTAATAGTTTGGAATAAAGGGGCTGTGATACATGGACGGACAGAAACATAGACATGACAAACGCGGACAGACAAATAGAAATTTTCATAGATTTAGTGTCTGTAAGATAACTCAAACTACAATGACGTTCAGGACATCCGTTCAGGACGGGTTACAAAATACTGCGTGACCAAATTTAATTTCAAATATTACAGTTCAAAAGTTTTCCTAACGTTGGAATTAAATCACAGCCAACATTGCCAGACATACCCGTACCTACAAGTGATCATGGCACAGATTGTTAAGTTGAACTTTCTATCGACGTTTGCCGGGTGAAACTTTAAATTATTTGTGGTTGGATCTGGTACGCGTCCAAACGTTGGATTGATGGATTTTTTCCACAAATGCTATTGTAATTACACGTGTAAAAATCTATGTACCTATTTCGAATTTCTTTGCTAGTAGTTCAATCAAACTATTTTATTTACCCAGCGGATTTCAGCAATTTCGTTCGCATGATAAATGATCTTTTTTGCAAATGTAATCAATTTGCTTTAATAATACTTTTACACGTATTTTTTTTTTCGTAAATTTAAACTAGACAAGGTATGAAAATTAGAATTGTATATTGTCCGGGGATAAAAGTAAACTGTGTGCTATCCTAGACTATACTGTACCTTTGAATAATCTTGGGGTTATTGAATAATAAATATCCATACATTTATTTATTTAAACTTTCGCAAGTAATATTTATAATATTAGTATAAACGAGCTATGCTTATGGCTTCATCCGCGTGGGAGGTACCTATCCCACATAAATCTCAATCCCGCGGGAATTTCGGGATAAAAAGTAGATTAGCCCGGACAAACAGAAAGACAGACAGACAAACATTAAAAACCGTGGTTTTGGACTACAAGTACTTGAGAAAACAGTTATTTTGAAATCACAAATACACTCTCCAATCTTATTTATATATATATAGGATAGAATAGAATAAAGATTAAGACATTGTGTGCCGAGTGTCAAATTCCTATTTTATAAGTTCACTAGTACTCATGCGGGGCTTCGCTCCCGTGGATTCTATCACGGTAAAAACATAACTCTCCTTTATTGCAGTCGGGTAAAAAGTAGCCTATAACCTTCCTCAAGCTTCTAGCTACTTCCATACCAAATTGCATCCAAATCCACCCAGTACTTTCGAGGAATAGCGCGTTCAAGCAAACAAACAAACAAACTTTTCCGCTTTATAATATTAGTATAGATTAATTCATTATTGATAAGCTCGCATTGAGGAGTTCGTGGTTAATAATAATGGCCGCACGAGTTGATCTTAAAGTTAAGCAATGCTTACCGAGGACGGTGTGTAGATGGGTGGTCCTCTTAACATTTTTTTTTGTTTTAAATAGGTTCCATTCGTATAGCGTTCGAGGTTGTCATTTGTACAGACGCCCGCACATGAAGCTACCCGAAACTGTCAAATTTTCCCAATCAGCCTTGAACCTAATTTCTTTAACAATAAAGTTGAAAATCTATTAAATAAATTTGACAGATTGTTGTAGCTTGATGTGCTGGCGTGTGTACATTATTTGTGTACAATAAAGAGTATTCTATCTATCTTTGACAGTCGTTACTGGTAGTCAGGAACCAGTAAATCTAACACTGGTCTAGCTAAGGGCTATTGTGTAACCAAGTCACTAGGATGTGGAGGCTAGATAGGCACTGGCTCCATGTAAAACACTAGTACTTAGTTTGTAGTATGTTTGATTTTCATTCAAACATGAAAACGATTTTGTGCCTGCCCAAGTTTAATATTTGCTCATTTATGGGCAAAATTATATTTTTACTATATCTATTATACAGTCGATACCGGATATAACGACATTGAAGGGACCATATATATTCGGACGCTATAGCCGGTAGTTGTGACTACTCACTATGTATACAACGTGTAACGGAAACCCCATATCTACCCAAAAGGGCTGAAGACAACATCTGGTATGGAGTCTCTATGCACAATTTCAACACAAAATAACTGACTCTAAGAATTGATACCAAATTATTGGTTTCATATATTTCTTGAATACCAATTATAACAAACGTGTCACAGTACTACGAGGGTCAATAACTTTCCACGTCACTTGCCAATAACACGATAATTCTTTTCGTTCTTCTTAATTTGAAAAATTCGGTCTCTGGTATCAGTGTATTGGAATTTGTAATAAGTTCTACACACGTAGACTTAGGATTACAAAACCCTTGCCATATCTTTTGTTATCATCCGAAGAAGCCATGCACTTGGTATGTATATACCCTTTAAATTACACGTTGTATAGTGAGTAGTCAATATAATCCTTCATAGATTAGAATAAGTTTAAATTATACATAATGTTTTGTATTGCGGGAAAAATGTGACAGATGGTCGTTATAGCCGATGCTTTACGATAAAGTTTCGTCGTTTTAAACGATATTTCGCTATATCCGATGTTGTTATAAGCGGTAGGTTTACTTAATTGTTTATATAGGGTTTCGGCCGGGACCTCGTCATTATGTCGTAATAACCGATCCGTCGTTATAAGCGATGCCGTTATATTCGGTTTCTACTGTAGTAATAAAAACTTATTACCAAAAAATTTAACTGATTAATTTCGGTAGTCGGTGTCTTTAGGTTTGTATTTTCGTTTTTGGCACCGACTTCCGAAATTAGTTATTTTTCACTTTGCAGTGTTTTTTGGGAGTCGGTTAATTTTTTTGGTAAAAAGATATTATTTCACTCTTTTTAGTTGGACGACTTCTAATTTACCTAGTTACAAGAGCCTAAATGTCAACTACTTATAATCATTTACAAAATATTGCTTTTCACAATGTTGGGCCGTTAATTGTTGAGGATTTCTCCTGGTACTTCACCATCAGTTTCACTTCACCATATGCATTGTGAAGAGCATATTGTGCTTAATAACCATATTCAAGTAATCGAAGCGGAACACATGAAATACTTATTATTCCTACTTATATATTGAGTAGTTCCAGTGGCCATCTGTGGTCTTCATCATCAGGTCCACTTCACAAATGGTGCTTTTCGAATGCAACTACACAAGTTACTATAAAAATACTCAAATCACTATAGGTGTGCCTATATTATTTGAAGAGTTCACTCGATTTTTCCAGGATCCCATCATCAGATCCTGACTTGGTGACACTGGGACCAATATCGAAGTATATCCTTTCAAACAAAAAAGAATTTTTCAAATCGGTTCAGCCGTCTTCGAGTAATCGGTACATACATAAAAAAATATACGCGTCGACTTGATAACCTCCTCCTTTTTTGTCGTCGGTTGAAAATAGAAGAGATTTGAATATATACAGAAATAGGCATTTTAAAACCATTCAACCCGTCACACCCGTACAAAGCATAAAGCATAATAAAAAATAGTATAATTAGTGAATGCCAACATGGTTTTCAAAAAAATAAAAGTACGAACACTCGTTTATCTAAGTTTTGTGACGAAATTAACAATAGTTTAAATAAGAAGCAGTTTGTAGTAGCAGTATTTTTTTACTATAAACGTGCATTCGACACTTTGGTTGTAAATACTTTGTTAGATGCTATGGAGGAGTGTGGGCTGGGGGAACCGCTGAACAATTGGTTTCGTGAATCTCTCACCGAAAGACATTACAGTGTAAAGGTGGACGAGTCGTACAGCGACGCGAGGGAAATGAGGTGCGGAGTGCCGCAGGGCTCGGCATGCGGACCTATATGCTACCTGATGCACGTGAACAGCTTGTGCGGCGTACTCCGCCACTGTTCAGCATACATGTTTGCGGACGACCTGTGTGCGCTTCGTGCCGGCACCGACCTCGCCGAAACTTGTCGACTTGTGCAGCTTGACGTAAACAGAGTAGTTGAATGGTCCCATGATACGGAATAGTTTTAAACGCAGAAAAAAACAAAATCGTAATAATACGCTCTCCTTTCTCGCTTTCACCCAACGATCCTCCTCCAATTTATACACATAACTTTGAATGTATCCATAATAACCAGATTAACTGTGAATGCAAACCTATCGAACTAGCCAAATGTGTAACATACCTCGGTATGAAGGTGGATGAGAACTTTTCGTGGGCAAATCATGTAGAGTATTTGTGTAAAAAACTTAGGATATTACTAGGTAAGTTCTACCATCTTAGTTTTAAGGTGCCAACCAGCACTCTCAAGTGCCTTTATCTACAATTTGTCGACCCAATACTAAGTTACGCTCTCGACTGCTATGGACTCACATTTAAAAGTTATTTAGGTTTATTAGATGCTCAGCAAATTAGATTATTGAAGCTATTAGTTAGCAATAAAACAAAAAACTCATATAAAGACAATTATTATAAGCTCTTCAAAATTTGTAAAATTCTTCCTGTTAGAGTAAAGCATAAATATCTCCTCCTGGTAAACAGTTATGGCAGTTGGGAGCGCACTCGCTAGTTACCCATAACCATGCAACGAGGACAGTATCTGCAGGTAAAAATGTACCTAGAGTAAATAATTACTTTGGTGATAGAACAATAGATAAGCGAGTACCTTACCTACTCAATACATTGCCTGCAGATATCTTAAATCAGAATAAAAAGAGTAGATTTGCAAAAGCACTCAAGATAGAAGTATTAGTAAGTAGTATTAGTAGATAAGTAGAAGTATTTTTTATTTTTATTTTCTACAGTTATTTTTACTCGTCAGTCTTTACAGTTTGGCGAGAATACATAATTCTGCCCTACACTAACTAAAAAGCCGCTAACCCCCAAAAGTATTTTTCGAGCAAACGTAAAAATAAGTCGGAAATGATTTTTCTACAAAACTACGCTAGCTAGGACGATGGTAAATTATTTTTGTGGGCATAGCTCTATTCACAATATATGTGAGGTTTTTTTAAAGTAAATAAAAGTATATTTTAGTATTGTATTATATTTTAGTATTGTATATACAAGTATTGTGGTTTAGTTACTTTTTAACAAAGGATGTGAAAAAAATATTTTGTTTAACTGCTCAGCAAAATTGCTATATCTCGAAAAGTATTAATCGTAGGAAAATTATTCTTAGACCAAAAGATAGAGAATCGAAAGTAGTTTAAGTATACCTTAAAAAGTGAAAAATGACCTTTTGTGGCTTAACGGCCTTTTAGATAGAGCAGGGCAGAATTATGTACTTACCTATATATATAATAATAATAATAAATAGCCCTTATTCACTGACCAAAACACAGTAGTTTCATCTTAATCTAGAAATAATTATGTCATCTGATGTTCTTCTGAGATCAGGTTGTCCTCTGACATAGGCCTCCCCCACGCTCTTCCACTTATCTCTATCGTGTGCTAATGTTCTCCATCCTCTTGGCAGGTCATCTTCCCATCTTTTGACTTGGCGTCCCTTTTGTCTTTTCCCATTCCTAGGATACCACTCCATCACGTCTTTCGTCCATTTCTCTCTTTTCGCTCTCATTATATGGCCAGTCCAGTTCCATTTTAGTTTTTTAATTTTCCGAATAACGTCGCTCACTCTTGTCCGTTTCCTTACCGTCAACTGTGGCTACTTTACCGTATTTTTTTACATTTTTACTATTTACCACAACATGGAGCTAGATATTTAAACTTTTATTGATTTATTTTGTAAAAAATATGTGTCTCTTTTGGTTGAAGCAATGAATTCTACTAAATCTCACATAGAATCGCCAAAAAAACCAAGAATATGAGCGAGGTAAAATTGACACAAATTTGGCAACTTTACCTAGCGTACTGTTTTTATCGAATGTGTATTCCAAAGTGCTTGCAATGTAAAGTTGCCATAGGTCCAAGCGGTAAAAAGCGATGTATTTTATTTTGAAGTTATCATCTTCGTTTGAGTAACCACTACCAATACATAGGTAAAGTTGCCAACAGAAATTCAAAATTATCATAAAAATTTCCGCATTTCATCAGGGTTGTCGAAAAATAATACACATTTTTTTTTAAATTATGAACTTTTACTTATGCATTACTTGGCGTCAAAAAATTAAGTACTTAGCGTAATTATAATCAAAACTAGGTACCTATTCGTTAAACAGTAGGTATGCAAAAAAAAACCCAATCGTAAAATTGTCTCTCCAAAATGAATAATCAAAATACCTAGGTAGGTACATAATTATAATCACAATCTATAAAAGTAATTCAGTCTCTTGTTACCGTAAAAATATTCGTAACAAAAAAAAACTAACACAAATCTTAAAATTCTCTCTCCAACATCAATAATCAAAATACCTAAGTAAGTACAGACGCCAGCAGGTCAACCTATTCGAATCTGTCTTTTACCAATCGAATATTAACCTTTAATGTAATAAGGTTGAAAAAAAATTACAGATTTAGGTAGGTTGTTGTTCAGTGGCGTCTGTACATAAAATAATCACAATCTACAAAAGTAGGTAACTCAGTCTTTTGTTAACGTATAAATATCTGTAACAAAAAATAACTAAAACAAACCTTAAAATTCTCTCCAAAATCAATCAGCAATATACCTACGTAAGGTCGCGCTCCCAGACGTCTTCTATTTCTTTGTTTGACGCTTACTTTTGGAGGCATCTTGAATATAACATCTGTAATAGGATATCAGCCAAATTTGTTATCAACTTAATTATATCACATGTATCCCAATATTTCATGAACGAATAATAAAGTTAGTGCTTTGAACAGCTAAACGAAATTTTAAAGGGTTTCCCACATAAAACCAGATTAGTTATGTAAGTTAAATTTGACAACCCTAGTCACAGGTAAAGTTGCCTTCATGCTGAGTTTGGTAACTTTACCTAACCTCAAATAACATTACCTTTTCGAATAACTCAGGAAATAGAAGATTCTTAGAATTAAATCACTGCGATATACCTACATGACAATATACCAAATACTATTTAATATACGCCACTTACCCGCACTTTAATTTACTGTAGGAAACAGCTATCTTTACACGAAGACGCTGCGCACAAAATTGACCGCACATAACGAAAATGCACTCTATTTTGACCGTTTACGAAGTTGCTAGCCTAAAAATCTTTTTGGGTTACCACAATTTATTACAAAATCCACCAATATCTGCGAAATAACATAAACTTCCACAGACAAAACAAAAATTAAGTTGAACTGGTATAGGGTATGCTTAGGTAAAGATACCTACGAAAAGTAAAGATGCCACAGTTGACGGTATTTTGTCAGTCGTCCACCTGTCACGTAGATTAATGTTAAGCATGCTTCGCTCCATGCTTCGCTCCATGCTACGCTGGCAAACCATGAGTTTGTGGTTACTTTTGCTTGTGGCAGGCCAAGTTTGACATCCATAGGTAAGACTTACCTATATACCTTTTATGAAATATAATTAATGTGATATCATTCTCTTTTACTTTTATGGTATAGTTATTTAAATAACGTTACATAACATGAAGTAAAAGAGAGGAGTGTGCTGATGTATGTTTCTATAATGTGTATGTCATAAGAAATGTATACCTATCTAGTTCTTTAAATATCTGTACTCACAGACAAACCGTGTAAACGGTTTTGTGGCGCATTGGCTTATTTTTAAGATGTTAATTTAACATGTTTTAATAACAATAAATAATAATAATAATATTTTGTGCTTCAATAGGTATATTGTTTTTAGTACGTACCTAACCTAATAATATTTTGTGCTTCAATAGGTATATTGTTTTTAGTACGTACCTAACCGTTGATTTTGAACTTACGAGTTCACTGACGTATTGCTTAATGTCATGCAATAAGCTGTTTGTATTGACTTTTGAACTTTCATATAACTGTCAGAAAATGCCAATAGCTGGTACGTTCGTATTTCTTTTTTCAGAGCTCATGTTTGGTAATTGAATCGTAACTTTTGTTGCAGATTAGACAGGCCTCGCCTTTGAACATCTTAATTTAATTTTCAATACCGTGTCAAACGTAGGCGCTCACAGTATGAATGTAATTGAATGATTTCCGACACACAGCACATAAGGGCTTTGCTTCCATAGAATTAATCGAATTTGCAGACAGAGTTCTTGAGACACCCTTTGATTCAACTACCTTAACAATTTCTTGGATCTATCCGATTATAATTACCTAAACCTTTTTTCCGGAGGAGAAAATCAAATGACTTCTCTCGCTCCAGTGAAGAAGATAGGGGTTTCAGACTTCTACTGACTAAAAACACACCCTGCTCCTTCAGCTGCCCTTAAGTTAAGTAAGGGGCCGCGGCATCTCTCTATAAAATTCCTGTAACCTCGGTAGGCATAAGCCTTATCGGGCCGTGATGGCCGGTGGTGACTATACTTTGCGGCGCGCGAGAAAGAGGATTCGGCATAGTTACCTATAGGTACTTTCCAAACTAATGCTTGGAACAAAAAACTTGTTAACAAAATATAAAAATATTTTTTCTCGCTTTCGAGTGATTCGGTTTGTAATTTACCTAGCTATAAAACCCTTAATGTCATCCTCTTATCACTTTTTGCCAATTATTTCTATTCCCGATTTGGCCGGTAATTTTTGAGGAGTTCTCCTGTTACATCACCATGAGCTCCACTTTACCATGTGCATTGTGACGAGCATAAAGTGCTTAACAACGATATTCAAGTAATCAAATCACAACCAATGAAATACTTATTATTGAGTAGTTTTGGAGCCATCTATGTTCTTCATCATCAGTTCCACTTCACCAAATAGTGCTTTCCGAGAGCAACTGCACAAGTTATTATAAAAAAATAACCAAATCGGTATAGGTATGCCTATAATATTTGAAGAGTTCCCTCGATTTCTCCAGGATCCCATCATTAGATCCTGACTTCATGACAATGGGACCAACTAGAAAGACAAAAAAAGACTTTTTCAAATCGGTCTAGTCGTCTTCCACTAATCGGAGAACAGACATTAAAAAAAAAAGATTCCGACGAATTGAGAACCTCTTCCTTTTTTTGAAGTCGGATAAAAGGTGGTAGATAAGGTAGTTGTGGGTAGTATAGTAGTCGCTAATATAATCTGTATCGTTCGTGTATTTTTAACTAACAGCTAGGAAATAAATGGGTTTAAACTTTTCTTTAATGACAGGTATAACGAAATAAGAGTTTCATCGTCCTAAAGCATACTCTTTTTGCGTTTTTATATTTGTGTATCTCTGAGGGCTGATAAGATTAATAAAACAAACTCGTTTAACAAAAAAAAAAAAACATGTAACATCACGGAGACAATAAACGAAGTATCATGCATTGTTTAAATTCCGAAATTTAAAGGTCAACCTTAATGAAATCATGTAATAAACTCAAATTAATAAAACCATGTGGAAGGATAAGGCCTGTTAGGGGAATGTCTGACAATTTCGAAAACATTTTACTAATTGGATCAGTTGAATGTATTGAAAAGAAAACGTTGAACGGGATTTTCATAGAAATTAAATCCTTTTTAATACTATCTTGAATTTGTACTGGATTTCAAGTTTAACTTTTGAAGATTCAATCAATTTATTCGGGAGAAGCGACCCGCCCCAACTTCGCATTGTTACAATATCTTTTTTTTTTTGTATCTATCTTATTATTTAAATCAACATTTGTGCGCTTACATTGCAACCGGCTGGCTAAACCTTACTTAATGTTTTTTACGATATACCATTATTAGGGTTCCGTAGCCGAATGGCAAAAAACGGAACCCTTATAGTTTCGTCATGTCTGTCTGTCTGTTTCCGCTTTCCGATATAAAGAAAAAAAAATTAAGGGGGCAGTTTCAGTCGTATCTATATACGACTGAAACTGAAAATATTTTTTTCATGAAACCAATGCGTATGTGGTATCTATAGAAATGTCTTTAAAAATTAAATTGAGGTCTTTAAAACCACTTTTTCATAAATTCAATCGTTGAAAAGATATACGTTGCCAAACTGGTAAAACGTGTCCACCCCCCTCTAACTTCTATCTAAAGGAGGAAAAATCTAAAATAAAATATATACTGTTAGATCTTAGTTTAAATTTTCAATGAAACTTAGTTTTAACGAGATCGGGTCAGCAATTTTTGAGATATAGCATATTTTCTAAAACCGCAAATATAACTTTGTAATTCATACAATTTTTTTTATTGTTAATAGGCTCGCGTTTGACCACCATCTCACCTGATGGTAAGTGATGATGTGGTCGAAGATGGAGCACGCTTACCTAAAAGTAGCCTATTCACTCTTGACTTAAAGACCCCTAGGTTATAGCTATCGGGAAACACAGACTCCGACAGGGAATATGAAAAACATATGAAAAACAAAGTTATTTGGCGTATTTACTACGGAACCCATCATGGGCGAGTCTGACTCGCACTTCGCCAATTTTTTAAACCTTCTTCTTGAATCACTTTGTGTAAAGATGAAATCCGCATTCCTAACAAAATTAATAAGTTGCATAGTTTGAAAAATCTTAGCGTACAGAGGGATAAGCGACTTTGTTTTATACTCTGCACAAGATGCAATTTCCAGTTGATATTACCCGCCTGATTAAAGCTATATTATGTATTTTAGAATAACTCTTCTCCATAGATATGTCCAGAAGTTTGTATGAAAAAAAAATAGCTTTTGTGACTAACAAACGGACTCTTATATAATTACAAAGCAGGTTTACTTGAAAATAATGCATTAAGTCATACTAATGCCCTAATATCACAATTTTAGAATGAAAGTGCCCTAACTAAAAAATAATTTTTTTGACCAAGAAACTGTTTAGATTTTTTTTTGAGTAAGTTTCAATGTATACATATCTCTCCCGTAACCGATTATATTACTAATGATTCGGACTTCTGTTACCACATCGACTAGAGCAGTGTTTCGTTGTCAGTTTATAACAAAATCATAAGTTCAGGATTTAAGATTTACGTCACTTTAATTCCAAGTATGAATATATGAACATCATACTGAAATGGCAGCTACGCTATCTCCATATTAATATTCAACCCACGATAGTTAGGTCCCCATTGTAGGAATATTGCTTTACGTGCTGCTTGAATGAAATACGGTATGGCGTTCAATGAAGTAACCATGGTAACCCAGGATATATTCTGCTTAAAGTAGTTCCTGGCGAAAGCACTTCTCGATTACAATACAACTTTAGCTTCTAACAATACTTCACTGAATCAATCCAATCAATCTACCCAATCTATTATATACACTCCTTTGCAAAAAAATGGGCACCTTACTGTTGTTGGCTTTACTATGGATAATATTATTATTTTTAGTATGTCATTAGCATAAATGAATAGAAATTTCTTATTATCAATGAGAATATAGTTTTTAACACTTAAATCCTGGAATCGATGTTTTGGTCAATGTAAACAGAGAGTCGTGTTAAAATAGTCATTTTTATGGGTACAAGGAAATTAAGACTATGAGTATATTTATGGTATTTTAATAAAAAATGACATAAAAATTAATCAACAGCGAGTATGACCTCACCTTGCAATGATTACGGCATGTAATTGCCTTGATATGCTTTCCACCAGGCTTTTGATCGTGTCCCACTCAGCCAACGGGTCAAGAGACTCATTGGCAAAGATGCACTGGTCGAGTCAAAGCTCATCGACGACAAGTTGCTAGTTTATCGGTTTTCTATCGGTTACATTTCGGGGAGTGTGCGATAGAATTGCACAATCTTATTCCGCCAAGCCCGTTCCATCATCGGACTACAAGACAAACGGTAACGCGCCATCATAACATGGTAGACATCCCACCCATACGCACAAAACGTTTTGGGAATACCTTCATTGTGCGTACGGCTATGGAGTGGAATTCCCTGCTGGAGTCTGTGTTTCCCGATAGCTACAACCTAGGGGTCTTTAAATCAAGAGTGAATAGGTTACTTCTAGGTAAGCGTGCTCCATCTTCGACCACATCATCACTTACCATCAGATGAGATGGTGGTAAAACGCGAGCAGAAAAAACAAACAAGAAAAAAAATAAACAAGAAGTTAGTTTTAGTTGCCTGATAACCTTTTAACCCCAAACCCGCGAAAAGTAAGTAGAAATTCACAAACTGAAAAGGGATTATTAGGTATTTGAAAAAAAACAGAAGTTTCGAATTCGGAATTAGCTTTTTGTCATACTCAGACTCTTTATTAAGTGCCAGCAACATAGTTTGGCTATTAAAACCTCTTTAGAACTAAATGATTACCACTAATAACCACCCGTTTTTTTTGCAAAGTAGTGTATATAGACGTATAGATTAGATTTAGATATATTTAGATATTATACGATACTGTAATACAACCAATTTTTTCTTTCTTTTCTTACTGTTTTCCTGTCTGTCCAGGCTCTGGAACGCATGAACTAATTTAAATGGGACTTTTTATTCTGGAATTGAAACTAACGGAGCTGAAACTGAAACCTAAGCTTCAGCTTGTTTCAGCTACAGTTTCAGTTTCAGCTTCAGTTTCAGCTTCAGTTTCAGCTTCAGCTTCAGTTTCAGTTTCAACATCAGTTTCAGCACCAGTTTCAGCTTCAGTTTCAGCTTCAGTTTCAGCATCAGTTTCAGTTTCAGTTTCAGCTTTAGTGTCAGCTTCAGTTTTAGATTCAGTTTTAGTTTCAGTTTCAGCATCAGTTTCAGCTTCAGCTTCAGTTTCAGCTTCAGTTTCAGCTTCAGTTTGGTTTCAGTTTCAGTTTCAGCTTTGGCTTCAGTCTTAGCTTCAGCTTCAGCTTTAGTTTCAGCTTCAGTTTCAGCTGCTGCTTCAGTTTCAGCTTCAGTTTGGTTTCAGCTTCAGTTTCAATTTTAGTTTCAGCTTCAGTTTCAGCTTTAGCATCAGTTTCAGTTTCAGTTTCAGTTTTAGTTTCAGTTTTAAAATCAGTTTCAGCTTCAGTTTCAGCTTCAGTTTCAGCTTTAGTTTCAGTTTCACCTTCAGTTTCAGCTTCAGTTTCAGTTTCAGCTTCAATTTCAGTTTCAGTTTGAGCTTCAGCTTTAGTTTCAGTTTCGCTTCAGCTTCAGTTTCAGTTTCAGCATCAGTTTCAGCTTCAATTGCAGCTTCAGTTTCAGTTGAGTTTCAGTTACACCGTCAGTTTCAGCTTCAGTTTTGGATTCAGCTTCAGTTTCAGTTTCAGATTCAGCTTCAGCTTCAGTTTCAGCATCAGTTTCAGTTTCAGATTCAGTTTCAGCTTCAGCTTCACTTTCAGTTTCAGCGTCAGTTTCAGCTTCAGTTTCAGCTTCAGATTCAGCTTCAGCTTCAGATTCAGCGTCAGTTTTAGCTTCAGTTTCAGCATCAGTTTCAGATTCAGTTTCAGATTCAGTTTCAGTTTCAGCTTCATGTTTTAGCTTCAGTTTCAGCTACAGTTTCAGTTTCGATTTCAGCTTCAAATTCAGCTTCTGTTTCAGTTTTGGTTTCAGCTTCAGATTCAGCTTCAGTTTGGTTTCAGCTTCATTTTTAGACTCAGTTTCAGTTTCAGCATTAGTTTCTGTTTCAGCTTCAGCTTCAGTTTCAGTTTCAAGTCAAGTTTCACATGTATAGTCTTAATAGTTTCGGAATAAAATGGCTGTGACATATGGATGAACAGACAGACGACGAAACTATAAGGGTTCCATTTTTTTGCCATTTGGATACGGAACCCTAAAAGAACACACAAACATATCATCGCTTTATGCAACTAAAAAAGGAAGAAAGAAAATTTGTTTATTTGGCACATGCCTTGAAACAAAGAAGTAATAGAAACAACACAAGAAGTTACTTCTTAACACAGAAAAACATACCGTCGTCGTGTGCTTAACTATGTATGTAGCATGCGGTTTCAAGATAGGCTTAAGCAGAGCAGTAAAGAGTAGGGTTTGAGTTTCTTCACAGTTTATAATAATTTATTTCAGACTTTGGGCACATTATGGTTACTATACAAACAAATCTTAGAAGCCAATCTTAGTACTTACATCTACTAGAAACGTAAAATAAAATGTTTAATGACTACGTAACAAATGTGTCAGTAAAGAGCTATCGTATTGAGGATGATGTTGGGGCTGACACGTTCCTTGCCTATAAGTGAAAATAAAATATGTTAAAACTATTCTTTTTCAATACGCGAACAAAAAGACACTTATAGTAGTTACACAAACATGGGATTGAATGGGATTTGGAACACGTTGAACGCTTTAAGAAAAATCGAGCATTTCCATTCAGGCCACTAGGCTCACCGGTGAGCCTTATCGTACTGAACCGTTCGAGCCATGGTGGTCACCCGTGACTCGTGAGTCTATTACAATATCTTGAAAACTAGACGGTAAAAGTCGGTAATTTCAATTTACTTCATTTTATGAACTTTTGCATAAAAACATTCAGTTGGTGAAAATTACCGATTACCTGATTTTGGCTTGTCTCGAATGGAAAAGTAAGCTAGGCTCACCAGTGGGCCGTATGGCGTTCAACGTGTTAAAATAGCAAGTAAAACCTGTTTTCTTTTACTTTGGGAGATCCCTACGAATATGCGGAAGCTTTGACGAAAGAGAAGAATCTCAAAAAGTTAAGACCCATCTACGAACCGTCCTTGCCAAGAGTTGCTTTACTTTGAAAACCAACCCGTGCGGCTGTTATTATAGGTATAGCCACGATCTTCTAGTTACATTCAGTTTTACTTACACCTAAAATTACACCAACTTTAATAAACCTTAGTTTCATTCAGGATAGAAACTTTAACTAAAGGAAGACTTATCTAGTTATAAAACTTTCAAGAGCACCGACTAGCGTGGTATAGAATTACGAAGTGTACTTTCAACTCGTTAGGTATTACCTGCGTTAGTTTTAAGTTGCAACGTGGACTGTGAAGCAAATGGCAATAGAATTATGTAAGGTAGAATAATATAAAGATACGGAATAAAGATACGGTTGACTCTTTTTTTTTAACTAGCAATGTGAATAGACTTCACATTACTAGCAATCCTGTTAACCCCTCCAACTAAGCTAGTTATGCCTGACTTAGTTAAATTGATACTTTTAGAGGACAAACTAATTACAAGAATTTTTTCATGGAGTTTATTCTTAGGTTTTGACAACCGTCTAAAAACAACACCCCGAATAAATTATGATATTGAGTTATACAAAGGACAAAGAACTTAGTAAAAAACAAAAACATAGCCTATTACGTAACCTTTGTTGGGACACAGACATCCTCTGTATGATAAAGAATAGGCAGTAATCCACAACGCGGGCTTAGTACGGGTTAATGAAAGATAAGAAAATAAATTAATTTAACCCAGTTTAGGGCACATAAAAAATATAGGAAATAAAACCAAAAACTTAAATAAAAACAGCATTGCGTGCGCCTCATGGCTGTGCCAAATAGGCCCAGTTCAGCAAAATGCCAGGACACCTGCAAGTGTTTGACGCTGGTTTTCAACTGGACCATGATGTAGCCAGGACGTGCTACAGACGTCAATGCAGTTTTTTTAACCCAAAGTTTGACTTGTAGGGAAAGTCTTACTGCGTTAAATCCGCCCATGGACCACTATTGCACATAAAGTTTAAATAAATAAATGTAAAGCAGCTTTTAAGTGTGTTTTTATGAAGCATGTCTTCGAATTTCATAGTACCAGAACATGTTTATACATGATGTTTTCCGTTCACATTACACGTTTCGTATTACGTTCATAAAAATTACATACAAATTATGATCCTGCTTCCTATGCCTAGCTTCTACCCACAGCCTACAAACCGTTAGTAGTACCTGTAACCACTGGGCCATTAGTGTTCTAACAACTAAGTAGATTAAAAAGGGCAGGCGTTCGTGGCTTCAAGGCTTACAAATAACTTTAGGCTAAAGCCAGGATTTTCATAACTTTAATTAAAATTAAAGTTATGAAAATCCTTCCAAAGGTTGTTAATTATTATTGTTAAATAGGTGTGTTTAAATTTTGGTGTACAATGAAGTATATTCTATCTATCTATCTAACTATACTTACCAAGGTCAATCCGTTATCGTTCTACTTAATCGGGATTCCTCTGTGTCCCGGAATTATTTTTTACTGAATCAGTTTTAATAGGAGCCAGAAAAACTTACAACAAGAATGGTATGGCCAATGCATGTTGTGATATCCAGTTTTTAAGTTTTGGAGGTCAGCTGCATCGTGTATCAATTGTATCGCTCGCGTAATCCTATCCTATCCTACTATCCTACTAATATTATAAATGCGAAAGTTTGTGAGGATGGATGGATGTTTGTTACTCTTTCACGCAAAAACTACTGAACGGATCTGAATGAAATTTGGTAAGTAGATAGTTGACATCCTGGAATAACACATAGGCTACCTTTTATCCCGGAATTCCCACGGGATCGGGATTTTACGAGGGAAAACCCTCCCACGCGAACGAAGTCGCGGGTAGAAGCTAGTGTACAATAATAATGTATTTATTTCTCTCATCACAATATAAAAATACGTTTAATCAATGACGTAGCAACGATTACATTATATTATACTGTGCGAGACTGTTGCCTAAACTAGACTTACGTCTGTATTTCAGGACACCAGGTCTCCGCCCCTTAGTTCATTACATTTCAGTCTATATGTGATAGATACTCGCTCACTGCCACATGCGGTAAGCACTTTATAATTAAGTAAAAGTAGTGTTATTATTGTTTACATGAGTACATACTTATAATTAACTTATTGCAGGGTTATAGGGGATAATGATGATGTCTGTGTGTGAGTGCGTGTCGTGCGTTCGTGAGTGTCCCAGCGATATGATACGAAGCTTAAACCTGGGTAAAATAATGGAGATCTTCTATTAATACCGTGTGCACGTTGTCATTATTACGGAATCATTATTATTAGTTACTTTACAATTGATTTTACAAAATGATAGTTAAGTTTCCTTTGCAAAAAAAATCTCTCAGACTTGACTATGGACATCAATTATTAAAACATGAAGCGAAAACTCTACACCATTTTAATGGAGTATGAAATTTAGTACAGTTAATGTTTATATGAAGGAAGTGCATAACGTGAATATTTTTATATTTAAATGGCCTATGGTTGAATTTCGATTACTGGACCATTAGTTAAAGTTAAACTATATTAATATTATAAAGCGTAAAAGTTTGTTAAAAACTTGCTAATCTTTGAAAATACTGGGTGGTTTTGAATGAAATAAAAATATTTTATTTACTCCGTCCGTCACGTAGCTTAATAAAAAACATTGGACACGTATTTTTAATTTTTTCACGTAATTTAAAAATTAAGATGATACAGTGAGTTGAAATTTCGCGTGACGTCACACCTCGATATAATTCTTAGCAATGTGTGACGTCAGCAGCCCCCACTCCTGTACTTTGCAGCTTTCCATTTTTGTGAATTTTTGTTTACTTGAAAAAGCAAACAATACGTGTTCAATATTTTTTGAAAATCTACCTAATGGACCAAATAAAATATTTATTTTGTAACTCAGGAAACTACCCTATTATATAGAAGGATTAACCGATTAATCAGACGAAAGTGCATTTTATTTCAATAAGCATAAGTATAATTATATAAAAATAAAAAAATATTTTCTTAAATAATGATACTTATTTGTGAGTGTAATCCGGATTTCATGAATTCATAAATCTTTTTGCTTTTTCTTTAGCTTTTCTATAACAACCCTGTGTATCTTGACCTGTTCTTCGTGAAATGATATTTAATATTTCATTTCATCTTTTAGGTTCAACTGTCCAAAGAACCTGGACTCGATACCAAGAGACAGGTTCCATTCAGAGAATGCAAGGTTCTGGGAGAAAACGTTGCACACAACCACGAGACAACCGCTTTTTAGGAACTCAAGCGCTGAGGAACCGAAAATGCAGTTACATAGACCTCAAAAGAAAACTTGAAGAGGTACGAGGAGCACAAGTTAGCCTATGGACAGTGAGGAGGAGGCTTTTAGCGGCTGATATACGTAGTCGACAACCAGCGCGGGCCCCCAAGTTACTCCATGAGCACCGGATTGCTCGATTGAGGTTCGCTAGAAATTGCCTATCTTGAACACTTGGTAACTGGAGTAGCGTATTCTTCTCCGATGAGGCTCGAATTTGTCTCAATGATGGTGAGGACTGACGTTGGCGAGTGTTACAAAGATCAGGGGAATGCTATGCCGACGTGTGTGTTGAAGAAATTACCCCTTATGATGGATGGTCTGTTATGTTTTGGCGGGACTTCCAGCTATCGTGCCGAGATAGTATTCATTGAAAATGCCTCACTAAATGCGCAGAGATACATAACTGAAATCTTTTGTCAACCTGTACTGACTGTAATTGGAGAAGATGCCATTTACATGGACCATAATTTTCGGGCCCACCGTTCTGGCGACGTAGATGCTTATATGCAAGAGGTTGATATTCGTCGTTTGGATTGGCCAGCGCGGAGCCCCGACCTTAACCCCCATTAAGCACGTCTAGGACCTCCTAAAACGGTGAATACGATCTGTCCAACTACTTCCACAAAACATCAGGGAGCTTAAACGTGTGATCTCGGCTGAGTGGAAACACATTCCACAGGACACCATCAAAAGCCGGATGGAAAGCATGCCAAGGCGTTTACATGCCGTAATCGCTGCAAGGGTAGGTCATACTCGTTATTAATTTATTTTTATACCTTTTTTTATTAAAATACCATAAAAATACTCGTTTAGAAATTGAAATTGTTTATTGAGATAATTTCATTATACCCAGAAAAATGTCCATTTTAACACGACACAGAGATGTTTACATTGACCGAAACATTGATTCGAGGATTTAAGTGTTAAAAACTATATTCTCATTGATAATAAGAAATTTCTAGTCACTTATGCTAAAAATATTAATATTATTCATAGAAAAGTCAACGACTATAAGGTGCCCGTTTTTTTTTTGCAAAGGTGTGTATACTGTATATGTCAGGCAACTTAAATTATGTTAGGCTCATACAGATAAAATACATCCTATTACAATAAATAACTACAAATAAACTAATATATATAACTTAACCAAAACTTATACATATTATATTACACGTGAACGGGCAACTTTTGGGCTCATCAGTAATAAAACATATAAAAAAGTAGCAGAAGGTATTCAAGGTAGGTATTTGTCTTTAAGATATGATCTTATTTTTTTGCACGTATATAATGCCGGGCGCCGGTCCAAGTGTTGTACACTTTTATATGGAAATAATCATTTATAAATGACACTTTAGCATACATATTATTATAATTAACCGATAGGTATTGTTTACATTAATTAAATTCAATGAAATAAGTAAGAAAGATTCTATTGCGTCTGGTTTTTTGTTTCATATAAAATATCGAAAAACCGATAGGTATTTAAAATCCAACATCGCTTTTTAGGGTTCCGTAGCCAAATGGCAAAAAACGGAACCCTTATAGTTTCGATATGTCATTCCGTCTGTCTGTCTGTCCGTCCGTCCGTATGTCACAGCCATTTTATCCCGAAACTATTAAGACTATACATGTGAAACTTAGTAGGTAGATGTATTCTGTGAACCGCTTTCCGATTTTAAGAAAAACATTAAAAAACTATTAAAAATAAAGGAGGGTCCCCATACATGGAACTAGAACTGAAATATTTTTTTTCATGAAACCTATGCGTGTGTGGTATCTATAGACAGGTCTTTAAAAATGATATAAGGGTTTTTAAAACCACTTTTTCATAAAGTCAATCGTTTAAAAGATATAAGCTTCCAAAGTGGTAAAATGTGTGTCCCCCCCTCTAACTTCTATAATAATGGAGTGAAAAATCTGCAAAATATATATTTCTATAGATCTTAATGTAAACTTTCAACCAAAATTAGTTTGAACGAAATCGGGTCAGCAATTTTTGAGATGCAGCATATTTTTTAAAACCGAAAGTATAACTTTGTAATTCATACAAACATTATGAAAAACAAAGTTATTTGGCGTAGTATTAATAAATATCTAATTACTACTTAGTAAACAGATAACATATATTCTATTGACATAATAAAAATATATACAGACGAAAATAAAGATAAATTATAGGGCATCGAAAAATTCGTCAACATCGCTATCAATGGGAAAAGTGCCCAGAACACTGGCCGCATTGCCACGTTGAATGGCAATGCTGATTCTCTGTCCAAAGAAAAGGCCAGCCCTCTGATCACCTGTGGAGTCGACTAATCGTTTGCCGATGTCACGAAAGAGTCGATGCGCACTCGGACCCCATGGTCCTAACGTTTCAACCCCAAACGGCTCAAACATATAGCACCCAATTAGGTTGTTGTATTTGCGCCGTTTGAGATTTTCTGCACCTGCAGCTGCCGCCCCAGCACAGCCCGCCGTACTGAGAAGATGGGATGGCGCAAGGGTGTCAACACAAGTAGCATCCCACACCAAAGGCCTACCCAACTTCCAAGGCATTATAGTCATCCCGTCTGGTCTCTTCCCATCGTCCCGTGCCAAGCCGTTGGGTTCTAAAACAGATGGTACTCCAGCGGTGACAAGAGCCCGACGAATGATGTCATTTATGCTGGCATGCCGTGCTATCCGACCGGAGCTTCTGCTGCAGGAAAGGCCATGATGTCCGAGGCGGTCGACTGCCGCACCGCATTGACAGCGATGTGGAGCACCGCTGGGAGCACCCAGACGTAGACATGTAGCGATCCGGAACGTGTTATCACTTAACATAGTACCTATGTTAAGTGAAGGTAATGCTTGTAGCCAAAGGCCCGACTCCCATTCACCCACAGCCAACAGGCGCGAGCGCTCAGCAGTATTGGTTGACGTATTTAAAAGGTTATTCCGTACCAAACTGCAGAGCGGCTCGTCCCATTGTCTTTGGGAGGACGGGTTCTCGGGCAACGCTGTATTCGGGCAAGCCATTTTCCAGGCATTAACTGCATCGGTCAAACACGGCACCTCGTAGCTAACCTGAGATTGTGTTAAAATTTTCTTAGTTAAAGTCTCAGTGCTGCGGACCGAAGACAGAAAAGCCGGTAGACTTATACTGGAAATTTTGCGGATGCCGAGCCCACCAAAACGAATGGGTAGTGTGGCTTGTAGCCACGCTCGGTCATCCAGAGCCACATTTAAAATTGAAGTAAGGGTGTTTTTTATAATAAGGTCAATTTTGTCCAACAATTGAGATTGCTTCCATAGTGGAGAAGAACGGAGGAAATAAATAAAATTTGGACCAAAACAACAATATCTTATGAGGGTGTAAGCCGAATGTATGTTAATTTGGAAAAATCTTTCTGAAATGTCATTAAAATGGTTAATTTTGCTATCAATAAAAGAGGGAAAACTTTCTTCTAAAATTGGGGAGCCTAAGAGGTGCAATGAACTTTTTTGCAATATTTTGATATCAGGGGCTATTGTATGGAATTTGTTTAGTGTCGCTTGTCTGTCAGTATTTTCACAGATATAGAGTTCACATTTCGAGAGGTTCAGGTCAAGGCCGATGGATTGGAATTGCTCTTTCAGGAAAATAAAATCTTTGATTACGGTGTCTACTTCACCTCCTAGAGTTCCATCGTCTAAATACCACACGTTAAATTTAGAATTTAGTTGTCGAATGATTGGATGGATAGCCAAGCTGAAAATGACTGGTCCGAGAGGGTCACCTTGTTGGCATCCAACTGCTGAATCCAGAACGTGGTCTTTATATAATAATTTGGAGGGGTGCCTGTAGCACTGCCACATAAAACCGTAAATTTCAGGTAATTCTTTTTTAACTTCTGCCAACAAAGTGTCCCTGTTCACAGAATTAAAAGCGTTTTTAACGTCAACCTTGAGGATGACTTCACCTTTACCTGAGGTCAAGTATGTAGACAAGGCATGTACGGCAGCCTCACAGCCCCCTTTGGAACCAAAGCCCAGCTGCAGGGGCTGGAATTTATGGCTAAGCGCTTCACTATAATATTTGCAACATATCTTGGCTGCCATACGCCTGTAAGTGCAACCGACGGCAATGGGACGAATGCCGCCGTCCTTCTTGTGCAGGGCGCATAGGTTGGCCCCGTACAAGACATCAACGACGGCTTCGTTCACGCCGCCGGAGAGCATCAGGTTAACTAGAGTCGCAAGCTCCTTCAAAAGAGACTCACCGGCTTCCCCGGCGCCTGAACTCAATAGGTCTTTTAAATGTTGAGGAGTTAGGCCATCAAGGCCGCCAGCAGAGCCACTTCGGAAGGAGTTCACGGCTGCAAACAACTGCGGGGCTGTAAAATTTAAAACAGATGAGGCCGAATCGGGGGGGTCAGGAAAGGTGAGATCAACCGCAGGCGCTGGATGTTTACTCTCCAAGGCTGCAACAGTTTCTTGAGAGTAAGGCGCCACCACATCACTGCTGAATAACAGCCTGGCTGCTCCCCTAATGTCACCTTCACTTAATTTGGATTCCACATGTGAACACAAGCTCTTCTGGGAGGGATTGTAGCATGTATGTAATTTTGAATCTAAAATAAAAGTCGAATTGTTGCAGTTGTCTTTAATTTGGTTTGTTAATGTTTTTTTAGAAGCCAAATTTTTTTGCACATGTAGAATCCTATAAGGGAAAGTGAGCAAATCCTCCCAGGCACTTTGGGTATTTTCTTGGGTAGCAAGGCGGATACTCCGTGCCAAACTCAGCGCAACAGACCGCCTTGCGCCCCGGGGAACTCTTTTTAAAACAGGTATAGAATTTTTTAATTTAGATAATGTTGTCCAGAGTGAATCCAAATGTATTGATGTTTGTGGAGGGGTAGGGGGGCACGGAGGAACACTATGAGGTTTGTGTACCTTGCCAAAATGGATCCGTAGCCCCCGTTCGCCCTTGAAAAAGCGTGCCTGAGAGCAACTGGGGCATCTCACAAGCTGGGTATCCAAGGATGTGGCAGGTTGACTGCTACAATTTCCGGAGTCAAATTTGGCGTAGTTGTAAAAAAATGTAAATAAGCTAGTTTTACGAAATTTGTAAGGTTTTTTTAGTCAAATAAATATACATATTATATTATAATAATTACTTCGGAACCCTTCATGGGCGAGTCTGACTCGCACTTGGCCAATTTTTTTTTTCAATATCGGATTTATGGTCCGATATTCCGGTTTTTCGATATTATCGAAAACCGGTATCCATGCTCTACAATAAATGGATTCATTATAATGTGACCGAGTACAAAAACCAAATTTCTTATAGTACCTATACCAAAAATAAATCAATTTAAATAATAAAAACATAACATTTTGTGTAAATAAGAAAAAGTTAAAATATGTTGTGATTAAAATTGTATACAGATTAATTAATTAATTATAAAGTAATATTTAATATAATTATCCTATTTATACTTGATGAAGTTCGGGATCTAAAATTAATTCGTTCACTTTCAAAATATCTAAAGGGTCTTCATCAAGTTCCTTCACGTTTTTAGTATACGGTTTTCTAATGCTGGTTATGTAAGGATCTGAAGTATAAAGAAGAGTATGAAAATTTATCCTTTTTCCGTGATGAACGATGGACAGAAACTTGTCCATCGTTTATTAAAAGTGGAAATAATGTCTTTGAAAATCACTGAGGATGAAACATAAGTTGTCTTCAGATACATGATAATTGCGGGTCGCAAGTGTATGAGAATTCATTAATAACGCGCTGTTTTTATTTTAATTTAGACTGATTCAGTAGCTAACTTAAAAGTACTTATAATGCCAAAAGACAAGAGACAGATTATTATTATTATTCTCTCTTATTTTCCTCGTAGGTAAGCACTATGTATCATTCGGAAGAAAGTGCGATTCTCAACTCGTGTGTATTAAGACCCTCAGCTGCGCTTCGGACCTCAAACTACACCCTCGTTGGTAATCGGTCACTTTCTCCCCTCGATGAACAATGTGTCGCGTGGTGTCCGGTAACCGGCCTCGAAAACACCGGAACATTACTCCTCTCGGCCAAAATTCCTCCTTTAAGAAAGTCGACAGATGTTCGGTCGGCGCTCTCACCACAAAATAATTAAAATTATTTCCATGATGAGACTCCAACCGTTCGACCCTCAGGGAGAAATTGGATTTCGCCAAAATGTATTTCACAATGTCCTCTGCCCTTGTAGAATGCAAATGCAGATGCAAAAAATGCAGATGGGACACGTAAACCAGTTTTGTAGGTACGGCCGGACGCAGCAGTTGGTTTGGTTCGGCCAGCGCAGTGCTACACTGGTTTCGACAAGCTGGCCTTCTCTTCCTCTTCACCACCTTGATGAAGCCATCCTGGTCGCACTTGTCCTTCTCAAGACTCCGCTCTCTCAGACCTCCCTGGGTTGGTTTACAGCGGCGTTTTAATACCCTGTAATGGCTGCACGAAAGCCCGCTGCTTTCGTGAGGCAGCTAGTTTGTCAGCGGCAGAAATCGAAGCGCAAGAACTAAAGGGGTCGACGCACTTATGCCAGTCGCAAGGCACAATGCATCGCCAGCGTTACCGAGAATCGCGGAAGTATTTGCCGACACAAATCTACTGACGGGGGAAGCATTTCGTGCTCCCCGATGCGTATTCACATTAGCAGCGTCAGGTGACCAACTTGCCGAAACAATGCTGCGTAACAACAAAACTTCAGCACGCAAATCACCTTTAGTGTTCTCCTATGCCTCTAACCTGGATTCAGCAGTGGATAGGCTTGACTTCAGGGTTGTGATGTCCTTCAGTAGCCTGGTGACATTAACGTGGTCAAATGTGACTGGGGGCAGCTTGTGTAGTTCCTTCGCCACAAAAATAGGCACGTCGTCCGGGTCGGTCACTTTCAATAATGTCACATTATCCTGGATACTTTTTTCGGTGCCATCCCTCCTTCGAGACGGCATTTGGTCGAGCTTCCTGAGTGACTGAAACAGCAGCAGCTTGCCGTTGTAAGTTGTAGTTGTATGGAAGCGGAGATAAGTCTCCGCTTCCATGAAGTTCAACTTGCATATCTGCAAAATGCTGACTTCATCCATGGTATCGATGGCATGCTGTATATACGCTAACAGCTCGTTGACCATAAGCAGCGGTGAGCCCATGGTAACAATAACGTGCGTAACGCTAACAATTACTTGTGCAGTAAAAACTAGCGGCGTATAATTAATATAAATTAAATTATAACACAACACTTCACGACACTTGACGTGACGTATTGAGGTATACGTACGTATTACGTACGTATACTTCATCTTATCTTCGACTACAAATCATCGCTTAACATCAAGTGAGATGGTGGTCGAACGCAAGTCCAAACCAATAAAAATGATAATGAGTAGCTATATAAATATATATAAATATATATATTATACTATATAAAGCTAAATTACCACTCACTGACTCACTGACATAATTGTTCTCCCAGATGGTGGATGGGGAGGTGGGTATATTTTGACAGATTCGTAAACAAGTAACTCTGAAACCTACGGGAAAAGTGCCAAACCTCCCCTTTTCCCCCCCCTTCTCCCCCCTCCCTATCGTATCTCGGAAACTACGAGACCCGTATTTTTTTTTTTTACGGATTCGTATAGAGGAGGCTCGGTAAAGTAAAAACCATTTTTCAAAGTCCCCCCCCCGCCCCCCTTCTCCCCTCCCTTTAGGCGGATCTCGGAATCTAAGAGACTTGGAACATTTTTTTTTTCTTGCCGAAACAATGCTGCGTAACAACAAAACTTCAGCACGCAAATCACCTTTAGTGTTCTCCTATGCCTCTAACCTGGATTCAGCAGTGGATAGGCTTGACTTCAGGGTTGTGATGTCCTTCAGTAGCCTGGTGACATTAACGTGGTCAAATGTGACTGGGGGCAGCTTGTGTAGTTCCTTCGCCACAAAAATAGGCACGTCGTCCGGGTCGGTCACTTTCAATAATGTCACATTATCCTGGATACTTTTTTCGGTGCCATCCCTCCTTCGAGACGGCATTTGGTCGAGCTTCCTGAGTGACTGAAACAGCAGCAGCTTGCCGTTGTAAGTTGTAGTTGTATGGAAGCGGAGATAAGTCTCCGCTTCCATGAAGTTCAACTTGCATATCTGCAAAATGCTGACTTCATCCATGGTATCGATGGCATGCTGTATATACGCTAACAGCTCGTTGACCATAAGCAGCGGTGAGCCCATGGTAACAATAACGTGCGTAACGCTAACAATTACTTGTGCAGTAAAAACTAGCGGCGTATAATTAATATAAATTAAATTATAACACAACACTTCACGACACTTGACGTGACGTATTGAGGTATACGTACGTATTACGTACGTATACTTCATCTTATCTTCGACTACAAATCATCGCTTAACATCAAGTGAGATGGTGGTCGAACGCAAGTCCAAACCAATAAAAATGATAATGAGTAGCTATATAAATATATATAAATATATATATTATACTATATAAAGCTAAATTACCACTCACTGACTCACTGACATAATTGTTCTCCCAGATGGTGGATGGGGAGGTGGGTATATTTTGACAGATTCGTAAACAAGTAACTCTGAAACCTACGGGAAAAGTGCCAAACCTCCCCTTTTCCCCCCCCTTCTCCCCCCTCCCTATCGTATCTCGGAAACTACGAGACCCGTATTTTTTTTTTTTACGGATTCGTATAGAGGAGGCTCGGTAAAGTAAAAACCATTTTTCAAAGTCCCCCCCCCCGCCCCCCTTCTCCCCTCCCTTTAGGCGGATCTCGGAATCTAAGAGACTTGGAACATTTTTTTTTTCAGATTCATTTAGAGGGGCAATGCTTTAGTCGAAATACTTGTGCAACCCCCCCCCCCATCCCCCCCCCTCTTTTTTTTTTTTTTCACAAGCTCGCGAGGTGCTTGCACCTCGCGCAACACGCAAATACTTGATTTAGAGGGGCAATGCTTTAGTTTGTTTCACAAGCACGCGAGGTGCTTGCACCTCGCGCAACACGCAAATACTAGTTATATTATATAAAGCTAGATTACCACTCACTGACTCACTCATTGACATAATTGTTCTCCCAGATGGTGGATGGGGAGGTGGGTATATTTTGACAGATTCGTAAACAAGTAACTCTCAAACCTACGGGAAAAGTGCCAAACCTCCCCTTTTCACCCCCCTTCTCCCCCCTCCCTATCGTATCTCGGAAACTACGAGACCCGTGTTTTTTGTTTTTTACGGATTCGTATAGAGGAGGCTCGGTAAAGTAAAAACCATTTTTCAAAGTCCCCCCCCCGCCCCCCTTCTCCCCCCCTTTAGGCGGATCTCGGAATCTAAGAGACTTGAAACATTTTTTTTTTCAGATTCATTTAGAGGGGCAATGCTTTAGTCGAAATACTTGTGCAACCCCCCCCCATCACCCCCCCCCTCTTTTTTTTTTTTTTTTTCACAAGCACGCGAGGTGCTTGCACCTCGCGCAACACGCAAATACTTGATTTAGAGGGGCAATGCTTTAGTTTTCTTCACAAGCACGCGAGGTGCTTGCACCTCGCGCAACACGGAAATACTAGTATATATATAAATATAGCTACTCATGTTGTCACATTTTTATGATTTAAAACTTGAATTTCAATAGATTTAACACTCGGACGTAGTAAGTTGTACCAATATTATTTTGGTTTAAGTGTAAAAGATGCTTTTTATAGTGGTAATAATAAATATTTATTTCATTAATTCTGATTGATTCTGGCCAAGTAAATGTGGCCACCAAATATCAAATATATTTTGTACACAATGTAGGTCGGCTGTCATCAGGAGTCCTAATTACCAAGGAATTATTGCATAACCAATATAAACTTTTAACGCTTTTGTCCTTGAAATATTATGGTTAAAGTGTTACCATTTTATGTAGGTAGTAAAAATTATCTGAACACAAAGCCCAGATCATTTATATTTCCTAAAATTGTTTCAAAATGCAAATTTAGTTACAGAATAATATCATTTTAATTTCTCATTCTCTCTTTTTATTAACTACAATACTGTCCAACCCATATTCCCTTTCTTATTTCTATACCCCTTATTCTTCTTAGTCTTCTATTCACACAGCAAATATTTTTTTGACAGTGATATCGTAAGACTTTTAATAAAAAAATAATAAAAATCATGTATTTTTGGCCACTTAACAAAATAGAGACCAAGAGAGAATTTTATACGATATTCATTTCAAAGTCACACATAAACATTAAGTCAACGTATCCCCTCTTCCGGGTGCCCAAATGTTCAAATTTACACAGCAGTATTGTAAATAGCCATTTTGAGAAACCTTTCCGCTGAACAAACTGTATTTACAGAACCACGGCTATGTAAAAGCTAGGCCAAGGGAATAATCACACATTACGTACATGCACGTAAAGACCTCTAATTAAATATGAAAGGATCATCGTAAAGGTGAAAAGTGCTATAATGTGAAGGTACTTACTGTTGACAGGTTTTCATTACGAAGGATGGCATAAATACGTACAAGCTATCTTTTATTAGACTATCTCTTGAACCAAAAAATCGATTTATATATAAATGAATCCCTATTTTCCTTAGTCACGGCATCACGCGTGAACGACTGAACTGATTTCTGCTAATACTTTTTTGTTGTGTTTGTTATTACCAGGAGAAGGTTCATATGAAAGAAAAAAATAAGAATAATCCGCGGAAAATTAGAAAATTTACCTAAATTTATGGCGTTAGCGCTTTTGGAAATCTAAACTTTTTTGATGTAACCTTATGGCGTTTGACATAACATTGACAGAATGCGTGCTGCAAATACAGAGAGGATGTAAAAAGACTGATAGATAGATAGAATACTCTTTATTGTACACCAATAATTTAAACAAACACTTGATTTACAATAATGCAAAATATGGTTACAATGGCGGTCTTATCGCTGATAGCGATATCTTCCAGATAACCTTTGGATGGACTTTAAGAACATAAAACAAAGAGGGGAGGGGAAAGTCAGTGTACTTACTTCAAATATATAACATATACAAAAAGTAACTAAAGTAGTTAATATAAGTATATATAGGTATATATAATACAATACGATGCATAAAATAAGTATAAATAAATATATGTGTTTTGTATATAACGAGTCTTCCAATAGGCACGTCCGAACTTTGACAGTTAGTAACGGCCATCTTGTTGAAGCTACATCTGTCAAATTGGTTGTCATTTATTCATTCTGTTTTGCCAAATCATCATGGATGCATTCAACAACACGTGCAAATGATAAAATTGTTTTATCAAAATGAGTGTTCTGTTCGGGAAACGCACCTCGCGCTTCGCCCATTTGACGGTTGCCATAATCGTCCTACCGAGAGGACTATTCGTCGTGTGGTGGATAAATTTCAGTCCACTGGTTCGGTAAATGATCGAGCAACACCCGTACGTCAACGAAACGCAAGGTCTGACGAAAACATCGCCGCTGTCCGTGAGAGTGTGCAGGAGAATCTGAGGCAGTCGATTTCGCGTCGCTCACAAGAACTCGGCCTTTCACAGACCAAACTTGGCGAATTTTGCGTCGTGACTTGGGCCTGCACCCGTACAAAATTCAACTCACCCATGAATTGAAGGGAAACGACCATAGACAACGACGTGTGTTCGCTGAATGGGCACTGGAGCAGTTAGCAACTGACCGTAATTTTCACAGAAAAATTTTCTTCAGTGATGAGGCCCATTTCTGGATGAATGGGTACGTAAACAAACAAAATTGTCGAATTTGGGACGATACCAATCCACACCAGATCCAAGAGCGTCCAATGCATCCCGAAAAAGTTACAGTTTGGTGTGGGTTTTGGTCTGGCGGCGTCATCGGGCCATATTTTCTTTGAGAACAACGTTGGCCAGGCCATCACTGTCAACGGCGAGCGCTATAGGTCGATGATTACCAACTTTTTGGGCATGAACTGGATAATCTGAACACCAACGACATGTGGTTTCAACAAGATGGCGCTACGTGCCACACAGCTCATGCCACATTGAATATTCTGCATGAGAGATTTGAGGGCATGGTCATCTCACGTGGAGCTGATGTGAACTGGCCACCGCGATCTTGTGACTTAACCTCGCTAGACTTTTTCTTGTGGGGTTTTCTTAAATCGCAGGTCTATGCGAATAAACCACAAACCACAGCGGCACTCAAAGCCAACATAACCTATGGCATAGGTCGAATTCAGCCTGATTTATGCGCAAAAGTCATGGAAAATTGGATATCTCGCATGCGCTCCACCCAGAGAAGCCGTGGCGGATACTTGAATGATGTCATATTCCACACATAATGGCATCACTACATCTTTCAAATAAATAAATAATTTCGATAATATCTCACACACACTTTGTTTTATTTAAATTTAAAGATAGGACACGCTTAATGAAAGACCCTGTATAAATATGTCATAAGGAGACAAATACAAGGTAAAATCATAGGAGTGTATAAAAATGATTGACAACAGAAGAGACTAAATATTATTAAAAACAGATGCTGCGGTTGGAGTTATTATATTGATATAAAATAATTAATTTATTATTTCTTACAAAGAGGATGTAAAAAACTTTATATTTTAATGCACATCACGGTTAGTTCAGAGCTATGACGCCTAATATTAAAAGTATATTTTAATATGGAGTTTTGGTAAGTTTGGATAGACCATACACGTTACTAACATAATACGTGATATACTTGGTCATAAAGAAGAATACAATGGTTTCCTTTAATTTACAGTTGAATTTTCGTTTTTAAAAATGCCAGCAATAAGACGTAAAAACTTAAGTCAATTAATCTCAAAATTATACCAATTCGAATTAAATATTCATAGTTATGACAGGACAAAGTCTGTCGGGTCACCTAGTAATAGTATAAAAATATTACATTTAATTTTATGATTTACGCAAGAGATTTTTTTGGAATTACAGGCTTGCGAACACCCGCATCTCACCTGATGGTAAACGGTGATGTGGTCGAAGAAGCAAGTTCGAAGAAGTAGCGTATTCACCCTTGACTTAAAGCCCGACCGAAGGTTTTGGATATCAGGAAGCACAAATTCCGGTTTTCTCTTAGTACTTAGCATGCACAATGAGAGTATTTCCAAAACATTTTGTGCGTATGGGTGCAATGCCGTCTACGTAAAGATGCCGCATCGCTGTTCACCTTATAGTCCGATGATAGAACAGGCTTGGTGATATTAAGTTGTGCAATTCCATAGCGTACTCTCCGAAATTTAACTGATAGGTTTGTACGTCACCGAGGTCTCGAGCTTCGACTCGATTCGACCAGTTTCTCTTTATCAAAGAGACTTTTGGCTAATTAGAGGTTGGTATGTCTTCTCTCACCCTCTAACTCGTCTTATATGAATTATAAAATAATATATGTGTAATGTAAGACTGTATGGCTCAGCAAAATACCAGCTTGCTGCACTTGACTCGGTTGAACGCAGAGCTAAAAGCTCATAGGCGATGAGGTGTTGGCAAACAAGCTTCACAGCCTGGCTCATCGGCGAAACTTCGATGTACTTGTCGGTCTTCTACAGATTGTACTTCGGAGAGAGTGCCCAGGAACTCCACGACCTGATCCCCCATCTCGCTTTCACTACTGATCTACCAGACGTGCTGCTGGGTACCATTCTCACTCGGTCAATATACCGTTTTGTCGTACTACCGACTTCCCAAACGATTGTTGAAGATGTTTAGACGATAATCGGAACCAACGCCTTACCGTGTACACTTTAAAATATAATCATAATATTCACTTGAATTTGTAATTTATCCGCTGAAATTAGTTACATGGCTCGCGTAGCTTGCGGCTTGCTAGTATTATTGAAAACATAATAATTTAAACGACTAAATGATTATCAAACAGCACTTACAAAAAGACCTTGTCAGTCAAGTATTTAACAAATGACAAGAACAAGGCTCTGCCTGAAATTTCCCTAATTTATTTATATACTAGCTTCTGCTAGCGGCTTCGGTCGCATGAAAATTCTATGTTTCAGCTAAGTTATAATTCATGTTATTTGTTGACAATGTAGCTTTATATTGAAGAAAAATTTTTTGGAATCCACACAGTCGTTTTTGAGTTTATCCGTTTCAGACATCAACCTTTCCTCAGAACATCATAACACATCTAAGCTTTGTCTTAATGCTATTAATTTACATGTACCACATGCAACGCTGCGCACATTTTCTTTTAAAAGAAGACGATATTCACGTTACCATACAAAAGATAAGTACATATTTAAGTAAAAGAAAACGAACTGGCACATCACTGGAGGCGCCGTGTTAATTATTCCGGGCGTTATGAAATCAAAGCTTTTTAGGGTTCCATAGCCGAATGACAAAAATGGAACCCTTATAGTTTCATCATGTCTGTCTGTCTGTCCGTCCGTCCGTATGTCACAGCCATTTTATTCCGAAACTATTAGGACTATAAATGTGGAGCCCCCCCCCCCCCATTTATTTTAAATATTTTTGATACATGGAACAGAAACGGAAAAAAAAAATTCATGACATCTATGCGTGTATGGTATTTATAGACAGGTTTTTAAAAATGACATTGAGGTTTCTAAAGCTACTTTTTCATAAAGTTAATCGATTAAAAGATATACGCTTCCAAAGTGGTAAAATTTGTATCCCCCTCCCCCCTCTAACATCCCCCTCTATAATAATGGAGGGATAAATCTAAAAAAATATAATGTATGTTATAGATCTTAATTTAAACTTTCAACCAAAATTAGTTTGAACGAGATCGGGTCAGCAGTTTTTGAGATACAGCATATTTTCTAAAACCGCAAATATAACTTTGTAATTCATACAAACATTATAAAAAAAAACAAAGTTATTTGGCGTAGTTACTACGGAACCCTTCATGGGTGAATCTGACTCGCACTTGACCAATTTATTAATAAGTGGCCTGTCGCAGACCTATGAGACATGAGCAATTGGCTTAATAATATTATGGTTGATTTACAGTTATTATTAGAGGTGTATTTTATTTGTATGGACCAAATTGCCTGCAATAAATAGTCTGCTTTCCTAAGGCGGCATTAATATGGCATAAATACAGATTAATTCTTCAGCCAGGGCTACTTTAACCCAAAGAACTAAATTAACAACACAGAACAGCAAGCGAGGGACTGAGTTAGGATTATTGATTATTTTGGTTCTGGAATTTAAAATCCAATGTCAGTGGAGCTGACCATTCTTTAAAAAGCAGGCCCGGGTTGAAAACGCGTCGTTTTCCACTCCCACCAGAAGGGCAAGAGTAGAAGTCTGACACAGCCTTCCACTGACACAAAGAGTGGGAGGAATCATTTGATGATATTGCTCCAAAAAAGGGTGGATGACTCGTTCTGTCATTCTATTCTATTCTACCTTTTTAAACACAAGATGCAGACCAATAGTCGACAGTATAATAATAATAAACACGAAAACCAATTATTTTGGCATTCAATTAATAACAAATGAACGGTTTAACTGAAGATGTTTGATAGTTTTCGCATAATTATACATAGAAACTACGTGTGTAGACTTACAAATTGCTCTATAGTTTTCGTTTTGAGGCGTTCAAGCGTATGTAAACTAAGTATTCACTTAGTTTACACACGTAAGCAAGGTTTATTTTTAATAAGAAAATGTAAATGTTAATGGTTTTGGTGAAACGAAAAAGGTATTTGTGTTGCGGTACTGTTGAAATAGCAAAATACATACGGAGTATCATCAAAATTTTGTTAGCTTTGTTAATTTTGTTAGTCAAAAATATTATGTATTTTAGATATAAAAATAAATATCTAAAATACATAATATTTTTGGCTATTTTGATTTTATCTTGGTACTCACGCTTTTCATAGAATTATATTCATACGCGGGTAAACTTTAGGTACTAGAAGGGCATTGGCTTATGCCACGTTTAAAAAGCTTACAGAGATTTTGGCAATCACATTCACCGATAGAATAACCAATAGGGTTTTGTAACCAAAATTAGTTTACCCTACTGCTGCGCTCGCTTGATAAGTAGCCTATGTCACTCTTCAGTCCTTCAACTATTTTTCACTCCAAAGAGCACATCGATCCGATGTTCCGTTTTGACGTGAAAGAAGGAAAAACAAAATTTACATTTCTGGTTTTTATATGGGTACCTGTGCGTCCAGTGTGGCTTCCTCTAATCACGCAGGCTGTGGCGTCTTGACTGGAGCTGACCGGGGGAGGAGTAGCCTGCTTACACTCCGACTTCTCAGGAAAGCAGGCCCTGCAACGTTCACACAAGTTAATATAATTACAATACCAATAAAAATTAATCAGTCGAAAACGTTCCCACTGTTATCACAGGCCTTTTCTATATGAGATGGAGTGGGCTGTAAAGAACCACGCAGGCCTAGCGTGGGTCGGTGGATATTACATGTCTTCGGATTTTCGGTTCTAGGATATGCCTTAATCCGCCATGTCCTCGTGGAGGCGATCGACGGCGGCGAACTCTTGCGTCCGGCATGGTGCGAGGCAAGGGGGAACGGGATGCAGTCACCTCCTTCTGCGAAGCAGTCATGCTAGCGAAGGAGGAGGCCGAACGAGCGAGGGAGAGACAACTTTCTTCCTCGCGCCCTAGCCGCCGCGGGAGACACCCCGGGCGTCGGGGATCGCGAGCCGATCTACGCCCACCATAGAAGCGGGCCTGCGGACGGCGAGCAGGGTCACTGTCCGATAAAAACCAGGTCCTAATCGGCGGCGCGCCATGTTCCACGCAGCACTGACGGGGCTCGATAGGGCTATTGACTTACGGGGTTGCGGGATTGTTCTAACGAGATACCACGACCCCGAAACGCAAAGGCAACTGAAGAAGCAGGGTCAGTTTTTAATCAGTAGAAATCTGACACTCCCTTCCGCTCTAACCACAGCAAGAGACCCCTCCTGCTGCATTTGATTATTTTCCCGCACAGAAAAAAGAACGGACATGCCTTAATATAGTTTCAGTTAACTCAAGATGTTTTTCTTCACCATTTTGGAAGCAGTGATTATCACGGAAATTACTTTGAAATTAATTAGCCTGCCGAGGTTTGAACCCACAATCTACTCTAAATTCGTGCCTGTAACCACTAGCTCTCCTAAATATTGGCGGAAATAAAAACAAAGTAGATTAAATTGTCATTTTTAGGGTTCCGTAGCCGAATGGCAAAAAACGGAACCCTTATAGTTTCGACAGGTCTGTCCGTCTGTCTGTCTGTCCGTCCGTCCGTATGTCACAGCCATTTTATTCCGAAACTATTAGGACTATACATGTAAAACTTGGTAGGTAGATGTATTCTGTAAACCGCTTTCCGATTTTAAGAGAAAATTTAAAAAAAATATTTAAAATAAAGGGGGCTCCCCATACATGGAACTGAAACTGAAAATATTTTCTTTCATGAAACCTATACGTGTGTAGTATTTATAGACAGGTATTTAAAAATGACATTAAGGTTTCTAAAATGACTTTTTCATAAAGTTAATCGTTTAAAAGATATACGCTTCCAAAGTGGTAAAATGTGTGTCCCCCCTCTAACTTCTATAATAATGAAGTGAAAAATCTAAAAAAAACTACATGTTGTAGATCTTAATGTAAACTTTCAACCAAAATTGGTTTGAACGAGATCGAGTCAGCAGTTTTTGAGATACAGTATATTTTCTAAAACCGCAAATATAACTTTGTAATTCAAACAAATACTATGAAAAACAAAGTTATTTGGCGTAGTTGTAAAAATTGTAAATAAGCTAGTTTTAAGAAATTTGTAAGGTTTTTTTTTTTCAAATAAATATATTAAGTATATTATATTTATTATAGTTACTACGGAACCCTTCATGGGCGAATCCGACTCACACTTGGCCACTTTTTGCATTATCTAACAGTAAATTAAAAGGGTTAAATCAAGAGGAAGCATTAACTTCCTCTTGATTTATATGTAAAGAATATGGATAAAAATGATAGGTAAGTTTAGGTTTTAGTATTATTATATTCCACCGTTAATCTGAGAACAGCATAAGTATGACTAAACATTTTTTTTTAATGTTATGTGTAATTTCTCTATCTATACCAACTGTAAAAATGTAAAATTAAACAGCTCGTAAATACGGTTCAATGCACTCGTGCGTGTTGGCTAGATTTTGTAAATTACTTAGGGTGGGATTGAAAGCAAGGGAGATTAGTTAAATAAAGCACGTACCTACGTATTGAAAATAATATCGCGAAAGATCTGGCAGTCTAATATATAGAAAAGCCTTTTAGGTTTGGCCATAATGTGATGTGTGAAAGGACTTATTCATCGCTGAGAAAAAATAACGTACTTTTCCATGAAGATAGGTAAAGCTTCCTCTCTCTTTCTGTCGCTCTAAATACACAAGAGAAGTCAAGGCATCATAGTATGTATTATTCACAATTGAACTGGATCATTATCTGCTTAGCCTTTTTCCAACTATGTTGGGATTGGCTTACATGCAGTCTAACCGAATGTACCTGAGTATTTATTTATTTATTTTCACTTTATGTACATCGGCGGACTTAATGCAGCAAGTCATTCTCTACCAGTCAACCTAATAATATGGTAAGAATTAGATAGAAACCCGGTGCGGTGAGAAGGAATGTGAAGAAGTAAGTTTTTGTATGCGCGAAGGTTAAGGCAATGAGAAATGCCAAACAATTTAAAATTTTGTTTAAGTAAACAGGAGCATAAGGATCGTTCATAATAGTGATGAGCATACAGAGGGATCTCCTTTGACGGATAGGAAAACCATTTAAACTGAGAACTAAAGGAAGAAATGTGATCATAATGAGATCGAGGTCAAGAGTGGGCCCATCGGTAATAAAATAAATAAATTTCAAAGGCCAAGAATGAAACGAATACAGTTGTTAAGAAGTCGATCCAGTTTGTTAAGCAGTTCTTGGGATAGATCAGAGTAGCAAACATCAGCATAATCAATAATAGGAAGCCCAAGTGATTGGACCAAGGTGTTTTTAGTGCTACAAGGAAGGAAATGCTTGAATCGCAAAGTTAACGTTACCCTCAGGCTAACCTGTGCAATCTGCTTATTCCAAATTAACCTGACGTCAATATGTAGGCCTAAGCCTTTTACGTGCGGCGAGAGAGTATCAATGTTTCACACGGGTTGAATGCCTGTCTAACCTCCATGCATGAGCACCATTTAGTGAAGTAGAACAGATAATAAAGACCACAGATGGCCACTGGAACTACTCAATAATAATTATTCCGTGAGTTGCGATTCGATTACTTGAATATGGTTGTTAAGCACTTTATGCTCGTCACAATGCATATGGTAAAGTAGAGCTAATATTGAAGTATCAGGAGAACTCCTAAAAAATTAACGACTCTGCATCGGGAAAAGCAATATGACATTGAGGCTTTTGTAACTAGATAAATTACAAACCAACCCACTAAAAAGCGTGAAAAAGGTGTTTTTTGTTTTGTATTTTCGTTTTTTGACATCGACTTCCAAAATTAAAGTTATTTTTGGCTTTCCAGTGTTTTGAGATGGAAGTCGGTTTTATTTTTTGTTAAAAAGCTTTTTTGTTTTAATTTTTCAAGAGGAACATTATCAAATGACCTGTTCGACATGCCATGTTCCATGCGCGCCACAAATAGCAGTCATGACGGGCCTAACAGGGCCATTGTCTACCGGGTTTGTGGCGATGTATAACAAGATACCGCGGTGAGTAGAAGTCTGACTCTCGCTTCCGCTTTCCGCTCCACCTAGAGCGGGAGGAGCAATTTGAAGATTCCCCCCCCCCCCCCTCCCCCCGAAAATAACCCGAAAATAAGAGTAAATTGAATTTTGGGACACGTTTATTTATTTAATTAAACTTTATGTACAATTGTGTTACATGGGCGGACTTAATGCAGCAAGGCATTCTCTACCAGTCAACCTTTTCATTCAATACTGTTAGCCAGCCAAGTTTGTAAATAGTACGCCGTACAGATATTGATACTGATTAAAATTTTCGTCACGAAGTAACACGAGATGACAGTTTTATGTAGCAAAGAAATCGAAAATTAAACTCATAAATTGTTTCATAGAAATCGAAGACTAAGCTCGTCGGGATTACTATACGTCATTGCATTTAAAATTATGCTTCAAGAAGCAAAGACAGCCCGTGTCAGTACAACGACTCATTTCAGTAGATACATAAAATATGTAATAAGTTTAAATTGAATTCTCGAACGTGTGTTGAGAGCTGTAACTCAACGTGTTTAGCCAACTGAACAATAAATATGAACGGGTTGGTTGTTCACGTCTTGAGGCGACGTAAAATATTCTATAATACACGAGTTTAGAGTCACGATAAAAACCAAGTTTGCTATAGGTATTGACAATCTAGAGAAAAACAGCATCTTGGTTGAATAGATTCATCATTTCCAATATATTATACATTAATAAGTACATCAGAATCATTGATCTCCAGAACTTTAGCACTAGATACAAAACATCAAATATATTATATAGTAGACGAATCTTATAGTCTCTATAGATACTGCCCTGCCAAGCTGGTACAGCTGGTCGTATAACTCTGTCAGTCTTTGGGAACTTGGCATGAGCTACCCGACAAGCCGCTACAGCTGCACAGTATAGGATCGAATGAGTATCGATGAGGTCTTCACTATCGTCAAAATAATTTGTCAGCAGTGAATCTAGAGCAAACACTAGCGCCCTATTTATCATATGCATGGTTAAACGAGGCATACGAGGTCTAAGCTCAGGTGGTGTGGAGCAATACTGCCGTAATGCATCTTCCAAAGCACTCTGCAATCGTTATTATTATTTCCTTTATTTAACTTATTTCTCAAAAATTACATTTTAAAATGTTTTTCTACAAAAAATACTAAAAATGAAAATATATATAAAAAAATGGCAGTCCATTGGTGTCGGGAGCAGGGTCCAAGCTACCGATGGTTAGGTCTCCAGAGAAAGAAACATTCTCACAGTACGAGCTGTATCGAGAAGTACTGCCTTCTGTATTAGGCCCTTTATCCAGCTGTGCAACGCCAGCTTCGACAGATGGTCGTCGAAGCTTTTAGCTGTCAGCCCATTGACTGATATGACAATCGGCACAAGCCGAGTCCACATTCCACATGTCAACAATTTCATGAGCTAAGTTGAGATACTTTATGTGTCTCTCTTTCTCATCTTTCACGAGATTCTCGTCATGTGGGATGGTAACATCGATTATCATTCCGCGGCGCACTAATCGGTTTATCACCAGTATATCACGCTCATTGGCAACATTAGTCCTATCAGTGATGATAAGCCGATCCCAGTACAACGTGACATGGTCATTTTCGAAAACGGAGTCGGGCACATACTTGTAATACGGTACCTGAGAATCGATAAATTTGTATTTCAAAGCAAGTTGCTGGTGGATAATTCTGGCTACTTGATTGTGTCTAGATGCAAGTACTCGCCGTTAGCCAGACGAGAACAACTGGAGACAATATGTCTGATGGACTCACCAGAACAATGGCATGCCCGACACACGTCAATCGTCCCGCCCTTCATCATATGTCTCCGGTAATTATTCGTCAAGATAACTTCGTCCAGAATTGCACAGACAAAACCTTCAGTTTCCTCGAAGAGATCCCTGAAGCGTAGCCAGACAACGAAAGCTGTGAAATCTACATCGGACCCATAAAGAGTCCGATAATAGCAAGCATGATTATTATTATTATATTCAAAATTTATCAGACACTCTCTTTAATATTCATTTGATTAGTAATAATTTAGTCACTTTGTTGCTCCATCATCCGACGATAGAACCAACTATTGTTGTTCAATACAAATCTAATGAGTTGATGATCTAATGACATGATATTGCTATTTTGATTGGTTAGGGATATCTCTTGGTTACCTAGGCTATCACTGGTGAGAAGACAGGAAGCGCATAAAAATATAATATATCAAATGTACTAGCTTTTACCCGCGACTTCGTTCACGTAGAAGGTTTTTCCCGCACAAAATCTGACCCCCAGGGAATTCCAATATAAAAAGTAGTTTGTGTTAATCCATGATTTCAGCTATCTTAAGATATACCAAATTCATTAACAAAAAAGATTTTTGCTTATTATAAAGCAGACTTAATACAAATGAACCAAAGAAAAAACTAAATTAACTTTTGTGTTCAGTGAGTTAGAAGAAAGGGTTACGATAAAGAAATTAATATTACAAAACGATTTTCAATGTTTTTTCTTTATCTTTTCTTGCTGGTCAGTGAGTTATTTGACGAATATTATTTTGTAAGTCATAACGACTGACATAATTGATAATAGTTATTTGTTATACAAGATTGCAAAGTTGCTTTTTAACCGCGTGCTCAATTTAGATGACCGAGGAAGCGAAGGATTCTAAAATTGAATCACGAGTGCAGCGAGTGATTCAAACATTAGAATCCTGAGCGTTAGCGAGGGAATCAAAAGAGCACGAGGTGAAAAGTCTTTGCACTCGAGTGAAACACGTAACTTTTCATCCCACCTCAGCGAGGAAATGACTAAATGCAAAAAAAACGGCGCGCAAAGCAAATTAAAAAAAAGTAAGTACACCAAGAAGGTTTCAGAGTCTGAGTTTTTAACAAATTAAAAAAAGTTGTATGATAAATTCGGCCCCATGGAGGTAGAAAAAAGTAAATAGGTTTAATGATGTTTTGAATTCACAAACTTAGTACACACGATGTTCTAAATTCAATTTACTTTATCCTCTAGCGGATAAAAACGGCTTTTGCACTCAGATATCGAAGAGCAAAATAATCTTTCCGAGATGGGGGCATGAAAAAAATATTTTCCTGCTTAATTAATAACATTATTTCTTTAAAAAATTAAAAAAATAAAATAAACTAATAGTCTTTAATCGTTTTTAAATAAAAAGGAGGTTTTACATTTATGATTGACTACATTTATGTTGTTTTTCAGAATGTTAACTGTTTTTTTTGTGTCAATTGTGAATCGATTTTTAAACATCTTTTTTCTGCGTAAAAGTTTATAATGAAAATCCCTCGTTCCACGAAGATCTAATGAAAAAATTTTGAAATAGATGTAGACTGAGATTGTTGGGTTTATGTCAATACCATCGCAATTTTTTTATAAACTAGAAGCTGGACTGGACTTGTGAACACACAAAAGAACTCCTCAACCTTCAAGCGGTCGCGCGGAGTCAAATCGACCGCACTCGGTATATTTTTGTACCTAATATCGTTATTTAGGCTGGTTTCATTTCAGTACGGACGATCCGTACGGGCTGTCAGTACGGGCGTCCGGAGCGGGAGCACATGTTAGGCGCTAGAACATCGTTTCACAACGACGCGGGTTGGTGCGCACGCGACCCGCTCTGGGTAGAGCCCGTATAAGGCCGGCCAAAACGTTCGGTTTCCGAATTACATTTCCAGATCAGGAATTTAGATTCGGAATCCTGAATGTTCAACAAGGCGAACGATTTCGAACGGAAAAAATAAGAATAATGTGCGCCTTGTTGAATATTTTGGATGTAAGCAGAGCATTCAGGTTTCCGAATTTGAATTCCTGATCTGGAAACCTAATTCGGAAACCGAACGTTTGCGGCTGGCCTAACACCACCTGCGTCCCGCGCCCGGACCCGCCCGCATACTGCCGTGATCTCGTTGCAGCTCATTCATCGTTTCACAGCAACGCAGAACGCCCATGCTCCGGGAGTACAGTCGATATGAGTCGATTTATTGACACGGCATTTCTCATAGACGCAGTACAATGTAAACCCTGTTTATGGGATTACTCAAATGTAAATTACAACCCAAATTCAACCCTGATACCAATCTGCGACAGCAATATACAGTGTTCAACTGGGTACTTCTGGCTAGTCTTCATTCATCGTGCCCACAAATGATTCCCTATCTTAACCTAATCTTAAAATGTTAACAATAAATCTAAATAAAACCTATTAGTAATTATTTATATACGTGTTATTTTATTTACTGTATTTCTTGTTGCCCAAATAAATGTTTTTCTATCTTTCTAAAATAAATACGTACAACAAATAATGTAAAAGAAATTTAAAAAAGTTATTTTGAGCAGTCGGGTTTTTTAGATTTTTTAAATAACTTTTTTTTTCAACTTTTTGTTAAAATATTAATTAACAATTTTTTAGTTTTCCCGATCATGTCACATTGGCACTCACCGGAATCAGAAAGTGAAGTCCATATTTTAAACTTTCTCATTGTATTATTTTGCTAGTATTACACTAATGATAAACATTATATACCTTTTTGAAATCCTAGTGTTAGGCCCTTTAATTTGATAGACATATTGTATTATTCAAAAAAAAAAAAAAATTTGCCATGTGTAATGGCTTCGCACAGCCGCCATGTTTAATTTTTTCAAATGTCACCTTTCTAAGAACACTCGGGCTGCTAAGACAAATCTAACGATACCTCAATTGTTTGAATCCCTTCAGCGGTTCTGGAGATATGAGGTAATAAAGAATATTACATACATACATACATACATACATACAAGATACGCGCGAAAAACATAACCCTTCCTTTGCAGTCGGGTAATAAAATATAATTACCTCAAAGTAAGCGCCAGTCTTTCAATTGGAGGTATAGCAGCACGAAACAAGTCTTGATGTTTTCTTCTATTCCCCAACCTTGCTAGTAATTCATCAAAACTAGTAATCGAAATACGAAAATAATTGAAAAAATTGCTCGTATCATCCCTGAGTTTATGGTTTAAGTTGAAAAATGCACTTTCGAAACATCTCGCTTCGAGGATCGGATGTACCCATAGACTATTTATCTGCCGTCGTCATCTCTTACAAATTAAATATACACAAATAATTTTTAAAACGTATGCATTCAGTTTTTTAACCGACTGTCTCCCGCTAGCAACCGTATCGTACTGAACCCACGTTTTAGAGCACTGCGGGCCGGACCCGTACGGTTCTTCCGCGCACGGACTGCCCGTACGGGTCTCCCGGATAGCTGTGAAGCCAGCCTTATTTTTGTATATGTTTCCTATCACTAGAAGCCTGTTATTGTTTCACTATGCACAGTATAAATTAATTAACCTCAATCCCCGCGTCTCCCGCACCGTGTAGATCGTATTTGTTTTATTCACGGCGTACGCGCCCTTCGTCGAAAAGGTTACGCACGACGCTCAACGCGAGACATTATGTTTTGAAATATCATCAAACTATATCGAATTAAGTCTTTAATAGTATTGTTTTTAGTATTTTGGTAGTTCCTGATAGTGTCATATTTACGCAAATACTAGAATACGATGAAAATGAAAATTTGATTTATTTATTTCATAGGTCGTTTAGGTTACGTACGCCCACTACATGCCGTTACAAACTACCGCGCGACCGCTTGAAGGTTAATAGCAAATAGCAAAAAGACTCAGTAATATGTAGACACGGGTATTTTCAACCGACGACAAAAAGAGGAGGTTATCAATTCGACGCGTATATAATATATTTTTTTATGTATGATCACCGATTACTCGAATACGGCTGAACCGATTTGGAAAATTCTTTTTTTGTTTGAAAGGGTATACTTCGAAATTGGTCCCATTGTCACCAAGTCAGGATCTGATGATGGGATCCTGGAGAAATCGAGGGACCTCTTCAAATATTATAGGCACACCTATAGTGATTTGAGTATTTTTTATAGTAACTTGTGTAGTTGCATTCGAAAAGCACCATCTGTGAAGTGGACCTGATGATGAAGACCACAGATGGCCACTGGAACTACTCAATATATGTATAAGTAGGAATAATAAGTATTTCATGTGTTCCGCTTCGATTACTTGAATGTGGTTAATAAGCACAATATGCTCGTCATAATGCCTATGGTGAAGTGAAGCTGATGGTGAAGTAACAGGAGAACTCCTCAACAATTAACGGCCCAACATTGGGAAAAGCAATATTTTGTAAATGAATATAAGTAGTTGACATTTAGACTCTTATAACTAGGTAAATTAAAAATCGACCAACTAAAAAGAGTGAAATAAAAACTTTTTACCAAAAAATTAAACCGACTCCCAAAAAACACTGCAAAGTGAAAAATAACTTTAATTTCGGAAGTCGGTGCCAAAAACAAAAATACAAAACTAAAGACACCGACTACCGAAATTAAAGTTTTTTTTTTAATAGGTTTTAAAATAGTTATTTTTCACTTTGCAGTGTTTTTTGGGAGTCGGTTTAATTTTTTGGTAAAAAGTTTTTTCCTCTGTAGTTTTTTCTTTGAAATCCGCATTTCTTGGTATTTAAAGCATATATTTAAGATAAGTACTTATTATTTTGAATCTGTTATTATATTAAATTATCCAAGTTTTCTGTTCAAGTATTCAAGTATTTATTGCAATCTTTAATGTACACATACAGGTGGAATAAAATAATAAGAAATAATTATGGGTCCAGTCGGGCCCAGCAGCAAAAAATAGGTAGGAGACAGGAAGAGCGCTTTATTGGGTTTCCATCATTGGATTTTTTTAAAGATTTATTTAAAATAACTTGTTATTAGAAAATACCGGGAAGTAATTAAAATCACACAATCAAAAAATGGAAAAAAGTTGTGCCAATCTAACAACAAATAGAAAACAAAAAAAAATAGTTTGGAACTATAAACAAATCATCTCATATACATGTGATTTATATTTTTATGTTATACCTAGAGGGAGAGAGAGAAAGAGAGAGAGATCTAAATAAACCATAATTAAACGAGACCAATATCCACTACCACGACTGAAAAATATAATAAGACCCTAAAACCCCAATCTAATTCCAGCCTCCAATGCGGTAATACTGATATACAGTAACATCAGCTGGCTGAGACCTAAACCTGACCTTGTTAGGAATACTTTTATCAGATCATAACTGTGGCTACTAAATTATTCACATGTAGGGAATGTTTTGAACTTTTGGCTGAAAACTCGACAAAATTCTAAAAACTGACTTTATAGGTATCTCTCTAGAAAACTCACGTATTCTTTTTTACATTTCAAATCACAAACTTATTTTGTACGAAAGACGACTAGATATTTTTCTGTAACTACTTTGGTATGGATTTCCGCAAAATAACGCATGATTTCATAATGTACATAAAATAACTACGTAGCAAAAAGTATTCTCACCTGATACCGTTGTATAAAGGACAGCTGTGGTCGTATGCTACTTGTATTGTTTTATAGGTGATATACTACCAGGTGGTGATATACCATTCTTTATCTATAACCGTTTTAGATAAGAATATTTTCTTTTGTCGTACTTTTTACAGCCTGACTTTCAGTGTTTTAGGTTTTAATTATGTTGGGGTTATTATTTTGCGCAATTAACTAACTGCAAAACCGCTTTACATTAGAGAAATCATTCTCAATTATTATCGGGTGCATTGAAGCAAAGCCATGAGCAAGAGCTATTTTTTGAGTTTTTTACTTTATCCTCTAGAAGGAGCCATATTGAATTTCATGTGACGTCACATTGTCTATAACCAGTGAAAATGAAGACGCTTTTAAAGATACCTCATTAGTCAAATTACCATTAGATATTTAGATATTATGAGGAAACAGATGAACATGCATTAACACATAAGTATCGGTCAAAATCATAACCCATAACCCTCCATAGTCGGGAAAAAACTAAAAGGAAATACCTTGGATTTTGGGTATAACGACGATGAAGGGACCACTGTAATTTCGACGTTATATCCGGAAGTCGTTACAAGCAAAATATACAGACATGTTTATAGTTTATAATATCAAATTGCAAACTGAACGTTACACCTACCCAGCTAATATCTAAGGTCGCCATAGTTGCTGACTATATCTGTCTATTATTTTTAAACTGTGATATATGTGTGGATGTAAACAAAAGATAAGAAAGCTCTTAGTATCTTTGGCGGCTGACTCCGGTCGCAATATCTACATGGGATTTCAAAGAATTTGTTACAAATAATTCATAAAACAGTCGCTACACCCGAACTCGGCGTTATACCCAAAGTCGTTATAGCGATATATTTTGTACTAAAGAATGCTTTAAATTCAAGAGACTTAGATTTAACGTCGTTATAGGTAAATGATCGCTACAACCAAGGTCGTAATAAATGAAATCCATTGTAGTTGAAACAAAAGGTCAAGAGTGCAAGAGTGGGCCCATCGGTAATAAAAAAAAAAAAAAAGGCAGCGCATGCGATAGGCATTCAGTGACATAAAGGTTCTGGCCATTCAGTGACATAAAGGTTCTACCGTATGATGTATGACACTGGTCTTACATTGATCGAGAGGCGCATGTACGAACCCCACCCCATCACACTATCGCCGTGAACCAACTCCAGACACAAGCAAAGGATCAAGCCGGTTAAGCATTTGAAAACTGCACTCGCGTCTGATGAAGGATTCTTACCTTGTTTTTATTGTTTTTCATCTAAAAACTTTTTTGCAAAAAATAAAACCAACTTCAATATCAAAACACTACAAAGCCAAAAATAATTTTAATTTCGGTAGTCGGTGTTATTGGTTTTGTATTTTCTTTTTTTTTCACACCGCCTTCCGAAATTAAAATTATTTTTGGCTTTGTAGTGTTTTGATATTGAAGTCGGTTTTATTTTTTGCAAAAGAGTTTTTATTTTCGCGCTTTTTAGTGGATCAGTTTTAATTAATCCAGTTACAAAAGCCAAAATGTCGACTACTTATCACCTTCACCAGCAGAGTAAACGAAAAGATCATCTATGTAAATATTTTTTTCAGACTTTTGTCTATTTTTCAGAAACGACTTGTCCGATTTCGATAAAATTTTCATGGGACCATTTAGAAAGTATACCCTTTTCAACAAAAAAAGAATTTTTCAAATCGGTTGGCAAGCGATGGAGATATGCCCGAACAAACATAAAAAAAACAAACATCCGAATTGAGAACCTCCTCCTTTTTTAGAAGTCGGTTAAAAATAGCCATAGGTACACTTAATCTCACACCCCTAACCCCTATAGTAAAGGAATAATGTGGGTGACAACCCTTAACGAAATTTTTTTTTTCTCAGTACCTATTCAAGATATCTTCATGAAATTGAAACCGTATATGACTACCTACCAAGAAACTAATTATAATAATTTTTTTAAACTTTGCAATATTAGAAACTGTAAAAAACGAAAAGTATTTTTTGAGGGTGGTTTTTAATACCAACCCCTAAAGTGACACCTACCAAAAAAATTTAACTTATTTGCTAATTAGTTAGCTATAAGGCCGTGCGCGCACTGCCTTACATGTCAAAGTTATAAAAGGGTCGAATTGGTGAAACATAGCTTAAAAAAATAAAAATCAATTAAAGTATGTAGTTTTATGAAATAATGTATTATAATTAATTCAATCATACAAAAATATGAACATAATTACGGATAACGTTATTATACTAAGTTATTGACTCGCTGGTAAACTTCTTATAACTTGACAAAACTTGCATGATAATGAACAGGTCACGTAACATAGAACATGTAGAGACCTGTTCATGCAAGTTTTGTCAAGTTATAAGAAGTTAACTAGCGAGTCAAAACCTAATTGGCAGTCGATGTATATACATATTACGTATGCGGGAGTTTCGAATATCAATTGTGTATTAACTGCGGTTCAGTATTTCACTGTAACATTTGCGATCAGAAATAATGAAGAAAACAAGTGAATGGCACTTCTTATTTCTTTAAAGCATAACCACGATACTTTATTTCCGAAAAAAAGGATCTTCAAATAATCTTCCTTGTAATATAAGTCTCATCCACATATATGACGTCGGCTTTTCATCAAGATTATATTTCATCATAATATTAACATTTCTTAAGCCTCGTAAGTCGTCCGCCTACAAATTCGGTTATTTCTGTAAACTGAATTAATGAGACGAATATCAAAACAGTGGAGTATTAATAAACCTTGTTACTTGAATACGAATACATGACTAATAGGTAGGTAATACTGTGTATAATTAAATCACTGCGAAATATCGTTCGTTCATTGAACTTATAATACAAGGTAGTTGATATTAATCGAATATTAGGATACTTCTCGTGTATGAGAGGATTAAACATATACCTATTATTACGTCAAATTTACCACCTGATAGGAAATGTAGTGAATTATTAGTCTAGATTCATAATTATAAGTATAGGTACCCATGTTTGTATAGGTACATATACGTATGTAATTTAGTAACTATTTAATTGCGACGGAACAGAATTTACCGTACATTTTGGGGCAATATATAAACCGCGAAATTATTCAATACAATAAATACTATTTTCAACAGGATTTCTACCTTTAAATTAATTCACACGCGTTCACGTTCTGAAAGCAATGGTGAAAATTGTTCTTCGAGGCACGGATATTGAATGCCTTATTGTACTCACGCCAAAAGTACTATTACTGCAAAGATTGTTGCGTCAGGTAGGGATTGATTGGATTTTCGCTTGAAATTTATCCGTAGTTTCTTGAGGAGGTTCTTTAATGATGGCAGTTGGTTAGCCTCCTATTGCGACTTAATTTTGTATTTATTGTTATGCTGAGGAGGAAAATTACATTTAATGTGGCTGAATTGTATATCTACGCAAAAAAGATGTGTGATGTTAAGTATTATGTAAAATGTTCCTCTGAAATTTTATATAACAGCGTGTAGATACTTAATATGTTTAGAATTTAATAATATTGTGCAACAGTAAAACTAACCGTTCAAGATTAATCAACGCTTCCTGAGAATGACTTCACAAAATGATCTCTTCAGAGATAACGTCCTTTACCCAAAGCAACACGGCCTGTCAGCAATAAAATCGAAATTGGCTCGCCGGATTTCTTATTATGAGCAATAAGCGGCACCTGTGCCTTTGAGAAAAACCTTAATAAATCTAAAAAGCTTTTTAACGTCCTTACAACGGTGAGAAAACTGAAATTAATTACACCTGTAACAATATTAAGTCCTGGCGGTAATTTTACGCAAGTTATTAAAAACAATTTAAATAAGTAAGAATAGCTGTTATTGAACAAGGTTATATTAAAGAGAAATAACTCTACAAACAAATTTTAAGGTCTCAAAAATTTCTACCACCTACGCGTGATATTATGGACATACACTTTATGTATCTATTGATACATATTTATTTAAAAACAATATTATCTTGAAACACCAATTTCAGCCATAATGTTCTCACTGCAGGAAAACGGGTTTTCTATGGGAGAGAATGGGCCGATGGGGCTCACTTTCATTTAACCATAAATGAAATGAAACATTTATTTATAAATTGGTTATACAGGTCACATATCATCGATCTTATCCCTAGGACACGTCGATTACTCACCGTTTAGAGGGCATTGGTGATTATACAACGTGTAACAGAATAAACGCAATTCCCGAAAGTAGTTGGTTCAGAATCAGCTTCTGAATCGATTTCCGTCATAAAAAATAGGTGTTCAATTTTTACGGAAAAATCTTTCATTTAACTTAAAATGGAAATACGGTATAATGTAATGACTAATTAATACAATCCTTAATTCAAGGAAATGCGCTCGTGTGCGTATCGGCCGCTAACATTGCATGAGTGGATGCGTCTGCGTAAGGATATTGTATGATGCACATACGTTTTGCGTTTAGTAAGGATAACTATTTAATAAAAAATATCTAGGTTTGGTTTCGATTTATTTAGTTACGGATGTTGTTTTAGACTTATAATTTAATATTCTAATTGGGGTGTCTGAGGTTTTGCGCTTAATCTGTTACACCTTGTATATGTAAATTACCTAAATCAATGTCCCAGACTAGGTTTGAATTCAGGACTTACAACTCGTAAGTCGGGCCCGTATTTAACTAGGTCACCACTGCTCATGCGATAACTGCATATACGGATATCTTTTTAATAAATCCTACCCCACTGTATGATGTTCTTTCGTATCGTGAAAGGTTTTGCAGAGACCTTTGCTTAGAAGATAGAAAAGGCGATCAACACTATATTCTAGTTTTTGATCTTGTACTCTTTCTCCTCGTTCTTATACCGGAAGCAAAGCTTCACGTGACTACTTGTAAATAATATAAAAATTTATTCAATTTTTTCTGGTGAGAAAGAATTTCCTGAACCCCATATTAAAATCCAGTCCCTTCCGAACTAATACAAAATTGAATTGGTTGAACTTAAAGGAGCTTTTTGGTGAGTATGGTACCCTATGTATGGAGTAGGTGCAAATGTATAGATGGATACTTATTATGTCCGAATTCTGTGGTTTACGAATATACGTTTAAAAGATCTTCCATAGTGGTCATGATTTTTGGAATTCAGCTATTTAATATACCGCGTGTAAATGATTATTTTAGAGCCATTTATAACATTAAAGGCATTTTTCAGGTAACCTGAATGAAAGCTTAAAATATCAAGTTCTAATTTACCGGCTACTTCTTATACTCGGTACTTTACTTCCGTTATTTTTATCAGATAATATCCATGCAGTTATGCGGGATTGCAAGCAAAAGAAAAATGTAATCGGATCAACACCAACTACCAGAGATTCATTTTACAATTTGATATTTTCAGAAATTGGCTCACAGACAAATTGCATTGCAATAAAAATTGCTCCTGTATACATTCAAACCCGAAACAACTACATGTAGGCCATATAAAAATTTGGCCCAACCGTGTCGTAAAAGGTACAATAAGGTGGCGCAGTCATCTTCCGTTTATTTCCCCGCTTACTATTCTAACAGATGTTGAGACAATTTTCACTAGAGAAAGAATATTGAACAACAGGGAGTCTAATCAACAATATTATGTAAACTGAACTTGAGTATGCATCATTTGATGAGCATATTCAGCCTAAGTTTACGAAAATTTCATGTTTTAAGTTTTTTACTTTGGCCACAATACAACCCAACGAGCACATTAGTGGAAATAGCAGCCTATTTTGTTACTTTGGGCTGTAAAATAGCGCTTTAAGGGTTCAAAAAGCAGTTCAGAGTTGCATATCTGCATCCGTAAACGTCTATAGTTATAAAAGTTACTTAAGGTGCTATAAGCTGAATCAAATACTACCCTAGCCTTCACAGTAGTCCACGGTAGAACTCATTTACCACTTACACCTTTATATGAGAGTTACGAAGGTCATTCTGCCACTCACAGCGGCATAGTAGTTTCCATTGTAACTTGTATAGGTTATAGTTATAGTAACCACTATTATACTACTATAAGTTTCATTATAGAAATAATAGAAACTCTTATGCATACTATAGTTACAAAAAGATCATCAGTGTAACTAAGGCCTTTAGTAGCAATAGTCATTCCTTGCAGGCTCAATCCATTCGCCATTTTACAGCCGCTTTTGTAACTATTATAAAACATTTAATAAAATGGATGCTAAACGAATAAGTACGTAACTAGATCCTATTTATTTATTTATTTATTATATACTTTATTGTACACCTTACAATACACTTAGGGATACAAATAATTAATCTTATAACCTCAAAAACAGGAAAATAGGAGCTTTTTGTGGCTGTGAGTTGCACTAGGGGAACAAAAATCACTGGAAGCGTTAGAAGGGTGAAAATTAGCGCTATGATTCTCAAAAGGGAGTTATTAGAGCTCAAACTGCAGGTTATGACTACAGTACAATGACGCCATGATTTTTTAAGAAAACTTATAATTCACTTGCAAAATTGAGTTGATATACATTGGTTTTTCAGTTAAATGTGCATTAAATGTACCAGTAAACAATCGGCCACTTGCAAATAGTAAGTTATCGACACGTAAAAATACGGAAATAAAATTTATTCTGTATAAATAAATAAAAAATATCACATATCTTTTGTTAATTTTTTAAATATCATAAAAGCGCGTTAAAATTACTCGAAAATTATCTTATATATCTACAGTAAACTGGACAGCGTTTTAAGTATCTTTATATATCTTGCTAATACAGAAGACAAACGTTTACTTCTTTTTGTTTTATTTTCATGATGGCGACGAAAACACTTTACCAAAATATTACAAACAATGTCAACTGAAGATATACAATAAAGAACTATAATCAATTCATTCGTTCAAAGTAGTTCAAAATCATTCAAAAGTAGCGCTACGAGAGCTTTAGTATAGCGTTAATAAATCGTTATAGCTATTAAGGAACCTTTATGCAACCGTTGTGCAGGTTAAATGGAACTTTAGGTTGCATAAAATGGCGCCCAAATAGCGCTAAAGCGGCTGGTTTAAGTCTGCAGTAGACGCTCTAGCGCTTACGTCTATTACCATAAGTAATAATCGGATACGCTCCAAAGCTCTAATGCAGCCCATTTGTGCTAGTTGGGAAGTGCCAGCTGCATTAGCTACAGCAAATACAGCTCGAATTTTAATTTGACGCGTCGTAATTAATTTATTGTTAATTTTTCATTTGATTAAAGATTACTGTTTCAGTCTTGGTTTCATGGTGCTTGGAAAACCACAAATACTGCAGGAAAACACATAATATTATATACGTAAAAATATAGAATCACTCAACATTATGATCATTGTATAAAATAGAAAGTATAAATTAGTTTTTTGAGCCAAGATTTACTTGTCAAGTAACGAAATATAATCAACAAACGTTCTAAAATATTCGAAACCGGCTTCACTGTGCACTATCACGAGAATATCCTACAGATGTAGGTTAAAATTTCCATCAGATGATAGCCAGGTAGGCCGCTAGTCGATAGTAATATTATAAAAAGGTGTTAGTATAATTGTAAGTTTGTGTGTAGGGGGTAATCTCCGAAACTAATGACCCAATTCTGAATATTTTTTCATTGTTAATAAAGTACATTATTTGTGATAAATTATTTCAGTATCTACGGGGAAAAACTCGCAGGCGGAGACCTATATGAATATGCGTGAAGTATAAAAAAGCGTTACAATATTAATCAATTGCACAATGCGGTAAATTTTTTGTTTTGGCTTAACAGTAAATTAATTCGCAGGTGATAATTTAAAGCCTCAGTAATTATACGCTACAATTGCTGCTGGTGTCAACTGGGAAATAATGCCAAATTCAATTAACCACCAACCAAATACCAGTAGAAATATTTCAGTAAGATTGCTGGCAGATTCTAGATTAATTAATTAACTGAATGTGCCCGCATTTCGCCACGTGCCATTGAAGAATTGCGTTAAAGTTGGCAAGGAAACCAATTTAAAACGGCGTAGTTACATATACCTATATGGTATAAAATATTTAACTGGATCACATTTTTAACCGACTTCAAAAAAAAGGAGGAGGTTCTCAGTTCGTCTTGACCTTTTTTTTTCATGTATGTTACCCCATAACTCGAAGATGGCTGAACCGATTTGGCACATTCTTTTTTTGTTAGAAAGGGTATACTTTCTAGTTCTTTCCTTCCATTGTCATCACGTTAGGATCTGATGATGGAATCATGGAGAAATCGAAGAACTCTTCAAATATTATAGGCACACCTATAGCGTTTTGGGTATTTCTTATATTACCTTGTGTAGTTGCTCTTGAAAACCACCTTTTCGGGAAGTGGAACTGATGATGAGGACCACAGATGGCCACCGAAATTACTCAATAAGTATTTCGTTAATTGCGATTCGATTACTTGAATATGGATGTTAAGCACTTTATGCTCGTCACAACGCATATTGTGAAGTAGAGCTGATGGTGAGGTACCAGGAGAACTCCTCAAAAATTAACATCTCTGCATCGGGAAAAGCAAAATTTTGTAAAGGGTGATAAGGAGTTGACAATTTGGCTTTTATAACTAGATAAATTACAAACTGAAATACTAAAAAGCTTGAAAAAAAAATTTGCAAAATTAAAACCAACTACCATATCAAAACACTACAAAGCCAAAAGTAATTTTAATTTCGGAAGGCGATGTCAATAAAAAAGAAAATACAAAACCAATAACACTGACTACCAAAATTAAAGTTATTTTTGGCTTTGTAGTGTTTTGAAATGGAAATCGGTTTTATTTTTTGCTAAGATTTTTTTTATCTTTCTTTGTAGCGTGTCGATGGTAACTATCTGTTCGTGTAATGAACAATCAACAGGACAGGATATTAAGTGTGCCGCCGTTTTTAATATTTTATTAATATATGTTTTACTCGGATTGACATGAAAGTTGCCGGTCATAGGTTCAAGCCCAGTCAGGCACAATCCTTTGTGTAATTTGTATCATCACCACTGCTGTCAAATCGGTAAAACAAAACATCTTGAGGAAACCGGCCTCATAAGGCCATTGCCCGCCGGGGTTGCGGGAATGTTCTAACGAGATACCGCGGCCCCGGAACTTAAGGGCAGCTGAAGGAACAGGGTGGGTTTTTAGTCAGTAGAAGACTGACACGCCCCTCCGCTCCACCCAGAGTGGGAGAAGTCATACGATGATTTTCCCACACAGAGAAAAAAATGAGGATACCGGCATTGCCCAGGACCAAAAATCCGCACTGAAACCGCGTGATGGATTACGGCCCATTACCTCTCATAAGGGGGAGACCTGTATTCCAACAGTTGGAACGTAATAGGCTGAATAATGTTTATACAAAAATTCTTAATTTATGAACACGCCCCACAAATCCAAATAATTATGAAATGTACTGATGTTAATCCACACCGTTCATTACACGAGTTAAGCGACGTAACGTTTGACAAGGTCGGACTATACAACGTGTAACAGAATAAACGCAATTCCTAAGAATAGTTGGTTCAGAATCGGCTTCTAAATCGATTTCCGTCATAAAAAAAAGGTGTTAAATTTTGATGGAAAAATCTTTCATAGTATCATGACGAATTAATACAATCCTTAATTCAAAGAAATTGTGTGCGTGTCGCGTCGGTCGCTAATATTACATGAGTGTATGCGTCTGCGTAAGAATAACTATTTTATAAAAAATGCCTAGGTTTGGTTTCAATTTATTTAGTTACGGATGTTGTTTTAGACTTATAATTTAACTAGTATTTGCGTGTTGCGCGAGGTGCAAGCACCTCGCGTGCTTGTGAAAAAAAAAAAAAGGGGGGGGTGATGGGGGGAGATGGGGGGGGTTTAGTATTTGCGTGTTGCGCGAGGTGCAAGCACCTCGCGTGCTTGTGAAAAAGAAAATAAAAGGGGGTGGGGTGATGGGGGGAGGGTTGCACAATTATTTCGACTAAAACATTGCCCCTCTAAATGAATCTGAAAAAAATATGTTCCAAGTCTCTTAATTTCCGAGATCCGCCTAAAGGGGGTGAGAAGGGGGCAAGGGGGGCGACTTTGAAAAATGGTTTTTACTTTACCGAGCCTCCTCTATACGAATCCGTAAAAAAAAAATACGGGTCTCGTAGTTTCCGTGATACGATAGGGAGGGGGGAGAAGGGAGGTGAAAAGGGGAGGTTTGGCACTTTTCCCGTAGGTTTGAGAGTTACTTATTTACGAATCTGTCAAAATATACCCACCTCCCCAGTCACCATTTGGGAGAACAATTATGTCAATGAGTGAGTGAGTGAGTGAGTGAGTGGTAATCGAGCTTTATATAATATAACTAGTATTTGCGTGTTGCGCGAGGTGCAAGCACCTCGCGTGCTAGTGAAAAAAAAAAAAAAAAAAGGGGGGGGTGATGGGGGGGGGGTTGCAGAAGTATTTCCACTAAAGCATTGCCCCTCTAAAGGAATCTGAAAAAAAAAATGTTCCAAGTCTCTTAATTTCCGAGATCCGCCTAAAGGGGGTGAGAAGGGGGGCGGGGGGGGGGGGCGTTTTTGAAAAATGGGTTTTACTTAACCGAGTCTCCTCTATACGAATCCGTAAAAAAAAAAATACGGGTCTCGTACTTTCCGAGATACGATAGGGAGGGGGAGAAGGGGAGGGAAAAGGGGAGGTTTGGCACTTTTCCCGTAGGTTTGAGAGTTACTTGTTTACGAATCTGTCAAAATATACCCACCTCCCCATCCGCCATCTGGGAGAACAATTATGTCAATGAGTGAGTGAGTGAGTCAGTGAGTGGTAATCTAGCTTTATATAATATAACTAGTATTTGCGTGTTGCGCGAGGTGCAAGCACCTCGCGTGCTTGTGAAAAAAACTAAAGCATTGCCCCTCTAAATCAAGTATTTGCGTGTTGCGCGAGGTGCAAGAACCTCGCGTGCTTGTGAAAAAAAAAAAAGTGGGGGGGGCGGGGGTGATGGGGGGGGTTTAGTATTTGCGTGTTGCGCGAGGTGCAAGCACCTCGCGTGCTTGTGAAAAAAAAAAAAAAAAAGGAGTGGGGGGAAATGGGGGGGGGGTTGCACAATTATTTCGAATAAAGCATTCCCCCTCTAAATGAATCTGAAAAAAAAAATGTTCCAAGTCTCTTAGATTCCGAGATCCGCCTAAAGGGGGGGAGAAGGGGGGCGGGGGGGGGGACTTTGAAAAATGGTTTTTACTTTACCGAGCCTCCTCTATACGAATCCGTAAAAAGAAAAAAATACGGGTCTCGTAGTTTCCGAGATACGATAGGGGATGGGGAGAAGGGGGGGGGAAAGGGGAGGTTTGGCAATTTTCCCGTAGGTTTGAGAGTTACTTGTTTACGAATCTGTCAAAATATACCCACCTCCCCATCCACCATCTGGGAGAACAATTATGTCAATGAGTGAGTCAGTCAGTCAGTCAGTGGTAATTTAGCTTTATATAGTATAACTAGTATTTGCGTGTTGCGCGAGGTGCAAGCACCTCGCGTGCTTGTGAAAAAAACTAAAGCATTGCCCCTCTAAATCAAGTATTTGCGTGTTGCGCGAGGTGCAAGCACCTCGCGAGCTTGTGAAAAAAAAAAAAAAAAAAAAGAGTGGGGGGGGGTGATGGGGGGGGGGGGGGTTGCACAAGTATTTCGACTAAAGCATTGCCCCTCTAAATGAATCTGAAAAAAAAAATGTTCCAAGTCTCTTAGATTCCGAGATCCGCCTAAAGGGGGGGAGAAGGGGGGCGGGGGGGGGGACTTTGAAAAATGGTTTTTACTTTACCGAGCCTCCTCTATACGAATCCGTAAAAAACAAAAAATACGGGTCTCGTAGTTTCCGAGATACGATAGGGAGGGGGGAGAAGGGGGGTGAAAAGGGGAGGTTTGGCACTTTTCCCGTAGGTTTGAGAGTTACTTGTTTACGAATCTGTCAAAATATACCCACCTCCCCATCCACCATCTGGGAGAACAATTATGTCAATGAGTGAGTCAGTCAGTCAGTGAGTGGTAATTTAGCTTTATATAGTATAACTAGTATTTGCGTGTACCGCGAGGTGCAAGCACCTCGCGTGCTTGTGAAAAAAAAAGTGGGGGGTGATGGGGGGGGGTATAGTATTAGCGTGTTGCGCGAGGTGCAAGCACCTCGCGTGCTTGTGAAAAAAAAAAAAAAAAAAAGTGGGGGGGGTGCTGGGGGGGTTCAGTATTTGCGTGTTGCGCGAGGTGCAAGCACCTCGCGTGCTTGTGATAAAAAAAAATTGGGGGGGGGGTGTGATGGGGGGAGATGGGGGGGGGTTTAGTATTTGCGTGTTGCGCGAGGTGCAAGCACCTCGCGTGCTTGTGAAAAAAAAAAAAAAAAAAAAGGGGGGGTGATAGGGGGGGGGTTGCAGAAGTATTTCGACTAAAGCATTGCCCCTCTAAACGAATCTGAAAAAAAAAATTTTCCAAGTCTCTTAATTTCCGAGATCCGCCTAAAGGGGGGAGAAGGGGGGCGGGGGGGGGACTTTGAAAAATGGTTTTTACTTTACCGAGCCTCCTCTATACGAATCCGTAAAAACAAAAAAATACGGGTCTCGTAGTTTCTGAGATACGATAGGGGGGGGGGGGGAGAAGGGGGGGAAAAGGGGGGTTTGGCACTTTTCCCGTAGGTTTGAGAGTTACTTGTTTACGAATCTGTCAAAATATACCCACCTCCCCATCCACCATCTGGGAGAACAATTCTGTCAATGAGTGAGTCAGTCAGTCAGTGAGTGGTAATCTAGCTTTATATAGTATAATAATATTCTAATTGGGGTGTCTGAGGTATTGTGCTTAATCTTTTACACCTTGTATATCTTCCAAAGCGTTATGTGCGTATACACGTGGGTTTTCGAACACGGATCGCATCGCCGTACATCACAGTCTGATGATACGAGAACAGGTCAACATTTTCCACTCACCCAAATATCCTGAAAGACTTGATCAAGCTGATGAAGGCCTGCTTGAACTTCCTGTTCATGAAGCAGTAGGTGATTGGGTTGCAGCAAGAAGAACAGTAAGCCAGCAGCTGTAGCAAGACCACACCTTTGGAGCCGATGTACTGGTACAGTTCGTCCGGATAGAATAGGTAGATCTGGAAATAAAAATGAGTAACATATTACATAGTTATAGTAAGGCTTACGTACAAAAGTATGGTAACTATGCTACCCACGGTTTCCACTGACATAAAAACTAGAGAGACATTTATAATATGCTATGATGCACAAACTACAATAAAAACAACAGTTTATTAAGTTTGATGCACGATATATAAAAATTAAGGGCATATAGCCCTTAATTTTTAAACCCTTAATCCGGGCAAATAACTATAGACATATTTATAGACATTATATTATCGGGCTAGTCTCTTCTTAAAGTTAATCTCATTTTAGATCTTGCGGAGTATTGTAATTACTAGAACCTTTTTTTGTATCATTGAGATGTATTTTTAGTTTAACTTAGATTTTGGTGTGTTATTTTTTTGTAGTCATTGTCTAGTTTTTCACTCGCCTTCTTAAATTAAGTATAGTAAGTTTTTATAAATATTTAAAATAAAATAAAAAATAAATATATATTTAATATTAAATTATATTTTTTATTGAAAAGCTCGCTTTTGACTACACTATCTCACTATATTGCCGACTTAGGAGCACACTTCACAGATAAGATTAACACACAAAATATGCCATTTTTTTATAAATTTATTGAAAAACAACGTTCGATGCATGTGTACTGTCACTATATAGTGTACACTACACTATGTTAGTACCACCTCGACTCCATGATAACGCTAGCTTGATTTTGTATAAAAGTTTACCATAGACCCAAGAAAAAATACGCAGTTCTATTATATCATTCAAAAACATGGTTTCGAGTTATTTCGCTTGTCTATACAAGCGAAATAACTCAAAACCATGTTTTTCTAGATGACGACATGACTCAAGTTTAAAATACCCACTTTATAAATAAGCTGCCAGCTGTTGTAAGTTCCTGAATAAAACAAAATTCGTATACCTACTTATGAAGTCTTCAGAGTTGCTCTTTGTTACAAAAGGGAAAAGAAGGTAATACATTTAAAATGTACGTATATTATCATCTTAATGACAGCTTCAGGAAAGGTCAGCGGCACTCATTGTCTAACAAAGATAAGAAAAAATCCACAAAATCTTCAAGTTCTTTAGGATCGACGTTTTCTCGATTTAATAAAGAACCAACAATTTTCTCGTTTATGTGCTATAAGCTATATATGATTTGGTAATTAAAAAAATATAGCCCGCTATAAAGCACCTGAAAGTGATTTTAAACGATTCATATTTTGCAAAATAATGCTCGAAATCAGCTCGTTACTGTTTGGCCTTTATGGTGAGAGGTAAGCATTAGAAAACAATTTAAGCTACTATTTTAGAGTATAAAAATTGGCCAAGTGCGAGTCAGACTCGCCCATGAAGCGTTCCGTAGTAACTATAATAATATAATATAATATTTATAATTATTTATTTGACGAATAAAAAAGCCATAAAAATTTCTTAAAACTAGCTTATTTACATTTTTACAACTACGCTAAATAACTATATTCTTCATAGTGTTTGTATGAATTACAAAGTTATATTTGCGGTTTTAGAAAATATACTGTATCTCAAAAACTGCTGACCCGATTTCGTTCAGACTAATTTTGGTTGAAAGCTTACATTAAGATCTACAAACATATATTTTTTTTTAGATTTCTTACTCCATTATTATAGAAGTTAGAGGGGGGGCGGGGGGCACATTTTACCACTTTGGAAGCTTATATCTTTTAAACGATCGACTTTATGAAAAAGTGGTTTTAAAAACCCTTATATCATTTTTAAAGACCTGCCTTTAGATACCACACACGCATAGGTTTCATGAAAAAAAAAAATTCCGTTCTAGTTCCATGTATGGGGACCCCCCTTTATTTTAAATATTTTTATTCTTTTTCTTAAAATCAGAAAGCGGTTTACAGAATACATCTACCTACTATTTGACATGTATAGCTTAATAGTTTCGGAATAAAATGGCTGTGACATACGGACGGACAGACAGACAGATAGACGGACAGACATATCGAAACTATAAGGTTTCCATTTTTTGCCATTCGGCTACGGAACCCTAAAAAATGAGACTTCGAAATGCCAATTCAAATATCAGCATATCATAAAATTCGGGTTTTATGAAACGCTAAAATTAAGTCAAAAACATTTGGGGAAATTAACGGAGATTTTTTATCTATGATAGGCTCGCATTTTCCTCGCACCCACTATTTAACCTGGATGGCAAGCGATGATGAGGTCGAAGATGTACCTTCACTCTTCTTCTCTTTTCAAGCTTATTCACTCTTTAATTAAAGACCCAATATTATATAGCCGTCAGGAAATACAGACTCTGACAGTGAGATGTGATATTATAAATTCGTGTATAAAAAATTAAAGAAATTTATACCTATATAAATAAAAATGATTGTTCGTATGCGTTCTTAACACTCCAGTAGGCGCGCCTCTATTTGGGACGTTAGTAGTCGCGCGCTCTACATTTGTAGAACATATTTAATGATTGAGTTTAAAAGCAAAAATTCATAAATAAAAAAATATCGAGATAAACTTTATTATTATAAAGCTAAAACAAACAAAACATAATCATATTTAAACATATTAGAAAATAAAAAACAGCCTTTTTGAAAATAACAAAAAAAAACGCAAAATTTTTGCTCTTAACATTATAAGTCTCATATTTCTTAATCAGTCATGTCTTCCACCTCCATTTCTTCGTTTTTGGCACAGTCGCGATAAAGAAGAACCTGATGGTCGGGACAAATCCACTTGTTACATATATAACAAAGCTTCCTGGTGGACTTGTTGCTCGCTCTGCCACATAAAGAACATTTACCAACACGTCCGGTGTTTGAAGGTTGTGCTGGGCCTCGGTTGAACTCAGAGGGATCATTTAGACCCAAAAGAAGTTTTCCTTTTATTTTCAGGGATTTTGGAATGCTTTCGACAGTTATTCTGCGCTTTATGCATGGAGCGACAAGTTGAAAACCAATTTCATACAAATAATCTTTTCGTGGCTTGTTACTGTAGCCTTTGTTTATTGTATACACAACATATCCGTTTATGGCACTTATATTCTTCATATCAAAGAATACAGTGAGCGGCCAACGTTTAGAGTTTCTGGAAACGTCGTTAGAACCGCACATTTTGTCCACAATATCCGTATCCAATGTCCATATCGTGATGAGATTCTTACAACCAGTCCTCTTCTAATAATCGATCTTCAGCGTCACTATCTGCTATATCACTAGGATTAGTAGATGGCTGAATTAGAGAATTAGTTGATGGCTGGAGGGAGTAGACACTGGTCTATTCCCTCCAGCCATCTACTAATTCTCTCTTCTTTAGTGCGGGAAGCCATTTCTCTGAAAAAAAGGACCACTCTTGTTACTACTAACCTTACAATAAGTTGTACATGTCATAAAAATAAAAATAAATAAACATAACAATAAATAAAAAGGTAATAAACATTATTACAACAAAAACATGAACGGCAACTTACGAGAAAAATGTCACGCGAGTGGTCGCGCGCTCTACAATCGTAGAAATTCACTTTTGGCGCCAAATTTCACAGATATGCGGCCGCTTCCATCGCCGCAAGGACACTACTATTGTTTATTGCCTAGTAATAGAGGGATACTAAGAATGTGTGCGTGAGTGACCTTTAACTTGCGACAAAATTCAACAAAATGTACACGCGTTCTACAATGGTAGAACGCGCGACTATTGGAGTGTTAAATCATCGAACAGACTGTGATAAAACCTTATAGAGTGATTTGAGGAGGTCCTAGAATGAGTTAAAGAAGACCTCAAAACCATTGTTACATTTGTGGAATTTCCGCACGAAGTCGTGAGCAACAGCTCGTTCTTTTCGCAACCAAATCATTTTGCAAGAAAAGAGAAGGAGAGGAATAGATATGAGTTTAACGAGTTCAAAAATATAGATTAGGTCTAATATGGGTACTCCATGGCTTCGGCAAGCCAAGTTAACAAATAACAATTGCGCAGGCAGCAATAATTATGTAGAATTATAAATAGTGTCGTTCGGAAAAGATAAAATGTAGGTAAGTGTTCCTGCGGAGATAGATAGGGTGTCATTTAAGATTTTTGGGTATTTTTTATTGTCTTTTCACCAAAAAAGAAGCAAATAACTTACCATTCGAACTAAAAAATCATAGAGTAGTTGACCTCGACAAATGGTTAGCAAAAAGTTTTAATAAATCCCCTCTCTAAAAGTTTTCGTTCCATTCTTAAATAACACTCCTGGCTACTTAAGAGGCTGCTTTCAAGTTCTGAATGCTGCAGACAAACTTATAATCAGTTAAGGATGAGGGTTTCCGATTTCGCTTAAATGTACAAAGGAGAATGTTCTCTATTCATGCTGCATTTAAGTGCTATTTTATAATGTTGCACTTTAGCTAGTTCAATGACTCCCCTTTGAATGCTATTAGTCGTGAAATATTGTAATGTAGACGTCAACTATGCGTCTATCAAGCCGTTCATTTTTATTCAAAGAAAAAATTTAATTTTTGTTTGCGTGATTTTCATACTGAAAACAGTTTACGCTTTCCAGACGAGGGTTACTAAAATTTTATTTCTTTACCAATGAGTTATGAGAGTATTGTATTCTTTTTTAACATGTGATAGCAGTTTAGGTATTGTTTGAAAAGTTAGCGGGCATTGCGCAAAAATAATTTTTGGCATTATAGTACCTACGGAAAGTCGCGTTAATTTTTCGTAGGAATTTCATACCAGATAATTTATAGGAGAGGTATAATTTTCGATTACCAGGAAAATGGGCGTCAGTCGCCGGAACTACGGTTGATTTTAAAGCAACAGCTTCACGTGTGGACAGCTTCTGAATCTGTATATAGAACAGGTCCGTTCCTGCGTGGAGTATTTCAGTCACTTGTGGAGTTGTGGCATGACTCTGCAAAATACCAACTTGCTGCACTGAACTCAATCGAGCGCAGAGCTAAAAGGCTTATAGGCGACGAGGCGCTAGTGGACAAGCTTCATAGCCTGGCTCATCGGCGAACCGTTGCTTGCCTGTTCGGGGAGTGTACGCAGGAGCTCCATGACTTGATTCCTCAATCTCCCTTTCACTACTGGTCTACCAGACACGGCTGAGTACCACCCACACTTGGTTGATATACCGTCTTGTCGTAGAAGCTTCTCCTCCACATTTATTGTGCGCACAGTCAAGATGTGGAATTCTCTGCCAGCTTCTGTGTTCTCTGCAACTTATGACCTTTCAGCTTTTAAAGTAAGAGTAAATAGGCATCTTCTGGGCTCGCTCGTCCCAACGTAGACCTCATCCATCGCTTACCACCAGGCGAGATCGAGGTCAAGAGTGGGCTCATCCGTAATAAAAAAAAAACAGCATATATGAAAGACGTAAAAAAAATACGTAATTAAGTACATATATAATCATACCGTGTTAAGAGCGCGCCTAAAGCCAGCAAAATTTTAGAATTCACCCCCACTCTCCTATCCGCTCCTCACATCGAATACGATCGCGCGTGTACCTACGCGCTCGCTCGACGCGTATCTTCTGTAGTAAGTATACGTATAATATTCAGATGAAACAACTGTATTCAAAGTATGACTGCGTTATACAATATTACGAAATGTTATTATGTGTACGCGAATAATACGTAAATAGTAAGTTAGTAGGAGGTGACTATACCACTGATACTGAACACGAATCAATATAAAATCAATACCAAAAGGTAATGTTATATTATGTATAATATAATATTATTTTGGCGCGTGATTTTGGTGTGGCGTAAATAATGATAAACTTATATCGTCATATGCCCATGGATGACCAAATTATTGATATTTTTAATATTTTAAATAAAAATCGTACTTACTTTTACAAAATTAGGTACCATTTCTAAAATTGGTGATATTTTTTTCATTTTGTTTTTTTTTATATCAGTCCTGAATATTTGTATTATCAGATCAGTATCAAGTTTTTTTATTACATTCTAAATCAATATTGAAAAAAATACTTATTCTTAAATTTTAACATTTTTTTCTACGGAATTACGCAATTTTGGGCCCCTGTATCTATAGTTGCAAAACTTCTGAAAAATTCGGAATAATTCCGGAATACTTCTGGGAAAGTTTCTTTAAATCAGAATTATTCAAAATGAATTTAAATAAAGCCCTCTGTGCGCCGGCCGCTGCCGCCGCGCTGCGATGGCGGTGCGGGGTGCGGTAAGAGGGGAGATGCTCCCCTGAGAAGTTTTCCCCCCGCGAGAAAGATTCGTACCCCGCAATCGAATGTTTCCGAATATTTCGCCCGAATAATTCAATCGAAATTAACGTGTTTGTTTGTTGTGTGGTGGGTGGGTTAATTATTGTTCAGTGCGAGACTACGTACGATACAAGAGTAAAATATAAATGTTTATCTATACTAATATTATAAAGCGGAAAAGTTTGTTTGTTTGTTTGCTTGAACGCGCTAATCTTCGAAAGTACTGGGTGGATTTGGATGAAATTTGGTATGGAAATAGCTTGAAGCTTGAGGAAGGTTATAGGCTACTTTTTACGCGACTGCAAAAAAGGAGAGTTATGTTTTTGCCGTGATAGAATCCACGGGAGCGAAGCCCCGCGTGAGTACTAGTTTTATTATAAATGGGATTGATAAAGTATATGTTGATATTTTTATAAGTAGATATGTTAGCCTGCGATTAACAGGATTTTTATTCTTTTGTTTCTAGGTAGGTACTCTACTTATTTCGAAATTGAATGCTATTTTTATAAATGTCAGTAGTTGAATAAAAAACCAGGCCTAGCATATTTTATTTGTTTTTTGAAAAAGGGCTACCTATGTTTTGGTTAGTTTGTATGTAGCTCTGTACGCATCGCGAGTATTCGCGAGTCGCATAGGTAGGTATTAATCATTACCTACCTACTTAACGCGTATAATAGCCCAGCCAATAAAAACAATTAAAGGCAAACCTTGCAAGCAAACACGTTTTGATGCGGTTTTTAGAAAAGTATTTGTTATACTTAGGTAGGAGCAGGTTTTGGTATATTAACTGACTTCAAAGGTCGATTTTCCTGGTTTCTTTTGGCAGTTGAAATATTCCCAAAGTTTCGGAATATTTCGGAATACTTCCGAAGTATACGACGGGAATGATTCGGAATTATTCCCGCCAGACTATATCGAAAAAAAATGTACTACACTGCGGTGGCTCATTATTTTAGACTAGCTTTTGCCCGCGACTTCGTCCGCGTGGAATAGTTTCTTTGGGCTAACGTTAAATTTAAGCCCGATTTTGAAGCATTCTTCATTGGTGCTCCGCTCCTATTGGCCTTAACGTAATGATATATATAGCCTATAGCCTTTCTCTATAAATTGACTATTTAATTAAAGATATTTTTTTCAATTCGAACCGGTAGTTCCTTAGATTATCGCGTTCAAACAAACAAACAAACTCTTCAGCCTTATATATTAGCATAGATAGCTGTTGCCCGCGACTTCGTCCACGTTTCCGTCGTTTTTCGTAAAAAAAAAGTAGCCTATGTCCTTCCTCACGGTTCAGTGATTTAGATGTAACACACAGATTAACTTTCGTAATTTAGTAGGGAAATATAATATGTCAATCTATAATACTGTTAAAATAGTAAAATAATACTGTTATAATAGCTATAATACTGAAAAATATCGCAATACCGAACCGCACAATATTATTGTTAATAGCTGTGCCCGCGACTCCGTCAGCGTGTAACTCCTTGTGTGTTATTAAGTTAATGTATTGGTAATATTGTTTAGATCACGTTCACATGAGGCTTAAGTACCTATAGAACGACAATACTTCAGCGCAAATCTTCCGGGTAAACTATGTTGAAAGTTGACCCGGCCGGCACGTGAACATAAAGATTTCTAGAACTGCTAACCCGGGAAAGCGCGACGTACAACTGACCATGCGAGAAACAACTGACACCGAGATCTACTCCAGCAACACGAAAAGTCTGACCTTGAGTCTTATTAATTGTCATTGCATAACACACCGATACTGGGAATCGCGTTCTTTTATATTAGAATGGAAAATTATTTGGTATTATGGGAATTCTGGGAATAAAGACGGTTTCTCCTGCACCGCAACCTGTTAAAATTTGAGCCTCGATTATATTTTGTTGCAAGTGGGTTACTTTTAGCCGAGTTCCATTGCAAAGTTGTGGTGGTTTTAAATTTCGGAGCAGAATAATAATCAGAAAGCTTCGAACTGCTAAGCTATCGGGAGTTACACGTGTTATTGTGAGTCAACCATAAAAGATAGATATATGTTGTCGTGGGATATTTTTTATATAATTTTATGGAGAACATTTCCGTCATAAATGATTTCTGTGTAGCTTTAACCATTAAGGTTGCACACGCGACGGAAGCTTAAAAATGGAGTAACTTCTCCCGTTTTCCCAACATTTCCCTTCACTGCTCTGCTCCTATTGATTGTAGCGTGATGAAAAGTATACTATAACCAGCTCAGGAGTATGAAAAATATTTGTACCAAGTTTCGTTAAAATCCGTCGAGTAGTTTTTGTTTCTATAACGGTTATACAGACAGACAGACAGACAGACAGACAAAAATTTTACTGATTGCATTTTTGGCATCAGTATCGATCCCTAATCACCCTCTGATAGTTATTTTGTAAATATATTTCATGTACAGAATTGACCTCTCTACAGATTTATTATAAGTATAGATAATTGCCTATTTAATGCAAATTCTAAAATGGTATAATAATAACCAGTATCTTGATAAAGTAAAAAGTTATTGCTGTTCGAATCTTAAAGGAGAATTTTTATACAAATTTGATTTCAAAATTAAATTACTTTAACACTGCTGTTACTAATTTTAGACTCAAAGAGAATGAGAATTTCCTTAAAATTTGATCACTATGGGTTTGTTGACACCATAAAAGACATTAGTAATTAAACAAATTTATTGAAAAAGAAAATATACAAGATGTTCGAAGTGGGCTCCTTCAGCTGCTATACACGCTCTACACCTTCTTATGAAGGACCGTCTCAATCGGCGCGCAAATCCTGCCGACGATATTTCGTCAGCAGCCGAACGTATGCGTTGTCGCAGCTGTTCAACTGAAGTGATTTCTTCTTTATAAACTACCTCCTTTAAACAGCCCCAGTAAAAAAGTCCAATGGGTTTAAATCTGGCGAGCGAGGTGGCCACATTCTGAAAATAAAATATTATTTCAAAACAAATTCCTTGTTATACAATCACGTCCACAATAAATTGATCTACAAAAATAGGGTTTAAATACCTAATGGGCATACTTAAATAGGTTCGTAATCGATATAAATATATTTCATCGAACAAACACGGATACCAACTAAAAGCTTGTGTTTATTTTGCATATACTATTCTGCCCGCGTTACCTACGACTACGAGTGACCATAGAAATATTAAATAAGAAGTGGTATAGGTAGATAACTTTTTTTTTATATAGGATACTCGCAAGATCATTATTGTTGTCCATCCGTGTATCTAGATTTTTGAATAACATAACAAAATAGCAAAAGTAAATAGCTACCTATTATGAATGTAATTTATTACCTATTATCCTAATAATCTAATAAAGTACCTACCACGAATTTTTGATATCGTCGTGTCTGGGTGTTGTTTATCTATATTATGTATGTATTTAAACATGTATTTGTCTATGTATATCAGCTGTCTGACACCCATAGTACAGGGTCTTCCTAGTTTGGGGTCAGATAGCCGTGTGTGAAATGTCCCTACATATTATTATGTCTAGTTACCTATTCGGCCCACGAAAGTGCGTAGGTAAACGAATTTAGATCTTGTGTCTCTCAAAATAAAATCTAAAATCACCTGCATAAACTTTCTCGAAAGTATAAAATGTATTTTTATTTTTTCAGTATATAACAAACAAGTAACTCACAAACTTACCTTCGACAATTAGCCATCCTGTCAATTTGTAAATTTTTTAGTTCTCTTTTCAATGTTTTTTTTTGTTTCCCATTTCACTATTTAGTTCGAACAACAACAACAATTACGATTGAAATGATTATAACTCGGCGCAGCTAAAACACTTGAGCGTAGTCCTCTCGTCTCAACAGAGCAGTAGCGACTGATGTGTGAAATAGAAATATACTTGAAGCTCCCGCAACGAGCGACGGAAGATGACTTCTTGCGCGGAATAAAAACGTAGTATGCGCCGAAAGTGTTTTATCGTAATAAATCCAAAACTAAAAGGAATTACATAAAATGCCTAAGCAAAGCCTTTACTCTTGTTTAAATATAATTATTTATCAAATTTTTGTCGCAATAGGCATTACCATATCGAGTACAAAACGGAAAAACATGAGAATTAGAGGTTATTTCGTGATTTTTTTCTACCAAGGAAATGTTATTATTTTATGTTTTTGATCAGAGAGAGCCCTTGAAAATATGATGTAGTTATTCATATATTTTTATTTTAAGATTTGGTCTGGAATTTTTCATGTAAAATTAAATAGAAAATTGGTAATTTTGCTTTATACGCGCTCTTAATGCACGGGTGTGTAATATTCATGGGACAATTCTGTAGATTAATTTAATACTATATTATATAATAATATTATAAAGAGTAAACCTTTGTATTTTTGTATGTTTGTATTGAATAGGCTCAAAAACTACTGGACCGATTTCAAAATTTCTTTTACCATTACTTAGAGGAATTGTTCCGAATCCGTATAGGCTATATTTTATCCCGGAAAATAGATAGGATTTTTCGTGGTAGTGAAAATTGTGGAGTAAGGCGTCCGTACGTTAACGATTCTCGCGAACGCTGCCTATATTTAATATAAACATTGCACCCGTGCGAAGCCGGGGCGGGTCGCTAGTTAAAAATAATCGTCAGCTGCATTGAATAGGTAGGTGCATATCATACAGCAGTCATGTATGTGAACATATTTCATTTTTAAATTGTAAAGTCATTTAATTAATTAATTTATGAATCTATGTTTTTTTATAGTTAATAGGCTTGCGTTTGACATGTAGTTGAATATTTATACTTTTAATTATAAAAAAATATCGTCAGTCCTATTTGTATTCATAGTAGAGAGCGTACAATAAATATATGTAAATCATATACAAATACAAATTTTATGGACTTTAAAAGAGACTATGAGCTCGTGAGATTTTTACGGTTTTTCTTCTCAGAGTAGGTAGTCAGTTAGGGAATACCGGTCTCATCTAGCTAAACTAAACTTAACACGCAAAAAACATGACGTGTAAAAGTGTTATTTATAACTAATTTACAAAATAAATATTTCATTACATTTCATTTCAATATGTTGAGCGCTCAGTGCATCTCAGCGTTGCATACTTTGTCTAATGAACTGACAGTCTCTAGATCCACTGCAGCAGCAACCGTATTAAGTGTGATAGACTTCGACGTCACAGTCTACGTCGGACTTCTTGTTCTACTTATAAACTTTAGAGCTGATGAAAATATGTTTAAAAATGTCGTACCTAATAGCTTACTAGAGGTAATGCATATTTTATGACTGAGAAAAAAAACATGCATATTTGTTATTATTTGACCCGGGAATATCTACTCCCTACTAATCGCTAGAACAATATGCGATGCACTATGGCCTCGATAACGTGTCCACCGCCGTGTCGCCGCCCCTGCACTGGCTCTATTCACGGCACGATTTCTATGAACAAGCCCTTAAAGATGGCGTGCTTTTAATGACTTTTAAACTTAGCAGTCGTAAAATATGATAATTCTCTTCCACGAAATCGATTAAATGTATTAATGTCTTAACCTATGGCCTTTACTGTAAACTGGATGACAAACTATTGAAACAAAATGGTTTTAACGATGGCGGGGAAGCCAGTGAAAAAGTAAAAAATATCAACGACTATTGACAATTTCACTGGTAGTTTCGGACGTAACAGATCGGATCCCAAAAATAGCCAATCGTGTAGTAAACAAAAAATCTTTAATGGGTTTTTCGAACATGTCATATAGGTCACAACGTCAAAAAGAACGCCGAAAACTGAGAGTCTTAAAATATAATGCTGTTGTTATATAAAGATGCAGATCCCTTTTAAATTTTCCTAGATTGAAACATAATAATAAAAAACCAAAATTAGTATTAAACCTCACCAAAAGTCATGAATCTTCATTTGTTGTTAGTATTTTTTATTGTTTTTTTTATTCATCAATTTTGCAATTGTGTCGATGTCTATTCGGATGAGCGACATGCTCGTAGGTATATGTTGTGAGCTAATGAAAAATTGGAAAATGTAAAAGCCAGAAAAGCAAAAGCATCAAAGGGGGAAAGGGGGACAAAGGCAATATTACCCTTTATTGCAACGCGCTTACTTCCTGAATTGGGCTTTGTGCCAGTCTTTTCAGTAGAGTACCTACTTAGAGATTCATTTAATATTGAGCAAGGAGTATTTCTGACGGTTACAAATAAGAATTTCATAACATATTTGGTCGTGATTTTACCTACAATATGTGTAATACCGGCAAAAATCGGAAAATTTACATAATTTGATTCAGAGAAAAGGACCTTTAGAATAAGGAAACACCAAAGGTACTTAAATGGATTTTCAGAAGAAAAACACTGTTTTCTAATTGCAAATGATAAGATGACAGCTAGACGTATCTAAAGTTGAAAAATAAACGCTTCGTAAAATACATATATGTAAATGCTTCTGGAAAATGATACTCAAAGTAATACATATAGTGAAGATTGATGAAAGAAGAGAGATAGTACCTATGTATGCTGCATTGAAAAATAATTATAATCAAGAAATACTGAACTTGCTTTTAGGGTTCCATACCTGAAAAAGAGTAAACGGAACCCTTGTAGGATGTCATCTCGTTGCCCATACGTCTGGATAAACGAAAACGTACCTAGTGAACGGAGTAATGAAAGGGTTATTGGTGAATTCCCCTCTGTCATTAACATGGTCATATCCACAGAGAATCAACTCGACTAATGATGAAATATGATGTTTTACATTGAAGTTGATACAATCAAGAGCCAAAGAAACACAACAGTAACTTAAGCGAAGTTTTTATTACGATACTGGTGGATACATCAAAATCTAAATACACAGCTCATCATCTATGCACAGTTTCAGCTCAAAATAAGTGACTCAAAGAGTTGATACCAAATTATCGGTTTCATATATTTCTTGAATACCAATCATAACAAACGTGTCACAGCACTACGAGGGTCAATAACTTTCCACGTCACTTGCCAATAACACGATAATTCTCTTCGTTCTTCTTAATTTGAAAAATTCGGTCTCTGGTATCAGTGTATTGGTATTTGTAATAAGTTCTACACACGTAGACCTAGGATTACAAAACCCATGCCATATCGTTTGTTATCATCAAAAGAAGCCATGCACTTGGTATGTATATACCCTTTAAATTACACGTTGTATATGACGTACGAGATAACATGTCTCGCCAACGACGCTACGTTAACGCAAGCTTGTAAGAATGAAGAAATTAGATAACTATTATCTAATTTCTTCATTATGACCTGCTTGCGTTAACAGTTATATAGGATTACGTTCATAAGTAACAAAATTTGTTATAAGACTTACTTATTTACTTTTTCGTCAGATTTTTGCTCGGTACATTCATATGAACTTCAGTATGGCAAGAAATCGACACTTTAGTCCGTTCATGGATGAATAATCTAACTACTTACGAGTTGGTACAGAACCCTCAGTGCGAGAGTCAGCATCACAGACATGTCCAATATGTTAGAAAAAAGTATTACATAAAGGCTATATTTTTCCTGAGAGATTAAAAGATTCTTCTAATTGAAAATGTTGCGTAGTTAGCATGAATATAAATTATTTACTTGTTTTAAGATAACCTTGTGTTATATTCTGCAGCGAATAATTTCATTATGAGCGTAATTACAGAATATACTTTGTGTATTATAGCATTGACAGGTTGTGTTTTGCAAACGATTTGTAAGTAAGTGGCACAACAAAGGAAAACGAAGTATTCTGGAAATTAAACTGGCGATACTGAAACGTTTGCCCATGTTATCGAGTGAGCACTGGGTTGCGGGAATGTACTAACGAGATACCACGGTCCTGGAATGCATAGGCAACAGAAGGAGTAGGGTGGCTTTTTAGTCAGTAGAAGTCTGACACGTCCGCTCCGATTCCGATTCCGATTTTCCCACCGAGGGCAAAAAGGAGTTGTTAAAGTAATGGATTGGAGAATCAAAACAAAAAGAAAAAACTAGGTAACACGGTAACCCTTGGCAAGGTCAGTTCAATTATCTGGCATTTGACTACCCGTAACGACTGCCAAAGATGAACAAATTCTCTTTTCATCTTTGGGATGGATCTGCCAAATACAAACTGGACGCGCTTGAGTCTATCGAGAAACGGGCCAAGAGACTAATTGGCAACGATTCACTAGTCGAATAAAAGCGCCAGAGCCTTGAACATCGACGACGAGTTGGAAGTTTATCGGTTACATTTCGGGGAGTATGCGATGGAATTACAGAATCTAATTCCGCCAAGCCCGTTCCATCATCGGACTACAAGACAAATGGCGATGCGCCTTCGTTACATGTTGGACATCCCACCCATACGCACAAAGCGATTTGGGGATACTTTCATTGTGCGTACGGCTAAGGAGTGGAATTCCCTGCCGGAGTCTGTGTTTCCTGATCGCTATAACCTGGGAGTCTTTAGGTCAAGAGTGAATAGGTTACTTCTAGGCAAGCGTGCCCCATCTTCGACCACATCATTACTTACCATCAGATGAGATGGTGGTCAAACGCGAGACTATTATTATATATATATATATATATATAAAAATATTATATATATATATATATATATATATACTTGTATATTTCAATTTGTTTTTCTATTTCGTTATGAGTATTTGTAGTACACTAATTTAGCCCTCCCCAATTTCAATTAAAGCTTTTAAAGTCCTTCCAGAGATTGTCTGGAAGATATCGCTCTCAGCGATAAGACCGCCATTGTAACCAAAGTTATAGAAATAAGGTTATGTAAGTGTGTTCCAATTTTTGGTGTACAATAAAGTATATTCTATCTATCTATTATCAATAAAAAAAAGACAGTTGGGACGAACGGGCACGAAAGCAGCTGTTATTACTTAATGGAATTCTTAAATTAGTGAATAATGGTGTTATTCGTCCCCGACGTCTGAAATCGTACACTGATCACGAATATTGATCTAAAGGGGTGAGCAGGCATGTCATTCTGATTCGCTCAAAATCCCCCAGTTGCGATAGACTTCCATGTTTTTGGGCTTATTAAGGTATTTGGGCATAACTGGTTTAGTACCCTATCTATACTTAAAAAGAGAACTAACAATGTGGGTAGTAGTCACATTATTAATTATTGTTAATCTCTCCAAGTAGGCTAAATATATTTGTGTCTGAAGTAGCGTTGAAAATGCCGAAAAAAAATTGTGGCTTTTTTTTAGTTTTTTTCGAATGTTACATAGAAAAATTAACAGAAAGAATCCTTTGGAAAGAAACAGGATTCTTTCGAATTTTTCGCAAGATGTTTTGAAAAGTTGAAAAAAAAAAAGTTTTATTGAAATATTTTTAATAGGAAATATGGAACAAATAGGTAAAAATAACAGATTTAGCTCTCCTCAGCCACAGTCTCAATTTCACTGTCCGAAGAATCGTCAGCTTCACGCTGGAGCTGGAATATTTCTTTTTTAGCTTCCATAAAATGTAAATTTGATCGAACGTAAACAAGTTTATTAAGTCGTTCTGGAAGAAGGCGATTCCTATCTTTTGCATGCGTTAGACCATAGACCAATTTCTTTCAGACGCCGCAGATGATGGTGGAATACTCAACAATCTTATGGCAGCATATGAAAGTTGTTTAGAGTGACAAAATCCTTTCCACTAGTCGCGAGGGTGTAAATTGTTTACTGGTTGCCAAATTATTTCATTGGCCCAAAAACCACTACTAGCTTGGTATTCAGCGAAGTTTGCCATTAATTCACAGGTGTTTTCCTAATTTAAAATCCTAATTTAAAAGTACATATTTGAAAAAAACATGAAATGTTTCCCGTTTCTTTCATATTCTTCGGTTTTTTTTTCAGTTTTATTGGAAAAAAACATGAAATATATACTGGCAAATTTTCTTGAAACTTTCGAATGAAACATTGAAAAAAAAAAAAACAGCGGAATTGGGAAGAAACGGGATTTTTTCCCGCTTTTTTCAACGCTTGTCTGAAGTGGGTTCACGGCAATAGTGTAATAGCCACCCATTAGACTATTATTTGAACCTGCGACCTCTCAATCATACAAAACTAATGTTGTTTTGAGATATTGTTTTGTTTACAATAGTCACAAATAAAATATTTTTTAATGTCTGCAGTCGTTACCATAACAAAAACGATTAGTACGTTTTTATTAAAACTACCCAGCTAATTAGATAATATTACAACTGTCAGTTTCCCTTGAATCGCAAAATTCCCTTGCAGATATCCTGAATGGACCAGGACCCCTGATCTGCTTCTGAAGGAAGGTTGGATGGAGTGATGGTCGCCACGACCCACACATAATGGTCCCGCGCAGGGATTAGATGAGGAAACGAAGTCACAACAAGAAGAAGAAAACTAGAAGTTACGAAAATATGTTTAATTTGAAATCTGTTAATGGCGTATATTTTAATTGAATAGAAACGCTATGAACATACACGAATGCGTTACCGTGATATCCTCGAGGGGTGAGAAACAACCTTTACACAGCCTTATAACATAAACAAGTGCTCGTATTTCATTATTTATGTAAGCAATATCAGATTCGGATGTAATAATAAACGTATTTATTTATTAACCTACACGTTGAACCCGCCCACGGCTTGGCTCAGGAAAACTTTGTAATTTGTATTCTTCTAGAATGTAAATTTGGAGTACCTATATTTGTAAGACAATTATCCATTGACAGTTAATTTTGTTACTTAAAAATCAAATCATATCTGTTAGCAACATAAATGTACTTAAACTTTCCCAATGTAAAATATTAGAGTTAATCGTAGTATTCTATGGTACATACGTATGTGTTGGCAACACATACATATGTAAAAGGGTACTAACCCAATAGTGCTCGTCGTAACACGTGAACCAATCACAAAGCATGATTTAAAAAGTTAGAGCGTATGACAGTAAGTTGCCATCTTGATTTGTTGGGTGTGACTGTAGTGTGAAAAACTCTAACCTATATCGGTTGCGTGGCATGAAAAAATCAGAAAATTAATTGACTTGTAATTGATATTTCGTAACAGAACAAGTAAGTGTGTCACATAATATCTACTATGTAAGCATTGGGAACATATAATAAGTAAGTACGTGTGAACCTGTCTATTACTTCTATTTTACTACCTTTTATTCCAAAAAGCCACGAACGCAATTCTCGTTAATACCGAAATTAGTGGATTCCGTGCAGGAGTTTACATATCTAATCTATTTAACAATGAGGTTGTTCTTAACTTTGCAAAAACTGAGCAGAGTTTAAAAAAATAACCTACGTACGTATCGATACTCGGCTTCTTGCTATAATTTAAATCAAATACAAACATGTACCTACTAGATTTAAATTAGACCCGCAATAATGCGACAGTGAACGCGACACATCATTTTATATACGCAATATAATTTGCGTGATTTACAACTTTAAAACTTTTATTTTAAATAATGCCCAATGTGCCTGTGCAATGCCGTGTAGTTGGTGAAATTTGTTTTTGAATAAGGCATTTTTTATTAAGATCAGGTCGGTCAAAAAGTAAAATAAAAATACAAGTGTGTGAAAAGGTCCTCGCACAAAAAAAAGCTCTCAAAAAAAATAACCATACTTCATTTTTTTATACACTAGAGAGCAAAATTACGGCACCGTTGGGTTACAACTGAAAACCAGCGACTAAAGTTGCCACGTAATATGTATAACGCTTAGCTGAGGATTTTTGAATAATCGTTTATTTTATTTAGTGCAAATTCACTCGCAAATCGCTCAAGCAATTTTCCAACCGTGCGTTCAAAAGTAATTTTACTAATGTATCCAACAGCAAAATGACGTTTATTGTTATTGAACCCAATTTCTTGAAGAAGTATTACAGGAAATATGTAGTGGAGTTATTTTCAATAGAGGTCGCCAGTGGTCGAAATTCGGCCATGATTGAAATAATTTCTAATGTTATATAGCTTTCTGCACTTCTCATATAAAATTTCGTCCTCCGATTGTGTTTTATTGTAAAAAGGAGAAACGGTACACATATCTATTAAAAAAACTGTGACATTATCATAACAATGATTATGTGTTATATAGATATTTATAAAAGTAATTATTTTATTATTTATGTAGATTTGTATAGCCTTTTATGTACTTTTGTATTACAAACTCTCATGTACGTATTGTGTCTCCCACGCTATCTCTTCACCACTCATGGTTGACTGGTATAGAACGCCTACGGCATTAAGTCCGCCTTTGTTCATGAAGTGTAAATAAATAAATAACAGACAAAAACTTTATATACCAATTTATAATAACAATAATCTCTTTTTAGTTTGACCACAGACTTCGACAATCATTAAATTATGAAGCTCTCAGCGATAAGACAGCGTGTTGTAACCATAGCTTAAGCATAGTGTGTGTCAAATACATTTGGTGTGTGTAAGGTTTTTTCATGGATTTAGTGTATTTTTTACTCCATCTCCATAAAAACTTTAACTGTGTCCAATTTCATACTCCTCCGACAGCAATTTTGTTTTTGTAAAAAGGGGTACAAATTTTTCGCTTTAGATACAAACTTCTATATAGCTTTCTAGGCTAACTAGCTAGGTTTGGGCAGTATCTAGAAAACCAAGCGTTCATGAAATTAAAATAGTATATCAAAACATTTTCTTGTTAAGAAAACTAACGTTCCATAAAAAATATTTAGTAGCTTTTATATGCGGCCTGGCCCGTTTTCTAAGAAAACTGCTCATTTTGCTGGCATAAAACGGAGCAAATATGCAAATACTTATAAATGAGTAAACAGCGTAGCTTTCATTCTCAGTTGCGTTGGTGTGTCTAGATTATCGCAACCAACTGCGTTGGTTGATCCAAATTGGCGCTCGAAAAGCATTTTCTTACATATATATTTTTTCAAATACAACTAAATGTGATCGGTGTATTCGAGTTGCCTACCTTGAGGACTAACACTGAAACAAACTCGAACTGAAATTTAACAATCCGTACTGTTAAAATCATATGAGAAGTATGCAGGTTAATGTCTTTAGAAATGTAATTATACACAGATTTGAGTGAAACAATGCAACTTAGAAGTTTAAAGAGCTCGAACGGTTTTATGAAAAATACTAAAGTAAGGACATTTAGGTGGGCCGCATAAAGTACTCAAAATGCCTGACAATTTTCCAAAAAATAACAAATTATAGATAGATATACTTTTTATTGTACACCATAACAGAATTAAATAATGACTTAAAAACTACAAAGGGTGTTACAATGGGCGGTCTTTTATCACTAAAAGCGATCTTTAACAGACAACCTTTGGGTGGATTTGACACAGCAGGAGAAAACAAATACGCGGGTAGTCCATGGTGTACTATTCACTTATATACAATAAATAAGTAATAACCTACATACTCAATACACATATAAATATATATACATAAAAAAACAAAGCTGAGATATATAAAAAATAGTAACAAATTAAAGAAAGAGATAGAGATCTTTTACCATGTTTTTTGACAGAAAGAAGGGTTTGTTGTTGTGTTTGATCTTACTAACACGGGAAGAGTATTCCACAGTCGTACTGCTTGAGCTGCGAACGAATTACCAAAGAAATTGGTGGAGTGACTCGGTACCTCTAGCCTCAAGTTTTCTAGTCTAGTTTATTGTATTGCTTTAAAATACAACCTTGATAACAAATTGCGACTACTTAGTGGTAGTCATCAGTTTCAAATCCCAATACAGGCAAAGTGGTGGTTTTTGGATATTTCTCTATGCCAGCCAGGCGTTTAAATTTTGACGTTGTGATACCCACATGCCTCGAAAATTCGTTAGTTCTGCGTCAAATCATTCTCCGATCGTATCGGATTGGCGTCCCAAAAAATTATGGGATTGATGTGAAACACAATACACGCCTGTTTGCGCTCACAGTTGTTCAGAATAATATATAATAATGATGAAGGAGGCTCGACCTCACAACACAGGGTATCTTAGTATGGGGTTCAGTGCAAATTTTGATTTAGGTAATTTTTTTTGAAGTATGATAAATAAATAAATAAAATATCATGATGATGATGATATGACCATGCCGTCACCAAACACGGTCAGTATAAATATGAATAAAATTAATCTAACCCTACTTTATACAATAATTACAAAAGTATTATTACTAAAGTTTCTTTCTCCTTTTCGATACTTGCCAAAGTAAACTATTGCCAATACAGTGTAGTTTTCTAAGAAAATACTGAATACTCAATCAACTTAGTTCTAACTAGCAGTAAAATGAAATGAATCTCAAACTTTCAAGTAAATAAACAAGGTTCTGTCGTTGAACTATCATGTTTTAACTAAAGAAATAACTTAAGTCAGTATTCCTACGCGCAATTGTTATAAGAAATATCGATGAAAGTATTAAAGGAAATTTATTTTTAATGTTTTAGGAAGATATTTCCTTAATCAAACTTTGATATTACCTACACAAAAAGAGGTCACGGAAGAGAGAATGGATCACCACGCGGTGCCTTCAATTTTTTTGGCATACATAATATAGGCCTTATTCTTTAACCATTTCGAAAGCAGTGATGAAGATGCAATTATACTTAGTAATGTGCATATAATATTAGCTACATATTTGGTTTTTGTGAATAGGTTGATTTATTTATTTAGATAATTATATAATTTAATACTTATCACATAGTACTGGTGTTTCGCAAACGCAGTCCTATGCAAGTCCTGGGAAATAACCCTATGCTTTACTCTACCAGTTGGAGGATGTGTAGGTGTAATTAGAGGTACTTGTCTTCATCTCTAATAACAGCAATAGCGGATCATGATCAGGTATTGCTGATTCTATGACAAAGGTTGTAGCGGAGAAATTTGTTTTTCAGTTTGAAAGTCTAGTGGGTGCGCAGGAAATGTATTCGTCGGAATAATTGTCATTATTACCGTCCTTAATATCGATATTTGTGTCACCAATAAGGATCATGGTGCGAGTAAATGCCTTGAGTACTCTATATAAACTCGTCAAGAAATTGTTTATGCTCTTCTTACATTATGGTGAGTGGTATATTGATATAATTGTGATATACGGCAAACAAGACAGGTTCCATCAGTAATAAAATATGGTTCTGTTCACGTGTTCCGTCACAAATCAAAGAACTTTTAAAATACAATGCACATCATTTTGGTTATGATTATTTTTTGTGCACGATGTATAACCATCCAAAATAGGTAAATGTGACAGTTTGTTCAAACAACATTCTGACAGCACGAGTACGTCACTCTGAAACCCTTAAAGTCTGCATGAGAACGGAAATATAATCGAAATTTTTAGTTTGAGAAAGTGACATCAAACGTGAAACAAAGCACAGATATGTTTTACTCAGTGTTACGTACATAAATGTTTAAAATGTAAGAAATTAATACAACGCATAAATCATGGGTTAGTTACCTGCAATCGTATGGAGAATAAAGTTTTATAGTAGCATTATAGTTACAGTTACATAGTCATTCCTGTGGTTTTAGTTTAGGCATTGTTCTAACTTAATGAGATTTTGCTTGGCACCTACTTCTTTGCGAATGAAGATATTCCCATTTGATGAACAATGAAAGTTATATTTATTGTCCTTTGCGAAATTACGCGCTAAATAAAATAGTTCCCTAGCAGAAGGTGGTAAATACTCAGCCACATAGATTGGCTGACATTTTTCTGCTATCCCAATAGCCTCGGTATTGAGTTTGTCTGCCGTGTTTTTGTTGAACTCTTTGACAGACGAAAGAATACAAGATTACTTGTTTACCGTGGAGAATTCTGCGACAATGCTCCTGGTCACACCTCTTTTCCCGGTAAACGTCCCGCAAGTCGTGAGGATGAATATCAACATTCAAGACTACTAGCACGCACAAGCCAGTTACCACGGTTGTCAAATCCTGTACGGTTTCTGTCTGGTGAGTGAGAACATTTAGTACCTCAATGGCTGAGACATCAAAGTTTGTCTGAATATGCACGATAAACTCAAAAACTACTGAATAGATTTTTAAGTGGTTTTCACCTATAGATGATAAAGTGAATCATGGGGAGTGTTTTAGTGTATAATTTGTTTTGTAAAATAGCAGGATGAGCCCGTGCGATACCGGTCCGGTCACTAGTTATGTTGTTAGAAAACTACCTACATAGGTTGTGAGGCTTACCTCACAAACTGTGTATTTTTCCCGTATTTTTACCCGTCTGTAAGCGAATGGATATGTTTTCGCGAGTATCGTGTATTTATGCATGTAATATTCTTTATTACCTCATATGTTCAGCCACTGAACGAATTTACCCATATAATTAAGACATCGAGTGATAAGTATAAAACCCAAGTTGCCAGTAAGGGATTTGTTAAATAATTTAGATTCGAGTCTTTCTTCTACCCATTGTGGGTCCGACTGTAAAGTTGCTATGTTCCGTATGAACTGGACTTAACTTTTTTTGCTTTTCGGTTTTGTTTTAAATTCTTTCGCAGGTGGTATTTACTTAATTTTAAAATTATCTTTTTCTAGTCTCCTCTGACAGATCAATCTAAAGATCGCTTTTAGCATTAAAACCGCCCCTTGGCCGCATACAATACAGACATATTATTAACAAAGTCTGAAAGACAAATAGGACTCAAAGAAAACTTCGTATATTGCATTGCAAAAACTTAAAAATAAAACAATTTTAATAAAACAACATTTTATTACTAAGGTTTTTTAATTTTATTCAAAGTTATTCTAGTGAATTGTGAGTATTCTAAATTTCTAAGTGATCTATCTTCGCAAAACAGCACAGAAAAGAGTTAGGAACATCTTTCGATTTATGAAAGTTTTTTAGCTGGAAGTTTGTTCTAACGGTATCTAATAATCTAAAAAGGGTTGAAAAATAAAGTTATTTTGACATATTGAATATTTTTCTTTTCGTCGTAGCTAGTTATTGAGCACTAGTATTTGAACTTCGGTAGCGTAGACTTAAATGGCTAGCACTGATGTATGTTTTGATTAAAAGATCTTCCATGATCCTAGTTTTGATAGTTTTCCCTTTATATGGGCACCAAACCCTACCTCTGTGCCAAATTTTAGCTCTCTAGGCTTATGGAAAGTACATTCGACACTGACTGATTCACTGATCATCAAAATAGATCTACTATTTTGATGATCAGTGAATCAGTGAGTGTCGAATTAGCACAAATTTGCTTTTGAATAGCTTGGAAATTGAATAAGCTACTGTAGCCAGTAGGCAAGTTTACTCGCACGACAACAACGCGCACCAAGATCATACGATTTTACGTCAGAGCGTGCCGTGTGCAAAACAAGTTGCAAAGCTACGCCTACTTCATGACGTCAGTCAAGCTTAGACCCGCCTTCCGAATCATGGCGCTCGCGCATCCATTGTTCAAGCGTTAATGAGGCAAGATGTCGGCGGACTCGTCTATTGACTGCGCTAACGAGGAGGCGTCAACTCCTGCGTAGATCGGTCAAGCACGAACCGTTATTAGTATTATTTAGCTATAATCTGCTAGTATAAATATCCGTGTATTTTGTATTGATTATTCAATTACTGCTTCATACTTGTGACTGTAATATAACTCTGTCGCTTCTCGCTCTGGATTTTATTTCACCGCCTGCTGCTTAGACGCTTCAGTAGTTATACGTATATAATACTGCAAGTAGTATAATAGATCTACAGAACGGAGTCCTGTACTACTTCACTACAAACATGAAATTTTGTGGTTTAAGTATGTGCTTATAGTTTACTAGATGACGATAAGTTCAGCTTTCTAAACCTATCCAAAGGTCCTCAATTAGGAGCTTGAAAATACGACGAAATGGTTCCAGAAAAGTATGGTACGGCAGTGTTTGCTTCGCGCTCGACCTGGCAGGGGCACTGCCATGCCCCCCGACATGTAGGCTCCGACTGAATATTATGATTTACGTCTAGTTTTTTATTTATCAGTTCATTTCTTTTACAGTTCTGTGTAGTTATTGTCTATAAAGTTTCGATTTTTTATGCTGAAATACATGATACCACCCCGTAACAGACAAAACGGTTCATTTTTAAATAATAAAGAATATTGGATGTTGTACCATTTTCGTATAACTGTTTAATTGATAAATTGAGTAACTAGATAATAGTATTTTTATTTATGCATACGGAAAGACTGCTCATGTTTACAGACAGAAATTCAGTTGGAATTTAAAGTATTATTTTATTTATACTTCTAATTAAAAAACAGATGGTAGCAAAATGTTTTGATTGGAATTCCATTTCATTTTATTTTATTGTGATATAAAATTACGTTGCGGATCTGTCAATACTTTCAAATTGGTTTGCTCTTGAGATGTCAAGAAATAAGAAACAGTATTCAAACAATAATAACCTAGCTTATTTTTTTAACACCATGTTTACTTTTCAACCGACGAAAAAAAGAGGAGGTTATCAATTCGACGCGTATATTTTTTTTTCTTTTTTTTTTTTTAATGTATGATCATCGATTACTCGAAGACGGCTGAACCGATTTGGAAAATTCTTTTTTTGATTGAAATGGTATACTTCGATATTGGTCCCATTTTCATAAACGTCAGGATCTGATGATGGGATCCTGGAGAAATCGAGGGAACTCTTCAAATATTATAGGCACACCTATGTCGTTTTGGGTATTTATTATAGTAACTTGTGCAGTTGCTCTCAAAAAGTACCATTTGAGGAAGTGGAACTGATAATGAAGACCACAGATGGCCGCCGAAACTACTCAATAATAAGTATTGAGTGGATTGCGATTCGATTACTTGAATATGGATGTTACGCACTTTATGCTCGTCACAATGCATATGGTGATGTAGAGCTGATGGTGAAGTACCAGGAGAACTCCTCAACAATTAACGGCCCAGCATTGGGAAAAGCAATATTTTGTAAAAGGTTATAAGTAGTTGATAATTAGGCTCTTGTAACTAGGTAAATTAAAAATAGACCAACTAAAAAGAGTGAAATAAAAACTTTTTACCAAAAAATTAAACCGACTCCCAAAAAACACTGCAAAGTGAAAAATAACTTTAATTTCGGAAGTCGGTGCCAAAAACGAAAATACAAAACTAAAGACACCGACTACCGAAATTAAAGTTATTTTTCACTTTGCAGTGTTTTTTGGGAGTCGGTTTAATTTTTTTGTACAAACTGTTTAATAAAATTAAGATATGGAAGAGCGAAGTTTCCTAACACAGGCATTGTTTGCCTAAAAGGAGGCTCAAACAATAAATTAATAGTTTAAAAACTTTAATAGTTAACAGTTTAACACGCTTTATGTTTACTAGTCAGTCCAAGGTTCCATCGGCCACTTTCCAATTCCAACCTCAGACCAGCTCGATGGTATCATCATACTGTATTGTCATTTAATCTACATATAATTGCCAAGTTTCATGATGATACAACAATTAGAAGTGCGTTTAATTCAGATTCTTAGATTTTATTACGTAGTTACTTAGTTTGATACAGCTCGACCTAATAAAAGCGAGTTAAAAATCTTCATTCAAAATTTTGGATTCTATATGATGTTTTTGGTGTAAATAAAAATATTTTTGTTTTTCAATTTCAAAACTCAACAAACAATTTAAAAATCGTAAGAAGTAGGTACCAAAGAAACTGGCGACATGCCATTAACATTTTGCCTCTGGCCAAGCAAGTCACGGAAAGAGAGTATCTATTTATCACATCACGTCGATTCTAAAACGCATCTTTAAATATTTATTATACAACGTGTAACGGAAACCCCATATCTATCCTAAAGGACTGAAGATAACATCTGGTATGGAGTCTCTATGCACAGTTTCAGCACAAAATAACTGACTTAAAGAATTGATACCAAATTATTGGTTTCATATATTTCTTGAATACCAATCCATCACAAACGTGTCACAGCACTACGAGGGTCAATAACTTTCCACGTCACTTGCCAATAACACGATAATTCTTTATGTTCTTAATTTGAAAAATTCTGTCTCTGGTATTGTGTATTGGAATTTGAGTTCTACACACGTAGACTTAGGATTACAAAACCCTTGCCATATCGTTTGTTATCATCCAAAGAAGCCATGCACTTGGTATGTATAATGTATATAGCCTTTAAATTACACGTTGTATAGACAGATTTATGTTACATGGTACATGATAAAAATCTAATATTGGCCTCATCTAGTTTAAAATGACGTTTAAGAGTGTTATTTAATAACCGATTTCCAAAATAAAGATAATTTTTCATTAAATAAAAGTTTTAAAATTTCCTACAGGACTATATCTGGCTACGAGTGCAAGTTTTTTATTTTATTTAAACTAACTAGGTAGTAGGTATTCTTCGAGATAACTTCCTCGCAATTCACGACGACACGGCAACTAAAGCGCCTTTTCAAGTCGATGGCAACGAAAACGAATAAATTCAACAAATAACAAGCTAGTTAGTGAAACTCATCCATTCAAAAAGAAACACTAAACTAGACAACGCGACAGTTGGGATTTTAATACAATTAAGATCGAAACTACATAGTATTTTGCAAAATACTAGTTTCGATCTTAATTGTACTAATCTAATTGAAATGAGAAAGACATCCTATTTGATTTCAATCATATTTGATTAAAAGTACCGGTTTCAGTTCAGCATTGTCTTTTTTTTAATAATAATTTTGGAGATTTTATTTTAATTTTATACAAGAATTGTCAAACACCAGCTTGCTTTAAAAAATCTCAGTAAATAAATACCATGTTTCATGAGATCAAATTTTGCAACTAATTTACAACTTATTCCTAGCCTTAATACATAATTAGAATTATGGTTCAGTTCCGACGACAATTTTTTTTTTGTTTATTAGGGTAGGTCATTTTATAAGGCTGCCTAGTTAGCCATGGGAAATCGAATCGCTTCAGGAGATATGTGCTCAGCGTAAACGACAAGATTATATGGTAAAAATTTAACAGTTCAGGTGGATAAGTATGGGCAAAAGAGACGAACTTAGTGCAAAGTTCCCGAGACTAAAGGCTGAAGACCGCAGGAATTGGAGCCACATCGCAAGGGCTACTTTATCTGAAGAGAAGGCAACATCGTCAACCACGACCATTCTGTCAAGTATGCACGACTAAGGAGGAGGAGTATGGGTTTACAGCCCCAGATGTCGGGGACCCTGAGCCGATCTCCAGTCGCCATAGACACGGGCTTGCAGACGCTGAGAAGGGGTAGCTCACCATCGGGTAAGGACCAGGCCCGGGTTGACGCGCGAAGGCGCACCGTATTCCGCGCGTGCCTCAAAGAACAGCAGCAATGACGGGGTTCGATAGGGCCACTGCCTGCTGAGATTTCAGGAATGTTTTTATGAGATACCGCGACGCCATAACGCAAGGGTTCCCACTCATTTACAAGTATGGTTCATAAATGAAAGAAACATAGTGATAGTTTTCGAAAACGGCAAAAGTATTTCGATGTCATACTAAGCCCACGGAAAGGTTGTTATAGACAAAATACATATGAAGAAAAAAGTACAATAACAAAATACAAGAATATCAAACATACGTAGGTAAACGATAAGAGAATGTAATGTAATTACATCTTCGACCACATCATCACTTACCATCAAGTGGGATGGTGGTCAAACGCGAGCCTATTATCATTAAAAAAAAAACAAGAGAAGCGCAGCCTGCTATACGAGTACAAGCGACTGACAGATGTAACGTTTCTGGTTCCGACGGCGAATCTTTTCGCAATTCACCGTTCAATACTGGCTTTGTGATATGCATCCAGCCGACTAAAACAATTATAGCTAATACACGGTACAAACATGCACAAATAGATATCTTCACATCAACGTATGAAAGATTTCAACCACTCAGTAAATTAGCACGCTTTTTCGCCCGATAATCCCACCTATTTCACGCTAGTTCATTTATTTTTTGGGTATATTTTGAAGTAGGTTTGTTAGTCGTTCAATAAAGTATAAGTATAATAAATAAATAACTATCTATAGAATAAGACCAATCAAGCACCAACAACACCAAACATCTTGATTAATTTTCACTCATTATAATCAAAGGTTACCTAGTAAAACTTCCTAGTTCCTGGTAATAACCAACAGCCATATTGGAGCAATCGGGACAAGCGTTCCAATTAATTCAATTTCCTCTTTGATCATACTAGTTCTATGGACTAATTACTACACACTTAAGAGACTTTGTAGTCGAAACTATAATAGTACCTACATTAGTTATCTTACCTGCGTTTTTAATTGGATGTAACGATAACCACATAAAAAAAAATGAAAAATGACATACAACTACATACAGTGATTAAAAGGTAATAAAATAGAAACACCTACCTACATAAAGGCCAACAATTCATGTTAAGAAAATCCAAGAAGATTTAGAAGTGCAACCCAATTGTACTTCTAAAACTTCGATTACATTTATTCGCTTTTATTAGGTCGACCTGTATGTAACTGTAGAGATCTCAGAACAATGTAACAGAGTCTGTTACATTGTTCTGAGATCTCAACTACCGTTTAATAAATAGCAATAGGATAATCGCTAATTGCAAGACTCTTGCGAGACTCTCGTTTGGGCAACACTATATATATGTATGTTTTTCAGTTGTCTAGTACTCATATCACAAGCTCTGCTTAGTTTGGGACTAGATGGCGTTGTGTGAAAGTTGTGGAATATTATTATTATTTCCTTTATTACATTTTATATACATATTATTTACATTTTTAAACATTCCTATAAAAACAAAAAACATTTAAAAATATAAAAAACAGTAGCCCACCGGCATCGGGAACAGGGTCCAAGCTACCGGTGGTCAGGGCTCTTGAGAGAGGAACCTCCTAACAATTCGTGCCGTGTCCAGAAGTACTGCTTTCTGGATCAAGCCCTTGATCCAGCTGCCCAACGAGAGCCTCCTAAGATGTTTGTCGAGGCTCTTGGCTATTATGACATTAGCTGAGACGAGTATCGGCACAATGATTGCTGTATCCACATCCCACATGTCAACAACCTCGCGAGCCAAGTCAAGATACTTAATTTGCTTATCTTTCTCGGCTTTCACGAGGTTCTCGTCATGAGGGACCGCTATATCAACAATCACCGTGCGACGTTCTAATCGGTCTATTACCACTATATCAGGCTTATTGGCAACAATAGTCCTGTCAGTGATGATAGACCGATCCCAGTACAGCGTAATATTGCCATTTTTATTATTATTATTATTATTATTTTCTTCTCTAATCTCCTCTAATTTTGTTTCTTATAATTTTGTTCTCTAATGTGTTAAATGAAATTGCATATATATATTTAAAGTACTTTAACTAATCTTACTGTTTACTATCTATCTATCAGAATGAATTACATCCATTTCTAGTCGTAGTGTTCAATAAAGTAAAATAAGGCAAACAATAAGTGTTTTTTTTTTTATACTTATCTTAGATACTACTTATGATACATTTTGTTTCATATTTTTGTCTTAATGGCTATAATTTCTACTATAAGCCATTTCAAGGTTATCTATTAATTACCGGACACCCTGTATGCATTTTTTTATTATTTTGGCTAGAGCTGGTACAACCTAGCCTATCGCCCCGTATCCGCTTGACGTTGAGTTTCGAGACATCCTATATATAGACGACAATCTTGTGCACCAGTAAATAAACAAATGAGCAAATTTAAAAAAAATAAACAAATGAGTACGTACCTCCTTCTTTCATTAATTCAAATGTAGGTACCTACTTTTTTTAAATTTTCCAGCAATGAAACACTGTAAATAGGTCAACTGAGGTAAAGAAACATTGCTGCGCTTCATTCTAAAGTAATATAGGAACTGAAATTGGATCAATGCCAGCCTAGTGTATTGAATTGTGAACGTACTGCACGATAAGATTTCCATAACGATTGGTTTTGAATAAAAGACGGACAGGAAGACTGCATTACGCTGAGTCAGGAAACTAAAACATGATGACCAAGCTACTTTTAGTAGGAAAGGAGGCATTGTAAGACTGATCGTTGCGGCCATTGTTCGGAAGGTATATCAGAATTTCTTTATCCTTTCTGTAGCATGCGTTCGTTTCCTTTGCACATCAGGAGGCCTGCCATAGGCCTAGTTCGCTTTTAAGGTCATGTGAACACATTCGCGAAAAGTTGCTAGAACGATCACAGAATTGCTTTGTTTTAATTTTTTTTTTATATTTTACAGTAATATAAGTACCTATGTTTATGTGCTAGTTTCTGCTCGCAGGTTCGCTCACGTGAAACGTTTTTTTTCAGTGAAAAATGTAGCCCATGTACTTTTAAAGGTTTAAATTATCTCAGTACAAAATTTCATCAAAATTTGTTAAGTGGTTTAGACGTCAAATGTAATAGACAGACATACAAAGTTACTTTTGCATTTATTTATTTATGTACACACATGATACGTACAGAAGAAAAAATATAAATACAGACAAAGGTGCTGTTTATTTCCTAAGAAATTTGTTCCAGCAGACCTGCGACAGGAGAGTTGAAGAGGAGATGATAGACACAGTGTGTATAAATACTAATTACGATAAATAAAACATACTTAGCTAATAAATTAAACTATAATGATATAATAAACAAATATATATATATAGAGTTAAAATACATATATTAGTAGGTATGGATTGCCAAGTCTGTTTCCCGACTTGTGAAAAATATCGAAAGTATTTTAATTTTAATATATAAAAAGTGTATATTATTTGCCAACTATGAAAACAGATATATTAAGAACCGTGTCAAAGATGCTTGTTTATTTTCATGGTACAAAATAAATTTCAAGGATATTTAGATCGGTAGACCTAAATATCCTTGAAATACTTGTTGTACTGTATTTGTTTGATTCAAAGAACAATGGCGAATCCTCTAACAAATTTTTGTTGGCATAATTTTGTAGCGTCTATTAATGGAAAATATACAAGAGTATAGAGTTTCAATTCATGATCATTTTTGCCTTAAGATCCACTATTAAAGGAACTCTTGAAAAAAAGATATTTGTTGAAGAAGTTTTAGAGGTTATGTCTGGCCATTATTACGTAAACCGATTTATTGGAAGCAGACTGGTACCGTAGACTTGATTATATCCATAGTCAACGCTAGTGTGGAAAACATAGACCTAGTAGTGACCCATTGTCAGTTTGCCAGGGGTCTCCCGCCCGCGATCTCACGGCAGCATGGAAAAAGTGGCTGTCGCAACCGAAGGCTGGGCATGCCGCAATCGCGGTGATAAGTCCCGTCTTTGAGAAGTGGCTGGAGAGACACCACGGCGTCCTCACCTTCCACCTGACGCAGGTGCTTACTGGACACGGGTGTTTTGAGAGGTACCTATTTCGGATTCAGCGGGAGGACACGCCCGGGTGTCGTGGACCACCCGGAGAACACGGTGGAGCATACGGTGGAGGTGTGCCCCGCTAGGGCAGAGCTTCGCCGTTTCCTCGTTGAGGCTATCAGCAGCGGTAACCTCTCGCGCCCGGCCCTGGAGCGGAGCGAGTGGGAATGGAATGCAGTCGCCTCCTTCTGCGAAGCAGTAATGCTAGCGAAATAGAAGGCCGAACGCGCGAAGGAGAGGCAACTCTCTTCCTCACGCCCCAGCCGCCGCGGATGACGCCCCGTGCATCGGGGATCGCGAACCAATCTCCGGCCACCGTGGGCGCGGGTTTGCGGACGGCGAGCAGAGGTAGTTCACCGTCCGGTAAGCTAAAGAGCTGTCAGCACCAGTGACAGGGCCCCATAAGGCCATTGCCTGCCGGGGCACAACCCCGGTAATGTTCTAACGAGATACCACGGCCCCGGAACTTAAGGGCAGCTCTTCAGCTGCCCTTAAGTTACGTAAGTTAGTTAAGTTAGTTAAGTTAGTTAAAAAACCACTCTGTTCTTTCGAACAGGGTGGTTTTTTAGTCAGTAGTAGTCTGATACCGCTCTGGGTAAAGCGGAAGGGATTCCGTTTTACCCAGAGCTGGAGAAGTCATTCGATGATTTACCCCCCACCCAGGAAAAAATGGGTCCCCCGCCGCTTCCAAGGTATTAGAAGTTGATTATATCGAAAATCTGTTTTAAACAAGTAACTATGCGTTATGAAAGCTATAATTACAGGTATTAAGTATTACAAATTAATTGCGGCTCTGTCTCTAGGATGGCAACGCATGTACAATACCTTTTGTAATACAGATCCATATAGGCCGCGGCGATCACTTTCCATCAGTCGGAACATCTGTTTGCCATCCTCAAATATGGATCTAAGTCGAATTAAATAAATAAATACTATAAAAGTAGGTAATAGGTACTTATAAAAATGAAACAATTTGTTTTATAAATGTATGTATTTATTCTTCATCTTCTCTTATGATAATATCGTCCAAAAAACCTGCTGGTATAGTAATAGTTGTCTGATGTCTGGCCCATCCGAGATACCAAACTACCGTCATGGTATGCGCGCAACATCCGACAGTTCATCTTCCCACTAAGCAACTGCAACAGTACTCTATTATTCCTGCACGGCCGGGCACATTCTTTTCTATTAATATAATTATACGTATTGCCTTCTAGAGACATGGCGTGATTTAATTTTGCCTCTAATAAGGGTTGTATCACTACTGCCTCTAAGATTGTATTCAGATGAATTCACTCACTCACTGCATACTGTCTCAATCCTCAATCCTGTATCCGCCGTGGAAAAGTACATGTTCACCATAATATTTTTCTTTTTATTTATTTATTTATTTCAGGCTTCTAAGGCCCATAGAAGATATACATACATAATAAGTAACAATAGACTAATACATATTTTTCTAATCCATTAAAAAAAAAATACATTCTATTACAAAATAAACTACATACTAACACATATTTTCATAACACTATCACTATGCACGAAGTGGCGTCGTCGTGTTACACTGCGGGGTGTCACGTAGTCTCCCACGAAATCGACGATACACGACACCCTTTGGCCAAAACTCTTCTTTGAGAAAAGTCTCCAGTTGGAGGGTTGGAACTCGTACCACGAACGATTTGAAATTCGTATTGTGGCGCGGCTCCAACTTCACAACCCTCAAAGTCCAGTTGGTCTTCACACGAATGTACTCCACGATCTCCTCAACCTTCGTGGAGTGATGCAATCTGGACACATACAGCTGCGTTGTTGGTACAGCTGAACGCAGCAGCATGTTGGGTCCTGCCAGCGCGGTATCGCACTGGTTCTGACAAAGAGGCCTCCTCTTCTTCTTCTTTTTTACTTTGACGAAACCATCTTTGCCACACATGTCCTTCCTTGAATCACGCTGGGGCTCCTCAGGGATGGGCTTACTGCGGCTCTGTTTACCCTTTTTCGCTTTATGCGATTGCGACACAGCGGGTTTACTGGTCGCTGCAACAGCTGCGTAGGCACGTTTTGGGGTCGACGTACCTGCGCATGACGTAGCCTCGGTCGGTGTCGATACAGGCACCGCGGTGGCGGAACAAACTGCTTCGCTTGCAATATTAACGCCCAGTGACGCATTTGCTGCACCAGCACACTCAAAATCGCTGACGAAAGTATTTTGCGCCGTACGACGAGAGTCTACATTGAAGGCGTCCGGTGTCCTACTTGAAGAAACGGTATTCCGCAACAATACCACCTCGGCACGCAGTTCCCCAATGGTGTTATTTGACACCTCCAACTTGGACTGCAGCTCAGCCACGCTTAACTTAAGGGACGTTATGTCCTTCAGCAGCCTGGTGACATCGACGTGATCAAACGTAACAGGGGGCAGCTTATGTAGCTCCTTCGCCACGAATATAGGCACGTCATCTGGATCGGTCTCCTTCAACAGGGTGATGATGTCCTGGAGCCTCCTCGCTGTTCCATCTCTTCGGCGAGACGGCATCTGGTCGATTTTCCCAAGCGATTGAAAAAGCAGCAACTTGGCACTGCTGATCTCCTCTTCTTTATAGGAGGACTTGCAGATCTGCAAACTGAACTAATATGAACTTGCTTGTCGTATTTGGTACGTTCTCAGGGCGAATAGAATGAGGTGTCTATATTCTAAGACAGGAAAGTAAACATTGTTTCTGTTTGCTGATATGTTTTGGAAATTAGAAGTTCTTCTATTCATATTGACAGCCTCAACCATACTAGCCAGATTATTTTCTAAATTCATATTTTGCCTAATTATGTTTAATATTTCTTTGGCATATTCACTATCTTGCAAGCGAGCACCAAACTTATTTAGTAAAGCTGCTGCTATCTGAAAGTTTTGCATCATGTGGGGAAGTGATCTATGGAAATATTCTTGCCTCAGTAATTTAAAATCTCTTTTAAAGTAACCATTGACCACTTCCACTTATGCGGCAGTTAACACACATTATGCGAGTAGGCATTACACGACATCCAATTATGATATACAAATGGATGCACAAACAACAAAGTCCAAAGTATCAGATAGAATCGTATTCCAAAAAAGTCAAAGCAAAACGTCGACGAAATAGCAGCTGATCGGAATCCTTAGGCAAGCACTAGTCGCAAGAAAAAACTGAGTTTATACACAGAAGCAGTTAATAATTTCAAAAGTACGGAAACACAACCGACATTACACGAGATAGCAGCAGTTGTCAATACACCTTACGCAGATGTCAATGTCATGTCGTATTGTTGCCATACTTTGCTTGCAGTATGACTTTATTTTAGTATTTATTTATTCAGCAGAATTCTTAACAAATACCTGCAATTATATTTATTATGGTTTATCCCTACGCTTGTAAAGTATACTTATGCAATAAGGGCAAAGCACTTTAAATAAATTGGAGTAGATTTACTAATATATGGCAGAGAAACCAGCAGAGAACTTTCAACTGAGACAATATTGGCTAAAAGAAATGAAGTCAAATTGTAAAGGAATAAAAAAATCTAAGGCCGTGCGCGCACTGCCTTGCGGTGGCCGCAATTCCGGTAGTTCTACCGCACCGGTAGACTGACTGCAGTGCGCGCACTTCTATGACACTCCATACTTCACAGATTTTGCGGTGCGGTAGAACTACCGGAATTGCGGCCACCGCAAGGCAGTGCGCGCACGGCCTAACCCCTTGTGATTATATTAGTCAATTGTATTTCCAAAAAATATATTTTTTTTATTAGAGTGGGTCAGTTCATAAGCATACTTTGAAAAAAACCAAGAAATTATTTTATTAATATTTGCAAACATGACATTTATAGACGCTCAAATATTCTATTAACAATTTTTTCGCCTTTGTTCTTTAGATCATAAATCATTACCAACCGAAAAGATAGATTTCCCATTTCAGCACGCGTCAAACTAATTCGTAAGATGGCATGGGTTCCATTTGACATAACTTTGCTTTCTCAACATCAAAAGTTTCGAATGGTTACCCTATTATGATAATAAAAAAAGAAAGTGAAGAATGGTCCGGATATTAACACAGGAATATGAAACGACAAGGAAATCCATCAATTAGGGGCATATACGTGTGGGTAGTTTGATTTACATACATACCTATATAAGTTCAGCCTTTAAAGCAAGAGTAAATAGGCATCTTCTGGGCTCACTCGTCTCATCGTATACCTCATCTATTGCTTACCATCAGGCGAGATCGAAGTCAAGAGTTGGCTAATCCGTATTTAAAAAAAAAAATATTGCGGATGGATGGGTATACGTGGTTACATTTATTCTCCAATAAGTTATTAATGGAAAAAGTCATACCGCACGAATAGTGCAATAGTTCGCTAGTGTCCATTTTTATAAACAAACGTGTATTGCTGGAGTGCAATAATTATACATAGAGGAATAAAGCTAATGTGACACAGTATGAACGTTTGGGCGAAAGTTAATGAAAGGCGACTGAGAGAAGTCAGTTGTTTCATCAAGTTTTTGCTCGGGTATTTTCCTACTACTCAATCACGCCTAAACTACTGAACCGTTTTAAAGAAATTTGGTACGGACATAGTCTAGAACCTGAGAAATTACAGAAGCTGCTTTTTAATGCGAAAAGGGCTGTAAGGGGTTGAAATAGGGAATGAAAGTTTGTATGGAAATTAAGTCATTTTTAAAGCTAAAATCTTGAAATTATTTTTTAGACTTTTGATTAGATATTAATAAATACGACATTCAAATTATGTATGAGTTTTATTTTCAAAATGATTAGCCTGAAAAATTAAAAATGCTGCCGAAAGTCACTATTCCGAGCGGACGAAATCGCGGGCACAGCTAGTTATATCATAAAGCGAAAATGTTTGTTTATATCATCGGGCTAATCTTCAAAAGTACTGGGTGGAATTGTTTCAAATTTGGTATGGAAGTAACTTGAAGCTTGAGATACCTAGGCTCTTTTTACCCGACTACAAAAGAAGGAGATTTATGTTTTTATCGTGATAGTAAGATTCCTTCATCTCCCTGTCACTACCGGTCTACCAGACGCACGGCTGGGTACCACCCACACTCAGAGGCGTACGCTCCTTGAAGGCATAAATGCAGTGCTTTACTTGCCATTCATAGATATTTTAATAAAACGTTTGTACGTTTTAGATGACTTTAATTAGATAGATAGATAGATAGAATACTCTTTATTGTACACCAATAATTTAAACAAGCACTTGATTTACAATAATGCAAAAAAAAATGGTTACAATGGCGGTCTTATCGCTGATAGCGATATCTTCCAGACAACCTTTGGATGGACTTTAAGAACATAAAACAAAGAGGGGAGGAGAAAGTCAGTGTACTTACTTCAAATATATAACTACACAAAAAGTAACTCAAGTAGTTAATATAACTATATATATAGGTATATATAATACAATACAATACATAAATAAGTATAAATAAATATATGTGTTTCATATATATAAATATGTCATAAGGAAAGAAATACAAGGTAAAATCATAGGAGTGTATAAAAATGTTTGACAACAGAGCTTTTAAAAGCAGCAAGTGACTGCGCTTGTCTAACTGACAATGGCAATGCGTTCCACAGACGAGTAGCCTGCACCGTATACGATGAATCATAAAATTTTGTGGAATGCGCAGGCATTGAAAGTGTCAAATTTACCGATGATCTCAAATCTCTAGTATGTGTGTCATGAAGGAACTTAAAACGTTCTTTGAGGTAAAAGGGAATTCTTGGATTGAACAGAATATTGTAAAGTAATGATAAAATATGCGCATTCCGGCGAAGACGGATAGGCAGCCACTTGAGCTTAATACGAAACTCAGAAACATGATCGAATTTGCGCAAACCAAATATGAATCTGATACAGAAATTTTGGAGTCGCTCAAGCTTATCTAGCTGCACTTCAGTGAGGTCTGGAAAACTTGCATCAGCATAGTCAAGAATAGGAAGAAGGAGAGATTGGGCGAGCGCAGTTTTAGTGGCAGTTGGCAGGAAATTGCGCAGTCTACGCAAAGACCCCGCAGATGCAAACAGTTTGCGACTCACTTCTTGTAACTGGGGACCCCAAGACAAGTCCTTATCTATGCAAATACCCAAGTCTTTCACTACATCACTATAAGGTATTACTGCACCATCAAAAACAATTTGGGGAAGGTTCATCCAGTCAATTAATAGTAAATAAATGAATAAACAAAATATAATAACTTAAAAACGTCTAATATTTTATAAATAGCACCCATACAAACATTATGTTTGCCAGGCGCTGCGAATTAATGTACCTAATTCCCAAGTAATGCCGCGGATTCACACAGGAGATTTGTTTGCATGTGTGACGTAATTTTAGTATCCGTACAAGTTCGCAAACGCACACACCCATGAATTTCTAAAGCCGCCGGTCATGCGGCATGATACCACAGACTACATAGAGATACTGCGTTCCGAGTAAAAAAAATAATAGACAGAATAGGCTATTTGACTGGTTTCTAAAAACCATCTCATATTATTTATTGGTGTATAAGGACCCTACAAATAATATTTATTTTCATATTTTATAAATATTTCGTTTAAAAAAAAGCATTACAAAATATAGTGATTAAGATTATATAAGCTGTCAAAACCAGCACGCTCCGCTAGGAGTATCTGTGTTCTGTGGTCACACGTTTGTATATCAACATTGGAGAAGTCAAAATCAAATCGAGAGTTTTGTCTTTTTATGTAGTTTAATAGAGTTTCTAGCTGTAATTTACTGGAAAAAATGAGTTATAAATGGTGTACCAGGTGTACAAATACAACGATAAAGTAATAATAAAGAAAGAGAAGCTATTTATAACCGTTCCAAAAAATGTTAAAGTTCGTAATAGTAAAACTTGCACGCAGAAATACTAAAGAAATAAAGGATAGTTCGGTAATTTTCTTCTGTCAGGATCATTTTGATGTAAGTAAACATGTTATTATTACTAACTTAAAACATTTTTACAATATAGTTATTCTACTGTTTTAAGGTTAGATAACTGAGATGTTTTTTGTATTATACCTGAATAGCCACAAATATTTCAATATTCAATGATATTTATTACCACTAAATACATCAACATTTATGGCTTTAAAATAACATTTAAAAATATTTCAGATTGAGAAAGATATGGCTATCAATATAATATGGGATTAAGCAAGAGGATAATCATGGTAGATGGAGTTGTGCTTACAAAATTTTATTGCCAGGAAGACCCCAGAAAAAGGATGAGTGATGCTAGTACTTCTAGACATGTATTTGTTAAAAAACAAAGAACCCAACTCATTCAAGAGTGCCAAGACACACTGATGCAGGAAGTGTTAAGTGAACCAGGCCCATCTAGCACCCAACCGACTACAACACCTGTGCAAGAAGTAGTTTTAATGACAACAGGTATGTAGACGTACATCTTTTTCGTCAAAAAATGTTGGCAACGCTAGCTGCATTACCAGTGTCATAATCCTGTGCTCGCCCCTGCCCACACTTGGTTGATATACTGTCTAGTCGTACCAAGTGTTTCTCCTCCATATTTATTGAGGAATTCTCTGCCAGCTTCTATGTTCCCTGTCACTGACCTTTCAGCCTTTAAAGCATGAGTAAATAGGCATCTTCTGGGCTCGCTTGTCCCATCGTAGACCTCATCTATCGCTTACCATCAGGCGAGATCGAGGTCAATACTGGGCCTATCAGTAATAAAAATAAAAAAAGTCCACGGGAGTAAGTTCCCGCGCGACTGCTACTTTAAAAGAATAAGAAATGCTATCTGATTAAATATGACTAGTAAAGAATGAAATGAGTGACATCACAGAGAAACTTCGGGAGAAAAGTCTATCAACTATCTCCGCCAAAAATCACACCGATCCTTTACTCTATTTCAACGTGACGAAGGGACAACAAAAAAACAACTTTTGCATTTTTAATATTACAATGATATAATATGGATGAATTGCTTTGGGTTGTTTTTTATCGCTATTCAACAAATACTACCGAATTGACAGTGCTTTGTCTGTGTGTTGTAGGAAGAAAGAAAAATTAAAAATGTTTTCGGTGAGAAAAGAAACATAGAATTTCAAAGTGTTTACCTGCACACATCGAATTGTTTTAAGAAGGAAAATTATTCAATTTTTTAATTCAAGTCAAGATTTTACAAACCTAAACGTAACTTTGTTTAAGGAGAACTTGGGTAGAATTCACAATACTAGGAATCTTATTAACCCCTCCAACTAAGCTAAACATGCTTATGTCTGGAGTGTGTTAAAAAAAAAATGTATTCGGTGGGGTTCAAACCCACAACCTCTCGATGACAAATCCGACACGTTAGCCATAATGTTAATGTAATCGACACATCAAAATGGTACTTTTTAGGGTTCCGTAGCCAAGTGGCTAAAAACGGAACCTTTAGAGTTTCGATATGTCTGTCCGTCTGTCTGTCTGTCCGTCCGTCAGTATGTCACAGCCATTTTATTCCGAAACTATTAAGACTATACATGTGAAACTTACTAGGTAGATCTATTCTGTGAACCGCTTTTCGAATTTAAGAAAAAAATGATAAAAAATATTTAAAATAAAGGGGGGTCCCCATACATGGAACTAGAACTGAAAATATTTTTTTTCATGAAACCTATGCGTGTGTGGTATTTATAGACAGGTCTTTAAAAATGATACGAGGGTTTCTAAAACCACTTTTTCATAAAGTCAATCATTTAAAAGATATAAGCTTCCAAAGTGGTAAAATGTGCCCGCCCCCTCTAACTTCTATAATAATGGAGTGAAAAATCTAAAAAAAATATAAGTCTGTAGATCTTAATGTAAACTTTCAAACAAAATTAGTTTGAATGAAATCGGGTCAACAGTTTTTGAGATACAGCATATTTTCTAAAACCGCAAATATAACTTTGTAATTCATACAAACACTATGAAAAACAAAGTTATTTAGCGTAGTTGTAAAAATTTAAATAAGCTAGTTTTAAGAAATTTTAAGGTTTTTATTTATTCGTCAAATAAATATACATATTATATTATATTATTATAGTTCCTACGGAACCCTTCATGGGCGAGTCTGACTCGCACTTGGCCATTTTTGTTTTCTTGTTTTAAATTTTAAGTAAAGAAGGAAAATTATTACAAGTCAAGTTTTTAGAAACCTAAACGTTATTGATGGAGATGATCTTAAATAGTATAAATGTAAGGTCTAATTAATTTCCATTAACGGATATTTCATCAATCAATTAGGTACATTACTTGATTGAAATGGCTGAAGCGCTTGAGATATTCAGATTAAAACCAAGACCGAAATTAAATGGTTATTAAAATTACACTTAAGGCCTGGTTCTCGATGTCCAATTAGCCACTACTAATAATAATAATGGCTTGTAAAAGTTTTAGAAATTGACAAAATACACTCAACGTTAATTAATTTCCTAAAAATCATGATGAACACTTGGACCACTGTACTTAGACTCACTACACCAACCGAACCAGTAGATCCCAGTCCAATGAAAATACAAAGAGGTATTTTCCAAGCAGAATCACTTAGCCCATTATGGTTTTGCTTTGCCCTAAACCCACTGTCCAACATTTTAAATGCAACTTCATCAGGAATTTACTTAGAAGCATCCAATATAACTCTAGATAGCGACCCACAAAAAAGCAATTAGTATATGGATGATATTAAGTTGTATCAGGTGAGATGGTGGTCAAACGCGAACCTATTCTAAATAAAAAAAATAAAAAAAATAAAAAAAAAAAAATGTATGCAGAAACCGAAAGCCAACTCAACGAACTAATTAACAAGACCGAACAATTCATAAACGACATAAAAATGGAATTCGGTATTGATAAATGTAAAATAAACTCGGTTAAAGCCTATAAAAACCAATACACCATAGTAACAGGAGAATACATAATATAATCATTAGATGAGCAGGAAACTTACAAATATCTAGGATACATACAATCACGACAAATACACATGAAAGACATCAAACAAAAACTTAAACAGACTCAACACTGATTAAATACGATAGTGAAAATGGAACTATTCATGAAACACAATAAAAGCAATCAACACCTTTGCTATACCTGTGCTATGCTTTCGGTATAATTAGCTGGACCAAGACAGAACTAAAATCCCTACAGCGCAAAATTAACACGACACGACGGTGACCAAATTTCACAAACACTACCCAAGATCATACCAGCAAAGGCTAACTTTACCGAGGACAGAAGGAGGCAGGGATCTTATTGATATTTAAAATTTGCATAACCAACAAATCAGAAGTCTCAGACAGTACTTCTTTACAAAATCTAATTCTTCCATGCTACACAAGATAATAGCACAAAATGAACAACACTTGACACCGCTAAATTTAAAAGACATAAATGAACAAAATAATGAAAATGTTGTCGATAACAAAAGTAAAATTGCGGAAAGGGCCCAAAAGTCTTAACACGGAAGACTCCGCCAAGATTTGTGCCAAATAAATGTCGACAAAGTGGCGTCGAACGCGTGACTCAAACTAGGTGAACTTTTCCCAGAGACTAAAGGCTTTACTCGTATGCTTGCGATACAAGACCAAATAATTGAAACCAAAAACTATAGAAAGTTTATAATAAAAAAGTAACCTCTGACACTTGTAGAAAATATAATAGTTCCCCCGAAACGATACAATACATCACAGGCGCGTGGTAAGTCAATAGCCCAAACAGACTATAAACATAGACATGATCAAATTGCCAACATTATTCACCAAAAACTAGCTTATCATTTCAAACTTATAGAATCCGTAGTACCATACTACAAATATAACCCCGAAATGGTCTTGGAAAACGCAACCGTGAAATTGTATTTTGATCGTGCCATTCTTACTAACAGAACAGTTCATTTCAACAGATCAGATATCACAGTAATAAATACAACAAATAAGATAGGATATCTCATAGATATAGCTGTACCGAACACACATAACTTACAGAACACAATCGCTGAAAAACTATCCAAATATATCGAATTAAAAGTTGAAATAACCCGACTTTGGAATCTACAGAAAATTACAATAGTACCTATAGTGTTATCAACAACTGAAGTTATACCCAAACAGCTTCATTAGTCCCTTAATTCCCTAAACTTGCTCCCAACCACTTACCAACACTGCAGACAGCAGTGATATTAAACATGCGTAGGCTAGTCCATAAGTTCCTACAATGTGAATGCGATAACACACACCAAAACATTCAGACTAATACACCCTCGATTATTCAGCCATTTAACCCAATTGATGAGCACTTGGCTTAGGCCCGTGCCATCAACTCATCCCAGCTTGCCGAGGTAAATAAAAGTAATCTGTTAGGGGAGGCGCCACTGACGCGTACGATCCGCATTCTCAACCTCATTGCAACCGTTTTGGACTTATTCTGTTGTTCACTGGGTGAATTCACTAGGAGTGCTTTATTTGTAATTTGTTACAAAAATAATTAAATTATTGTAATACTAGAATAGGTACACTAACGCATTAGGTTACCCTGTAATGATAGATGTAAAGTGGATAATAAATAAATAATAATATTTATTTCTTCTCACATAAGATTACATAAGGTTGCATAAATGGTGTGGTTACAGATGTGATGTTAGAGACTTAAGTAAGACCTCTGTTCTACGACTGGACATGGATTTTTTTATTAATTTTGCTAGAACTCGTACAATTTAATATTCCACAACATTTTTTTTTTTTTTCTCACAACGCCATCTAGTCTCAAACTAAGCAGAGCTTGTGGTATGGGTACTAGACAACAGATAAACATACATATATATTTCTAAATACATACATATTATAGATAAATTACACCCAGACAAAAAACAAATGACCGTGCTCATCACACAAACATTTGTCCTAGGTGGGAATCGAACCCACGACCTGCCCTGACCGGCCTACCGCCACGTACGTCAAGCGGGATGTTGAGTTTCGGGACATCCAGTGTATATCACTTGATGCATCTCAGCTCCTCCAGAAAATTTAGCTAAATAAATAATTGTAATGGTGAAACAGAGCCTTCTTTCCGGGGCGAAAATCATAAAACCACACCTTCAGCTCTGGAAGCGAATGTCAGACTTCCGCTTACTAAAACCCACCGAGTTCCTTCAGTTGCCTTTGCGTTCCCGCATTCCCGCGACCCCAGCAAGCAATGGCTTACTCTTTTACTACAAACGAGATAAACTTAAGTGGCCAGGTAGAGTATCTGTACGATTGTAGATTTTATTTTCACTTTGTCTCGCCGGCCGGTGGCCCCTTTACCGTTTAATAAAAATCTGATATGAAACATGTGCCCACTCCTGTTGTCTAGAACAGTGTTCCGCAAACTTGTTGTGTTCAATGCACAGAACATTTTTGGAAGTACACCACAAATTAGATTTTGAGTAATATTAATTGACATTTATTATTAACTCGCTGACCCGCCACGACTTTGTACGCGTGGTATCTTACCCTACCCAACCGATACCACTACGCCTATCCTACCGATACTCTACTCATACCTTACTCTACCCCTACCCTACCCAAACTCTACACTACCCCTACCCTACCCTACCCCTACCCTACCCTACCGTACCCTACCCCTACCCTACCTCTACCTTACCCTACCCCTATCCTTGAGAACTTTCCTACTTTTTTTAATTTTTTGTTTCATAAGAGCCTTCTCCTGACAAAACAACAACAAAAAAAGAATCAGCCAGGTCCAGCCGTATTCGTGTTTTGCCCTTAGCAACACATTTAGCAATTAATTTTTATTATACAACGTGTAATTTAAAGGGTATATACATACCAAGTGCATGGCTTCTTTGAATGATAACAAAAGATATGGCAAGGGTTTTGTAATCCTAAGTCTACGTGTGCAGAACTTATTACTAATTCCAATACACTGATACCAGAGACCAAATTTTTCAAATTAAGAAGAACGTAAAGGATTATCGTGTTATTGGCAAGTGACGTGGAAAGTTATTGACCCTCGTAGTGCTGTGACTCGAAGTTTGTTATGATTGGTATTCAAGAAATATATGAAACCAATAATTTGGTATCAATTCGTTGAGTCAGTTATTTTGTGCGCTGAAACTGTGCATAGAGACTCCATACCAGATGTTGTCTTCAGCCCTTTTGGATAGATGTAGGGTTTCCGTTACATGTTGTATAGGTCATCGAAACAATATTTATTATTAAACAACAAACCTAAAGTTTGAATTGCAGAATAGGTATTTAATGCGAAACATGAGCCTGTTTAATTGAGCATAGACAGTCTAAATTTGGAGTAATCATTGACAGGGCTGCTCGCAGTATTTTTAAAATAAGATTTTTCCGAGACACACCAACTAATGACCATGGTACACCCTTTGCGAAACACTGGTCTAGAACACGTCAACAGGTAAAGTTCTAGAACAAAATAAAATATTCAATCGCTAGAACGGGTTAAGTGAATTTCAGAAATATGTCGATAGCACTACTGTTTTCCACTCTCCATTTCCAATTCTCTCAGTAATAAAAAATTAACTAAGTAGAATATCTTAAGTACTAACTTAAGATTGATTTGAAGCTTCAAAACATCTGATAGTCTATTGTGTTCAGGGGTAACCAGAATTACATTCATACCAAAATAAAAACTTTTTAATAAAAAAATTAACTGACTTCAAAACAAACAAAAACACTACAAAGCGAAAAATAACATTAAACATTGTTTCATTGGATGTCTAATTCTGTTTAATAAAAGGGCCAAGGTACCTACTAACATTGCTGAAGTCGGTGTAAAACCAATGAATAGTAATAATTAATAATAATTATTAATTATAAATAATAATTATCATAGGCTAAGTACGCCGCATTCAAGGGCACGTTCGACGTGATGAAACCTATTTATTTATCTAACCTATTTATACAGGGTTAACTGTAAAATACCGTTAACCTCTCAGGACTATGTTACCAACATCATAATCAACAACTTTTGGTTCTATGACTTTAAAAATTTGTCATGTTTTAGTTCACCAGACTGTCGTATAAAAATAAAAATATTTAAATTGAACGCCCTAAATGTTACGAAGTCTATGCGAAGCAAATGATGTTAATAACATAGCCCTGAGAGGTTAACGGTGTTTTACAATTAACCCTGTATATCGCTCCATGTAAAACACTGTGACTTTAGCTGAATAACAGTATTTTACTTTTTTTTTTTAACTTGGTAAAATTATCAAATAAGTCCTCCCACCCCGGGCAGGGTGGGAGGGACTGTCAGACTTTTACTGACTAAAATCCACGGTGTTCCTTCAATAACCCTTTACGTACCGGGGTCACGGTAATGGGATAAGTCCCACGACCCCGGCAGGCTTCGGCCCTCTACAGGGGGGGCCTCGTCATATTGCTGACGCTCTTTGAGGCGCGCGTGGAACACAACGCGCCGTCGACCCGGGCATGGTCCATGGTCGGACAGCGAGTTGCCCTTTACTCGCTGTCCGCATGCCCGCGCCTACGGTGGCCGGAGATCATCGGCCGACGTCCGACGCCGTGGGCGTCTACCACTGCGGCTGGGCTGGAGGGAGGACGCCATCCTCTCCTTCATACGGCCCGCCTCCTCCTTCGGAAGCATGACTGCTTCGCAGAAGGAGGCGACCGCTTCCCACTCCCTTTCGCCCCGCAGCATGGCCTCGACCAATGCCGGGCGCGAGAGGTATCAGTATTTTACTTGGAACGAGTTTCGGTTTGACTGAAAGCCAACCCCAGCGTAGTTGGGACAATTCTGAGCGGATTAATCGAGGTAAATTCTAAAGTTAAGGATGTCAAACTTTATAAGACCCTAATCTTGAGGCACTGTAAACCTGTCATCTACACTAATATTATAAAATCTGTTTGCGACTCCTCTTCAACGTAAGCTTGATACGACAGCAATACGAGCTATTCAAAATTACATTGTTTTTATATTGGTTTTTGAAACTAAGATCGTAAAATCCTAGCTGTTGTCCCCGAATTCGGTCCCGTCGGGATTTTGCATCTTCCCGCGTTAAAAAGTAGCCTTTGTTTTCATCTAGATTATAATAATGTATCTCTGTGCCAATTTTACTTTTGGTCTTTATGTACATAGTTAGGTTTAGTAGTGTATTGATTATTAAATTAGATAATATTTCAAATAACTGCAATTTAGGGCAACCTCGATCACTAAAGAACATTGCATGCATTATTTCAAGCCCTACGTACGCATCGAACAACGGACCTAGAAACTAATTTTCCTAAAAAATATATACTTTGTGATCTTAGGCATAGACCTGACTAAACGGAAGATTTAATTTTATTACCCAGAACAAAGTAAAAGCTTTCTGAAAGTAATGAGGTCGAAAATGTTTATATTTATTTCTAAAACCTAATAAACAACACTTTTCTGAAATTACATAGATTTTATCTACTCGTAAGATACCAACAAAAAAGAAGAAGAATCAATCAGTGAAAATAATAGGTACTTTCCAATTATAGAATACTTTTTATTACGAACACAATTTGTGTGTTACAGAAAATGCTGACTTAAACCCGCTAGATAGTGTGTCACAGTGGAAGGATTAATTTATTTAGCTGATCTTTCTAAATCTAAGAGAATACTGCATGCAGTTTGGTTGTACCTACTACATCAAATCGTGTCAGATTAGTTATAGGCCATTTCATTTGCGAACGTAACAAACCCAATTATCAGTTCCAGTATAATGCCCCATAATGACATACGGGTCGTACATTTAATTACTAGATAGTTAGGCAGCTTATTTAAGTACCTATACTTCAACTTGAAATCATAATTCAAGATAATTTGATTCTCTCAACACCAGCTCAAAAATTAAAGTAAGCATATTAGATTTTAAGTAAATTTTCAAATGACTAAGTGTATTAGAAACGTCTTAAAAAACATGGTTGACATAAACATTACATAGAGTTGGTTCTTTAAATATTAACAAATTATTTCCTATTCTGTATTTTAATCTACAACGTGAAACGGAAACCCCATATCTATCCAAAAGGGCTGAAGACAACATCTGGTATGGAGTCTCTATGCAAAGTTTCAGCTCAAAATAAGTGACTCACAGAATTGACCCCAAATTATTGGTTTCATATGTTTCTTGAATACCAATAATAACAAACGTGTCACAGCACTATGAGGGTCATCACTTTCCACGTCACTTGCCAATAAAACGAAAATTCTCTTCGTTCTTTTTAATTTGAAAAATACGGTCTCTGGTATCAATGTATTGAAATTTCTAATATGCTCCACACATGTAGACATAGGATTACAAAACCCTTGCTATATCGTTTGTTATCATCCAAAGAAGCCGTGCACTCGGTATGTATATACCCTTTAAATTACACGTTAATATTATAAAAAGGTAAAAGCTTGTAAGTTTGGTATGTTGAGTTTTTTTTCATTGGTGTTAAGGTGCAGTATTTGTGAATGCTGTCGGCTATACAGTCATTATTTTTAAATCTCGGCACTATAGACGGGGCCCCATAGGGCCATTGCTGTCCAAGGTTGTGGGAATGTTCCAACTAGATACCGCAGCCACAACGGCGGAGGAACGCAAGGGCGGCTGAAGAAACAGGGTAGGTTTTTAGGTAGTAAAAGTTTGACACTCCCTCCTGCTCCACCCAGAGCAGTCATTCGGTGATTTTCCCAGACAAAAAAAAGGCGGACGAAGTCGCGGGCGAGTGATAGTACACTTAATGTACATATATAATGTATACGGTAAGTTACTTAGTCTTCCATTTCCTCTTAGAATGAAACTGTTAGTTTTCCATTAACAATTCTTCATGTCAACTCGACACAGTAATTAATCCACGTAGGTGGTCGAAATGAGTTTACGATCAAACATTAGTGCGATATAAATATTATCATGGGTTCTTTCCGCTTCATCAGTCATAATGGATTCCTACATATTACTCATCGTTAAGGTAGTCAATAACCATGACTTTATTTTCTCTTTTGCTTCAAATGTTACTTCTGTGTGTTAAGTAGGTATTTTCCTATTAAGTATTTGTCTGTTTAACGACTACGTGAAACGAAACTTTTTAGTAGGTGTTACAAAAAACAAAACACATTAGAAATAGAAGCTAAATATTTTGAGTAAACACACTGTTTAATAGTCATAGATCATATTGTTTATATGATCTGTGGTCTAGTATAATAATAGTCTTCCTAACTGATTTCAGCCACGACGGCTAATCTTATTAGCCATCTGCACAGGAGATATTATAGCGCACAATTATGATTGTGCGTAGGTATAGGTACACTCTCTGTTTCTCAACTCTCACATCCCGATGGGATGGCAATCCGATACGAGCGGAGAGAAATCAGGCGTCAATAACTGATTTCAGCCACGACGGCTAATCTTATTAACCATCTGCACAGGAGATATTATAGCGCACAAGTATGATTGTGCGTAGGTATAGGTACACTCTCTGTTTCTCAACTCTCACATCCCGATGGGATGGCAATCCGACACGAGCGGAGAGAGATCAGGCGTCAATAACTGATTTCAGCCACGACGGCTAATCTTATTAGCCATCTGCACAGGAGATATTATAGCGCACAAGGATGATTGTGCGTAGGTATAGGTACACTCTCTGTTTCTCAACTCTCACATCCCGATGGGATGGCAATCCGACACGAGCGGAGAGAAATCAGGCGTCAATAACTGATTTCAGCCACGACGGCTAATCTTATTAGCCATCTGCACAGGAGATATTACAGCGCACAAGTATGATTGTGCGTAGGTATAGGTACACTCTCTTTCTCAACTCTCACATCCCGATGGGATGGCAATCTGACACGAGCGGAGAGAAATAAGGCGTTAATAACTGATTTCAGCCACGACGGCTAATCTTATTAGCCATCTGCACAGGAGATATTATAGCGCACAAATATGATTGTGCGTAGGTATAGGTACACTCTCTGTTTCTCAACTCTCACATCCCGATGGGATGGCAATCCGACACGAGCGGAGAGAGATCAGGCGTCAATAACTGATTTCAGCCACGACGGCTAATCTTATTAGCCATCTGCACAGGAGATATTATAGCGCACAAGGATGATTGTGCGTAGGTATAGGTACACTCTCTGTTTCTCAACTCTCACATCCCGATGGGATGGCAATCCGACACGAGCGGAGAGAAATCAGGCGTCAATAACTGATTTCAGCCACGACGGCTAATCTTATTAGCCATCTGCACAGGAGATATTACAGCGCACAAGTATGATTGTGCGTAGGTATAGGTACACTCTCTTTCTCAACTCTCACATCCCGATGGGATGGCAATCTGACACGAGCGGAGAGAAATAAGGCGTTAATAACTGATTTCAGCCACGACGGCTAATCTTATTAGCCATCTGCACAGGAGATATTATAGCGCACAAATATGATTGTGCGTAGGTATAGGTACACTCTCTGTTTCTCAACTCTCACATCCCGATGGGATGGCAATCCGACACGAGCGTAGAGAAATCAGGCGTCAATAACTGATTTCAACCACGACGGCTAATATTATTAGCCATCTGCACAGGAGATATTACAGCGCACAAGTATGATTGTGCGTAGGTACAGGTACACTCTCTGTTTCTCAACTCTCACATCCCGATGGGATGGCAATCCGACACGAGCGGAGAGAAATCAGGCGTCAATAACTGATTTCAGCCACTACGGCTAATCTTATTAGCCATCTGCACAGGAGATATTATAGCGCACAAGTATGATTGTGCGTAGGTATAGGTACACTCTCTGTTTCTCAACTCTCACATCCCGATGGGATGGCAATCCGACACGGCCAGAGAGAGATCAGGCCAGGACCTTGATTTAGAAAATTCTATTAAAAAATCTCTCAATAGCAGTTTTTGCCCGACCCATGAATAGAAACCGAGACCCGTTACTCAGCAGTCATGCTTGCAACCTCTAGACCATCCCGGCAGTAAATGGTCATAATTATTATTATTATAAGCTAAGTTAAACATGGCTCAGTATTTATTGTATAGAAGTAGACGTTCTTCAGACAATATGATACTATGTTTGTTGCCTGGTAGGTAAGTAAATTCGAAAATACACTTTTAAACGTTTTCTTTCGGCTTGGTAAGTTCAATGTTTTCTAGGTCATAATGACGGAACAATTAACTCTTACCGTATTTATGACGTGCAGCGGCGTCCAACACACGAAAAACTCCATAATGATGACAAACAGCATTCGTATTACCTGAAAGAAAAGTAATATAAAATTATTATTGTAATTTATTTCATGGATCTATATTCTATTTTCGTATTCATTGACAGTTTTTTGGTGCCCTGTCGTCAAATATCAATTTCAATTCCAATATTTGAATGATTTTGATTGAATGATAATATTTGAATATATACAACCCCTTTAGGGGTTCCCAAGCATTGGCTTAGAATCCCCCGAAGGGATTGAATTCCCCCAAAGGGATTAGCGCTTTTGATTGCAAAAGCACTAATCTCCAATCGAACTGGGTGCAACTGAGTACCAGTATTTAATATGGAGGGATTTCTTTCCTGACCACCTTGGGCAGACTGTTCTCAGATGTCGTCTATTAAAAGTAACGATTTTCAAAGACACATAAAAGACAGCCAAAATGAACAGATTAGATTAGCCAACAGCTTAGGAACACTATAGGTAAATCCCATAGGTACCCAAACAGGCGCATTACAATAATGTGACAACCTTTTTTACGGTGAAATTTTTCACACAAATATTTTTACCAACTTCACAGAAAATAGTTATCGGGTCGCGTCATTCGGGACCTTTTAACCTAATGTGATTGGTTCACGGTTCACAGAATCCATGTAGACAGCTGATATTTTATGAATTTGGCTCTTCATACAAGCTGTTCCAGAAGCACATAATCATATTTGAGAGTGATATTTTGCATCAGATGTAGATTAAAGAAATTCTTTTGCATTTGCGATGGTAGTGATGTATTTTGCTTAGCAATTCATATTATGATTAGTAATTAATGGCAGAAAAATCATTCATCATCATCTTTGTTTGCAAAAGTGCAAAATGAAATGTATAATTTGATTGGAGTAGTTTGATGCAGTTTTTGACATCACATCGATGATTCTTTTACGTTGAGCACGACACAATGATTGTTTCACCAATAAGCTTATTTGCTAGAATACGAATTTTGTATAATAGGTGCTAAAGACGTATGGGTTGCAAAATAATATATAGACAATATGGAAATTGAAATTGCATGTACTAACATATTTTAACAATTATTATGGAATGTCACAATTTCCGAAAGAAATGAGTTTATTATTATTAAATTCTGAATTCATATATTTCCTAATATAAAGAAACATACCCGGCATACACCTGAAGATTTTTCTTTTATGAACTATATACGATCATACATACATATGTATTTGGTGACGACGTGACGCGTTTGGTAGACAACATTTCACGTAAAATCCTGCCATGTAATTAAGTTCCATGAAAGGTGTCAGGGAAAATTACTGTAACGTCACGTAATGTGAAGTGAGTAATACAGTTTACCAGTTCAGTGGGCTTAAACCACTCGAGATTCCAAACCTATTAAATTTAATGTGACTTTAGTTACGACGACAGATTTTGAAGAAGCATTTTATTAACTGCGTTCAAAATAAAACAGTATTAGAATTTATTTCATCGAAACTGTTAGTCAATAAATTAGTATTATTAATGATAACATCATGTCATTGTTGATACCCAATCCATTTTAAGAGATAAGATGGGAAGATTACTTTTAAAGGATCATAAAGTAAATTAAAACAAAACAAAAAGTTGTCCCTTTGAAAGCCGGCCAGCAACATTGTAATCGCAAGCAGGTATTGTTTCTGGATACTTAACACTTTCCACGAACAATTCTGCAATCACGATAAAAGCATTTCTAATCAGTTAATAGTTCCCTTCTTCTAATTTGAAACAAAAATAGTAAGCCTAAAAGCAAAATGAAATGTCTGCGACCAATTTCGTAGGAAGGCGACATTAAGTAACCAAGGAAAACTCACTTAATGAAATAGAAAAGAGAACCGCCCTTTAGTTCGTGAAAAATGACGCACTTAGGCTGCCTCTTTTCGGTGGAAATAAATCTTTTCAAGCGAACATTTCATCTTTGGGATGGATCTGCCAAATACCAACTGGACGCGCTTGCTTGAGTCTATCGAGAAGCGGGCCAAGAGACTCATTGGCAACGATGCACTGGTTGCGTCAAAGCCTTTGAGCCTAGAACATCGACGACAAGTTGCAAGTCTATCGTTTTTCTATCGATTACATTTCGGGGAGTGTGCGATGGTATTACACAATCTAGTTCCGCCAAGCCCGTTCCATCATCGGACTACGAGACAAATGGTGATGCGCCATCGTTACATGGTAGACATCCCAACCATATGCACAAAACATTTTGGGAATACTTTCAATGTGCGTACGGCTAAGGAGTGAAATTCTCTGCCAGAGTCTCTGTTTCCCGATAGCTATAACCTAGGGGTCTTTAAGTCAAGAGTGAATGGGTTACTTTTAGGTAAGCGTGCTCCATGTTCGATCACATCATATCTTACCATCAGGTGAGATGGTAGTTAAATGCGAACCCAATAAAAAAAAGAACAATGTCGCAGGTAGAAGCTAGTTATAAATAAAAAACGGGAAAATTTCGAGCCGCCGCCCACCGAGGGTTTCCTAACGAGGGGACGGATTTTTTTATAATTTTCATTATAAATTAGAATTTATACGTTGTAAAAATATTAACAAAATATCTTTTGGAATATGTACATCAAGTTCTTTCGACACCTTGACCCATTAAATTAAATATCGATAAGACTATATTATTTAATGTTTTTTTTTTTGTTGAACTGGTACAATAAAGCTATGTTACTTCGTGTCGTATTGTCAACCAGAGGTCATGTAGGCAGTTGCTTTATGTAAAAAACCAGTACTCAACTGCATCAAAATAGACTAGAAGACGTCCCCGACATAATTGAGAAAGACTAAGTAAACGAGGTCTAACTATTGCGATACGGAAATTTTAATGTCTTTTTATATTTTACACAGGCCTACAAATTTTTAACTCAAAGACTAGACCTATCGTACCCGAATGATTTTGATGCGCTGAATCCGAATCCGTGTTCAGAACTGCTCCTATACGTCTGGTTTTTGAGATATTCTAACCTAAAAGTGCAAAAGACGCGTGTAAAATTCAAATAGCGATATTTTGGTGAAAAAAAAGATACTTGATAAAATCTAAATAGGTTAAAAAGGGACAGGGTAGTACTTTCAATTGACATACAACGTTTTTTGATAATCATCTTTTTTCCTTCTGTCACGTAACCTCAAAAAATGCAAATAAACGCGTTTTTTTGCTCTTTTAGGTTAGGATATCTCAAAAACCAGACGTATTGGAGCAATTCTGAGCACGGATTCGGATTCATCGCATCAAAGTTCTTCGGGTATGTTAGGTCTGTTCTCTGGGTCTGGATTTTTGTTAAATTTTGTCGGCCTGTGTTATCTACCCAATTTGACAGACTATCTTTTGTTTCATTTTTATTATTTATATATTAAGGAAATATGCCTTCATTTTTTAATTCTAATGTCCAGTTTAATTCAATGTATTCTAAAGCTTTTTTGTGAATGGAAGAACACTGTAGACTCTTTATAGATTTGTTTTACAATTTTTATTTGTAATTCCATTGTGCTGTATTAATTGGTCTATAATGTCCTCTCATACCTAATTAACCTGTATTATGGATAATGTATCCATAATACAGGTTAATTAGGTAGGTAAAAGTTATATTTTTAAAAGAATAACTGTGGAGTTTCTTGCCGGTTCTTCTCGATAGAAAACGACCAATTTTGAACCGTGCACTTACTTCTGACGTTTTGTAAGTGCCACATGGGTCTATGTGAAATAAAATATTTTGAATTAGAGTATAATACGTAATTCATACTTACAGTTGGACTGATTGGATAACGAGATTGAAATAGTGATCATTCGGTGTATTGCAAACCAAAAACAAAACACTCAGGTTTGCCAGCTTCCGACTAAACTTAACAAGTATACCAGACGGCTTAGTTTGCAAAGGCTGTTTGAATAGAATTCGTCCAGTATCCCTATCGGACTTGGGATGTAGGACATCTCTGCATATAGGTACACCAAATTCCAAGTTAAAGCTTGCGCTTACATGTGTTTGGCTAGAATTAATGTACCGTAAACGTTTCTTACTAAACTTTATTGTTTATGGAGGTAAGTTCTATTCCCGGATTGGGCAAATACTGCTATTGGGTCTTTCTAATAGAAATTACTCAGTAAGTAGCTCAGAGTTTTCAAGCTGAAGGTTTGATAACCCCGTGCCGAATGGCAAAAAACGGATGTCCGTAAGGATTGAGGAGCCACATCAGATTTTTTAAATATGATCTCACCATTATTTAGCAGCAATGTAGCTTATTTTGCAGGCCGAATTCTAGATTTAGCAGCAAAATATATCACTAGTTATTTTAATGCAAAAGTGGCTCCTCAATCTAAACGTCTGAATTGAGGAGCCACCTGGAACTCGTTAAGTAATAGATGAATATTTATGAAAATTTTGTATCATTTAGTAGTAATTTTGCATATTACCGTCTAAAAATTTAGTTTCTGTAGCGCTAAAATGAAAGAAATTACAATACTTTTAATATGGCTTCTCAATCTAAACTCAAGAGGTGAATTTCTATTGGATGTGAGCGATCAATTAATATATTCGACATAATGATCATTTAGCAGGTGTTGTGTTTGTTTTTGCAGTATAGGAATAAAATAGTAAAACAGAGTAAATTTTGTATATGAACGCATTTTCTTTGGCTCCTCAATCCTGACGTTCTAATTATATATGTTTGACTGTAGCCACCTGAGATCTCAACGGAATATAAAGCCAGAGATACTAACATTTAACAGAAATGTCTGCTAAATATATCTGCACAGTTCAGCAATGTATATATTTTGGATTCTGAAAAAACAATACTTAACTATTTTCTTGTAAATTCAGTGTGTAGGGTGACCATATTATACACGTATTAATGAAACCAGGATAAGTAATTTATTAAATTTATATTTTCATAACAGTTTATATGTGTGCGTATGGATTGAGTGCTCTTTTTTAAAAGTTAAATATATTTTTACGAAATCAAGAAAGAATTTAAGAAATAATATTGTGGAAACTTCATGGTGAAGATAAAAAAAATGTGAATCCTATGGTGACAAAGTCATGGTCAATTATCTAGAACACTCAATCTGCTAGTTTGAGAAAATACTGTAACTCATGTTTCAACATATATACTAGACTAGCTTGAGCCAGCGGCTTCGCCCGCGTGGGAAGTTTTTCCCGTGTAAATCCCGATCCCGTGGGAATTCCGCAAAATCCTTTCTTAGCGGATGCCTACGTCATAACATCTACCTGCATGCCAAATTTCAGCCCGATCCGTCTAGTGGTTTGGGCTGTGCGTTGATAGATCACTATGTCAGTCAGTCAGTCAGTCACCTTTGAGTTATATATATTTAGATATATGGTTAACATTTTTATGTGGAATAATTGTATTGAATTTTTGAAAACTATTCACAAATATTCAATTTATTTTAGCTATTTATTTGGATTTTATGTAGGTTTATTTAGAACACTCAATCCTCCTATGGTGCAGACGGACTGTTCCAAAACTCTCCAACTTTGGCTTAGTAAATGATTAATATTCTTACTCTATTTAACGATTATAATTCAGACTCAATTTGTGCAACAAAAACCTTGACGTAAAACATAATAGTTCGCATAGCACAACCATTCAGTTCATATGAAACTATGTTTGATAGACTATATTAACACACAGTTTGGTTGTTTTGTTGTTGTTAATTTTATTTTTCAGTTAATTATTTATTTCTTACATGAACATTATTCATGTACAAACGAGAATACTTCACCGCTGATGAATGTTTTGTTACTAAATAAATATTATTGTGGGTACGTAAGTGAAATATTAATCTGTTGGTACCCCCAAAATGTGGTCACCCTACACACTGAATTTACAAGAAACTAGTTAAGTATTGTTTTTTTAGAATCCAAAATATATACATTGCTGAACTGTGCAGATATATTTAGCAGACATTTCTGCTAAATGTTAGTATCTCTGGCTTTAGATTCCGTTGAGATCTCAGGTGGCTATAGTCAAACATATATAATTAGAACGTCAGGATTGAGGAGCCAAAGAAAATGCGTTCATATACAAAATTTACTCTGTTTTACTATTTTATTCCTATACTGTAAAAACAAACACAACACCTGCTAAATGATCATTATGTCGAATATATTAATTGATCGCTCACATCCAATAGAAATTCACCTCTTGAGTTTAGATTGAGGAGCCATATTAAAAGTATTGTAATTTCTTTCATTTTAGCGCTACAGAAGCTAAATTTTTAGACGGTAATATGCAAAATTACTACTAAACGATACAAAATTTTCATAAATATTCATCTATTACTTAACGAGTTCCAGGTGGCTCCTCAATTCAGACGTTTAGATTGAGGAGCCACTTTTGCATTAAAATAACTAGTGATATATTTTGCTGCTAAATCTAGAATTCGGCCTGCAAAATAAGCTACATTGCTGCTAAATAATGGTGAGATCATATTTAAAAAATCTGATGTGGCTCCTCAATCGTTACGGACATAAAAACGGAACCCTTATAGTTTCGATATGTCTGTCCGTCAGTCTGTCTGTCTGTCTGTCTGTCTGTCCGTCCGTCCGTATGTCACAGCCATTTTATTCCGAAACTATTAAGACTATACATGTAAAACTTGGTAGATAGATGTATTCTGTGAACCGCTTTCCGATTTTAAGAGAAAATTTAAAAAACATTTAAAATAAAGGGGGCTCCCCATACATGGAACTGAAACTGAAAATATTTTTTTTCATGAAACCTATACGTGTGTAGTATTTATAGACAGGTCTTTAAAAATTACATTGAGGTTTCTATAATGACTTTTTCATAAAGTTAATCTTTTAAAAGATATACGCTTCCAAAGTGGTAAAATGTGTGTCCCCCCTAACTTCTATAATAACGAAGTGAATAATCTAAAAAAACCATATGTTGTAGATCTTATTGTAAAATTTCAACAAAATTTATTTGAACGAGATCGAATTGGCAGTTTTTGAGATACAGTATATTTTCTAAAACCGCAAATATGACTTTGTAATTCATACAAATACTATGAAAAACGTTGTAAAAATTGTAAATAAGCTAGTTTTAAGAAATATGTAAGGTTTTTATATTATATTTATTATAGTTACCACGGAACCCTTCATGGGCGAGTCCGACTCGCACTTGGCCAATTTTTTTAATCTTTATTGAATCAATTAGGGGTTTTTATCCCAATTGATACGCCAACCCCATCATGCCGTACACATGCATTCAACAAAAAAAAAAAAAAATTTAAAGGAGAATCCTAATCAATATAGTACACCAACTCGCTAAATCTTTTTGCTACATCTGACTTTGGTTGAGCTAAAATTGATTGTATTAAACCTACCGTTAAAGTTGAGCTTACAGACTAACTGAAAAAGGCTTGCACTGACAGGACGGGTCTACTCAAATCTGTGTGGTTCTTTCTTCAAAAGGCCATTTCAGACCAGTCTACATAATCCTCAAACTATTGTGAAATGTGAACTATGTAGGTTGTTTTATTTGAGTTAAACATGATTGTCTGGCAGTTTGAGTGCTTTTTACGGCCTATTCAAACGTCCTTTCCGTGGTATTGTTCATCAAATCGTTAAGTTCCTTGTTTTAAGTTGAGCTATACGTTATTTGATAAATGCTTGCACTGTATGGATAGGCCTACTCAAATCTGTGAGCATCTTTCCTCAAAAGATCGCCTCAGATGGTAATCTACAGGATTCCCATATATTTTTAACCAGTATAGATTGTATGGACTTTAAAACAGACGGAACCCTGAGTTTGTTTCGGTGTTTCTTCTCAGAGTAGTCAGTTAGGAAACACCGGCCTCATCAAGTTTAAATTTATAAAAAAATGACGTATAAAAGTGTTATTTAATAACCAATTTGCAAAATAAAGATCATTTATTATTAATCATTATTATTTACCTGTAATATATTTAAATTAAACTCATTGATTAGCCTTCTTTCCTCTTGGAGTTACGGGATTGTAGAGTTCAGATAGGAAGTCAGTTCGTGTAAAACACTAAAACTCAGTTGCATCCGGTTATATTAGAAGCCGACCCAAAGCTACCAAAGGCTTAGTGTGTTTTCCGGACGAGGAGGAATCTCGATATGTCAAGATGGTTACCCATAGATAGATAGATAGATATACTCTTTATTGTACACCATAACAGAATTAAATAAGGACTTAAAAACTACAAAGGGACTCACTTATATACAATAAATAAGTAATAACCTACATACTCAATACACATATACATATATATACATAAAAAGAACAAAGCTGAGATAAATAAAAAATAGTAACATATTAAAGAGAGAGATCTTTTGCCATGTGTTTGAAAGAAGGAAGGGTTTGTGCTTGTCTTACTGACATGGGAAGAGTATTCCACAATCGTACTGCTTGAGCTGCGAACGACTTACCCAAGAAATTGGTGGAGTGACTCGGTACCTCTAGCCTCAAGTTTTCCGATGACCTCAGAAATTTGGCATGTGTGTCATGGAGGAACTTAAAACGCTCTTTAAGATAAAAGGGGGTCTTAGGATTGAACAGAATACTGTAAAGCAGAGACAATGGGTCCGATTGCGTTTCTCTCCGAACTTAAATAATGACAGACTAAAATTTTACTAAATATGTCCATGTCCTTAACATAAAGCTATTACGTTTCTGTTAAAATAAGTTCACGTCACTAAATTTGAACTTAATTCTACGTCTATGGAAATGGACATAATTACGTTCGTTTGCCGCCGCAAATGGCAACACCACACCGCTAGTCTGTCAAGTTATCAAGTCTGTCGTGGTTATTTTTTTGTGTGAGTTTTCGCAAGAATTATTAAAATTTTAATAAATATGGATACAAAGAAGCCAAGAATGAAGAAAGAACAGCAACAATATTTATTAAACTTCTTGATGAAGAATCCGGAAATGGTTAACGGTATGTTTATAATATAACAATTTACAATATTAAAACTAAAATTCACATGAAATATTTTGTAATCTATCAATTTACCCTACTGATCCATCCATCTATTTACAGTATAGCATGTTCATTTTAAATTTGATCATAATCATATATTGCACTCTAACATAACCTATCTACAAGCATTCCTGTGTAAATTCAGTTTAGTAGTTATATCGCATTGCAACGTTTGTTATTACATTCACAATCATTTATTCACGTTAAATTATAACATAACATAAAATATAAATAAATGGCATCCAATAAAACATGATGTTTTTATACTTTATACTTCATTTGTCTTTATTTATCAACAGGAAATTCTCAGTTGCCGGCTACCAAAAGATTGTGGACTGAACTGACAGAAGCCCTCAATGGAATGGGAGGTGTTCGTAAGACACAGAAAGATTGGTTAGAGGTTAGTTAGTGGTGCTTCATACATTAAATTGTCCTAATTTTGTACTAAAAATATCAGTGAACTTTTAAAATTTAAATCATAACTAACCTACTTTACCCACTTGGATATTAGTTGTTGTTAAATGTATAATCTAAATTTTACAGACATACAAGTTATTAGCACGCAGGGCAAAGGCTAAGATGCGCACACAGCATGCATCTATGCAAAGGACTGGAGGTGGTCCTCCAGCAGATATCTGCTTGACAGAGTTAGAGAAAAAAACAATAAATATAGAGGGGACATCAACTATATACGGATTGCCTGGAGCTGTGGAAGCTGTAAGTTATTGGCATTAGTTTTTTATAAGCTCTATATTAGAACATTTACTTATTTTTTCATGATTGCATCAATCATCATAATTGTGTTAATTTTGAAAACTACATAAATTACATAGCATTAATATTATAAAGATGTCCTTTTATAATATGAACGGAAAACCTTGATCCTTGACTTGTAATTTTCTTACAGGGTATTATTATTGTCCCAGGGACTCCACAGCCCGTTGTTGATGTTCCGGATCCTCATGTTAAACAAAACATAGTCATGGTGAGTGTGTTATAGCAATGCTTGTAGCAGTTGTGATATTATTACCAGTAATGGTCTGATGTTAAGTTGATTTTATTTTGACTACAGGTTTTGGATGATACTCAACTGCCAAAGCCCAAGCAGACGTTGATTTTAAACGCAGTAACAGTTGTGAGTATATTTTACCTATTCACAACATTATTATATACATATAAATAAGACTTGTTAGTTTTATAAATAAGTTTAAACAGTGCCCTTATTATGACTTGAGTTCTACTGATTAGATTTTGATGTAGTTTTCACTAAGCGTTATGATCAATTTTGGTAATTATAGAATAACCGCATTATTAATGGTATGAGTAATAAATACTGAAGTCATGTCAAAAAGAGTTTTATGCATAATGTTATTCTGAAATTGACTTCATAGTGGTACAATTGTATGAATTTATCCTTGTTATTGTACTATGCAGGATATACATTCAGACACTGAAGAAGAGCCACCGAAGGAAGCTGCTATGGTGGACGCGTTGACACCGACGGCGAGTCACGATGGGGCGACTGTCGTCACTTCAATGGCGACGGACGCGTCATCAATACCGACAGCATCTCGTGTTGGTCGAATTGCGGTAGACGCGTTGATGATGCCAGCGGCAAATAGGGATCTGGCGACGGTCAGTTGCAGTCGTGAACACATCGTGGCCTCAACCCCTGAACAGAGACTGGAGGACGGCGTGGTGCGCAACACTCCGCGCTTCGAGCGCCGCAATGCGCGTCGAGCAACGCCCCGTACGCTCGTGCCGCCAGCCGATTCAGCCACCCCGCAAGAAGATGCCATGATAGCGGCTTTAAGGGAGGGAGCCCAAGCGCAGATGGCGCTCGCCAATGCGCAGATGGCGCTCGCCAATGCGCAGACAGAGGCCGCTCGGTATCTTGGCGATAGCATAATGCGTGCCGCTACCATGTTCGTCGAAGCGATCAATAAAAATAAATAGTTTTATCGAAATTAAGTTTTATTAATTCTTTAATTTAAATCTTCAATTAAAACACATCATGCAAAGTATTGTCTTGTGATGTTATTCCGAATATTTCGTGCCACATTTAAAAAATTCATATCCCTGGGATGATCATCTGCTGGCTGCAATCTGTCTTCGAGTTCCAATTCATCTGGTAAAGGTTCGTTTCTCTTAATTGCTAAGTTATTGAGAACAACTACAGCTGCTATTATTTTAGATGCCTTCACGGGGTCATAATGCAAGGTCCTGTGCTTGTGAATGCATCTAAATCTTGTTTTCATCACTCCAAAACATTTTTCAATAAGGACCCTCGTTTTGGTATGCGCTAAATTATATCTAGCCTCAGGTGTATTTTCATCCGCATCAGCATACGGGGTCATCAGCCAAGGCAGTTGGGCGTATCCAGAGTCTCCTAGAAGCCATTCACCAGCTGAAACTCCATTAACATAATTGGTTTCTAATAATTGGCTCAAACTGGACCCTTGCCAGACCGCTGCATCATGTGTTGATCCAGGAAAAGTGGCATCGAAATGAATAATTTCCATCTTTGCATTACACACAAATTGGCAATTAAGACTATAAAAGCCTTTGCGATTAAAAAATAATCTCGCTGGCACAAGTGCTGTGTCTTTTGGGCGAACAATGGAGATTTGACTACAGTCTATCAAACCCAAGACTGAAGGAAACCCAGCTATCTGTAAAAACCTCTGTTTATTTTCTGCCCTTTCCTCTTCAGTCTCTGGAAATAGCACCATACCGTTCAATAAAACAGTTATAATTGCATCAGCAACTTCTTGTAAGCATTTGCTTACAGATGGCTGACTTAAACCTAAATACTGCCCCTGCCCAACCGTTGTTTGGTAGCCGCCATGTCCAAAGAAATGGAGTGAAGCCAAAACTTTGATATGCACAGGAATTCCGTGCTGCCTTTGTCGATTTAAATTCTGGTGAAGACACTCCACTAAAAAATGCGCAGTTCTTTTGGAGAGCCTGTATAATTTGGTAAAAACCTCTGCCGGCACGTCGAAAGGGTTGGAATGGTCCCGAATATGGCGATGCGCTATCCTTCTCGCAGCCCTACAACGAAAACAGTTAGGTTATTTTTATGCTTATACCGTACACAAGAAGCACACAAAGTTTCTATAATATAAATTTCGTACTCATACCGTTGCCGTTCCTCATTGTGTCTTCTTTGAATGATAGCCCAGCCATAAGGAAACATTTTTCACTATTTTCTGAAGAAACTTAGCTTACGTACGGACTAAATAGGTGCGAACTTAAATAATAACACCTCCTAGACGTATAAGTTCATTTAAAGCCAACGAACTGTCAAATTGTCAGAAACGGAATAGCAAAAGTCATGCGTAGACATAATTTAAGTCCGAATTGGACATAAATAGTGTTGTGGACATAATTAATTAACAAACGCAATAGCATTAATATTAGTACGAATTTTAGACTAATTTAAGTCTATTATTCGGCATTATTTAAGTGCACCGAAGAAACGCAATCGGACCCAATAAGTGTAAGTTCCGGCGAAGACGTATAGGAAGCCACTTGAGTTGCGTACGAAATTCAGATACGTGATCATATTTGCACAAACCAAATATAAATCTTATGCAAAAATTTTGAAGTCGCTCAAGTTTATCATGTTGTGCCTCTGTGAGATCAAGATAACTGACATCAGCGCAGTCTAGGATGGGATGTAAAAGAGACTGTGCTAGCGCAATTTTAGTGGCAGTTGGCAGAAAGTTACGCAACCGTCTAAGGGAACTGGCAGAAGCAAATAATTTGCGACTCACCTCTTGTAATTGGGGACCCCACGAAAGATATTTGTCCAACCAGACCCCAAGGTTCTTAACTTTCTCGCTTAGTGGAACAGCTGTGCCGTTGAAAATAACCTGAGGAAGCTGAGACCAGTTTACCTTAGATGCCAACCTAGAGCTGCCGACTACAATGACCTGGGTCTTTAACGGGTTAACCAACCAACCTTGGAAACCGTTGCTTAACCTTGAATATAGACCCGCTCAGCTATTATTATTTAGCCACGACCTTCTCTTGACAATATAGATCTCTGTCGTTTTGAAAAACATTAAATAAAGTAGATTTCAACACATAGACAACAGAAACATTAAATAAAGTAGGTTCAGGAACATCAAATAATGGTAAAAAATAAAGAATGTTCTTGTAAGTAAAAAAAATCTTGACTGTAAAACCAATAAAAGCTTTCGTAATTTTGAAACTCCTCGGATTTTGTTCGGTTGTTAAGTAGAACATCTTTGTCCCTAAAAGTTACGAAAGAAATAAAGACTTATTTTCCTCAACATACAGTTTTCTTTTTTTAAATATGAATCGCATTGAAAGTGTCCCATAACTTTTTATTGGGTTTTTTTTCAACAATCCAGTATAGGACACAGAGGTATTGCCTTCGCAGCGCTTCCATTGAGATGCGTTCTGCATTATTCTGCATTATTCTGATTTAAGTCGATCACATTCCTATTCAAAGCAGTAAACGCAACGTAGGATATCCGTGTTTCCAAACCATTAAACATCGTCGATGAGGTTCTTTATAAAATCACGCAGTCGCGGGGGGCTTTGCACCCATGGACATTATTATGATTAAAACATAATGCTCTTTCTTTGCAGTTGGGTATGCTTATAACCTTTCTCAAGCTTCATGCTAAATCCATACCAAATTTCATCCAAATCCGCCCAGTACTTTCGAAGATTAGGGCGTTTAAACGAATAAACTTTTCCGCTTTATAATATTACTAGCTTCCCGCGACTTCGTTTGCGTGGAAGAGGTTTCACGCTTAAATCTTGATCCCGTAGAAATTTCGGGATAAAAACTATCCTATGTCCTTCCCATGGTCCTAAACTATTCTCATGCCAAATTTCATCTAAATCGGTTCAGCGGCTTAGGCGTGATAAGGTAACACACAGACAGACAGAGTTACTTTCACATTTGTAATATTAGTACGGATTAGAGATCAAATTGATACGTCTCATAAGCATTATTGAAAAAAAAAACTCATTGATTGTTTGTAAAGTGACGAGTGTTATATTCATAAAACGTTCATTCATTTATACCGCACGTTAATTCATACAAGGCAATGAAATTCTAAACGCTCATTCACGAACCAATATACTTTTCCCGAAATTCGAAGCGCAACAAAGGCTCGCACAACGAATTTTTGGAAGACTAGGTCGTAAAGTGAATACAGCGGGGTATGGACCCTTTGGCTGAAGGACCGCAGAATACTGAAACGTAGCTCTCTAACTCGAAAATTCAGGGTACAACAGCTGCTAACGGCACACGCATTAAACGCGCTGGTACAAATATTTCGTCTAAAATTCCACTTTCCACATAGATAATTTTGGCTATTTTGGTAGGTTCTAATGACGGTCAGGTACGCCAGAAACTGGACGTTCAAACTTCCAAAAATACAACGGCTGGTTTAATTTTGTGAATTTCCATATTACCTAGATTATACAATGTAGACAGTTAATAAGAAGTTAAAATTTTGTAAAATTGCGCCAAATGATTACGGTATGTCTGTCACTTAATTCCGCGTCGTTAATTACACTGTTTTGGATCTATATTTAAAAAAAAAATCATAAAAGTAATTATTAGTCGAATTAGCCATTTTGAGGTGCATCTGTATATCAAAAAATACAAACGACTCCATCAGTGTCGCGTGGATCGCAACAAGTTGAAATGCAATCAACTCAATTAAAATACGCTGAAAATGAATGCGTTAATCAACCTTGTATTGTGTGGGTTTTTTGCGTATGCGTGCGTAGCTGGGTAGGTAGTCTACTTTGCACTGAAAGATACGTGATCGTGGGTGCATTTCGAAAAACACGCCCAAGACCTGGGATATTGACAAGTCATTTATTTAGTAAAACAAAATATATTATAGGTAATTATTTGACAAACTCTTGTATTAGGACAGCTATTTTTAACCGACTTCAAAAAAAGGAGGTTTACAATTCGTCTTGAACTTTTTTTTTTTTTTTTATATGTTACCTCATAACTTAGAGATGGCTGGACCGATTTGGAAAATTCTTTTTTTGTTTGAAAGGGTATACTTTCTAGTTGGTCCCATTGTCGTCACGTTTGGATCTGATGATGGGATCATGGAGAAATCGAGGGAAATCTTCAAATATTATAGGCACACCTATAGCGTTTTGGGTATTTCTTATAGTACCTTGTGCAGTTGCTCTCGAAAAGCACCATTTGAGGAAGTGGAACTGATGATGAAGACCCCAGATGGCCACCGAAACTACTCAATAATAAGTATTTCGTTTATTGCGATTAGATTACTTGAATATGGATGTTAAGCACTTTATGCTCGTCACAATGCATATGGTGAAGTAGAGCTGATGGTGATGTACCAGGAGAACTCCTCAAAAATTAACGGCTCTGCACCGGGAAAAGCAATATTTTGTAAAAGGTGATAAGTAGTTGACATTTTGGCTTTTGTAACTAGATAAATTACAAACCGACCCACTAAAAAGCGTGAAAAAAAACTTTTTAGTAAAAAATAGAACCGTCTTCCATATAAAAACACTACAAAGGCAAAAATAACTTTAATTTCGGAAGGCGGTGTCTTTAGTTTTGTACATATTTTTGTTTTTTACACCGCCTTCCCAAATTATTGTTATGTTATTAACTATGTAGTTATGTATTATTTATGAACCAATTTATTTTATAGATATAATTTTAAGGTTGCATGTAGATCACTTAATAACTCATTTCATAATAATGATAACTAAGCGGGCAGCTCGATACAAGGCAATAACCGCGCCTTTTGTACGATCAAACATGTTTTGTTTTTGCGCACATGATATTGCATTGTTCAATATTATTTTATTTATGTATTTAAAACACAACACACTCTTTAACATTTATTTAATTTACTTGCTCTGTCTGTGTGTTTATCAAGCACAAGTTCGATCATGTATTGAGTACTGCTCCTATCTCTGGGACGGATTTGCCAAATACCAGATTGATGCACTGAGTCTATCTAGAAACGAGACAAAAGGCTCATTGGCTCAGAGAATAGTTTAGTAGTATGCTCTGAGCCTTGAAAATCACCGACGTATTACAAGCCTATCGGTTTTCTATCGATTATATTTCGGGGAGTGTTCGATGGAATTGCACAATTTAATTCCACTAAGCCCGTTCCATCATTAGACTAAGGTCAAAAGTAAATAGGTTACTTCTAGGTAAGCGTGCTTCATCTTCGCCTGCACCATCGCTTACTACGCCCATCTAAACATCGCCGCGTGCCAGTGGCAGTGAAAAAGGGGTGCGGTGCAACGGCTCGTCCACCGGCCGACGGCGACCGAACCATGGTAATATTATCATACAGTATTGTAACTCGGCCGAATCTTAGAAATAAATACCTACAGCCGCGCGGTACGTAAACATGCTATAGGGCTGCCCGCCTCCAGCATTTTAATTACATTTGCCTACTTTGCGTTTCAATTTAGTTTTGTGATTGTAAATATACTTTTTTTATATAAACAAATAAAATAGTTTGTGAATTGAATAGGAAGTGTTCAATAAAAATGCGTGTTGTTTTTTGATTGGTAGATTTAATTATTAAAAAAACATGTTTATATTTTTTCTAGTATTATTCATACACACAGTACAATAAACAACTAGGTATTATTAATAATAAAATACCACGTCTTTACTTTGGATTAATACAACCTAACAAAACAAAGCACACATGCCCCGAGGTTTTAACACAAGCGTACCTATTTCACTCGTGTCAATCACTTTCCTTTACTCTATTCACTTTATTTATTAATCCAGACATCTTTTTTTCGGGAGATAAAAGGAAATACTTATCCATTAAAAAGAAACACATTATGTACATACCTACTACCGGTACCTTTCGAAGTTTCCAGGTAATCTAAAAAAAGTTATCTCTGGATGCGTTATTGACGAATTCATGCAACCAAAAACAGCACAATATATCCTACTCGTCATATTAAATATGTACTTGAACTTATTTATAGCGAAAAATCGCACGGTTATTGTTAAAAAATCAACACACCGTCCGTTCGTCACTGCGGCATAGTCGCCGGTCGCGACTGTCTTCAAACCGAGCGCACACCGAGATCGAGGCGCGTAGGTATAGCTCGCGCTTCGTCCGTTTGTATGAAGTCGGAATACTGTATACATAATATTACCGTGACCGAACGCGCGTCCCCACACTACACAGTCAGCCATATATGATACATATAAATACTGAGATAGGCAGCTGTTGCACGTCTCTAAGCGTAGCTGCGCTTGCGCATATTATATTCGCGTAACCTTTATCCGCGCAAACGTACCTTTTATAATTAATCATCTTTTTAAATTATTACATGTTATACAGTCCACTATTCTTTCATTTCTTGCTCACCACGACCTATCGTCGCGAGCATACATGAGACTATGTGTTTGTGCTATCGATAGCACTCCGAATATCGGTATTAAACAGTGTGTAATTGGCAGCCCGTGGTTTCACTTGATCCCCTTAACCACTCTGCACGACAATATTGTGACATTTATGACAACAGCTAATTCAAAGGATATATTGCAAATTATGTCATGAAATTCAGGAGTTTACATTAAACAAAAGTAGAATTTGTCATGCAAATATCAATTCTGTAGCTATTTTATACCATTGTTTAGTGAAAAATATCACAAATTACAATGTAAGGTCAGTTATATCTTACTATACTTTAAAATACGAATTACATTACCTTTTCACACAGTAGGCAACTTAAATTCGCTCAAAATATGAATGTAAAGAAATTGCTTGCTGGAAAGATTGAACAAATGACAAAATAAAAAAATAGGTAATTATTCTATTGGCGTTCATATTTTTCCCAATTTTCAAACATGAGTTCATATAAACACTATTAAATTATGACAAATATTTTTTGAACACGCAGAATAAGTACTTGAACACAGAACGCAAATTCATCTTCCAATTTTGATTTTGAAGTACGTTAAACTCTTTTTGAAATAAGAATTAAATAAAGAAGTTCACTCACTTTTCGTTTCGCTTCTATGCTTTTATCGATGTGCGTAGATCTGACAACGTGTCTGAATTCCAAGTCAACGGTGTGCATACAATAAGACTGGGTGCTGGCATTATCCACATCGAGTCGTTGCTCAGAGTCATCCTGTGGACAAAGGGGTACATTTCAGACTGATATATTAAAGAATGTGTATGGGTTGGAAAGATTCATAAAAACCTGCATAATATATAAAACTTAAAGGTCACTCATCTCAGAAGCTACGTGAATCGGGCACGCCGCAATTGCGGCGGTAAGACCCCTCTTTGAGGAGTGGCTAGATCGGCGTCACGGCGTCCTGACCTACCGCATGACGCAGGTCCTCACCGGACACGGAAGTTTCGGGAGGTACCTGTGTCTGATGGGAAAGGAGGAAACGCCTGGGTGTCACCACTGCGAGGGTCGCCCTGAGGACACCGTAGAGCACACGGTGCAAGACTGCCCCGCCTGGGCAGAGCACTGACGTGTCCTCACGGCGGCGATAGGCGGAGACCTCTCGCGCCCGGCATTGGTCGAGGCCATGCTGCGGGGCGAGAGGGAGTGGGAAGCGGTCGCCTCCTTCTGCGAAGCAGTCATGCTATCGAAGGAGGAGGCGGGCCGCATGAGGGAGAGGATGGCGTCCTCCCTCCAGCCCAGCCGCAGTGGTAGACGCCCACGGCGTCGGACGTCGGCCGACGATCTCCGGCCACCGTAGGCGCGGGCATGCGGACAGCGAGTAAAGGGCAACTCACTGTCCGACCATGGACCATGCCCGGGTCGACGGCGCGTTGTGTTCCACGCGCGCCTCAAAGAGCGTCAGCAACATGACGAGGCCCCCTCTGCAGAGGGCCGAAGCCTGCCGGGGTCGTGGGACTAATCCCATTACCGTGACCCCGGTACGTAAAGGGTATTGAAGGAACACCGTGGATTTTAGTCAGTAAAAGTCTGACAGTCCCTCCCATCCTGCCCGGGGTGGGAGGACTTATTTGATAATTTTACCACGCAAAAAAAAAAAAAAAAGGGGTCTCAAATTCTGCATGGGGGTTCCTTTTAGAACGGGATCGATATTTACACGGGAAAATCTTCCCACGCGAACGATGTCACGGGTAACAGCTAGTATTATACATATAAAAATAACCCGCCAATACTTTTGTTATTACAGTTGCAAGAGATATCGGTCTGTAGTTGCCCTTATCCGAAAATCAACGGTATTATTCTTAACTATAGGTACAACAATCGTTCTCGTAAAGCCTGATGGTGAATATGAATGTCGTATGCAATGCAGGTGAATTGCTATATAACATATATGAAATTATTTTTCTTTGCTCTATTTTCCAGCGTAGGTGTACTAAGAACAATAAAAATATTTTCTTTAAAACAGAAATTCTTAATTATGATCCCATACTTTTTGAAGTTGATCTGTTTTGATAGAAAATTAATAACCTACATCTGTATATAAATTTTCCAAATTTAACTTTTTAATTAGACAAAGATTATTTTTTGACATGGAAAATGTGGACCGACACAAAAATAAATTTTAAAAAATATATTTGAGACGAGTATTAACTGTTAACAATTATTTATTTTTTTATCTTATTGATTTACTAAAACATGAGACACGTATTTAAATTGGACCGATTTAAGCAAAAATGATCCAACCCACACAAACCTATTATGTTAAAATATACCTTATTTTGGATTAATAGGTCACAAACTCGAAATTGTCGAGGTTGTGGGTTGGATCATTTTTGCTTAAATCGGTCCAATTTATTTCTATATCAGCATACTTATATGTCAAGTGGAAAAGTTAAGATGTATAGATTACGTTACACAATCACGCCATAATGGAAGAACAGATCGAGAGATGAAAGACACAGAGATTCATTCAGGAATAGCTTGATTTTTTCCCGGAAAAATAAATCATTCCAAGAAGAAAATAGCGGGCAATAGCTCCTTTTTTTCTAAAATTCTTTATATACATATTTATTCTATGGATGGCAGATGTTTGTATGTAAAAGGGATTTAGTTTGAACAACATCGCAAATAGATAGCTTGTTTCCAGCAATAGGCTCACTGTAAATGATGAAAAAAAACCCGGAACTGTTCATTAACGTCTGTTTTTTTGTATGACTCTGATAGCCTCATCGCATTGAAATCAAACCGATAATAATCAGCACCAACCAACTTTGCCACTTTACTATAATGATGATCTACTCGGAGGCTTATGTTTCACTAGGAATTAGAATTGACCCAACACATACCGAAATTACGATTAAAATCTTCACACGAAAAAAACAACACTCATCCTTAACTTCATCAAGGTGTCGACGCATTGATAACATTTTTACTCGAAAGATCATCATAAAATTTTCCAGAAAGTCGTAAATGTTACAGCTGCCGACGGTGTTAAAGCCATTCCTATTATAATTAGATCGTATATTTTTGGCAATTCAAATTTACTTCAATATACAAAACGTAACTTCATCAGTTTGACAAGACTAAAATAACTTGGTTTCACACACAGTTTACTGACATTTATAGTATGTCAGCCACTCATGTGAATAACTAACAGAAACCGAGACACAATCACAGTCACAGAGAGTTGCTTTTAGCGAGAATAACATTTATAATAAAGACCTAAATGTGTGTACGTGTGGCGCATTTGAAATGTATACTACAGCCACCAAATGAAATAACGACAACAGTCGTTATTTTATGTGTTTGGGCTGGCTGGCTATTGGTCGTTATTTCAATGACATTGAATATTTTAGGTAATTTTTTAACTGCCCACTTGAATTTAAAAGTTCTTAAAAGTTCGGATGACCTTTAAAGGCCATATAAAGAAATGCCTGAAATGAACAACGGTGAAATATACGCGAAATTCTATCTACTTCAAATCATTACAATTTCAATAATTATCAAAAAACTAGGTACAAATCGGTTACAGTTACAAACCTTTTTCTGAAATATAGGTAGGTTAAGTGTAGGTTATGGATGAATAGTCATCGTTTAGGCGGGTCTAATCTATTATTGGTATTTATTTATTTTGATTAGATGTATGATACACATAGGTCGAATTATATTAAATTAATAATAACTGTGCACTAAATCTGCAAAATAATTCATTAGGAATTATTTTACGAGTCCTGTTTGGCTGAATACCACTTACTAATGTCAAATAAACACTGACCTCCAATAAAAATAAGAATGAATTAAACGGATATCAGGTTAAATTTTTATTTTTATATCCTACTTAAACAAACTTGAAAATTATTTCATTACACATATTTTATTTTAAAAAGAATTAAGGATTATTCGCAGTTTCTGTTAATTTCTAGCATTTTATAGGCATTCCCCTTTAAACTTTTTCCGTATGATATAGAGTTTTGTTTCCAAAATTTTATTAATATTCTAATTTTAAATATGGACGATCAGGCCTACCCACAACTTTTTTTCGGCGGAAAAATCATCAAATGACTCCCCTCACTCTGGGTGGAATGGATGGAAGTGTCAAACTTCTACTGACTGAAAAATGGCCTTATTTGGCACCGTCATTAGTGCTGACTGCTCTATGAGGCGGGTGTGGAACTCGACGCGCCATCGATTTGGGAACCATTAGCAACAGCTTGCCGTAAAGTTAAGTAATTCTGATCATTATCATCCTGTATTTATCCTATACTTGCTTGACACAACATGGCTTTTACTTTCATCAGCCCCTCAATCGTCATTAGTTCTTGTTTCCATTGGGAAAATCATCGAATGACTTCTCCTACTCTAGGCGGAGCGGAACGGAGTATCAGATTTCTACTACTACCCGGTTCCTACAGCTACCCTTGTATTCTGGGGCCTTGGTATCTCGTTACAATATTCCCGTAAAACCCGGTAGGTGATAGCCCTAGGGGTACCATCAATAGTGATCATGTCGGTTCTTAATTTCTCATCTTGTCTACTTTTCAATGAAGATAAGATTGGAAGGGCAACAATCTCAAAAGGCGAGTTAATTATTTGGGTTTAGACAGTGTTTTTTTTTTTTTAATATAGCGGAATATTATCAAACTTTAATCGTGCCTTTTAAACCACTGGGCCACCACATCCACATTTTAGCTAAGACACATCTTATTTCATGAAACTGCGGTATCAATTTGGGGTTATTTGGTTTTCATGAACGTGTTGCAAATGGACAAAACGGCGTAAGCTGTAAACGTTAACCATTATGTATGAGGGAGTTATTAACTGGAACGTTGGCTTCAAATCAAATAGCAATTGGGTGATTGGAATGAAATTATCTTCTATTATTTTTTTACTCAGTATGCTTTTATAATGCACGTATTTCAAATCAATCTCAGAAGCATAATTTCAATACTAATATGCACCATCCATTAATTATTACTTTCTCAGCTTGTCGCTTAATAATAGCAGCCGGTTCGTGGGTGGGTTAGGTTAGGTAAAAAAAATAGGTTAGGTTTACCTTAATATAAATAGTGATACCTCCAGGCCTCAAGACGCACGTTAAGCAAGTAGTCCTGGACCCTAATAAAAGACAGACACATAAGTGAGGTAGGTTCGAACTAGTGTCGCCCTCCCACAGTAATTCTCATATTTATTCATACTTATACCACACAAGAACAAAGTAGTATGAATTAAAATTTACTTTTGGACTTGAAACATTCACTTATGAGTCATATCGCAACCGTTTTAATAATTATAAACGACAGAACTTAAAAAGGCGTTTGGTTATTGGTGTTTTTAATCCTGGTGTATTTCATGATGTCTAAATGTTGTTAGTCGTTAATTCGATGTTTTGGAAAATTGGGTTTCAATGTTTTGGTTGGCGCTTACACCATATCTCGTATGTTTTGAAAAGAAAAATATAGAGATATATTTATTTTAAAATAAATAAATTATTATAATCGCATAAGGTTATAAAAAATGCTATGCAATAGCTTTACCGCGGCAGTCCCCGAGTGCCACACTATTTTTTTTATTTATTACGAAGAAAGCTTTTATCATTGTTGTAGCTACTTATTGACTCAAAGAGTATTGGTAAATTTCCTTACAGGTTCTTCTATAAAGGGATCTTCTCTTTGAAACGTGTTATTGGCTGAATCTCTTTGACTGCCCGACCTTCAAATTTCAAAAGTGCCTGTTAATGTTTTAATTAAAATAAACGCTTCGAGTTTGACTAGTCGGCAAGCGTACGTTGCCGACCCGTGTTAAAAGACCTGGTTTTGTAGGGTACTGGTAATCAAGTATTGCTTTCCTTCAATTATAATGTTCTAGAAATAATTTACTCGAATAAAATGGAGTCTTTTTTTTTTAATTGAAAAATGTAAGTAATGTTTTTCTTTTTCACACGTTGTTATCAACAAAGCAGTAAGTCAGCCAGCATTTTATGTCGTTTTTATGAAAAGGTTTCAATCAGAAGGCGTGCGCATACAACACTTGCCAGATACAATAGAGTTTATCCACAGTTATCAACAGTGGAAAATAGTGCGCATTATTGTGCTATTAGAAAATTGATTTCGCATCTGATTGAAAATGAGAATTGTTTTTTTGAAAATTGATTTGATTAATAGATTAAGCAAGGAAGTGTTTTACATCTGTGGCACATATGTATTTATTTTGAGCAGACTGCCTCGATGATGAAGACAATAATATTGATAAGATATTGTTTCTATTTTACACAGCGTGATCTGCAAAGGAATGAGTATTTTTCTATTAAGAAAAAATCAGATAAGTCTTAGTTAGTTATCCAGAATAAATCAGATATTCTACAACCTTTTTACGGCGTGGAATAGAAAATTTCCAAATAACATCATTATAACAAGGTTGAGGGCCCAAAACTCACTCTACGCGTCTAAGTTATCAGCACCAAAATATTTACATATAAATTAATTCTCGAATATCCTATTTAAAGAAATGCTTTCAACTAAAAGTCTTTGTGTACAAGTTTCTGTATAATAGCTATGCTGCTTTTCTTATTTTTTGTTATTTGTTATAGGTTTACGTTCGACTACCATCTGACCTTATGGTAAGCGATGATGTGGTCGAAGATGAAGCACGCTTACCTAGAAGTAACCTATTCACTCTTTCCTTAAAGACTTGACTTACTCTATTCAGAACACAACGAAAATGCCATCAGAATCGAAGACATATTAAGGCTTCTACAGATTGATACGCTTTAGTCTGACGCAAGATGTAAAGCGCTTGAATCACTCAAGCGATTGCTGCTGCTTGAGCGCAGGTTTGCTTGAATTTGCCGACAGTGTATCGCTTACACTTCGTGGAGTGTAACTTTATCGATATTGCACAATTTATAATAAATTGTTTATTTTTATTTTTCAGAAATAGTGCAAAATACAGTTCAATAGAATTAATTAAATTAAATTAAATTAACACATTTGCCTGTACTAGGTAAAAAACCTGTGCTTCAGGCGATGAAGTACAAAACTATCTTAAGTGGTAGGTGTACATAATCCATGAAATAACTACACCTAAATCTAGATAATAATAGTTAAAGATACGTTCCTAGTGTTTAACATTCTATTTGCATATTGCAAGTTACTCTTCCGTCTGGTCATATGTCATATTTTGTAAATAATTGCATATTGCTTTTTAAAACTAAAATAATTTAAGTTATATATATTTAAGATTCTATTTAATCTATTATACAACAGTGGACCTAAAACTGAAAAATATCTATTTGTAAAGATACATTTTGAGATCGGATGTGAGGTACAGACTATATCATTCCGCTTCTTGTTAGTAATGTGCGAATTATAGGTAAGCATTGTATGTTGTTTTAAAACTATGTGCATTATGAAAAGTTGACGGACTGTTCTAGACACGCGGGAGCGTGTCAAGCCAAGAACTGGCGCGCAGCTCACCGTGTGTAATATTACACGAACCATTTGGAGCCACTTTTGAGCACCTCATAACTCAAAAACTATTTCACCTAAACTTGTCAAATTCGGCTCATATATTGAGACTGGCGAGATACATATGTGTTCAAAATTTTATAAACATATCTCAAACGGTTATTTAGATATTAACGTCCAAAAATCGTCATTTTTATGACTGACCTATAGATCAAAACTATAACCCAGTTCTAGATGACCTAGAAAGTTCAAATTTGGCATGAAGATAGGTAATTAGGTGAATACAAAGGAAAAAATCAGAAACTGGTAATTTTTTATCATTTTATTATAATTTTCACTTAACTTATAATTAGTGCCTGTAAATCTCTATATGTGGATTTTAAGATCTTTACGTGAATATATAACGAGTTAAATACCACCCTTAATTTTTTTTAATCCAAATATTTTCAATTTTGTACGTATAAATAAGAATAGAGTAAATTTTCGTATTTATTACGCGTAACTAACCGTATTCTACAACCACTAGTGCCACCTATTATCTTAGAGGGTCACTACACCATGGAGGCAAAACGCGTAAAAAGAATTCCGGATACTGAATGGGCAATTCATACGAACATTTCAAAGGTACAAGAAAGTATAGAAAATAACACAAAAAGGACAATTATACCCCGTAGACGTAGGAAAATACAGTAGTTTAACAAAAAACCATTTAGTATTAATTTTGTTATAAGTAAGTACCTACTACTAATTCATGTACAAAAAGTAATGATATCCCATGAAAAACATAAATGTGAAATGAGAGCCAAGTTCAATATTATCATAAATGCCTTGGTTGTTGACTTCAACGACAAAAGAAGTGAAATCTAAATGGGTGCCAAGTTCAATAGTCAGTCCTGAAATTTATTTATAACAACATAAAATATCATTTATTCTTATAACTTAGGAGAATATATTGTAGCCTAAGGTCTGACTTGGCTAGTTTTCATATACATAAGATATATATATATAATAGAATATATATAAGAACTAACCAGGTCAAATCTTAGGCTACGATATATTCTCCTAAGTTATAAGAATAAATGATATTTATGTTGTTATAAATAAATTTCAGGACTGACTATTGAACTTGGCACCCATTTAGATTTCACTTCTTTTGTCGTTGAAGTCAACAACCAAGGCATTTATGATAATATTGAACTTGGCTCTCATTTCACATTTATGTTTTTCATGGGATAGTATATTACAGGATTTATATAACAGGGATGTAGGAAAGAGAAAGGGGCGGGAAGGTTGCAACTTTTAAGATCGTCCTTTGTGCTCGTTTAAAGAGGCAGTATATTTGTTTTCAGAGCCCCACCCCATAAAGTAACGCAATATTTATTTACAGATTGACATAGGACCAGATATACTTGTGTGATTAGTTTGGAGTCGACGATTGATCGTAGTTTCATAAATACAAATATTAATTTACGGACTCGATTGACCAAGTTTTTAATATGGTGTCGGAAGGAAAGTGTATCATCAATTGTAATCCCGAGGTATTTTATGTTGTTAGTAGGGCATATATTAGGACAGTTACACATGTTCAGAGATGGTGTTATGCATTCGTGGTCGTATAGCTGAGGGTTAGAAGTAGCGTATTGAGGCCTGCGCATGTCAAAATGAAAGTATTTTGTTTTTTCAGCATTTAATGTGAGTAAATTAAATCCTGACTGCGCTTGCTCATATAGTTCGTCAGTAGTTTCGGTGGTAAATACAAGTGCGGTATCGTCGGCGTATGATATTATTTTGCCTTGATCTAAATGAATGTTGCACAGGTCGTTAATATATATTAAGAAAAATGTGGGGGTCAAAATACTGCCTTGAGGCAAACCAAATACAGTATTCTTTTGATAGTTGCTCGTAATATTATCTACCTTAACACATTGATGCCGATCATCTAAGTAGTCCGCAAAAAGTTTTAGCTACGTTCCTCTTACACCAAGATCCTCTAATTTGTGTAAGAACGAAGTAGTACAAACAGTGTCAAATGCCTTGGCTAGATCAAGAAAGATCTCTAAAATGTGGTTCCCTCTTCCAAGTTCCTGTGTCATATAGTCAGGCTATGCACCGCGTCAGCTGTTGATAATTGGGCTCTGAAACTGAATTGGAAGGGTGAAAGATAATGTGTCTTTTCGAGGAAGTTAACTAATCGGCTGTTATATATACTATTACGTATATATTACGTATTATACTATTATATATTATTATATACTAATCGGATATTTTCAAGTATTTTAGGTACCGACTGAAGTAATGATATTGGTCTGTAATTAGCAACTAGATCTTTGCTACCGGATTTATAAATAGGATTTGATTCTGTTTTGCCCATCGTACTACAACACGTAGGGTAATGGACTTTCTATTCTTGATGAAAACTTGTCATTCATATATGTATCGTCTTGGCAATAGTTAGATTATGGATACAGCTACGGTGTAGAATTCTCTGCCAGACTATATTTATTCTAAGAGTTACAACCTTTTTTGGGGTGGGAAAATCATCGAATGACTTTTCCCACTCTGGGTGGAGTGGAAGGGAGTGTCAGACTTCTACTGACTGAAAACCCACCATGTTACTTCAGCTGCCCTTGCGTTCCGTGGCCATAGTATCTCGTTAGAACATTCCTGCAACCCCGGCTGATAGTCACAACCTCCCTCAGGTAGTAACTCTTTAAGTCAAGAGTCTATCATGTATTAATATCAAGGGTACCCCATTATCGTCAACTTTATCGCTTTCTAGCAGAAAAGATTAGCTCTAGGGGTTTTTAAGTCAAGAGTGAATAGGTTACTTTTAGGTAAGCGTTCTCCATCTTTGACTACATCATCACTTACCATCACGTGAGATGGTAGTCTAACGCGAACCTATTATCAAGAAAAAAAGTAAAGATTGACGATGAAAGGACCAAAAGTTGCTTTACAAAATGTCAAAAAATAGTAGTATCATCGCTTAACATCAGGTGAGATGGTGGTCGAATGCAAGCCTATCAGCAATATAAATAAAATATAAATAGTTAATCTAAAATAATTTTCTTTTTTATTCATTTTTATATGGATAAATTTACTACGCATACATATTCTACCGGTTCATGAAGAAACCTGTTTATCACCTTTCCAGTTTTCAAATTTAGAAGCCGGTCTACAATAAATTTAATTAAAGGATCCCTAGGGTCGACACCTATGCATAACTGGAAGAATATTGAACATCTTCGTCGGCTCAGTGGTCCGGGACTATTAGAGTCCCTGGCGACCATTTAGTAATAATTTAATTTCACCAAAACTGGAACAGTCTAGGGACTGGTTGTCATGACTTCCAACCCAGGCAAGAACATTACTTTGTTAAATTTACATCATCGCTACTGCTCTTAAAACCATGACGGAAAACCTCATGAAGAAACCGGCTTGGCTTAGGATCGAAAAGCCAAAAGACATGTGACTTCCACCCACCGACACTAGGCCCGCGTGGTTGGAATACGGACCGTTCCGTCTCATAGACAGAAGACCTGAGTCTCAAAAGTGGGAACGTTATACAAGGCGTAACAGATTAAGCGCAATACCCCAGACACGCCAATTAAAATATTTAATTATAAGTCTAAAACAACATCCGTAACAAAATAAATTGAAAACAAACCTAGACATTTTTTTATAAAATATTAATCCTTACTAAACGCAAAACGTATGTGCGTCATACAATATCCTTACGCAGACGTTTACACTCATGCAATGTTTAGTGGCCGACACGAATTAAGGATTGTATTAATTTTTCATGATACTATGTTTCCATTCTAAGTTAAATGAAAGATTTTTCCGTCAAAATTTAACATCTATTTTTTATGACGGAAATCGATTCTGAACCATCCACGTTCAGGAATTGCGTTTATTCTGTTACACGTTGTATGTTATTTTATGTGACGCAAAACGATTTATTTTCCAGTTATCAGACCCAAAAAGTATTACATAGAAAATGGAGAAAGGTGTACTAACTTCTAACAAGTAAATACAACATGAGTTGCACTTTAAAATAAACATCTTCAGAAAGTTATAACGGTGAGCAGTTCGCAATAAACTACGAGATAATACCAGTCGACACTTCTTGGTTGCATACAGTTCAAAACCGTGCCAGTTAAAGTTTGAGGAATATAACTCGCATTTGAAACTGAGACTGTTTAACTATACTTGTCGTTACCTAATATTAACTTTTATGTAGATGTCACCAATTTTCGGTTCCAAACTAGTGTAATGTGTGCGCGTTTTTCTACATGTAACAAAATTAACGTTTATAAAAGTAAAGGATCTGCGCTAATTTTGAATTTGGCAAGGTAACTTTCCTCTCTCAATTTAAATGTTTCTTCTGATAGCCTGTCGTACCCTTGAAACTCACCCGTTACACTTGAAAGCTATTCAAATTGTTTCAAGACTTCTAATAGTGCTTGGTATTTTTATTTTTGTATTAGCAGTAGGTACCAGCAACTTAAGTCGCGTGGGTGTCGATATTGTCTACGCGGTTTTAACCGCATAAATCTTTATTTTGTGGTAATACCGGGATAAAGAGTTGTCTACATATTGCCCTGTAACTCTAAAACAATTTAATTTTAAATTTATTATCGTGTAAATAAATAAAAACACAGTTATGTTGAAATCACATACTGAAACTTCATTCCATTTGTATTTAGGTATAGAATAGAAAGCATTATACAAGGTGTAACAGATAAAGCGCAATTACCTCAGACACCCCAATTAGAATATTAACTTATAAGTCTAAAACAACATCCGTAACTAAATAAATTGAAACCAAACCTAGACATTTTTTATAAAATAGTTATCCTTACTAAACGCAAAACGTATGTGCGTCATACAACAATATGCTTACGCAGATGCTTACTCATGCAATGTTAGCAGCCGACGTGCACACGAGCGGATTTCCTTGAATTAAGGTTTGTATTAATTTGTCATGATACTGTGTTTCCACTTTAAGTTAAATGAAAGATTTTTCCGTCAAAATTTAACACCTATTTTTATGACGGAAATCGAAGCAGAAGCTTTCAGATATTGCGTTTATTCTGTTACACGTTGTAGATTTATAACTTTTGCCCGCAACTTCGTTCGCGTGTGAGGATTTTCCTGCGTAATTCCCAATCCCGTAGAAATTTCGGGATAAAAACAATCCTATGTCCTTTTCAGGATCCTGAACTATTTCCATGCCAATTTTCATCTAAATCGGTTCAGTGGGTTAGGCGTGAAAAGGAAACAAATAGGCAGACAGACAGAGTTACTTTCGCATTTATAATATTTTGTATGGATTACGTACCTTCTGAAGTTTCTTCGTGTACCATTTCTTGCAGCATATTTCTGTTGAATTACTTTTTATAATCGGCGTAGTCGGTATCATGTGGTTGCTCTTACAACTCGTTACTGTGAAAAAAGAAAAGAAAATATATTTTTTTAAATCAGCATAAATCTACATATCCTTGTTAGCTTATCGTTATCGTTATCCTTACTACTTCCACTCTTACATCCACTCTTATCAAATGTAGCTGAATATTAAGCTCATCAGCTCGAAAAGACTGCAGAGAATGATAACCTCAATAAACAAGTTCCATCCTTGGCTAGTTTCGCGTTATCGAGCTTCTAATAGTCAGGGGCAATATAGGGGCGTTGCATAGGTCTAATTTTGGACTAGCCAAGTCAACATTGAGATAAAAAAGGTAAGTATAAACAAAACCTTAAACTGTACATTTTAAATCTGGATTACTGAATCTATAAACAAATATATCTATATATTTGACCCTGGTGGTGATGGTGGTCTTCAACTATTTCCATGCTAAAATTTCATCAAAATTAGTTTAGCGGTTAGATTAGGTTAGAACCATTTTTAATAAACTAGGTAAAATGTGTTACATGAGTCAGCGGGCGTCATCGCAAACCACCTACATCCCTTCAGAAGCAGATTCTACTTCCCAATCTGTGTAGGATATCTAAAAAGAGTCTATGGTTACTTTAAAGTTCGCAATAAGGCCCCTTTTGATTACTGAACAATACCCGCTGAGTACCTAAATATGAAAGTGAAAGAAATAAAGACAAGACAAAAAAATAATAACAAGAAGATTGGACTCTGCTCCCGATACTGTGGACTGCCATTTTTTATATTTTTAAATGTTTTTTTATTGTAAGTTTTTTATAGAGAATATTTTAAAATTTATTGTTTGATAAATAAGTTTAATAAAGGAAATAATAAAAAACAAAATTATAAATTACTATCAAGTATTTCAAAAAGTCTAAAAAAAACTATACTTCTTTGATTCCGTGAAAGGATTATCACAAGACACTAAATTTAATATTATAGGAACAGCAATAGCTGCAGACTGCTTCTTATTTTTAGAATAAATAACTCGTTTATGAGGCTTACCCAGAAGTAACTTCACAGTGTAACTCAATCGAAGGTTTGTCATCATTTGATTATACGCGGTAAATTCTATTATTGGACTTCTGCGAAGATTTAAATAATAAGTTCATCTTAGCTAAATCAAAAATACAAGCGAGTAAAATAGTTTAATATGCAAAGAATGTTATACATAATTATATAAATCGGATTCTGCTTGTAAGGATTTATGCAAAAATTTACAATAATAAAGAATTCTTAATAGTAGTGTAAACAACATTTTCAACACACTTGCTCATAAAATGGCTCAAATTTCACCGCAATTAGGCACATAATGACACCTGTAATCAAACTGTGACTTTTTCTTTACTATTATTCACAAGTGAGTTATAGGTTTTTTTTTTTATTTAAATTGGTTGAGTTGCTTTGTTTTTAAATAAGTTTCAAAACAAAAAAGATCGTGTTCAATAGTACAAATAAATTAATGTACCTCACTATTGCTTGCTAGTTTCATGCAACTTCATATTTAAATAGATAAATTTCAACTTGTACGTTTTTAATAAATACAACTTTCACTCAAATATATCTTGTTTTTTCTGTGATAAAGAAAAGTTTGAATCACCCATTTTATACGTGGCTAAAACGCTATCCGAGAAAAGCCAAAAAAAAAAGAAACCTCATTCTTTTAGTCTATGGCCGATCTGTTAGATGCGCGCGCATAGGAAAACTGATAAATTTTTCCCGCCTTTGCGAAAAAATTTTCACAACCCGTTTTCACTGTTGAAATTATAGTTATTTATTAATTAAAATGTCTACAAGTACTAGTTATGAAGAAAATTATTTATATTGTACACCACCCGATATAAGATGTGAAGCCCTTAACGTTATGGAAAGTTTACTACCTGGAAACTCCAAGGCCAAATATCTATTACTCACTAAATAAAATGGCTTTGTAGTATTATTTTCTTCACACGTGTGTTGAAAAACGTCGTATGATACACGTGTGTATTGATGATTACCGTCCTCGGCTCTCTTAAGACCCTCACCTAACGGCTCGGGTCTCAATGGCGCCTCAGCGGTAATTACCAACATTACACACTTGTACCATAATGTACTATTAATTACCGTAATTTTGTAAGGTTTTCAAATATTCTCAATGATTACTCTTTACAGGTATAGTGGGAGCCATATAACACTTTGTTAAAAGCAAATAGCAGCATATAATATCATTGTTTGTAGCAAATAAAACTTTGTTTCTACAATAATTTCTTATAACCAGAGGTCGGAATTAGGTAGAGTTACTTATGTACTTACACTGATTTCATACAACGAAAGAAGAATGTGGATATGCTCCAAATGCTGAGATTAATTTAGAACAGCCGAAAAATCCCGTGATTTATTAAATAAAAAGTTATTTACTTTTACACAATTTATAAAAAAGACGAAGTATAAGTATGAGAATTTGCTTACGACTATTAATAATTTGTATTGTGAATTTATTACTAATAAAAATTTTATGTTAATTATCATTGTTTTGTTTGTCCTACCTATTTCTGACGTTTTGGTCACACGAGATTTTCTATAAGAAATCCCGGGAAGATCCATATTATATCATAACTTCGATGCAAGTACATAAATAACTCTACCTAATTCCCACCTCTGCTTATGCCCACCTGTATACAAGGAATTTTGGTGCTCAGAAAACTACTATTATTATGATCCAAGATATATTTATTAATGGTTTACCAACTCAGCACAACAAATTAAAGATAAACACTGCATGTTTCGTGATTAACAAATAAGAAAATGAAAATTTTTGTTATTATGAATGTTAGCGTAGACTAAATATTTGTATTTATGATACTATGTAAGTTTGCTTTCTTAATGCCATATAATTACCAAATTTCAACGGTTAGCAAGGTTGTTTGTACCAAATTTCAACGGTTAGCAAGGTTGTTTGTGTGGAGTTTGCATAAGCGTGCTATATAGGCAGCTAGCTTCAAATGTAGTTTTACGAGAGTGGGAACCAAAAACGTGATCGGTTTTTGGCGAGTTTTCCGTGGCACTCGGAGATAAATATTCCAATGGAGGTGCGGGCAGTCAATTTTACTTCTTAAAATTTCACAGAAGAACTTCTAAAGTGCCCCTACATTTCTCAAGAGATTTCAATTCCCAATTGGCCAAATATGACCGGTTACAGGAAAAAATCGTAGCCAAAAGAGCATCACAGACATAAATTAACCCACATAGTTCTCTAATGATTTAATTAGTACGGATTGTATGGACTTCAAAAGTGACTTTGACCTATCTCGGAGCAGTCAGTTAGGAAACACAGATATACATGATTACCACGACCGCTTTATTTCCCATCCCTCATCCCTTTTTAGGGTTCCGTAGCCGAATGGCAAAAAACGGAACCCTTATAGTTTCGACATGTCTGTCCGTCTGTCTGTCTGTCCGTCCGTCCGTATGTCACAGCCACTTTATTCCGAAACTATTATGACTATACATGTAAAACTTGGTAAGTAGATGTACTATGTGAACCGCTTTCCGATTGTAAGTGAAAATTTAAAAAATATTTAAAATAAAGGGGGCTCCCCATACATGGAACTGAAACTGAAAATATTTTTTTCATGAAACCTATACGTGTGTGGTATTTATAGACAGTTCTTTAAAAATTACATTAAGGTTTCTATAATGACTTTTTCATAAAGTTAATAGTTTAAAAGATATACGCTTCCAAAGTGGTAAAATGTGTTTCCCCCCCTCTAACTTCTATAATAATGAAGTGAAAAATCTAAAAAGACCATATGTTGTAGATCTTAATGTAAACTTTCAACAAAAATTAGTTTGAACGAGATCGAGTCAGCAGTTTTTGAGATACAGTATATTTTCTAAAACCGCAAACATAACTTTGTAAATCATACAAATACTATGAAAAACAAAGTTATTTGGTGTAGTTGTAAAAATTGTGAATAAGCTAGTTTTAAGAAATTTGAAAGTTTTTTTTTTTCTATAGATATATTAAGTATATTATATTTATTATAGTTACTACGGAACCCTTCATGGGCGAGTCCGACTCGCACTTGGCCAATTTTTTATCATTTATAAGGAGGACGCAACCTAATAACACTTTTGAATCATTCGTCTAATCAGTTTTTTTTATTATTATTAACGAGAACTAGAAATGTGGGTAGAATTCACATTACTTGCAACTTTTTTAACCCCTCCAACTAAGCTAAATATGCTTGTATCGGGAGAGGGTTCACGACAATAATGTAATGGGTGGGCGTTCATACCCTCGACCTCTCGATCACAAGTCCGATCCCTTAGCCATTATTTCAATAAATAATATTTCATTTTCATTGGCTCTCGAGTTTATTTAAGCGTAGACTACATTATTGCTCGCCAGGTACGGATGTTCACCCCTCTTTGAGGAGTGGCTTGAGAGATGCCACGGCATCCTCACCTTCCACCTGACGCAGGTGCTAACCGGACATGGCTGTTTCGGGAGGTACCTGTTTCGGATATAGTGGGAGGACACGCCCGGGTGTCATCATAGTGAGGACCACCCGGAGGACACGGTGGAGCACACGGTCGAGGTGTGCCCTGCTTGGGAGGAGCACCGCCGTGTCCTCGTGGAGGCGATCGGTGGCGGTGACTTCTCGCGCCCGGCCCTGGTTCAAACCATGGTGCGGAGCGAGAGCGAATGGGATGCAGTTGCCTCCTTCTGCGAAGCAGTCATGCTAGCGAAGAAGGAGGCCGAACGCACGAGGAAGAGGCAACTCTCTTCCTCGCGTCCCAGCCGCCGCGGGAGACGCTCCGGGCATTGGGGATCGCGAGCCAATTTCCGGCCACCGCAGGCGCGGGCCTGCGGACGGCGAGCAGGGGTCGCTCACCGTCCGGTAAGGACCAGGCTCGGGTCGGTGGCGCGTCGTGTTCCACGCTTGCTTCAAATAGCTGTCAACACCAGTGACGGGGTCATATAGGGGCATTGCCTGCCGGGGTTGCGAGAATGTTTTAGCGAGATACCGCGGCCGCGGAACTTAAGGGCACCTGAAGGAACTGGGTGGGTTTTTAGTCAGTAGAAGTCTGACATTCTCTTCCGCTCCACCCAGAGCGGGAGAAGTCATTCGATGATTTTCCCACCCAGAGAAAAAAAAAAGGTGCGTATGTTTAAAGTATTCTGCGCCTTTAGAGAAAGTGCATGTATAATGTTTACAATAATATAGGCATAAATAGTAACTAAAAGTGAAAACACAATATAAAGTGATCAAAAAGTTATGACAATTATAAACGAATATATGCAGATAGCTGTCTTTGTAGCAAAAACGATTTTTTCTGCAGCAACTGTATGAGCGCTATCGACTTTGACGTCAAAGTCCGATCTCTCGTTCTAATTATCAACTTTAAAGCTTTGATCTCGTGACCTATTTAGTTATTTTTTAAACAGATAAAAAGAATTACATGCAAATTCCCAATTGCTTTCACCACACTGCCGTCTATTAAAAGTAATTTGTATAAAGTCTCTGTTCACTTTTGAATTAAAGGCTCTAGTTTTGGCTATCAAGAAACATAGATACAATGAAATTACTCCCAAATCGACTATTGACATAAATGTTGTTTGCTTGTTTTTTTTAATTTATGATGTACCTAAGCAAAGCCTTTCGCTTTCATCCTTTTGAAGCCGAACATCCTGTCATTCAACATTTATACGACCGTTAGCTAAAACATTCGATAAAAATCTTTCAGTCCTACAAAGATGAACCCACGCATGTGTCATGAAAGTGATTCCTATTCTTACTTGACTGGGAAAGGAATTTCCGTTTATCTCTCTATACGCCAATTCAGAATCCTTCATTATTGTCGAATACATATAACATTTAAGGATTTAAACTTGTAGTTAAGGTCTACCCACGCGTTGTATGGTCACATTATAATAGAACATAGCCCCAAAATTGTGAGATTCAGTTCAATCGGGACGCATTTATTTTGTAGAATGTTGATAAGTGATAAATGATCTTTATTTTGCAAATTGGGTTGCAAACTAACACTTTTACACGTAGTTTTTTTTTTCATAAATTTAAATTAGATAAGGCCGATGTTTCCTAACTGACTACCCTGAGAAAAGAAACACCGAAACAAACTCAGAGGTCCGTCTCTTTTAAAGTCCATACAATCTATACTGGTTAAAATACATATGAAAAACTTGAACCTCAAAAGATCGCCTCAGACGGTAACCTTATACCGTCTGAGGCGATCTTTTGAGGATAGATGCTCACAGATTTGAGTGAGCCTGTCCATACAGTGGAAGCATTTGTCAGACGACGTATAGCTCAACTTGAACAAGGAGCTTAACGATTTGATGAATAGTACCAAGGTATGAGGTATGAGCTTATGAGGATTATGCAGATTAGTTGAACAGTACCAAGGTATGAGGTATGAGCTTATGAGGATTATGCAGACCCGTCCCGTCTTATCAGTGCAAGCCTTTGTCAGTTAGTCTGTTAGCTCAATTTTGGACTACTAAGCTCAACGAACTGACAAACAATGCCAAAGAAGAGACATTTAAGTAGGTCGCAAAAGTACTAAAACTGCCAGACATCGTCGAAAAAGAGAGAGAGAAAAAAAAAAAACAAAAATATGGAAAGAAAAACAAATTTAAAAAATCCCCATAATCCTCACATAAGTACATAATTACTAAAACAAATCATTATACTATACATACATATATACTTTACGTAAGTAAATATTCACGTCAAAAAATCTTTACAAAGCACATAATTAAGTCAAAAAAAATGTGTAATGTCAATTGGTATAAAAATAAAATACAAGTAATTGTGATTGTAAACAACACTAATGCTCCCTGTATATCATTGGAACAGTTCAATCTCAAGCCTTTTTATCCTCAATATAGTCGTTAACTGTATAAAAAGCTTTCCGGCAAAGCTTGCGTTTTATGACTAATTTAAATTTGTTGAGGCTCAGTTCTTGCAAATGGCAGGGTAGTTTATTATAAAAACGTATGCACTGGCATTTAAAAGAACCACCAAGAATTTTCTTGAGCCTTGTTTTTGGAATGACAAAGTTGTGTTTATTACTAGTATTTACGTTATGGATATCACTGTATTTTTTAAAGAGATTAATACTCTTATCTGCATTTACAAGAGATTCTCATAAATATACTGAGAGGGCACAGTCATTATATTAAATTCTTTAAATTTATCTCTGAGGGAGTGTAATCCAGAGATTACCTACCACAAACTTTATCTCTATTTATAATGTTAGTATAGATGGACAAGGGCTTATACATATTTAGACACCAAATGATGTTAATATATATTATACGAACACATTTCTAAATATCAGATTTTTTATTGATAGCTTACATTGTTTTAAATACAAAAAGTTTGAACATTTCGTTAAGAAAAGTTATCTATAAAAATGAAACTGAAGATTTTATCATTTCGTGTTACTTTTTGGGCCTATACCTACCCAACCTACCTTTTAAAATATCAAAGTTTCTAGAAAATGACAAAGGAAAATATATTGTGAAACCTATCAAGTGTAAGTCACTTAACCCAGCCAATTTCTTCATGTTGTTAAAAAGGGTGTATCTTGTAGATAGGTACTCATAATATCCAAGCTTTTCTTCAAGAAACTCCATTTGAATGAAGGTTGGCTTGCTTACACGTGTCCAAGTCGGATTTAAAAAAGAACATTGTCCAATAAAAATACATGGTCAACAGTTTACAGGGCAATAAAGTATATTTTAAGACACGAGAACTCGACAAGGTTGAAAGGTTTTCAGTAACATCCGAGTTGAAATAATGGAAAAACAAACCTTAAGGACGCGTTTGAATTTTTATTTTATTTTATTGTCGATAGTCTTGCGTTTGACCACCATCTCACCTGATGTTAAGCGATGATGTGGTTGCTGTTTCCCTAACTTCTTATTTTCCGACCAAACGAAAGAAATTCAAACGATCAAATTTGACTACCGACTACCGCGTGTGTAACCTCACACAACATTATACATAATTATAATACTTGTGTCTTCATCAAAAATTCCGTACAAACAAAAATTTTAACTAGACAAAGAAATTGACATACAATACACGGAGTGTAAACAAGTTGCAGCTAATGACTGCACGTACACGGACTAATTACGGAAAAAGTACTAAGGTACTTATATTGTTCGAGGGAGTACGACGTACGACTGTGTAACGGTCTGCTTTAGGATTGGAAGCGAACTGAGAGTGTCAATATTTTTAATAACAAGTTTAAAGCCTGCAATACATGTTGGCCGAGCGTAGGCCAACGCGAGCGTTGACAAATAGGTACAAGGCAAGAAATAATGTCTACACGTTCGACAAGTTCGTCGAACGCCAATACAGATGACCAATGTAGAAGAGGGTCTGTAGAGCTACCCACACGTCGGCCGAGCGCACGCGAGCGCCTTTGATTTGTGACCAAAACCGACACCGATCCGAAGTGAGGCAAGTGATCACGAGCAACGGAGAGCGAAGACAAGTTGCACCAAATGAGCTCTATACACGTTGGCGCTGGCCTTCACTTGGCCAACTAGGCAAGTGACACCGAGCGATAGCAAGACAAGGCAAATATACTGTTTACATGTTGGCATTGGCCTTCATTCGACAACGCTTGGCCAACATGTATTGCAGGCTTAAGAAGTACGTTCGCACAATGTAAAGCCTGCAATACATGTTGGCCGAGCGTTGTTGAGTGAAGGCCAATACCAATATGTAGACGGTATATTTGCCTTGTCTTGCTATCGCTCGGTGTCACTTGCCTAGTTGGCCGAGTGGAGGCCAGCGCCAACGTGTATAGAGCTCATTTGGTGCAACTTGTCTTCGCTCGCCGTTGCTCGTGACCACTTGCCTCACTTCGGATCGGTGTCGGTTTTTGGTCACAAATCAAAGGCGCTCGCCTGCGCTCGGCCAAGCTGTGGGCAGCTCTACAGACCCTCTTCTACATTGGTCGTCTGCATTGGCGTTCGACGAACTTGTCGAATGTGTGGACATTAATTCTTGCCTTGTGCCTATTTGCCAATGCTCGCGTTGGCCTATGCTCAGCCAACATGTATTGCAGGCTTAACATAACGCCTCCAACATCACAGGGGTGAATGCTACTTATTGTTATCTAATTACTAGGTGTTGGCCGCGACTTCGTTCGCACAATGTAAATCCCGACCCCGTGAGAATTTTGGAAAATCCCGTCTTAGCGAGCACCTAAGTCCTGAAAGGAACCTCCTTACAAAATTAGAGACCCTAATAGTTGTCGTTTCTGAGATTTCGTGATAAGTGAGTGAATTAGTGACCTTTCGGGTTGTATAATATATAGATATGCTATATTTTAATCTCATTTTAATCGAATTTTAATGTTCTTATGAGAAATAAATATCTTTAAACCTTACTTCATCGAACTACACGTTTAATTTACATAATGTAAGTATAGTTATATACTGCTAAACCTAACATACTACATAAAAAAATTAAATAAAAACAAAAATCAAGCTTAGGCGTCAAAGTACTCCTCCACATCGCTGTCGTTATGAATAAGCACTTTATTAAACAGTAATCTTTAAACATAAAATGTGATTTATGGCTGTAGAGACTTTTAATGTTTTAACTTATCAGGGTAAAACACCTTACACCTAGTTCACGAAGGGGAGTGGGCCATAATTTGACACGGGAACCGATTACCTTGCCAGAGTTCTTCTTGGTTTTATTTGAAATGCCAGTTTGCTCAGAGTTTTCTTTCACCATTTTTATCTTATATTAGGGTTCCGTAGCCAAATAGCAAAAAACGGAACCCTTATAGTTTCGACATGTCTGTCCGTCTGCCTGTCTGTCCGTTCGTCCGTATGTCACAGCCATTTTATTCCGAAACTATTAAGACTATACATGTAAAACTTGGTAGGTAGATGTATTCTGTGAACTGCTTTCCGATTTTAAGAGAAAATTAAAAAAAAAATAAAAAAATAAAGGGGGCTCCCCATACATGGAACTGAAGCTGAAAATATTTTTTTTCATGAAACCTATACGTGTGTGGTATGTATAGACAGGTCTTTAAAAATGACATTAAGGTTTCTAAAATGACTTTTTCATAAAGTTAATCGTTTAAAACACATACGCTTCCAAAGTGGTAAAATGTGTCCCCCCTCTAACTTCTATAATAATGAAGTGAAAAATCTAAAAAAGCCATATGTTGTAAAATGTAAACTTTCAATCAAAATTAGTTTGAACGAGATCGAGTCAGCAGTTTTTGAGATACAGTATATTTTCTAAAACCACAAATATAACTTTGTAATTCATACAAATACTTTGAAAAACAAAGTTATTTGGCGTAGTTGTAAAAATTGTAAATAAGCTAGTTTTAAGAAATTTGTAAGGATTTTTGTTTTTTTTTTTTTTTCAAATAAATATATTAAGTATATTATATTTATTATAGTTACTACGGAACCCTACATGAGCGAGTCCGACTCGCACTTGGCCAATTTTTAATAAATGCAGTATTAGTATAGATAGCTAAGCATTATCATCCAGGGTTGCGGAAATGTTACCACGGCTTCGGAACGCAAGGGCAGTTGAAGGAACGGGGTGGATCAGTAGAAGTCTGACACTCTCTTACGCTCCACCCACAAAGGGAGAAATCATTAGACCATTTTCTCACCGAAAAAAAAAGATTAAGCATTGCCATACACAGTGGCAATGCCACCAGTCTTTAGGGCACGTTACCAGCTAACATACTTGAGGGTGGCATTTTTTATGTCATTAATTTAGTATGTAGTTTGGTAGATATGAAATAGCGTGTATATAACTAGATATTTTTTTAATCTACCTACTCGAAATTTTATTGGGATTTTAAATCCCAATAAATACCAAGTGCATGCTTCTTTGGATGATAACAAACGATATGGCAACGGTTTTGTAATCCTTAGTCTACGTGTGTAGAACTTGTTACAAATTCCAATACACTGATACCAGAGACCGAATTTTTCAAATTAAGAAGAACGAAGAGAATTATCGTGTTATTGGCAAGTGACGTGGAAAGTTATTGACCCTCGTAGTGCTGTGACACGTTTGTTATGATTGGTATTCAAGAAATATATGAAACCAATAATTTGGTATCAATTCTTTGAGTCAGTTATTTTGTGCTGAAACTGTGCATAGAGACTCCATACCAGATGTTGTCTTCAGCCCTTTTGGATAGATATGGGGTTTCCGTTACACGTTGTATATCAATACCCTTTCGTATTTACAATCCAATAGAGTCTTCGATGTCTTATATTCAACTAGCGTTTGCCCGCGACTTCGTTCGCGTGGTAAGATTTTCCATTGTAATTCCCGATCCCGTTGGAATTCCGGGATAAAAACTATCCTATGTCCTTCCCAGGGTCCTAAATTATTCCAATGCCAATTTCATCTAAATCGATTCAGCTGTTTAGGCGTGAAAAGATAACATACAGACAGACAGAGTTACTTTCGCATTTATAATATTAGTATGGATTTAAGCAGACCAAACAAATACCTAACATACCTACTCATTTTTTTACATAAAAAAACAAAATTAAAATTATGCACCTAATTTGTTAACACTGGGATTCAACCAAAACGCAAACACATTCAGTATTCAAACCGTTAAACCATTTCAATTGAATTATTGGCTCACCAACATTATTGAGAAACGTATTTACTTTGTATTACTGTTATATTCGTCAAAATTGTCGATTTTTAACCTAAAATTGTACCACCTACATTCAGTTCTTACCACAGCTATTTTCTCTAGACTCAATTAGCAAGCAAAAATAGACCATGACGACAGAGGATGTTTGCTCCGTGTGTATTTTTTACAATTATTATTTTACTAGTAGTTTCCTTCAGCTGCGCTCGCGCCACTGTATTGTTTTATTGTAAAAAGTAGCCGGTTCAATCTATATCTGTAACAAATTTCATCAGGATCCGTTAAGTGGATTAGACGTTTCACGTAATTTTTTTTCCATAGATATGATTAATTTTATTTTTTTTTAATTTCCATAACATGCCCAAGTGTGCCATCAACCTACAAATTGGAACGGGACCCTCGCTGGGCAAGTCCGATTCGCACTTTTCAGTTTCTTTTTTATTTGTTTTCTAAATTTTTCTGTATGACGTAAGAATATTGTCACTATATGGTGTGCAACACAGTTTATACTAGAGCAAGTGTTACGGATTCCTATGATGCTAGTGTTATAACTTATGTAGGCTTACTAGAAAAAATAATTCATTTGGCTAGTGTAAAAATTAATACAAACAACTTCAACTTCAGTCAATAGATCACAAGATTACTAACTACAGTAAGCCTAATTAAGATCATTAGTTCAACAATCAGTATCTATTCAGAATCAATCAGTCCAATAAATTGCTTCAAATCTAAGTACAAATCACACGTATGCTGTATTCCATTCATTATCGGTGTACCAGGAAACTTGTAGGTAATGAAAGCAGCGGGTAATAGCTATGGAGTCAAACAATTGGAAGTGTAATTGCAATTAATAAGCTCTATTTAATACCGGCAGACATAGGTACTAATATGTTTTGATTATTTAAGGGCCCAAGTGATGTTCTTGACGATAATGATTTTCGAAATATCATTAATTTTGATACAATGTTCAGAAACTTTGAAAGGTAATGTGGTCAACTGCAAAATTCACATAAACTAATTTTATCGGATGTACTATGCCAAATCGAATGCCAAATAATCGAATATCAATTGATTAACCACTATAAATCGAACATAATTATAAATACTTAAAGTATTTCATCAATTGATATTCGATTATTTGGCATTCGATATACTCTTTATTGTACACCATAACAGAATTAAATAAGGACTTAAAAAACTACAAAGGGTGTTACAATGGGCGGTCTTATCGCTAAAAGCGATCTTTTACAGACAACCTTTGGATGGATTTGACACAGCAGGAGAAAATAAATACGAATAATAGTACACTCGTTGGGGTCGGCTTCCAGTCCATTTTCTGGATGCAACTGAGAATTAGGCTGCGGGCATGAAACTTGCGATGGCCGAGCGATGGCGGGGCGGCGCGACGGCGATGTATACAAAAGCATACACCGTGCAATGCTTTTGTATACATCGCCGTCGCGCCGCCCCGCCATCGCTTGGCCGTCGCAAGTTTCGTGCCCGCAGGCCACGCTGGCGCGACGCGTCTTGCGTGTGCGATGAGCGGGAAAAACAATAATACGGGTCGAACGGGGGGCGCCATGTTGGCGCGACTTGCGTGCGCGTCTAGCAACCGCGAGCAGCGGAGGGATAGTACGAGTTTGCGCGTCCTGCGTATTTATCATTTTTGTTGAATTATCCGCGATGCAAAACATAAATACGGAGGAGTTTATTAGCGAAATAATGTCTCGGCCATCAATCTGGTGCAGTAAGGATGATGAATATAAAAATAAATATGTAATAAAAAAAAGTGGGATGAAATAAGTAAATAATCATGAACCCCCATTTTTATCTGTAATATATCCTGTGCAAAAAAACTACTTCCTTCTAAACATGAAAGTTCCAATTTAGACAAACCCATTTTAAACCTCGCGCAATAATAGCAGATAATCACGCGGCCGGCCGCTTCAACGTGGCACACTACAGCGGCAAGACGCAGCGTCTTTACGCCTCCCGCTCCCGCAGGTCGCCTCCGCTCACCGCAGTAGCTCTAGCGTGGCCTGCGGCTTAGTCTTCTATTTGCAGCGACTGCCTATCTGAACTCCACAACCCAGTAGCTGGGTATAGTGTGTTGGTATTGTATGCCCCTTGGCAAGACAAGGTCAGATTTTCTGACTACCCGTAAAAACGGTCAAAAATGCACAAAATGACAGCCGAAACCAACGGCTTAACTTGCTTTCCGACGCACGAAACAACCTCGATATGTTATGATGATGGTAACCCATTCATAGACTGACCGGTAAGCGTTGCTTAACCTTGAACGAGCTCCTCCTGTTATGACTTCACTAAATTTAATTAATTAAATGAACGGAGAGTTTTACTTATACAACGTGTAACGGAAACCCCATATCTATCCAAAAGGGCTGAAGACAACATCTGGTATGGAGTATCTATGCAAAGTTTCAGCACAAAATAACTGACTTAAAGAATTGATACCAAATTATTGGTTTCATATATTTCTTGAATACCAATCATAACAAACGTGTCACAGCACTACGAGGGTCAATGACTTTCCACGTCACTTGCCAATAACACGATAATTCTTTTCGTTCTTCTTAATTTGAAAAATTCGGTGTCTGGTATTGTGTATTGGAATTTGTAATAAGTTCTACACACGTAGACTTAGGATTACAAAACCCTTACCATATTGTTTGTTATCATCCAAAGAAGCCATGCACTTGGTATGTATATACCCTTTAAATTACACGTTGTATATGGCCGGTTTAAAAGTTGAGGTCTTAGACATTGAGGAAAACTTCAAAGTACTTACATATGACATGTAAGTGTAATTCAGAGGTAGTCGTTAGTACCTGGCCGATCACAATGATATTCAGTACAATATTCAATAATCTGATTGAACTTTGGAACACTGCCTAAACAGTAACAACTAGTAATTCTAAGCTGAGCTACTCAACTTACTGACTAAGGCTTGCCTTTACTAGACAGGTCCAGTAATAGTTCTTTCGCCAAAACCACCGTTTCAGACGGTAATATGCATAATCTCCATATAACTTATTGTGGATGTGACGACTATGTAAAACGTTAGAATGGGAATAGATTTTATGCTGCTCTGGCAATTTCGGTAATTTATGCGACCTACCCAAATGTCTTTCTTACTGTGACATTGTCTTTTGAGTTACACCATGACTAGGGTTGCCATTCGTCCCGATATATCGGGACTGTCACCGTTATTAGGTTTTCTGTCCTGACGTCCCGACAAAGCCCTATTACGTCTTGTTTTATCGCGCGGTCATGGGAATTCGAATACGCGCCGAATTACTTGGCTGCGCGGTTGCGACGACGTCGTGACTTCGGCGCTGGAGAAGGGAGGCAGTCATCAGGTCATCATAAACAATTTCAACTAATTGTGTCTCCCGTCCATATCATAAATGGATACACTAATTGCTTTTTGTGGAGACAATACTAATACTATCTCGGAGGGCTTGAACGACGTGGTCAATGCAATGTTTTTAATAAAATAAATGAAGAACTCGAAAAACATTTAGAAGGAATTGGGTACACGGCCCCATATTCTGCATAATACTGTATAAAGTGCAGCTGGAATCTTATTTGTGGATGTAGAAGAACTCATCGTCCTGAAAAGTGAGGTTAACTTCAATATGACTTTAAGTATTTGTAAAAGGACAGAAAGAATTACATAAAGAAGTAAAATCTTCAACAAAATAGGTCCAGGCATTTTTCTTTTTTTTTTTTGTCAGACTTCTACTGACTAAAAACCCACCCTGCTCATTCAGTTGCCTTTGCGTTCCGGAGCCGTGGTATCTCGAAAGAACATTCCCGCAACCCCAAAACAAAACCGAAACGGTGGTTGGAGATCGGCTTGCGATCATACAATATATACAACGTGTAACAGAATAAACGTAATTCTTGAAAGTATTTGGTTCAGAATCAGCTTCTGAATCGATTTCCGTCATAAAAAACAGGTGTTAAATTTGGCGGAAAAATCTTTCATTTAACTTAAAATGGAAACACAGTATCATTGCAAATTAATACAATTCTTAATTCAAGAAAATACGCTCGTGTGCGTGTCGGCTGCTAATATTGCAATAGTGTATAGTTCTCGTCAAATAACTTGGCAAGAGTCGTTCAATGCGCAGAAATCGATTTTTAGGTGTCAGTGGTTGTCAGCGGGACGCGGGGTAGACGTAGCGCCGCTTCGAGCGCGCGATACGTGCGTCAGTAGTTCTCGTTCAATTTGCTCTCGAATACACTTGCGTACACGAAAGTTGTACCCTTTGTTTTTGTTACGAGTTGTTGTTTTAAATTTAGTTTTTGTTACGTTGATTAGAATGCCAGGACCAAATACCGTTTTACGCAGACTATTAAAACGTCAGAAAGAACAGTTAGACATTATAGTTAAGGAAGGTTGAAATTCCGAATTCGTCACTGTCTTTAGGCACCGGGAAAAAAGAAGAATAAAAGGGGTAGCAGTTTTATTAACTAATTGGGTCCCGACACGAGCCTTGGCAAATACCTATGGCAATCCTAACCATGACCAACGACGGCTTGCCAAATTTTGATAGGTCTACAAAAATCTGATTGGTTCTTTCGTCAAAAGATCACCAGAGACATGCATACATGGCTTGCACATGAATGGACCAGACTTTGTAGACATTAAAATGACTTTGATCTCTGTGTTTGTCACGTAGATTTTTCTCAGGTTAGTGTGCTAGAAAAATAGGCCCTCTAGATTACTAAAATAGAGTGACATATAACATGGCTTGCACATGAATGGACCAGACTTTGTAGACATTAAAATGACTTTGATCTTTGTGTTTGTCATGTAGATTTTTCTCAGGTTAGTGTGCTAGAAAAATAGGCCCTCTAGATTACTAAAATAGAGTGACATATAAGTGTTATTTTTAATCTACTTGCTAAATAAATATGATACAAAATTTGTCTGAAAACTTTATTAGCGCGACCTGAATCTACCAACACTCCACCATACTTCGCGGCTTTTTTAAATTATTTCATTCACTTCATTCAGTAATCTAGAACTATAATTATACCACCTGTGAGTTAGTATTTAATTATTGCCTCTGCATTCAATTTGGCACTCTGTTTCATTCTTGGCTTCATAATCTCATATTTTCTTTCCGTCATTTTCTCAAGATATTTTTTTCGTAAAAAATGATACAACTAAATTCAATAACGCCTAAATTGACTTAGACCTATAAAAACGTTGACCTACGAACCTAAAAAAGCGGTAGATAAGCTATTTAGGAACTTTTCGTTTCACTCAGATTCCGTTTTTATTGTTTCCGAATTGATCAGGTTTATATTAGGCGGGTAGATACAAGTAAAATTGATGGGAAATGAAATAGTAATACCAGCGTAAGTACGTTGTCTTTTTCATGCCATTTCATGTAATTTTGACCTTGCATTATGTAGCGTATTGTGTTGGCACAACACGTTCTCTTCTACTATAACTATGAACCTTCACACTTAAACCCATTCAATCATTTTGCTAAAAACCTCTTTACGTCTATACATTTATATACGACGCAAAATCTTTTTATTCCTTTTTACGACAACTATGCAAACGACAGGAGTATAAAATTTGACACCGATAAAGATTTTATGGGAAAGTTGTGCAGAAAGCTTTTTATTGTCCGCCTTTGTACCTATGTGCATGAATTGTAAATAAATAAATACTGTCATATTATTCAAAAGTAGACAGGTTTGCGGGAATGTTCTAATGAGCCCCGGAATGCAAATACTAGTAAAGGAACAGGGTGGGTTTTTAGTCAGTAAAAGAAAATAGCGGTGCTGTCAGCATTGATATATTAAAAGGAGGAAGATACGGTACTAGACACAGAGTTTGGTCCTACAAAACTAAGTGATTGCCCGTAGTTGGCGGGCGCTCACTCTCAGTCGCATACGGAACGTTGTTGATCACACAGCTCAAGAAATTCTCGTCTCTTCGTGTTTTTAAGGATTTTTTTGGAATAAATACACTTCAAAATTACTTCTTGTATAGCTAGAGAGTGTTTTAATTACACCAGGAAGAAAAATAAGAGACATGGGTGATGGGATCGCTTATTACGTACTTACCTAATACACGCAATCTCATTTCATTCATAAGCGCAAACATTCGGTTACTGAGGCGATTTCACTCGCACTACGGCGCCGTCTCCTATCTCTATCCTTGTCTATCGGTAACTGTAGGTTTGGGACTGATGACGACAATGAACTCAGATGTGTGAGTTACTGTGCATGTATTCGTGCGCCGAGCCCAGGTTTACTGATTACGATGTTAGAGAGTAACATATCTTCCTCCTTTTTAATACATCAATGGCTGTCAGACTTTTAGTTGCTGCGGTAACTTGTTTAAACACAGTACGAACATTTTAAAAATACGTCTATAAATACAACGTCCTGCAAACAAAATTCGTACTAACATTTTAGACCTATTTTGAAAATAGGTAATACACCAAATCGTATACCTGAAACTCTTGTACATTTAACCACTTTCTTCAAGGTTCTAGACAATCAATTTGCGCAATCGTATAAAAATCCATCCTACACAGATATTGGTTTCTGTAACGGTTTTAGATATTCCGTGCAGCGATTGATTGAACTAGGAATAGATGTAGGTAAGGGATAGACATATCCTAGGTACATTCTTACACGTCACGTATCATTTCGACATATTTATGACGAAGGTTTACCTTTGAATAAAGACAAATATTGTAGTTTCATCATAAATATATTTATTACATTTTTTTTATCTATATTTCTAGCAATGCCTACTAACTATCAACATGTGTAAAACTTACATAGAACTAACTTCTTCTGACATATTCACTCGCATAAATGTCAAAACAGAGCCTTATTTCAGAAAGTCAGAGAGAAAGAAATTGTTTGTTATGCAAACCTAACTTGAAGTTACCATTTTCACATGGCGGATTATAATGATAGTATTTTCAGCCCGCAACCGAATCGCGTGGTAAATAAAGTTTTCATGATTAAATCCCGATGGAATACCGGCAGAAGCCTGTGTATTTCTGGGACGCCAACTATCTACCTACCAGATTTCATTCAGATTCGTTCAGTAGTCTTTCTCTGCTTACTTTTTCTAGAAGACGCCTCGAATTTCAATTAAATTTTAACAAATTAAAATAACAATAATTTACAATATAAATAGAAAATAACAATTAATTGTATGTGATTATAATTTAATTTTTTTCTTACATCGAACATCGGTGCGAGACGGTTCCAATTACATAAGTATTAAAATAAATAAATTAAAATTAAGATGGAATTAAACTGTCAATAGGCTTGTCGAATACATCAGTTATCAAGCCGTCCCTGAATGATGTCCAATTTCCCCAAATGTCATTAAAGTCTCTTGCATCATTGCAAGTAAATCTTGTTTAAAATGGATATTGACATAATTCTGATGTAAGTCACATATTTGGCTGATTACCTCTTTGTCAATGAAGGAAATTAATAGTAAACCAGTTTTAAAAAGTATCCGTTAAAAATCTATAACTTACAGATAATTTATTAACTTGCCTTCAGCAGCAGACAAAAAAGACTAACTTAATAGACATAGCTGGTAGTTCGCCGGGGTTGCAGAAATGTTCTAATGAGATACCGCGGCCACGGAACTTAAAGGCAGCTGAAGAAACAGGGTGGGTTTTTAGTCAGTAGAAGTCTGACACTCCCTTCCACTCCACCCACAGCGGGAGAAGTCATACGATGATTTTCCCACTCGGAGAAAAAAAATGTATTCTTCTAAGCTAGGTATTGCTGTACCAGCTTAGATTCTCGTAGAGAATGCCTATGGCATTAAGTCCGCGTTTTTACCTATATGCATGAATTGCCTTACTTTTATATATTATAAATGCGAAAATTTGTGAGAATGGATAGATGCATGAATGTATGAATGTTTGTTACTCTTTCACGCCAAAACGACTGAACGAAATTTGATAACTAGATAGCTAACATCCTGTTATAACACATATGGATAGGATACTTTTAATCCTGAAATTCCCACGAGATCGGGATTTGCGCGGGAAAGATCTCTCACGTGAACGAAGTCACGGAAATAAGCTAGTAAATAAATAAACTCCATAACTAATTTGTTAGTAAAGCCTACTACTACAACATTGTATTTTGTTAAAAAATGATTTGTACAATCAATGTTATATTCATATGACAATGCAATCAATTTTACATTCGTATGATGTTAAATCAATTGACATACCTGCACCACTAAAACCGGGAGTTGCATATCAATTAGTGTCCAGATAAGGCTGCGCCTGTCATAACAATTGTTTGTTTGTTTTTAACATTTTAATTATTAATGTTAAACTTAGTTATGCATGTATAATTATAGATTTGTCTCTAAATAAATTAAGAGCAATATACGAGTCCTATGCTGTAACATAATGTAAACTAGCATTATGTCGATCGTGTTTAATGCCTTCTAAATATAATAAATATATTGTATGTATCTAATAACAAAGTTTTAGGTGTGATACTGAGGTTATAGTTTTCTTGACGGAACTAAATGAACGGAAACGAATTAATAAATGTAGACCACTGCGGAAAGTTTGGTACACGTTCATACTTGCGCGCATCAATGGCAGCAATTCGAAGAAAAGGTAGGGCAAGGCTTACGGTACACTTCTGAGCCTACGACATGTCAAATAAAAGGGTTTATAATAAAATGGCAACCCTTGTAGTGTTGTGTTGCCATTTCATTTCTTAATTTTCAAATGTAGGATTCCGTTTGCATCATAAATAAATTACGTGTATATAATTAAATAGACTACATTTTTATCAATGTTGTCAAATAGGTTCTAAGTACCTACCTACATACATTCAATAATAACATTACGCAAGGAAACTTCAACTAATAACATAACACAGTTCTGCTAATATTAATCTAATTATTATTATGAACCCGCTCATTGAACGTAAGCATTTGGAACGTACACAAACACGATCTAATCAATATCAAAGAAACTTGTTGTCACGGCTAGTAGTCACCAGAAATGGGCTTTTAATTCAAAGGTCTTCGAATATTTAGTCCTACAAGGTCTCCAACACTACTCAACCTACATTACCCATAAATTTAGGTAGGAACAGTTATAAAAACATACACATATAAAAATAGACTTATGTAGTTACTGTGTTAGTATGACAGGGCTGTTGAAGGAACAGGGTGGGTTTCTAGTCAGTAGAAGTCTGACACTCCCTTCCGCTTCGGGAGGAGGCTCCAGGAGTCATAAGACGTTTTTCTCACCGGAAAAAAGACAAGCTCTCTCTAAAGTTTTTATGAAAAATAGCCATGACTTTAAATAAAGATGGACTTTGGACTGTAAAAAAACAAAAACAAAGCTTTCTTTAGCCTGCCTTGCAACTCGTCCCACTTAGTCGCTTATGAAAAGTATTTTTCAAAGAGCAAAAAGCTGGGTAACCCTGTGTAAGACTTGATGGATGTATTTTCTTATAAATTGTTTACCCTGCCTTGCCTATTTTTTAACTTTTGAACCATCAGAATCTCTCCAAGTTGGTATAATCAAGATTTTAGAAAAAATAAAGCTTTTGAAGCGAGTATAGCTCTTTTCGCGGCCTCTACAAAGATTTTAAAATTTGTCATACTTAATAGAGTCTGTTCAGTAACAGATAATGCATGTTTAAACAAAGTTTGGACGCGATTATATTTCATGCAAGAAGATTTTAACAATCTAATAATATTTGATAAAAATGATCGGATTGCAAATGCATTCGTGTTCAATTGCTGGTCCTCAGTACCCACACCAATCAATATTCTCGGGTCTAGCTAACAATGTACTTACATTGGGCCAATATGGCGTGCCAATTATCCGGTCACTGAGCGGTAACAACCTTATAATATAACGCATAAGAGTGATCGGCCATATGAAGCATTTGTAGGCACGTTTCAGCATGCAATTTGGTGAAGATTTGTATCACTTAACATTTTTATTACGTTTTAAATAGGATAACTACTTACTACTCAGAGTAGTCAGAAAGCACGTGACCTCATATAGTTTATATTTACGAAAAATGACGTGTAAAAGTGTTATTTATAACCTATTTGCAAAATAAACATCATTATTTTATTCTCATCATTATCATTAATTTCGATATTTTTGTGGAATTTATTGTCAAAATCTTATTTTCTATATTTTATCGTGTCTATGTTTATTTTCTATTCCTTTCATTCTCGTTGATCCGGGGTCGGAGTGTCTCGTTAGAACATACCCGCAACCACGGGAGGCATTGGCCCTACCGGGCCCAGAAATCGCTGCTGACTGCTCTTTGAGGCGTACGAGGATCAGCTGTATGTAACAACCTGTTAATTTTGTAAGTTTCTTCTATACGTTTTATACTATGTATAATAAAAAAACAACGCAAGCCACCAAAAGTACATACTTTTGGTGGCTTGCGTTGTTTTATTACAAAATGAAATGAAAAAGATGTACAAAATAGTAAATAATTATGTACCTACTTGCTGCAATCAGGCGACTTTTACGCAACTTGTACCTTGAAATATATTAATGAGTTAAACTTAAAAGTACATTTCGAGGCAGATTTTAATAAATCTGGCTACTATTTAAAACTACCTAGCTACTACCTAGGTTTATCTTTATTATAACTGTTAAATTAGCTATTAAGTACAATTTTATGACCCTGTTAAATTTCATCTATACTAATATTATAAAGCGGAAAAGTTTGTTTGTTTGTTTGCTTGAACGCGCTAATCTTCGAATGTACCGGGTGGATTTGGATGCAATTTGGTATGGAAGTAGCTTGAAGCTTGAGGAAGGTTATAGGCTACTTTTTACGCGACTGCAAAAAGGAGAGTTACGTTTTTACCGTGATAGAATCCACGGGAGCGAAGCCCCGCGTGAGTACTAGTGTGTTAATACATTCTAAACAGACGTTTAACCAACTATTCATTTTGCAAGTAGGAAAACCAGTAGAATTAACTTTATTTCGCAGATAGATAGACCTAGCTACTTTGAAAAAACGCAGGAGTTAAATTTTCAAAGAATAAGTAAATATTTATTCATTCACCGCTGTAAGCAATTCATTAAGCTAGCACTTCGCCTTCAAATGCTCACTTCTTACTAATACATATTATAAATGCGAAAGCTGTATAGATGTATGGATGTTTGTTAATTTTTTTCGTAAAAACTACTGACCGGATCTGAATGAAATTTGGTAAGTAGATAATTGATATCCTGGAATAACACATAGGCATTGACACGTAACTTTTTTCCCAGAACTCCCACGGGATCGGGATTTACGCAGGAAAACCTCCCATGCTAACGAAGTCACGGGCAGAAGCTAATAAAATATAATTTAAGACTGGTACTAAGACACATGATACTAAGACTGTGTGTCATTCAAATCTTCAATAAGATCTTCAATTGATTGAATTTCGTACGGTGCTACATTGTCATCAATGGAAGAATATCCAGAAAAACCTTGCAGTATCACGGGTTCTTCTTCCTCTTGCAACACGGCGTTAACCTCATTATTTCTGAAACCTGCTTTATTGAAATAATGTTGTATGGTGTCAGAATTAATTGATTTCCATGCCACTGCAATGTTTAGAATTGCATCATGCACAGTCAAGGGTCGTTTGCTATCAGAGTCTTTCATTTCTTTAAGATATCCGTGTATTAATCTTGTCCTGTAACCTTGTTTAAGGATCTTTATAATGCCCTGATCCATCGGTTGTAATTTTCTTGTAGCATTTGGAGGTAAGAAAACAAGCTTGATATTCTGTAGCTCAACACCTTTAGGGTGAGCCGGGCAGTTGTCAATGAATAGAGTTATGCGTCTACATTTAATCTGAAAGTGATCATCTAGAGCTTTTAACCACTGGATGAAACGAAGGCCAGTCATCCAAGCTCGAGTTTTTCCATCATATGTTACAGGTCACTCCACAAAATACCAAAATTCCACGTTGCTTCAAAAACGTAAGATCGTTCTTACATTTTTGAAGCAACGTGGATTTTTCGCCTTACCAATCACTAGCAAACGCAACTTTTCAGATCCATCAGAATTGGCACAGGCCAGGGCCTCAAGTCTGCTATTACAATAGTGTCAAAATAGTCTATCATTGATTTCAAAATTGTTGATTTTGACAAGTTTGGTAATCTACTAATATAATGGCTTTCCAATGGTCAACCACTGACACTTCATTGAACAAAATAATATGTAAAATTAAATAGAAATAAAATCTGGCATGAATAAATGTTCAAATTTAGGGGTAGTTTTTCGAAAATCATTACTACTAACGGGTTTTATAATAATGGCAATACGGCAATGTCATTCTAATACGAGACTACTGACCAACCATTATGAATTTAGTAGATTACGAACTATTAGCAAAATGACAATGGGATCGTGATGGAATGACAAATTTATAAAAATAGCAGACTTGGGGCCCAGGACAGTTACTCTATCTTTACTTGCTTTGCCACTATGACAAGTTTCTCCCTTGAAAACATAGGATTTATCTGGCGACAATTTAAAAAATAAACCGAATTCGTCTGCGTTAAAATGTTTCGCGGATCGTAATTTTGCAATAATTCGGGAAGGGTTGTCATCCTCGTATCAACATCTTGTTGTGCCACTGTCTCCGATTCCCCACTGAGTAGACGGAACACAATGTCGTGACGATTTTTGAAACGGTCTATCCAGCCATTTGAAGCGTTAAAATCAGTGATGTGTAAGCTTTCAGCAGTTTTACATGCTTTCTCGCATATTATGGGGCCACTTATAGGCAGTTTTAAAGCTCGTGATTGATGTAACCACTCCACTAAAACTTTCTCTTATTTATTAGATTTTTCTACCTTTTGTATTTTTCTCAGCACACCTCCCAATCTGTATTTTTATTTAATTTCTTCTATATTATTTAAAATGGTACGTAACATAGAAACTGGTAACTGAACATTAACAGCTAACTGTGTTTGATTTTTGGTTTATGATTTTTCACCAAAAAATTTCAATATGTAAATTTTTTCTTGAAGTGACAACGCCTTCACTTAATTGTAAACATTTTGTATGAAACAAATGATCAACACTGACACGACGTGGGTAGCAGGTGGTCGTGGTGACAACACGCGTGCGCATGTAGGTGTATTAAACGGGATGACGAATCGTATTAAGCGAAGCGTTAAGAAATGTATGAGAACATGTCTCAAGTTGTAGGGACTAACGTAAAATGACGTATTATGCGAGAAATCGTTTTAAGCGTGATCGTGTTAAGCGGGTTCTACTGTAGTTTCGTCATGTCTTTCTGTCTGTCTGTCTGTCTGTCCATCCGTATGTCACAGCCATTTTATCCCGAAACTATTACGACTACACATGTGAAACTTGGTAGGTAGATGTATTCTGTGAACCACTTTCCGATTAAAAAAAAATATATTTTAAATAAATACATGGAACTAAAACTGAAAATATTTTTTTTTCATGAAACCTATGCATATACAGATTATATTATATTATCATAGTTACTACGGAACCCTTCATGGGCGAGTCTGACTCGCACTTGGTCAATTTTTATTAGACTATCAGTACTTTCAGAGGTAACGCCATATATATAAATTTTCCGTGTTCTCAAATTTATTTTTCCTAAAATAATAAAATATTATACAACGCCTTCACAACAAGCCCTTCCATTTGATATGTCGATACAGTTTTGGAAACTTTTTTCCTATTTCGACCACCAAGGGTTACCTCGTATTCTAAAATTTTTATCAACTTTACTCGTTCGCTCAGTACAGGCACTGATTACCAAATTTTAACTGCCAGAATCGGGCCAGTTATTAAAAGTTAGGATCCATTTTTCCACACACTTTTATTTTCGGAACAGTTTTAATTAAAACACTGCGAGCTTATTTTACAGGTACTGATAAAAATAGACTGCCCTTCGTGTTATGTTATCTTTCAAAGTCATATTTTAAGCAACATATTAGGAATCGGTAACTCAGGAGCTCTTTTTCTATAATTGAACTACTGTACAAAGAAATTCATAACAATTCCTAGTACTAAGTGGATAAGGATAAAATTCACAGAAATCAAAAATACAACAATAGTTATTTATTTTATCTATGATAAAATTAGATATTGATTCTCAAACTAGGCCGGCGCCTGTATTTCGGGGAAAATAAAGATAAAAAATTGTTAGTGAACTGTGTATAAAAATTAACTACAAACTGTTAGGCCTTAATGTTGTTAGTGGTAAGGTTATACTTATACCTTGACGAGGCGTATCTTAAGGGGCAAACGGGTGCAATACCATCTGTTTATAGCGTTTTGTTCCACACTTTTACATCGTTTCTTTTTCAGTATTTTTTCTCATCAGATATACGTGTCTCTACACATTTTAGTTCACCTAATTATGAACCTTAAAATGTATGTCGGTAGTCTGTATTCATCCATCGAATTCAGAAGGTACCTAGATAACTTCTGCCAACACTAAGTATCAGTAATCATAAAATTAATTGATTATGGTGCACCACGTGTGCAGATCTTAACTTTTCGTAATATGCGGACAATCCTAATTTATACCAATTTATGAAGAGATACGAACGTGGACTAATTTCTATCATGAGGTTAATTGATGAGTGGAAAGCCCCGAGAAATGAGAGATAGTGTGGAGGCGGGAATAAAATGAATGATTGTTTAGCTTGTTAGCGAAGTCTAGATTGCAGTTGATTGTGGAAACTTACTAGGCGCTGTCTGGAATAGGTTTCGTGATGAATACAATATAAGTACTTGATCATAATGGAATCGGGCGTTACTAGAAATTATGAATAGATATTTTTCTAAAGTATAAGTTTAGTATGGATTTCCGCAAGGTAACGCCTGGTTCGATTATGTATACCTACTGCACTTATTAGTAACTCACCCCGGCTTCGCACTTGAATAACTGTATCTATTGCTGAAAATTGCATTAAAATCCGTGGTGTAGTTTCAAAGCTCTAAGCGTACAAACAGAGGGAGCTACTTTGTTTTTACCCGACTACGGCAAAGCCAAAGGAGGGTTATGATTGGACGTAGTTAAGCAGAAAGGACTCAATCCACACTTTGGCCTAAATTGAGTTAAGTATACCATCGTACTCCTGAATGTCGAATCTATCATGTAGTGAAAACCTTTTTTTTTTTAATGTACACGGAAACTAGTTTTTCTCACTACCCCGACTCAACCCACAGTATGAAGAGCATACAAAATGTATTTGCTGAAAGAACTCAGTCCGCTTGAATTGTTTCTGAGTAATGACATTCCTATGAGTATGTTCTTAAAGTCCATAAACCAGAATAAACTCAAACAGTTTGGATCCTGTCTGAGAATTAGTTTTGATTGGAAATATAATATTATCAAATAACTAAAACAACTCAAACAGTTTGGGTCGTTTCTGTGATATAGGTTTATTGACATATAAATATTTATTTTTGTTTATCAGAAACGACTCAAAACACGAAATATTTCAGAAAAACAGCTTTTGATGAACAGTACATTAGGACATAGCTGAGCAAAAATTACTCAATCTACAATAATTCACTTTTGACATAATTATGGGCTTTCCAAGTTTCAGCTGTAATTTCTCAAATAAAAAGTTTAATTTTTACCCCTTATTATTAAGAAGATAGTTTGTATGATATTATCTGTAAATAGTCATCTATATACACTCGAGAGCACACCCCAGATATTTACAAAAAAGCAAACATTACAATTTACATACATTTTACATTCTTAATAAAATTGATAAAACATTAAAAAGTAGCAATGTCAACTTAAAGGTTCATTAATTACCTTTTCAATGATACCAAGCATACCACCAAACAGTATGTAAAATGCTCAAAAGGATCTTTTAGGAGATGAAATGAAACTTACAAGTAAAATTGCAACTATTGCGTTTAGGGAACTAGACATTGAATGGAAATGAATCAGGAAAATACAATAATTATGTTTATTTTGCAAATACCTAAGTTATAAATAACACATTCACACGTCATTTTTTTGTAAATGTAAACTAGAAGAGGCTAATGTTTCCTAACTAAGAAACACTGAACCAAACTCAGCGGTTAACGTCTCTTTTAAAGTCCATACAATCTGTAGTGATTAAATCATATGAGAGCCATGTAGGTTTATGTTTGTTGAGCCCTTAAGAGGACAGAATCTCACAGATTTGAGCAGGCCCGTCTAAACAGTGCAAGCATTTGTCAGTTGTTGCGTAGCTCAACTTAGAACCTTAAGGAGCTCGATCATTTTGACGAAAAATACCAAAGTAGGGACATTTGGGTAGGCCAGCGTTACAATACTCTTCGATGGCTGAATGCAGCCGTTGGAGTTGTGTAGGAGCTGGATTTCTTGCCCTTACCCGCCTTTTAAGGTTTCAATTTTATTTTATTTAATTTCACATGTGCAGTCAATTATGCTTCAGCTAATTTTCTGACTGTCCACCGACGTATGCTGACATTGCGTAATTCTCGAATCAGTTGTCCCAGCCCAACCGCGTTCAGCTGTCGATTTCATATAGGTCTCGCCACAAGAAAGCAGTTGTTGCGCTCTGACGTTGTATGTTCGTTGTTGTATATTCATATATTCTTCTACGGCGTAAATTCATTCGTGAAATCAGTGTCGTTATGCAAAAAGAATGAAAACAAAATGGATTTAATCCAATTTTCAGAAGAAGATTTTGAAGTCCTTTGGCCCCAGGGAAATATCATTCCTCAAGCAAAGATCGAAGATTTCAGATCTATATTTACTTTAATAGGTACCCAAAGACTGTCATACATTTCACAATAACCATAATGGAAACAGCTGTATTGACTAGGATTTTGATGGATACGGGCCAAATCTTGACTTTGACTGAGGATGAGGGAAATAGATATGAGTGCTCATTTTCGCGCTGTTTTTACAATATTTTAAATTTTAATGATGGGGTTTTTACGTGTTTTTGTTAACTTGATGATTAATGTTACAAAATTTATAACTTTTATGTAATAATACTCGTTCATTTCTTTTAAATAACTTATTTTCTAGTCGATAGGTAGTTTTGAGTCGATTCTGAGAAATTAAAAAAAATACCTGTCTTTACAAATTTAGGTTTAATTGTAAGGACTCAACCCACATTTCATCTAATATCTCGAAATCTATTGCAAAATATATCACTATTTTGATAGAAAAATATAATATAATCTATCATCTTAATAACAAGTTGCAAAAAATTTAAAAAATGTAACTTTTTGTTAGAGTAATTACAGCTGAAACTTCAAACGCCCGTATCTCAAAAGTGATTTTTTGTGGATTTGAGTCCTTTCTACTTAACTACGTCCGATTTTGACAGGCTATGTATGTATGTATGTGTGTATGTTCATCTGTTCCCTCATAGCTCCAAAGCTGCTTATCGGAACTCGACAAATGAGGTATCGTTAGAACCGTCTTGACAGTCCGCTGAACATAGGCTACGTGACGTGTCACAAAACCCAATGTGGCGCCCTCTAGGGCACAAAAAGTGTTGTGTTAAAAAATAAAAATAAGATAAACACATCGTGTTTGATATCATTTGAAAGGGCGTCACATGCACATTTCCAAAATATTGCTTAAATTTAACGTGGCGTCCTCTAGCGGACAAAAAGTCATGTGTAAAAATAAAAATAAGATAGATACACCGTGTTTGGTATCATTTGAAAGGGCTTCACTTGAACTTATAAAAAATAAAGTAAATAGTATAGAAGCACAGTGATTTAACACCAAAATATTTTAAATAATAAAAAGTAAAAAAACTAAAACCCGACTACAACAAAAAAAATCGATGCTAAAAAGGATGAAACAAGATTTTCAGGATACTGAAATAAACAAGCTTACTGGAAAACCAAGAACAGCATAAAAATAAAAGCCGTAGTCACACGTTATATAGGATATCAACCGTAACAAAACAATTAATAACGTGACGTGTGACTACGGCTTTTATTTTTATGCTGTTCTTGGTTTTCCAGTAAGCTTGTTTATTTCAGCATTCTGAAAATCTTGTTTCATCCTTTTTAGCATCGATTTTTTTGTCGTAGTCGAGTTTTAGTTTTTTTACTTTTTATACTATGTAAAGATTTTAAAAGCTCTACTCACAATGTCTCTGCCACTTGAAGTTGTGCTGTATCTCATGCCGCATACCCCTCCACAACTTGGTGACGATCAGGGAGTATGCAAATGACATGATGAATATAGGGATCAGCAGAAGTCCAGCGTCTATGCCAAGGTTGAAAGTGCGCTCTAACTCCAGGCTGGACCATACTTCTCTGCATTTGAAAGCTGTGAAAGAAAACTAGATGTAAGAATTATGTTGGAATAAAGTTAATGATCACATTATAAGGTAACGGTGAGATAGAGACTTTTCAATATAGGTCCCACCCACATAAACTCCTTTAGTTTTGTCCATCCAAAAGTTGTCTGTAAGAGATCACCCTGTGCGATAAGACCGCCCATTGTACACTAGTTTTACTTTTAGTATCCATTAGAATATTGTAAGGTATACGATAAAGTATATAATAAATAAATAAATAAACTTGAGTGATTGTTTATAAGCCCATTACCTCTCATAGAGCCGAGGCCTTTGTCCCACTAATGGGGAGGTTTGCTGAAATTGAAATGACGTCATGGCCTTTTTGCTTTGCCTGAACATTAATGATATTTTTTTAAAGATTACTAGCAATGTGGGTAGAGTTCACATTACTAGCAATCTTCTTAACCCTTCCAACTAAGCTAAATATGCTTGTATCTAGAGTGGGTTCACAGCAATAGTGTAACGGGTGGGGTTCGAACTTGCGACCTCTCGATCACTAGTCCGACACCTTATCCATTAGGCTATTGACGCTTTTGAAGCCTAACAGTTTGTAGATATTTCGAATTGAAGCAGTTTTTGAATGATTTTATAATTAATATTAACTCATCCGCGACTTTTTCTGTGTGGATTTCGAAAATGCAGACCATAAGTATTAGCTACTCGAAAGAAACAGATCTTTTACGAGAGATAAACCATAAAATGACTCCTCCAGCTCCGAATGAATCAGGAGCGTCAGACTTTTACCAACTATAAACCCGTCTCGTTCCTTCAGTTGGCCTTGCGTTACGGTGCCGCAGATTCTAGTTAGAACATGCCCACAATTAAGTTTTAGAGTTTATCCATTACTTAAAAACAAAAACATATATTTTCTCTTATAGATAAGGTAGATTAATTTCGTGTGTTAATGTAAAAAAAGTTATTTAAAAATCTAAAAAACCCAATTGAACATAATATTATATTTTTTAAACTAGCTTTTGCCCGCGACTTCGTCCGCGTGGAATAGTTACTTTGGGCTAACGTTTTTAACCCCGATTTTGAAGCATTCTTCATTGGCGCTCCGCTCCTGTTGGCCTTAGCGTAATGATATAAATGACTATTTAATTAAAAAATAATTTTTCAATTCGAACCAGTAGTTCCTGAGATTATTGCGTTCAAACAAACAAACAAACTCTTCAGCCTTATATTATTAGTATAGATAGCTGTTGCCCGCGACTTCGTAAACGTTTCCGTCATTTTTCGTAAAAAAAAGTAGCCTATGTCCTTCCTCACGGTTCAGTGATTTTGATGAAACAGAAAGATTAACTTTCATAATTTAGTAGGGAAATATAATATGTCAATCTATAATACTGTTGAAAAATATCGCAATACCGAACCGCACAATATTATTGTTAATAGCTGTGCCCGCGACTCCGTCAGCGTGTAATTCCTTGTGTGTTATTAAGTTAATGTATTGGTAATATTGTTTAGATCACGTTCACATGAGGCTTAAGTACCTATAGAACGAAAATACTTCAGCGCAAAGCTTCCGGGTAAACTATGTTGAAAGTTGACCCGTCCGGCACGTGAACATAAAGATTTCTAGAACTGCTAACCCGGGAAAGAGTGACGTACAACTGACCATGCGAGAAACAACAGACACCGAGATCTACTCCAGCAACACGAAAAGTCTGCCCTTGAGCCTTATTAATTGTCATTACATAACACACCGATACTGGGAATTGCGTTCTTTTAAATTGGAATGGAAAATTATTTGGTATTATGGGAATTCTGGGAATAAAGACGGTTTCTCCTGCACCGCAACCTGTTAAAATTTGAGCCTCGATTATATTTTGTTGCAACTGGGTTACTATTAGCCGAGTTCCAGATATATGCCGTCGTGGGATATTTTTTATATAATTTTAAGGAGAACATTTCCGTCATAAATGATTTCTGTGTAGCTTTAAACACTAAGGTTGCACTCGCGACGGAAGCTTAAAAAATGGAGTAACTTCTCCCGTTTTCCCAACATTTCCCTTCACTGCTCTGCTCCTATTGCTTGTAGCGTGATGAAAAGTATACTATAACCAGCTAAGGAGTATGAAAAATAAATGTACCAAGTTTCGTTAAAATCCGTCGAGTAGTTTTTGTTTCTATAACGGTTATACAGACAGACAGACAGACAGACAAAAATTTTACTGATTGCATTTTTGGCATCAGTATCGATCCCTAATCACCCCCTGATAGTTATTTTGTAAATATATTTCATGTACAGAATCGACCTCTCTACAGATTTATTATAAGTATAGAAGTCCCGCCTGCTTGTCACTTTTTAAAATAAAAATCTGCTAGTTTCTTGCATTTCAGTGGATCAGTAGGTTTTTTTTTAGATTTTTTCAGCTTTTTAGTTTAAATATTAATTAATATTTTTTTAGTTTCGTCACATTGTTTCGGTCGTGTCACATTGACACCCTACAAGATTCAGAAACCTACCTACTACCTAAACCTACCTAAACCTACCTTTTTTAAATCCCTTGTGTTGAGCCCTTTAATTTGATATAAATATTGCAGTATTCGAATTTTTTTTTAACGTCACCTATCTAAGAACCCTTGAACTGCTAAGACATATCTATCGATACCTCAATCATGTAATTGGTTCTGGAGATATGAGGTAATAAAGAGTATTACATATAAACGCATTGTTATGGTTATTGCCAAAAAATAGATTAAACGAAGAGATTATTACTTAATTAATTACCTAAACTGGTCAACTAGACGTAACGCATGGTACCGTCCACACCTGGACGATACCACTTGGTCAATGTCGGACTGAGCGCTTTTCCTCTACATTTCTTGTGCGCACGGCCAGGGTGTGGAACTTTCTCCCGGCTTCCGTGTTCCATACCACACAGTCTTTAAAGCAAGAATTAACAAGCATATTCTGGACTTACTCGTTTTATCGTAGACCTTATTTATCGCTTACTACAGTCCCCGGCACGTAAGTTGGCAAGGTTTTGGCGTAGTGGGTGTAAGTTCGCGCATCGCGCACTTAGTGGAACAAAAAGTGGTCACTTTTATTGCTTGTCATTATTCTGTGGCAATTTCCATCATATATTTTTAATCATGTCTGTTTAGAAAAAGTTAAAGAAAATAAGAAGAGAAGATCGGCACTTCCTCATACCCCGCGTCCCGCTAGACAATCAACGGGACCTAAAAAACGATTTCTTCGCATCTAACGACTCTTGCCAAGTTACGTGCCGGGCACTATACCAGGCGTGATTGAGGTCAAGAGCAGACTCACTCATAATAAAACAATTAAATAAAAACTCTACCTTACTGTCCACCCGCTAGGAATTTATAATGTAACCTGGAACAACCGTCTGTTGGATGTAACAATATTTTTTGGTGACCTGTAATATAGGTTGTTATAAAAACCTACTTCAGGCACCATTTTCTCACAAAGTCCATCCCTAGTCTGTAAACTTTAATGCTTAGCTTTATGTAATTTTGTGTACAGAAATAAACGTTTTATGACAATTATATACCGTACGGCTATATTGTACTATGCGGGAATCGAAACCCCGACACACAAATGGACAGCCAATCGCTCATTACGACAATGTGCCGTCAAGATGATAAAGCAGCTCTGAATTTTACTATTCATTATTTTTTATTCAACTCTTAGAGGTTAATTTAGTATGAGACCGAAGAATAGACAAGAGGACTGAATCAAAATAAAGAGTAGCAGCTTGGTCGGAGAATGATAGCCAGTGAGCAATGCTTGTGAATCATATCTACACCATTTCAGACAGTATTTTTTGAACGCGGCAGAAAAATACGGAACCAAAAACTGTATGCTATTAAATTTGCAAATTCAATGTTTCATCGGGAGAAACAATGTTGGCTTTGAAGCGCCACAATTTTTTAAATATTTTGAGTATCATCTGTTTATTTCCAAACTAAAGTGAGGTCGACTTCCCGTTATATATAAAGTAACTGTCTAGGATTCCAGATCGCCACAAGCCAGTAAGAACGTAACACGACACCTCTTAAGAAGATTAGTCTCGAATTTTCAGGTAGGAAAAGCCGGAAAATATTTGACATGACTGTAAAGCTTGTACCTACATATGGCAGCCGGACCATAGTGTATTACATTCTCTTTGAACCGCACCAATGACTTAAAGCCCTTTCCGTGTCAAAGGGGAATTCCGACATATCAAGATGATCATATATTATATCGATGGGTCCTATGTATATGGGCCAAACTAACAATTTGGCCATTTTGACTTTTTTATGGTAAACGCATCTTATCGATATAAAGAATTATGTGAGCTATTAAAAAAAAAGATTTCTGCATAGAAACACGATTTTTTATTACAGTATATATGTGACATGAATTTAAACGTACAAGGTCCTAATAGTAGTTAGAGACTTATACGCGGGGAGTTGCCGCGAGTTTATTTATTGTTTGGACCTATCAGCTGATTTGACAATACATTGAACGGAGCAACGGCCGCACTGTGATAAATACAAATTGTAATTGTTGTGTTTTTGGGTTACAATTTAGTTTAATAAGTAAAAGATGACATCCAATTATCGGGCTAAGTTGTCTAGAAGTCGGAATTTAGTGAAAGAAAAAATATTATCCCACCTGCATATCACAGTTATTATGAAAATTTAGTAGCATCTAATGACATTGCGTCAATTAATGAAAGCGATAATGAAGAAAATTAATGAAGACTATTTAAGAATAAGCACGGGGAAGCACTTGCTGTTTCCCTTGGCATCTCCAAGGCTTTTGACAGAGCACGATAGCCTTATCGCTATGCTTCCTTCTTTCGGTTTACCCACTCAACTTTGCGTTTTGATTGAAGACTTCCCGAGAGATCGGTCCATTCGAGTGGTCATTGATGACTGCTAAATTGCCAATTGCCAATTGGCTATTAATGTCCGGTTCCCTCAGCACAGTTGCTGAGAGATATGTGTCCAGCGTGCGTGCTGGTGGGTCAGTTCCCGTCTCTCCATGAGGACATGGTTAGGCGCTTGAACTTGTCCTTGAAGGCTGTCTCCGAATGGGGTGATGCCAACTTGGTCAAGTTTAATACTGCTAATACCCGGGCTTGTCTCTTCTCCTCAAAAAGGAGCCAATTCGAACCGGCTCCCACTTTCTGTGATGTAATCGTGCCGATAACCGATCATATTGAGCTTCTTGGGGTTACACTAACTTCCACCCTCAATTTTGGTCCATTTATCGAGGCTAAGGCTCAACTATCATCAAAAAAGTTGGGAATCTTAGCAAAGGTGAGACGGTACTTCACACCGGAACAGTTGCTCAATCTGTATCAAGCCCAGGTTCGGTCGTGTATGGAGTACTGCTCTCATATTTGGGATAGATCTGCCAAATACAATTTGGACGCGCTTGAGTCTATTGAGAAACGGGCCATGAGACTCAACGGCAACGATGCACTGGTCAAGTCAAAGCTCCAGAGCCTTGAACATCGACGACGAGTTGCAAGTCTATCGGTTTTCTATCGGTTACATTTCGGGGAGTGTGTGATGGAATTACACAATCGAATTCCGCCAAGCCCGTTCCATCATCGGACTACAAGACAAACGGCGATGCGCCATCGTTACATGGTCGACATCCCACCCATACGCACTAAACGTTTTGGGAATACCTTCGTTGTGCGTACAGTTAAGGAGTGGAATTCCCTGCCGGAGTCTTTGTTTCCCGATAGCTATAACTTAGGGATCTTTAAGTCAAGAGTGAATAGGTTACTTTTAGGTAAGCATGCTCTATCTTCGACCACATCATCACTTACCATCAGGTGAGATGGTGGTCAAACGCGAACCAATTAACAAAAAAAAATAATACTAATGTTGATTTTGTTGATTTTATTACTTAATTATACTACAGAGTTTTTTTTTAGTTTATTTACACAAGATAGGTTTTTAATTTTGTTATTTTTTTTATAATTTTATTGAGAAAATAATAATGTGAAGTAGATACATTATTTTGTTAATCAAACTAAGATCTCCAGTAAAAGTTTCGTTCTAACTTATTATTTTTTTGTTTTTTTTTTTTATATGTGTAGTTTTATTAAGGCTACTTTAATTTTTATTTCAATAAATGAATAAAACTATTGCGTGTTTTTTAATTACTCAAATGATCTAACTGAAAACTTACTACTACTTGAGTTAAACTTAAACTAGTAGGTAAGCCGATTGTAAAACGTATAAGTGTCAATGTGACATAAATAACTAAATAGCTTATATTCTAATTAATGAATTATCAACTACTTCAATTGTTACTTGATTTTATGAGTAAGAAATATAAAAATATATAACGTATTCTATTTAACGTAATACGCGTATAATGGCCAATATGACACATTGGCCCTTTTAAAGTGTTTTTAGAGAAAAATAATTTTAACAAAAACTAACGTAGAAGGGCCAATGTGACGTAAAAAAAAACCTATGTATGTATATATAAAATACTATAGTACAAATGAGGAGGATAGTTGTCTTAGCAAACAAGCAAAGATTCGTAAACTTCGGTTTTATCAATCTGAAGTTATAGTAAATAGAAACTTTGGAAGCGTCTGCTGTAAAGTTGTAATTTAGCATTTTGGCCCATATACATAGGACCCATCGATATCCGACCGTCCTCAGCCTTTGGGCCTCAGCAAGTGTTGAGCTATTCTTTTCTATATACAACAAAATAGCTCAACTTCGATATAATGTATTTTAATATAGCTTAGGTAAGTAATCATACTACCTAAAACTTCATGCTACACAAAGGCTCAAAGAAGGACTAACTTTCCCTTATTGCCTTAGGTATTCTCTACCAGTCTATCGAGTGTGGTGTAGATATAATAAAGTAAACTAGCTGTGCACCGCGGTTTCACGCGCGTAATAAATAAATAAATAAATCAAATCAATAACCATTGAAATCAAATTATGTCAAGGACAATTTTCTTCAAAATTAAAAACTTATGATATTATCATGTTTATTCAAAAACCTTCGCAAATAATACAGGTTATAGTGAATCAACCTGAAAAGATAAATATAATTATGCTGTCGCGGATTTTGTTTTAGAACTATTTAAGACAAACAATCCCATGGTACCTACATTATCTTCGTGTAGCTCCAAAAGTTCAGGCAGCGTACGCCAAGATCTATGGGCTGTCAGAGAGGTTTTCGGAGTCACTTGATATTGATCTTAATGTTATGGCCAAATTACACAAAATCCTCATAAATTGTGGCCTATATGTATTGTGGCATATATTCCGATATAGAACTAAGCTATATATATATATATATAAAAAAATACGCGTCGAATTGATAACCTCCTCTTTTTGTCGTCGGTTGAAAAAAGTTTCGCTTAAATCAGTTCAGTGCTTTTTGCGTTAAAGGGTAACAAACTTCCATATATCTGTACAGATGCATCTGTATGTGCATATATAATATTACTAGGATAAGTAAGATGCGTAAAAAAGAAAACAATGGATATATATTTACTAAGCAAAATTTTTGTTGCAAAAGAACATGTTTCTAAAATAATGTTACATAATTATACTATACCTATTCATTATAATACATACTTATGTACCTTATAATATATGTATATATATATATGTCGAAGCGTCGACGCATATCATTCAATCTGGATATCAACGCCATCTATCTCTCACTGGAGGAACTATGTAGTTAGATTTGAAAGTTAACGTTTGGGAACGTCAAGTAATAACTTGGGGATGGTTAGCGCGGAGTAATGGCAACACCGAGCAAATAGTCGAGTCAAATATCGATTCAGAAGTATAATCAGCTATTTGACATTGACAGGTAGGTTGGCTAACCTGTAACTGGGGTAGGCGCCACGCGTGCGGTGACAATTGAGTGGGCACTTTGAATCGGTCCGGCAGTCTGAGTGGACATTCGTTACTCCGCGCTAAACTTCCCGCGTTCCTAAGTTATTAATCGAGCCATATCTTAGGCATCCTTAATTATTTTGTATTCTGTGCGTATTAGCAAGTAATTAAAAGTGTTAACGAAGATTTTGGGAGTGTTATTTCCGATGTCGCGACCGACTGACAACGACTCCCCGTTATCAGAAGTGGGATTGGACCACGACGACCCACGTGTTCAAAATGAAGACGCTAGCGACGAAAAATGGATGCGTTTGTTGGAACAACAGAACCGCAATTTTCTGACGCTGATTCAAGCTATGAAAACACCTACTACGTCGTCACATGGCTTTCGTATACCGGATTTTGATCCTGAGAAACAAGATGTGGATGCACGTGCTTGGGTGACGACTGCAGAGATGTGCTTGACGGACCAAGACCAACATGGCGCCCCGCTTATGGTCGCTCTAAGCCGCGCCTTGAAGGGAGGAGCTTCTACCTGGCTATCTACCGTGTCGTTTCCTGGGATGACGTGGACCGATTTTAAGCGACTTTTTATTGCAAGGTACGACAATTCCACTACTCTTGCTTCGTTTTTGATTGATTTGCAAAGTAGCAGGCCTAAAGAAAACGAGTGTCTTGCTTCCTACGCTGCTAGTTTAATGACGTCGATCATGGCGAGATGGAATGGCGTTAGTACCGAACGCTTGACTATTGCTACTATATTGGCTCACATTTCTCAATTCGATCGCCGTGTGCAACGCCTATCTTTCACGACCGATATTCAGACACGTGGCCAGCTACAACAAGAGCTGCAAGCGATTTCTTTTATGAAGAGAAAGCTACCTAGCGATGACCGCGATGCCCCTGAAAAGCGGTACAAAGCGAATACTACTGTGAAGCCTCTGAAGTGTTTTATCTGCGGCAAGCCGGGTCACAAATCCATGCACTGCTACCGTAAGGACGTGAGACAGGATACTCAAGCTACGCCGAAGCACCACAATCACAGCGATGGCAACGGGAGGGGTTCATCGACAACTGCGAAGCCTCATGCATCCGGGATCACCTGCTTCCACTGCCACGCGCAAGGCCACTACGCGTCGAGCTGCCCACGGCGCAATGAGAGGAGCAGTGCCGGCTCCGGGTCATCCAAGCTTGTCAATGAAAAGAGGGTTGACCTGTGCCTCCTGAACGCGCCGACTGGGACTTTACGTCACTCCGGTGAGCAATTTTCATTTTATTACGACTCTGGTGCTGAGTGTTCTTTAATTAAAGAATCTGTAGCCTGTAAATTTAAAGGAAAGCGTATTGATGAGACTGTGACTATGACTGGGATAGGGCAGACTTCCGTTAACTCTACGATACAGATTTCAACTTTGGTAGAAATCGATGACATTAGTATTGAGATTTGTTTTCATGTATTGCCTGATCATTTTCTACGATATGGTATTATGATTGGACGTGAGATTCTAGAACATGGTTTGACTGTTCAGATGACTACTGACCGAATTAAGATCTTTAGGTATCCTTTTATTGCTTCTTGTGAGGTAGAGCGAACTCCTGAAATCGACTGGAACTCTATTGATACTGACGTACCGGCGGATCATAGAGCAGAGTTAGTGAGTATTTTGCAGTCCTTCGAGAAGTCTTTCACTACAGGTATACCTACTACGCCAGCCGACACGGAACCGATGAAGATTCGTCTAAAAGATCCGAGTAAAACTGTGAATCGATGCCCTTACCGATTGAGTGTGGATGAGCGTAAGGTTGTACGTGGTAAGATTGACGAGCTGCTTCAGGCTGGTATTATACGGCCTAGTTCATCCCCCTATGCTAGTCCTATACTCTTGGTGGAGAAAAAGAACAAGTCTCTTCGACTATGCGTCGATTATCGTGAATTAAATGACAACACGATATCTGATCGTTTTCCTTTGCCTCTTATATCGGATCAAATTGATAGGTTGCATGGAGGACACTACTTTTCCACCATCGATTTGGCATCAGGTTTTCACCAGATCCCCATTGCTGCAGAATCTATTGAGCGCACTGCCTTTGTTACCCCCGAAGGTCATTTCGAATATTTGACGATGCCATTTGGCTTGAAAAATGCACCCGCGGTTTTTCAGCGTGCGATGATAAATGCTCTTGGAGATCTTGTGAACACCTATGTCGTTGTGTATATGGATGACGTCTTGATTGTTGCAAGTGACGTTGACAAAGCCTTGGAACGTCTCCATATTGTCCTCAAGGTGCTCTCTGAAAAGGGTTTTACCATCAACTTGAACAAATGTGCTTTTCTAAAACAGAAGGTAGAGTACTTAGGGTTAGAGGTTAACCGTGGAGAGATTCGTCCTAACCCGCGTAAGATCGAAGCATTGACGGCTCTCCCACCACCTGAGACTGTGACACAGGTACGGCAATTTATCGGTTTGGCATCTTACTTTCGCCAGTTCGTGGCACGGTTCTCACAGGTGATGGCGCCGTTATATGCTCTGACTACTGGGAATGGTAAGTTGACCTGGAAGCCGGAACACGAGGAAGTTAGGCAGAAGATTGTAGCCGCTCTCACAAATGAGCCTGTGCTCATGATTCACGACCCCGATGCTGAAACTGAAGTCCACACGGATGCCAGTGCCATTGGCTATGGTGCGGTCTTACTGCAAAGAAAAGAAGGTAAGCTACATCCAGTCGCCTATTACAGTAAGCGCACGTCTGACGCTGAATCGAGGTACCACTCATATGAACTTGAGACCCTCGCGGTGGTCAATGCCGTAAAACATTTCAGGCGTTATCTCCATGGTCGCAAGTTCAGAGTAGTCACCGATTGTAATTCTCTGCAGTCCACGCGCAAGAAGTTGGACCTGACGCCGCGTGTTCATAGATGGTGGGCCTTTCTGCAAGGGTTTGATTTTGACATCGTCCATCGTGAAGGTAAGCACATGGGCCACGCTGACTTCTTCTCCAGGAACCCGTTACCGCAACCTGATACTAAAAATAAGGTTAGTGAGAAGGTAGTACAAAAGGAGGTAAACCTTGCAGAGCTTTCACAAAATTGGCTGATGATTGAACAGCAACGGGACCCCGAAATTTTAAAGCTCTTGACCGACATCGATAACAATGAGCTCCCTGCTGATGTTGCCAAAACTTACGAGCGACGATCTGGTGTCCTGCACCGAAAAGTGCAACGAAATGGTAAGAATCGTTGGTTACCTATTGTTCCCCGTTCATTTCGCTGGTCCGTAGTTAATAACGTCCACGAGGGATTGCTGCATTTGGGATGGGAGAAAACGCTGGAAAAACTCTACGACCTCTACTGGTTCGAGAACATGTCGAAGTTTGTGAGGAAATTCGTAGAGAACTGCGTGACCTGTAAGATCTCAAAGTCACACACAGGTAAGATCCAGGCGGAGATGCACCCAATTCCAAAGGTAGCTATACCATGGCACACACTACACGTCGATGCTACCGGAAAGCTGAGTGGCAAAAACGACAAAAAGGAGTACGTTTTTGTTCTGATAGACGCCTTCACCAAGTTCGTTATGCTGCATCACACCATGCACATTGATACAGCAAGCAGCATCAAAGCGCTGAAGGCTAGTGTCGCTATCTTCGGTGCTCCATCGCGCTTGATCGCCGACCAAGGACGCTGCTTTGCCAGCAAGGAGTTCAGGGAGTACTGCGCCTCAGTTAATATCAAGCTGCACTTGATCGCCACAGGTAGTTCTCGTGCCAACGGACAGGTTGAGCGAGTAATGAGCACGCTCAAAAACATGCTCACTGCTGTAGAGACAAGCAATCGTTCGTGGCAAGATGCGTTGCCCGACGTTCAGCTTGCTCTCAACTGCACTGTAAGTAGAGTCACGGAAGCTAGTCCTCTTGAGCTGCTGATTGGTAAGGCTGCTAGACCCATTGATATTATGACGGCAAATGATGAAGAGCCTCATGTTGACATCGTTGAGGTGAGGAAAATGGCTGTAGAGAACATGGAGAAAGCTTCTGCCTATGAAAAGAAACGTTTTGACTCTACAAAGGCTAAGGTACAATCATTCTCTGTAGGTGACTTTGTTTTTCTGCAAAATGAGGAGCGAAACCAGACGAAACTTGACCCGAAATACAGGGGACCGTTTAGGGTGATCGAGGTTCTTGATGGTGACCGTTATGTTTTGAAGTCCCTTTCTTCCGCCCGGACGTACAAGTACGCACATGATCGACTGCGTAAAATAACTGACGTTGACATACACGTAGGTGACGATGACGAGACTAGCCAAGACTAGTTGAATACTAAGTAGTCAACGTAATATTTAGAGTACCTAGCATAGTAAGAGTTCTCTTATAATTTGTAACGTTATAGGAAAAATAAAGTAACATGTTGAACAAGCCTACTTTAAGAATTATTTTGATAAAGGCTCGAAATGATTATCTTGATGGTGTTGTGTTTGTAACCGGATGGAGGTTATATGTGGAGGTGACCGGATGGAGGTTGCCTGTTGTGTTTGTAACCGGATGGAGGTTACATGTAGGGGTGACCGGATAGAGGTTGCCTGTTGTGTTTGTAACCGGATGGAGGTTACATGTGGAGGTGACCGGATGGAGGTTGCCTGTTGTGTTTGTAACCGGATGGAGGTTACATGTAGAGGTGACCGGATAGAGGTTGCCTGTTGTGTTTGTAACCGGATGGAGGTTACATGTGGAGGTGACGGGATAGACGTTGCCTGATTGTGTTAGTAACCGGATAGAGGTTACGTGTTGAAGACCGGATGGAGGTCGATTGGTTTGATGCTTATGGCCGGATGGAGGTTATAAGTGTGATGATGAAGACCGGATGGAGGTCAGAGTATGAGCACTGCAATATTTTAATGAGTTCCCTATTATTTGAATGAGTATGGGTATTGTTCGACATGTCAGCTTTAAGAGAAAGAGTTTGTTATGATTTTCATTAGAACCTGTAATGATTTTGATCAAAACGCCTTATAATCCCCACCCACTTGGGCCAGGAATGGCCGAACGACTAGTACGAGTACTGTTCGAGAATTTTCTTTCATTCCAGGTACTCCACACGAGGGCGTGTGATCATCAGGACGGCCGTGTCGAAGCGTCGACGCATATCATTCAATCTGGATATCAACGCCATCTATCTCTCACTGGAGGAACTATGTAGTTAGATTTGAAAGTTAACGTTTGGGAACGTCAAGTAATAACTTGGGGATGGTTAGCGCGGAGTAATGGCAACACCGAGCGAATAGTCGAGTCAAATATCGATTCAGAAGTATAATCAGCTTTTTGACATTGACAGGTAGGTTGGCTAACCTGTAACTGGGGTAGGCGCCACGCGTGCGGTGACAATTGAGTGGGCACTTTGAATCGGTCCGGCAGTCTGAGTGGACATTCGTTACTCCGCGCTAAACTTCCCGCGTTCCTAAGTTATTAATCGAGCCATATCTTAGGCATCCTTAATTATTTTGTATTCTGTGCGTATTAGCAAGTAATTAAAAGTGTTAACGAAGATTTTGGGAGTGTTATTTCCGATGTCGCGACCGACTGACAACGACTCCCCGTTATATATATATATATATATACATATACATACATACATACATACATAGTGCATATATATATATTTTTTGAGTTGAAACCCTTCCAATATCGTTTGATATGTCTCAAAGAAGCCGTGCCCTTGGTATGTATATACCCTTTCCGTTACACGTTGTATAAAAGAACGTCGTGTTAGTTACACAATTTATAACTCAATAACGGCTGAACCGATTTGGCTGAAAATTGGTAGAGAGGTAGCTTAGTGCCAGGAAATGGACATATGATATTTTTTATTCCGGAATTCTCACGGGATCGGGATTTAAGTGGAAAAACCTGCCACGTGAAAGAAGTCACGGGCAAAAGCTAGAATTAGTATAGATAAACCTATAAGTATGTTATGTTAATCTGATTTTTATAACGTTACTAAAAATATGTTTCATCTTACCTATAGTTTGTTCGTGACAGTGCCAATCATCAGATGTCCGTTCATTCATCGTCACAATCTTACGGTATTATATTAGATACTTATATTAAACCTAATTTCATACATTTTTCTGGGATGAACAGCAGCCTACGTGTTTTTCCAGACTTTCATCTATGCTTCTTCTTTATTAATACCCTTTCAGACATAACGTGATACATTAAACTTTCACATTCAAGTGAAACTTAGATCAGGTTTGACCGACTTATTTATTTGTATCAGTCTACCTAATGTGTATCCTAGTGGTGAGAAACAATAATAAAGAAATCAATTAAATTTGTATTTCGTTTACTATTAAAACATTTCATTATATTGGCTCAATAGCTTATATCTACACACAGATAATGTATAAAATCCTGATGCAAAACACTGCATTCAGGCAAGCTTTTATGCAACTTTCGTTTTGTTTATGACTGACCGTGCTGAGCTGGTGAGTATAAGAAAATATGGATGCCGGCGGCGCTTGGTTTCATAATACACCCACATTTTTATACAGTCAATAAAGGATACTTACGTGGCTAGAACACATGGAAAATAACCGTGGTTTATCTTTGAAATTTGTTTTTATAAAAGCTAGAGGGCGTTCAGTATCAGACGGCGCCTGTCGTCTATAGTACAAGCACGCTTCCTAGATTTTTTCACGACGCAACAATGACTCCGTGGACCGTATAACAAAACTTGTCACTCAAACTGTTCCTGATTAACGACCACGACCACCGTTTCAAGAGTGATATGACGAAGAAGAACTGGGCGTAGTTAAGGCTTAGAACGACTGTATGAAAAATGGAACGCGTTTGGGATCACTCATAGTATTTTTCTGTCAGTTCACTGCTGATTTGCTTAGAATTTACTCTACCCATTTAGCTGTAATTTGGTTTACATTATGCACCCAAACACGAACACGTAAAATACTAAATTTATTTGATTTAATTACCAATATTCATAAAAATGTTGATTGTAGTACATCAGGCATATAGTCGTACACAAAGTTATTATTATATTAATTTGTACAATGTCGTACACAATCTGGTGGATGAAGTCCTGCTTTCCAGCAAACCAGGTTATGTTGTAACCTAGCTAGGTTAGGTATAGCATAACCTGGGTTAAGGAATAACAGTTCCTGTCCTTTACAGAAAGTTACAGTAACAAGAATATAAACATATTGAATACTTCTATACATACGTATTATAGTGAGTCATATCAATCGGCTGTGGTTTTAAATTAAAATCATTTTTAAATATTATTCATTCGGAACCCTTTGTGCGCAAGCGAGACACATGGTTAGCCCGTGTATTTTAATAAAGTGTTCTGCAGTGAGAAAACTTAATGCTCTTTACTACTTGCTTAAGTCGGCTGTTCTTTACAATACATGCTTTTTGTAAGCAACCAATTTAGTGCTGTAGGAAAATAAACCATATCTGCCACGACTTATGGTAGATATTTCTGTTAACCTTTCTCGTAGAATACCTAGTTAGTAGCAACAAAGCCAGCAATCAATTTATCAAGAGGATTTATCAACAACGACGGGAAGTAACCGAACCGACGGCGGGTAGTTTATTCAAGAGTAAAGGGATTAAATCTAGGTAAGCGTGCTCCATCATTAATACACCACTAATTTCCATCTGGTGAGATTGTGGACAAACGTGAGCGGTTTAGCAATAGGAAATGAGATGATTTTAATGTAGTTCGATCTCCAAATTTCCTAATACCTAAATGAATTCTTAACAGGAATTCGTGAAGGTAGTGACATCCATGAAGTTCGTATTTCAGCACACGATTTTAATCGAACATCTTTATTTATATTTTGAGTTACTGAACGCGTTTTTGGATAAGATAGGTTTTTAAAAAGCAATGTATGCCGAACTTGTTTGCACTACCCACTACAGACACAGGCATATTTAGCTTAGTTGGAGGGGTTAACAAGATTGCTTACATTGCTTACACTTTTATAAAAAAAGTTACTCCATAAATAACAATTCCTTTTTTGGCTTCTGTATAAAGAAGGATACTTAAATCTGGCTACATTTATATAATTCTGTGATATTACTTATGCAAAAAAGTAATATTTTCAGTTTACCTGACGGATAACTACTAAACCGGTTATTTTTGGCATACCTTCTTAATATTATAAATGTGAAAGCAAATCTGTCTGTTACGCTTTCACGTCTACTTACTAAACTACTATAATTTTGATAAAAGTTGTTACAAAGACAGATTAGACCTTACATACACATTTGTTTCATACATACAAAGAGCATAGGGATCTTTTGTTTTGCTGAAGAAGTTTTTAATATTGTTTGCACGTCCTTTGTCTGTTGGCAATAAAAAGATTTTCTTTCTCTTTCTTATTACGTGAGCGTATTTTTTTTTTATTAATAATTAGCGTGCTCTTGACCCTGATCACACCTGATGGTAAGTGTAAGATGAGGTCTACGATCGAACGAGCGAGCACAGAAGATGCCTATTCACTCTTGCTTTAAAGGCTGACAGGTTATATGTGGCAGGGAATACAGAAGCCGGCAGAGAGTTCCACACCTTGGCTGTGCGCACAATAAATGTAGAGGAGAAGCGCTTAGTACAACAAGATGGTATATCGACCCAGTGTGGATAAGTACGTCTAGTAGACCGGTAGTAGAAGGGGGATGAGGGGACTAGATCGTGGAGCTCCTGCACACACTATCCGAAGTACAATCTGTAGAAGATATACAGGCAAGCAACGTTACGCCGCCGGTGAGCCAGACTATGAAGCTTGCCTGCCAGAACCTCGTCACCTATGAGCAGCTCTGCGTTTGATCGAGTCAAGTGCAGCTAGCTGGTATTTTGCTGAGCCATCCCACAAGTGACTGCAATACTCCATACAGGAACAGACCTGTGCTTTATATAAATTCATAAGCTGTCCCGGTGTGAAGTTTCCTGCAAACTGCAAATAGTAAACTGCAGGCAGAAGCTAAAACTATCGTCATCTGCTTAGTCTTTCCCAACTATGTTTGGGCTAACTGTACCTGTCAGCTACCTATTTAAACGGATACACCTTCAACATCACTAAGGCCGCGCTCAGTTGGACGCGTTTTCGTTCGAATTTTACTCGTTCGTATACGTACGAACACACACGAACGATCCTAACCTTCCAAGTACTATGGGAGCGCACATACTGGATGCGAGTTAGTCGTACGCACAGAAATCAAAAATACAGAGAAGTGGTAAGGGGGCGTATCGGTGTCCGCGCGACATGGCCACAGGGCTCATGTCACAGGCAAGTGGCCGTCTCCGCGAACTAGTGTGCTTTCGTCGGCGAGCGAAATCACTTACCATATGTAAGTACAAGTATTTTACAATATTTGTCTTTAAAATCATGAAAAACAATAAATCGTAAAATATTTCTTGGTTTTACTATGTTATTTTTGTTTTCAAATATCAGTGCGACTGTACTCCTTTTGCTATAAATACATTGCTCCTTAACCACTACCTGAGTTCGTCACTAAGTAACTGGACAAGCAATGTAAACATAACATACGAAACTGTATTACGCGGATTCATCGCCTAGTGAGGCCGCCACTTCTTGCGACGAATTAGTGATGTGCTTGTGCAGATCCACTAACGTAGGCTATCGACAGCAATGTCGATTGACGAATGAAATATTGCTATTATAGTTTAGGGGTTTTTCAACCGATGACATAAAAAAGAGGAGGTTATCAATTCGACGCGTATATTATTATTTTTTTTTTATATATGATCACCGATTACTCGGAGACGGCTGAACCGATTTTAAAAATGCTTTTTTTGTTTGAAAGGGTATACTTTGAAATTGGTCCCATTGTCACCAAGTCAGGATCTGATGATGTCCCATCATCAGATCCTGACTTGGTGTAATTTTTTGGTAAAAAGTTTTTTATAACATACGGAAACCTCTAAGAAAATATGTTTAACTTTTATTTTACATGAGATGACAGAAATAAAAATACGTTGAAAAGTCAAGTGTACAAAAAAGTAAAAAAAATAAACAATTTATTTTACGCCCGCAGCATGCGTAAGGAGTTCCGACGTCGCCGTCGCTACAATAGTTTATTTTTCAATCTGTCAACCGTTTTAGCCCGGTTGGAAGATCGATGTAAATAATGTTTTTTTACTTATTTTGATTTTTTTACAGAGTAGTAGAGAAATGCGTAACCAATATTCGTAAAGTAAGTTACTTTAATTTTAGGTTAATAATCGGTGGTGTTTTTCGGTTTAGAATTATCGTATGTTATGCCTTATCCTCATGCTGTTTCTTTATTTTTTATGGTTTTTGTATTTTGCTTCCATTGAAGCTTCGAATGCGTTATAATAATCGGCATGGTTCAGATAATATATTTGTGAATTTTGCTTAAAATAAGTCAATATATTCATGCTATTTATTTGTTATGCATGGATGTGTGTTTGTTTTCATATATTTAACAATTTCTCTACTAACTAGGATTTTTCTTATAACGAAAACCTATTATAACCTACTAAACTATTACCTGCGGTTACCCCGCAGGTAATAGTTGCGTAACACACTTACAGTAGGAATCGGTTTCATTGTGCTAAATCAACAACACTCACTGCGGTATTTACGTTGTTGAGCAGACCAATATTTCGAACATATGAAGCAATGGATTAGCAATATACGTCAAAATCATTCAGATCTTGATTTATAGTGTGTTACGTAATTATTGCGATGCTTATTATATGGTGACGTTTAGAAGTAGCTTAGGATGTATGTAAATGATAAATAAGTGCTTTTCGTACTTTCAGCTTCCCAAAAGATGGTAACATAAAAAAGGAATGGATTGATGCCACAGGCATGCCACCTAACTGGTACCCTACAAAAAATAGCACCATATGCTCGGTTCACTTCAACGCAGAAATGTTCTAGTCTCTAAAGAAAAGTCGCAGGCTTTTTGAATGGACAATTCCAAAATTAAGAGTACAACTGATATTTGCAGAAGTGTGTTAAATTTTATTTTATTACTGAAAGCTATTCTCATGATTTAGGGTATTCATAAAATCAGTCAATCAACTTTTCAGGATTTTATACAACCTATACGGCTGGTATGTTCCGATCAAGAGCGTAATGTAAGTTAACATCGACTTCTATTTGACCTATCACTATGATAATTAAATATTAAGATTTAAGTCGAAAGCGCCAGGGTAGCCCTTAATACTTAGTAGGTAGTACTTAATAATAATTATGTAATGTTATGTTCTTAATAATATGTTTATTGTTATTGTAATATTTTCTGGACATGCCATTTTTATTTGGTTCATTTTCAGGTGCCCAAAAAAAATTGTACAATAATAAATGGAAGAATCGATAACTTTCCGATTTAGTCAATCACTAGCGTATATGTAAAATAAATTGCTTTTGCACAGCACAACGATAGCGACCGATGTTTTTGTGTGGGTAAATTCTACGGTGCATGGTAAATACACGCTGTGTTTGACGGTATAAGGTTTATTATTGATTGTATAGTACGTTCTGATTTAAGAAATGCGGGTGTGTGCGCGAGTGCGTATCTATTGATTTTATTAAACTGCATGTGTAGTTGTTGCCCCGCCCAGCGCCTAACTGGAGACACGGTTCCGATATAATTTCGTCTGTTGACCAAATCTACTTATTTATTTTATCTATGGTCGTACGTATACGTGCGTGTAGTTCCGACGTCCGAAAACAATCCGAACTCGTTGGGATTTTTAAACACGTTCGTGCGTAAAAAATGGATGTAGAAAAATTTATTTAAAGTTTCTATTTTCATACGTACATAACCATGAAACAGTATGGGGTCATTATTTAAGTCTTCAAAAATATTATGAAATTCTCTAAATTCTTTTCTTTTTAAATAAATTTCACGAACCCATTCGGTTCTGCGACAGCGAAGACGCCGCCGCAGTCTTCAAGTTACAAGAGAATTATCTAGAAGATACAGATTATTCATTGCGCTCCAACCAAAGAAGACTTCACGAATACGATATCACTACCTTTTTGACGGAGTAAAACGTATTCAGTGTACGCACTCAATTCGTACGATCACGATCGTACGTTTACGTACGATACAAATTCGTGTTCAAACTGAGCGCGGCCTAATACTTTACATGGAGCGAATGCTTATGCTCCACAACCCAGTCGCTGGGTTTCTGGATTTAGACTAACCGTATCGACTGTCAAAGATGTGAAAATGAGAGCCGGGATCTATGGCTTAGCGTGCTTACTGAGGTACGGACGAATCTCAATATGTTGAGATGGTCACCCATCCACAAACTGACCTCGGAAAGGGTTGCTTGACCTTTAAGATCGATCCGTGCGGCTGTAACTATTTAGCCACGAGCTCCTCATAATGTTGTTAGTAATATTGTTATTTAGGTGTGTTCAATTCTTGGTGTAAAATAAAGTATATTCTTTCTATCTATTCTCTAAGCTAGTACTATACAGGGTGGCAGGGACATCGACGCACAAACGCTTACCATGGATTCAATACATGATTCTGGACCCCTCTGCGTTTAAATTTTTTGTCGGCTTTTTCTAAAATTTTGAGGTTCATTTTTTATTTCACTGTTTTGACTCATTTGTTAGTTGCACTTATCCTATGTTAGTAAAAAAATATAATAATCATTTTATCTTTACCCTAAAAAAAAAACTAGCTATTCCATCGGGTATGGGCCCTATGTTGAACACTAATTTTCCAGCCCAGTGCTTGCGTTGCGCGCGACACCAAAATTAACATTGCCGTATTTGTGAACCACAGAGGAGAAGGCAGCCAAGGTGAATATAATCACTATAAAGTTAATATTATTCTAGGTTCCTTCTCATCGATAGGAAGCCTGTGTCTCATCAGTGGGAACATTATAGGCTGAATTTTTATTATTATATTATTCTAGGTGGTTAACCTGACTGTTAAAACCCTAGTCACCTGAACTTTGAAGACACTGACTCCTGTAACACAGGTTGTTACCTAGCTCGGGAGTCAGGGCTTCAAGTGAAAATGTAACCTCCTAATTTTTATGTCATTAAAAACTTATTACTTAACTTTATTGATTAGGTTTAATTAGAATAAAATAGTGAACTGTATTAACAATAGACTGACTCGTCGGTCTAGTGGTCGTAAGTACGACTGCTCAGCATGAGCTATCGGGTTCGATTTCCGGGTCAGGAAAAAACCCGGACTAACCGAAAGTAACCCGGAGTTTGGAAGTTGTCGGTGTGATACCCCCGTGCCTCAGAACGCATATTAAGCCGTTGAGCTTGTTAAAGTTTGGAAAAGGCTATGCAGATAACGATTTATTTATTTTCAATTGTCATAAATTACCACAATGTGTTTTTTTTTTAACCCAAAGGTTGACTGGTAGAGAATGCCTTGCTGCATTAAGTCCGCCCATGTAACACTATGGTACATAAAGTTTTAATAAATAAATAAATCATTATATTATGTCCCAAACTCGAAATATTTTATTTCACATAGGCCTCCATGGGCACTTATAAAACATTAAAAGCTAGTGCATGATTCGAAATTGGTCGTTCCCTATCGAGAAAAACCGGCAAAACACAAAAAAAAAACATTTATATTATATTTTTTTCGTGAGTGTCTTTTTAGTTTTCCCTACGATTTGACAGATTTTTGTTTAATTTTTATTATTAATTTATCATTCATTTTATTGAAGTCTAATGTTGTCGTTTCTCAAGTTTATTTTAATATAACGACAAATTTCGAACCGTGCCCTAACTGCTGACCTTAGAATACAGAAAGAACTAGAAACCGCGTTCAACTGTAATTGCAAGCCGCGCTCTGTGTCCAAATACAAGACAAGCGTCCTCCGCTAGCCTCCCTTGTAGCCTTAGGGGTGCTACGGAGCGAAAATATTTTGGGACTTACAAAAATTTTCGTTGTTTTTTTTTTCAAAAAACATCAATTTTTTACCTTGACCATAGAAATAATTTAGGTTCCAAGAAGCATGGTCTTACGACAGACCGTTTCCGAGATAGGAGCTTTTGATTTTTTTTCCTTTTTTAAAAACACTCTGTATTTCCAAAATGTTAGCTCAAATGAAAATCTCCTCAGGAAAGAATTTGTTCCTCTAGTCGAAAACCATGACATGATGTTAAAAAAACCAACAACATGTGGAAAGGAAAATGATTCTAAGTGTCGGTCGATCTCTCAGGTTGGGTATTTTTAGGGACAGAGGACTTAGACAAATTTTCGGAGATAACAAAAAAAAAGTTGATCATTTTTATTGCAGCACCTTAATAACCTTGGTCCATAACTGATGTAATTTAGAAGTTATGAAGGAACAGACGAACCTACGTATCACTCAAAACATTACCGTACTTAATGCTTCGCCGTATTCGGCTAATTAAACGCAATAGTTAGTTTCTCATGACAGTTTCACATGTTTTAAAGTTATTTGCAGAAAAAAAAATACCTACTTTAATAAACCACATTGAAACAGTGCAAAGGCAATCTGTTTAGCTGCCTAGAATCTTTGCAATGGAAGTGATAATGAAATTCTTTACCGAACGGCGATAAAACCGTACCCATTGTTATTGCTAGACTTCAAGAAACAAGACACAATAAGTGATAATGTTGTATACGGAATCTACTGGCTTTAGAGTAATCCCACACTAAAGTGTTTTACTTTTACGAGTATATAGGGAGTTTGTGGCTCAATAACAACAGTCACATAGAAAGCAACGCTTACCGAGGTTAGTAGAATAGAATAGAATCTGTTTATTTCGGACCACAGAATCCATAAAATGTTAGTAACTGCCTAATAGCTTATTATCTAGTGTTAGTAACCATCACCCTCCGCACAAACTGTTTCATAATAGGAGAGGACACACTCTCACTCACCGTTCTCAGGATGCTGTAACGACTGTCCCTTACTCTCCTCAGAAGTGAAGCCGTTTTCTTTCGTATAATCGCTTGAAACGCGTCCGTACGAGCTTGTGCAAACATTTCTAAGGCGCTACAGTAACGAGGCATTTGCAAGAGCATTATTAGCACTTTCCAGGACAGAACGTGATTGTACGTCATAATTTAAGATTTTGATATGGCACAACGTATAATGACGTTCAAATAAAAAATATTATTTATGACAGTACGTTCATTTCCGATGAACTTTCAAGTTAAAATCCTATTGGATGTACCTTGTGTCACAACATGTGAAATACCCGACACTATAATATCATATAATATCATGGGACTCTACGTACTCATACGTCATATAACTTTGTATGGCCATTTACTGTGTCATTCTAGAACACAGACTCAAGTAGTAGGCGTCCGCGAAAGTGATAGTATTATATTGGACGCGGAGCACATGTAACGATTTTTTGGCGTAACTGACCCATATATTGTCCATGTACAGACTCTGGCAATAAGCCTAAAAAAGAGTAATTTTCACTAGGTCTGTACACCGTGCAAACCTACGGGTCAGCATATTGCTCCAGACCGCTAGAGTGAATGAGTGAATATCTTGACATATTGAGATTCGTTCGTGCTTCTGAAATCACGTTAAGCTGTCCCGACTATCATTTGTACATCATTGTCAGTGATTACTGATAGTCAGAAGCCAGTAACTGGCATTAGTCTTACCAAGGGGTACCGGGTTACTGGGTTATGGAAAATGAAAAACACTGGTATCTACTCAACTGCATTTTTTACATATCTGCTAAAATATAAAATATAATTATTTAAGATGGACCAGATTGCCATACATTGTTTTCAGTTTTATGCAACTGTTTAGGCAGCGCATGCAAAGAATTCTATTTTAAGAGGTACAATTTTCCGACTTGCTTGACAAAGATTATAATAGCTCGGCTAATATGCATCATATAAAGATAATTTATAGCCTGTAGCACTCAGGGATAATGCATCTACATGTAAGCGAAAGAATTTTCAAAATCGGTTCGGTAGTTTCAGAGATTACCCCTGAACAGGCTTAGGGATGTTTTCCTAGTCCATTCCTTATCATCTCTGGTTAGACTGGAAACCGAATCCAACATACGACGGACAAGCCTAAACAGATTATGTTTAGCTATAACCAAAATACGATAAAGCCTAAACTTTCTAAATCTTACGTTTAATTAAATCTTAACCACAAAAAACATAGTGGTTTAGTATTGTTACGCCAGTCGCTTAGCGAAGCACGTCGAGAAACTTCGACAGAAATCTAGAATGTTCGAGACACTAACGCCACCTAACGGCGTGTAGCAGTACTGTGTATCTCAAGTAGCTTCCGGAATATTCGTGGCAGTATAGGCAATGAGTCGATTGTACAAGAATGTTCTAGAACACAGATCGGGGTATAAATAGATTGCAAAGGAACGAGGACTGTCAGTCTTAATACAAGAAACGAGGCGATATAATCTAAGATCTACAAGTGAATTTCAGTGTGATTTAAGTGTTAAGTGACAAGTTTTGTAGTGTGAATAATTGTGTTCATTTTTATTTTGTGTTTACTTAATTAAAGAGTTAATTTTGGTCTGATTGGCGTTAATTATTTCTATCCCGAACCCCAGCTCGTAACAGTATTTATAAATTTCAATAAAAATGATTATATCTATTTTATGTATTGATTACATAAAATATATAATTACAACTTCAACGAGTTACCACTGAGATATATAGGTGGTTACCACACAGAAATCACAGGCAGTTATAGGAATAAAGCAAATATAATAAGGCTTATGGCAACACCCATTATTTATATTAATTGGGTTTTAGCTTTAGTTAAGTAATCAATAAAACAAACGAAACAAAAAGACTAAAACCAAATGAAAACAATTATCGGGCTTTACTGTTTAATTATACGTCGAAAGAACCAATTAATTATTCTGCACACTTCCTCAATCGACTTGCTTTAAACCTTATTTGAGGGAGAACTCAATAAACAAATAAATAATGAACCCACAATACTTTTGCGTTATTTTTAAGAGAAATAGCAATGTGAGTAGTATTCATATAACTACGTACTATTAGCAATCTAGATAACCCCTCCAACTAAGCTTAATTGGAGGCGTTAGCTAGAGATACAAGCATATTTAGCTAAATATGCTTCTGGTCTGGTCTGGCGTGGATTCACGGCAATAGTGTAATCGGTGGGGTTCGAACCTGCGACCTATCGATCACAAGTCCGACTACTTAGCCTTTACGCTATTGACGCTTCCGTTATTATTCTCAGTTTCCGATGAACATCGTACACGAGCCTAACTCCTACCTATAGTATTCTTACAATTATTCTATTTATGTTGCCTGTTAAAAGAAAAATACCAGGATAATTGACTCCTCATCACACTCAAATACTGGTTATTGGCTGTACATCTTCATATCACGTACCCGTTATTCGAACATTTTCATAAGATCTTTCTTTATGGCAACACTTTTCGGCAAGAGTAGAATAATCAAAATGCTTTTCTATTGATAACACGCTCACGTTCGACCACCATCTCACCTGATGTTAAGCGACGATGTGCTGGGAAATTTAGCACGATTAAATAGAATAAACCTATTTACTCTTGACCTAAAAATTCCGAAAGGGAATTCTACTACTTGGTTGTACGCACAATTAAAGTAAGTATTACCGATCCATTTTGTGCATAGGTAGAGGTGAGATGTCTACCATATAACAATGGTGGATCAGCGTTCGTCTTGTAGTCCAACGATGGAACGGGCTTTGTGGAATAAGAATATGAAATTTCATCGCATTCTCCCGGAAATGTTACCGATAGAAAACCGATTGGCTTGCAACGCGTCGACAATGTTCAGAAAAAAAGACACACCTGGGTCTTAGCAACATTAAAATGGACCAAGATGTTCTCAATCGAACACAGCTTTCAACCATGGCCTCTTAGAGAGACTGGATCTGTGACCAACTAGCATACGAATTGCATACAGCAACAGTGACGTCGTCTGTATATCGCAAGGATCATTATTGAGCAGAAAGAATAAAGTTGCTGAAACAACTGATTCTTGAGGGACATCAACTTCAATTGCCAATCGGTCAGACGAGCAGCCATCAATAACTATGAATGAATAAATATAGAATGGACCTTTCTCTGAGGAAGACGCATAGTTTGGTGGGTAAACCGAAAGAAGAAAGGTTACCAATAAGGGTATCGTACCAGATCATGTCCAAAACCTTGAATATATCAAGGGAAACAGCAAGCGCTTCCTCCTACTTTTCAGTGACCCACTTCGTTTCTACCAAACGAAATAAATTATTTACTGGCAAGTCTCGCAAAAATGAAACATTTTATGAATATCTGCGAAAAACTCCTGATGAACTACATGCGTGGGTACGTGATATGAAGACGTAGAGCCAATAACCAGCTTTTGAGAGTGACGAGGATTAACATAATTCAGTTATCTTGTTTAAACGTTTTGGGAATACTTTCATTGTCCGTGTAGCTAAGGAGTGGAATTCCCTGCCAAAGTCTCTGTTTCCTGAGTCAAGAGTGACTAGGTTTTTTTCTCAGCAAGCGTGCTTCAGCTTCGACCACATCATTGCTTAACATCTGGTAAGATGGTGGTTAAACGCGAGCCTATCAACAATTAAAAATTGGCCAAGTGCGAGTCAGACTCGCCCATGAAGTGTTCCGTAGTAACTATAATAATATAATATAATATGTATATTTGACGAAAAAAAACCTTACAAATTTTTTAAAACTAGATTGTTCACATTTTTTACAACTACGCAAAATAACTTTGTTTTTCATAGTGTTTGTATGAATTACAAAGTTATACTTGCGATTTTAGAAAATATGCTGCATCTCAAAAACTGCTGAACTGATTTCGTTCAAACCAATTTTGGTTAAAAGTTTACATTAAGATCTACAGACATATATATTTTTTAGATTTTTCACGCCATTATTATAGAAGTTAGAGGGGCGGACACACATTTTACCACTTTGGAAGTGTATATCTTTTATACGATTAACCTTATGAAAAAGTGGCTTTAGAAACCTCAATGTCATTATTAAAGACCTGTCTATAGATACCACACACGCATAGGTTTCATGAAAAGAAATATTTTCAGTTTCAGTTCCATGTATGGGGACCCCCCTTTATTTTAAATATTTTTTCTTAAAATCTGTTTACTAAGTTTCAAATGTATAGTATTAATTAAAAAAAAAATTAAAATAAAGGGGGGCTCCCTTTATTTTTTTATTTTTTTTTCTTAAAGTCAGAAAGCGGTTCACAGAATACATCTACCTACCAAGTTTCACATGTATAGTCCTAATAGTTTCGGAATAAAATAGCTGTGACATACGGACGGACGGACAGACAGACAGAGAGACAGACGGACAGACATGTCGAAACTATAAGGGTTCCGGTTTTTGCCATTCGGCTACGGAACCCTAAAAAGTATAATGAATGGCTTACTTTTTCCAATGTTAAACCCAATAAACCTGAGTAACTTATTTTTTTTTATTATAAAAACATAGTCCGCTTTAGAAACTACTTGGATACTTTTATGAAACTTTTAAATATTTTATTTGAGCTAAGTATTTTATTCCCTTTAACCTTTCACATTGAATATCTCACAAGTGACATTTTCACACTTATTGGGTTCTACCACTTTACCCTTGATATATTATGTTGTTGTAGTTGTAGTAACCTTCTTTCTCTTCCAGTCAAAGCCCCTATGATTGGCTCAGCGACTTCAAAGTTTAGCCTATATACTGCACATAAAGACAAACCACGGAATCATGAAATCAGGATTAAGGCCGGAATAAGGTAATATGGACTCTCACGAGCGAAGGCACAGCTAGTGAATATGTAAAAATAACTAAAGAATTCTATTAAAATATCTTGAAATAGACTTAAAGTATAACATGGCTCAGCAAAAAAATAAAATAAGACGAAGACGGAACCTAAATCAAACTTGAGAAAAAAAAGTTGGCATCAGTGATATACTCGTACAATTGTAGAATATGGGTTGCGTATCAGTTTCACTATTTTGTCAGATACTTCAAATTTCTATTTAGTTATTTAATTAATAACGTAATCACAATACACATGTGAAATTAACATGTGCTCTAACTAAAATTTCACATTAATGTAATTTTCGTAAACCGGCTCGGCATCGCTCGAGTGGTGGATTATAGCCCTTCCGTGAGAGAACACTTCTCATATGGCCCAGCAGTCTGAACAGTAAAACTGATTACGTTATGCTAATGTAATTTATCCATGAACTTAGAGAATTTTTTTCAATAGAAACATTTGAAAAAGAAAAGATTGTTAGTATTAAAAACTTCAAAAAAAGGTTTTAGTAGTGTAAGTACGATTAGGTAGTTTTGGAATCTCTTCAAATCCATCCATTTTTGTAGCCCATATAACTATTTCCATACGATTTGACGTGTTTTTTTTTACTTATAGATGTCTGCCACCGTGGGCCAAAATTACACAAAACTACTTTCCTGAGATAAGAAGGCGGGATAGCGGCAGACCACGAAGGAGATTGCGGGACGAAAGGCTCGCGAGAAGTGGAAAGAGTAGAGGGAAGGCCTTTGCCAAGGAGTGGGACAGACCACAGGCTGATAAAAAAAAAATATACTTAGGTAGTGCCAAAATGACATACTTGGTCACTAATGATTAAAACTACATTTGTTCTAAAAAACGTTACAGAGCGTGCCAAGAAAAGAAGTGAAAAGTGCATAAATACAACAAGCAAACAGATGCCTTTTTAGGGTTCCGTAGCCGCATGGCAAAAAACGAAACCCTTATAGTTTCGACATGTCTGTCCGTCTGTCTGTCTGTCTGTCTGTCTGTCCCTCCTTCCGTATGTCACAGCCATTTTATTCCAAAACTGTTAAGACTATACATGTGAAACTTGGTAGGTAGATGTATTCTGTAAACCGCTTTCAGATTTTATGAAAACAAAATAAAAAATATTTAAAATAAAGGGGGCTCCCCATACATGGAACTGAAACTGAATTTTTTTTTCATGAAACCTGTGCGTGTGTGGTATTTATAGACAGATCTATAAAAATGACATTGAGGTTTCTAAAATCACTTTTTCATAAAGTTATTCGTTTAAAAGATATACGCTTCTAAAGTGGTAAAATGTGTGTCCCCCACCCCTCTAACTTCTATAATTATGGAGTGAAAAATCTAAAAAAATATATGCTGTAGATCTTAATGTAATCTTTTAACCAAAATTAGTTTGAACGAGATCGGGTCAGCAGTTTTGGAGCTATACAGCATATTTTCTAAAACCGCAAATATAACTTTGTAATTCATACAAACACTATGAAAAACAAAGTTATTTGGCGTAGTTGTAAAATTGTAAATAAGCTAGTTTTAAGAAATTTATAAGTTTTTTATTGCAAATAAGTAAATATATTTATTATAGTTACTACGGAACCCTTCATGGGCGAGTCTGACTCGCACTTGGCCAATTTTTATCTTTTCTCTTATTCTGTCCTGATAAAACAGTTATGTCTTGAGTATTCCATTAATCGTCAACTGTTTTTGTCTTCATATCTTCGGCAAACTAGACAACGTACAGCAGTGTTGTCAACCCAAATGAACAAAAACGACACATTAAAAAAGCTTAAAAACAAGGGAAGTATTTTTTTCTACATATTTTGGTTAACGGAGGCAATTTAACAAAATACTGCCTCGAGATTTTGATCTAAGTCCTTCCTCGATTCATTCTATTTACTTCTGTTTGATAAGTAGAATCAACATTGAGATTGAATACGCTCAGACAACCGCTACACCAAGACTACTCAATTTAGCGAGATCAAGATGAGACAAGATCTATCTAATTATTTAACCGTAATATGGGTTACAAATTTATATGTCTAAAATATAATTTTATTTCGAAATAATATTTGTAAACACTAGAACTACTACTTTCAACTTCCTTCATAACACACATACAATATCTTTGAAGTCATCGGAAAACTTTATGCTAGAAGTAGGACCAAGTCACTCTTTGGTAAATCATTCGCGGCTCAAGCAGTACGGCTGTGAAATGCTCTACCCGTGTCAGTAAGATAAGCACAAACCCTTCCTTCTTTAAAAAAACTTTTTACCAAAAAATTAAACCGACTCCCAAAAAACACTGCAAAGTGAAAAATAACTTTAATTTCGGTAGTCGGTGTCTTTAGTTTTGTATTTTCGTTTTAGGCACCGACTTCCGAAATTAAAGTTATTTTTCACTTTGCAGTGTTTTTTGGGAGTCGGTTTAATTTTTTGGTAAAAAGTTTTTATTTCACTCTTTTTAGTTGGTCTATTTTTAATTTACCTAGTTACAAGAGCCTAATTATCAACTACTTATAACCTTTTACAAAATATTGCTTTTCCCAATGCTGGGCCGTTAATTGTTGAGGAGTTCTCCTGGTACTTCACCATCAGCTCTACATCACCATATGCATTGTGACGAGCATAAAGTGCGTAACATCCATATTCAAGTAATCGAATCGCAATCCACTCAATACTTATTATTGAGTAGTTTCGGCGGCCATCTGTGGTCTTCATCATCAGTTCCACTTCCTCAAATGGTACTTTTTGAGAGCAACTGCACAAGTTACTATAATAAATACCCAAAACGATATAGGTGTGCCTATAATATTTGAAGAGTTCCCTCAATTTCTCCAGGATCCCATTATCAGATCCTAACGTTTATGAAAATGGGACCAGTATCGAAGTATACCCTTTTAATCAAAAAAAGAATTTTCCAAATCGGTTCAGCCGTCTTCGAGTAATCGATGATCATACATTAAAAAAAAAAAAAAAAAAAAATATACGCGTCGAATTGATAACCTCCTCTTTTTGTCGTCGGTTGAAAAACATGGTCTTCATTTCTCTTCTTAGCTTTATATATACGTAGGTATATATAGATAGGTATATGTTTTGAGTATGTAGTTTATTAATTATGTATTGTATATAGGTAAATAGTCGTGGAATATCTGCGTATTTATTTTAACCTCCTGTGTCAAATGCCAAACCTTAGACAAAAATAGACAAACTATGTCAAGTTGGCATCGCTGGTTTTTAACCGACTTCAAAAAAAGGAGGTATGCAATTCGACCTGAACTTTTTTTTTTATATATGTTATCTTATAACTCAGAGACGGCTGTACCGATTTGAAAAAATCTTTTTGCGTTTGAATGGGTATACTTTTTAGTTGGTCCCATTGTTACGAAATCAGGATCTGATAATGGAATCCTGGAGAAATCGAGGGAACTCTTCAAATATTATAGGCACACCTATAGCGTTTTGGGTATTTCTAATAGTACCTTGAGCAGTTGCTTCCGAAAAGTACCATTTGGGGAAGTTGAACTGATGATGAAGACCACAGATGGCCACTGAAACTCCTCAATAATAAGTATTTCATCTCAAAAATTAATGGCTATGCACAGGGAAAAGCTATATTTTGTAAAAGGTGATAAGTTGTTGACATTATGGCTTTTGTAACTAGATAAATTACAATCCGACCCACTAAAAAGCGTGAAAAAAAATTTTTACAAAATATAGATTATAATAATAAATATATATATATATATGTTTCTTTCACTATTTTTAATTTTCAGCAACCATTTAGGCGTTATACAAAAAAAATTGTTAATGAGTATTTAAAATAAAAAGCTGAAAATAAAAAAAAAGTAATTTAAAATTATTCAAAGGCATAATTAAAATTAAAATCGTATTAAAATCCTACTGCTTAACAGAAATGCAACAAACAAGCTCAATAAGGCCAAGTGCGAGTCGGGCTCACTCATGAAGGGTTTACTGACAATAATAGCTTTTCCTTTTTTTTTTCGGTGGGAAAATCATCATTTGACTACTCATTCCATTCCCACTCGCCCCGCACCTTGGTTTGAACCAGAGCTGGAGAGATTGCCGCTGGCGATTGCTTCCACGAGAGCATAATTGCTTCCTTATCGTTGTCATTAATTCTATAAACGACTTGTCGACTTTCATGCCATTATGACGAATAAATCAGCATCATAGGCTACGCGGGAGCTCCACCGGCGTCCTAAGAATATTAATTTATAAATAACAACCCTCTTGTTAAGCAATGGGCAGGAAGCCATTTTCCTATATAATTATTATAATATAATAGGCATCGTGATTATTAATTAGGTAGCATTTTTAAGTTAACTAACGTAGTTTTTAACTCATTTTTGTACTAATACTATGGATATTTGATATTTTTTTGGCCTAAAATAAAGACATTATTTTAATTTTAAACATCCCAAATATAATATATTTTATTATATACAATGTGTAACGAAAACCCCATATCTATCCAAAAGGACTGAAGACAACATCTGGTATGGAGTCTCTATGCACAGTTTCAGGTCAAAATTAGTGACTCAAAGAATTGATACCAAATTATCGGTTTCACATGTTTCTTGAATACCATACATAACAAACGTGTCACAGCACTAAGAGAGTCAATAACTTCCACGTCACTTGCCAATAACACGATAATTCTCTTCGTACTTCTTCATTTGAAAAAATGGGCCTCTGGTCTGATCTATTGAAATTTCTAATAAGTTCCACACATGTAGACATAGGATTACAAAAACCTTGCCACATTATTTGCTATCATCCAAAGAAGGCGTGCGACACGTTGTATATAAATTTAATATGTAAATTGGATTATCCAAAACTTTCATCCAATACCAATTATTAAGACTGTATATCTTCAGCTGTGTATATTCCGGATGGCAAAAAAGTTGACCCAAGCAAAGAGATATTTTTTTACCTCGCTTTCACATGGATTGCTATGTTTTGACACATGCTATTAAGAAATTGGCTATTTACACGAAAATAATATATCAAAAAAAGGTATGCTATTTCCTGTACCGAAAACAAAGGTTTGGTCGACCCAGTTTAGGCGTATCAATATTTTGTCTTAGTAACACAATATCCAAGATTTTCGTCCAAGGCTAGTTACACTTCTGGAACGTAGTCACATTAGTTACAATACCCAAAGCTTCTTTTTTCTTTTGTCATGTTATCATGTTATTCTTTTCTATCTTTTATTTTTATTGTTTCGGAATATTATCCTTAATAGATGTATTATTTCAATATTGTAACTGAATACGACGGTATAAGTTTGAATAAAGCTAATGTTCTCTTGTGGATAGGTAGCTTCAAGAAGTATTAAAGGTCGGTAATCTTAGTTCGAGACTTCGGGAATACAGGCTTAATATTGGAATGTAAAGATCAAGGTGACGCGACGTCGTTGGGCAAAACGCTTTTAAACGTTTTTTTTTTTTTCAGTCTAATGTAGATGAGGCCGATATTCCTGCGAGAACCAAATTCTGGTTTAAGGATCACCGTCGATTTGAATCTTGGAAATATACGATGTGATTTTGAATTAAATTACAGGCACTGCATTGTCACCATGTCGACCCACATCTCTGCCTTTGTTTGCTCTGATGGAAACAAAACTTTACTCGGGGTCTTTTGAAAACAAAACAATGGGGGCTTTCCAAAAGTGTCTTTGTAGATTATCACAGATTCTGCCACTAAAACAAAAGTAAAGAAGATATATCGAATTGAAATTTCTTGTTACACCTCGCCTTAGCACACTTATTACTGAGAAGTGACGGCACTAGCCCCAACTCCTGAACTATGGTACACTTTTGTCTTTGGAAAGGGGAATGCCTATAAAATGCTTGAAATGGACAGAAACTGCGAATAGTCCTTAATTATTTTTAAAATAAAATATGTAAAATGACATAATTTTCAAGTCTGCTTAAATAGGATATAAAAATATGGGAATCATTAAAATATTTAACCTGATATCCGTTTCATTCATTCTTATTTTTATAGGAGGTGAGTGTTTATTTGACACCAGTAAGTGGTATTCAGCCAAACAGGAATCGTAAAATAATCCGTAACGAATTATTTTGCAGATTTAGTGCACAGTTATTATTAATTTAATATAATTCGACCCATGTGTACCATAAATCTAATCAAAATAATATATATGCATGTCAATATTAATTAAAATAAAATATTTTTGAATAGAAAACGTATCGTAGGCTGTATGAATCAAATCTCCTTTGCCTTGCCTACTGACAGACTGACAGTTTGACATTACTGCATTTTCGATTGTTTGTTTACTTGATTCTACAATAGCGCTTGCGAATTGAATTACGTATGGATTGTGTTTTTATGGTATAACAACGACTGTGGTAATTTTTTAAGGACTTTGATTTTAGTTGTGCACACGATACCGATTTTTGAACACGGACTTAGGTTGGACGCGCCTAAACGACCACTTGGCATCCTTAACCTAGACTTAACCTACGATTTGTCGTAACATTTAGCGTATATTTCACACTAAACTTGTTCATTTCAGGCATTTTTTTATATGGCCGACGGGCATTCCCTTTTGATTGAATTGAAAAAGCAAAAAAGTAGCCCTAATTAATATGAGCTATTTTATCTAAATGACGGAAAATGACAAGCCGCGTTGCATTTTAGGCGCAGTGATTGTACACGGACCACAAAGAGTGATAAAACTTGTGCTCGACAAAACGTTTTGGAAATACTTTCATTGTGCGTACAGTTAAGGAATGCAAATCCCTACTAGAATATGTCTTTTGTGATAGGGACAACTGAGGTGTCTTCAAATCAAGAATGAATAGGTTTGATACTTCTAGGTAAGTACATGGTTCTCTACGTTATTGCTTTTCATCACTTGAGATGGTGGTTAAACGTGAGCTTATATAATGAAAATACGGCTTGTATTTAAGCGCCTACCAGAAAAATTGCTATTTTACTACCATGAAATTCGAAATGCTTACGAAAATGGATAAATGATCAGCAAAATAATCTAACCTAACCTAATACTTTTTTTAGTAAAATTAGTGAGCCAACCCATTTTGGTAAGCATTTAAAAAGCCTTAAAATACTAGTACGAACACCGTTTAATTTAATAAACTAAGTACAACGACTGAGCTTCATGATTTACATAAGGTTATCAATTTCAAAAAATCCCAAAATCCTCAATGCTGAGGTCGTAACAACCTCCATGGTATTTACTTTGCTATAGGCAATGGCTCGTCATGAGATCCTATTTTCGGCAGCAAGCACAGTACCGTGAAAATTGCCAGATTCGAGAGCGCTGCAGACTTGGTGGGACCAGCGCATCGGACTGCGGCCATGCGGTCTCTTTCCTTTGATCTTTCCGGATCTTCGCGATTTTTCTATAGAACTACTCATGATGTAATTTTCGGTCAGTATGAAGTTACTTCCTTAATCGCATAGTATGTACTATGGTATACATGTATATAATATATCTAATGAAGTCACAATTGGTATGAATATTACTCTTTGGCTTTTCCTTAAACGTGCTTAGCCAATGCCTACATGCCTACACTTATAGTTACTAGTAGTTGGACTTGTGCACGAAGGGTTCCGTACTATCATCTATAAAATCGGCAAAAAAATAAAGTTGGTAGTATCCATACTACAGACTTTATTTTTTGCTTATTAAGGGCGGCTTGATATTAATTTAATTATTTATTTTTAACGTGAATATATAACTAAATATTCTGTGAATTTTAAGCGTCTACCTGTTGCCGTTATGAATATCGAGTAAAAAGAAGCAAAAAAATACACGATTGTTGTATGGGAGCCCCTTTAAGTATTTATTTTATTCTGTTTTTATTGTTATAGCGGCAACAGAAATACATCATCTGTGAAAATTTCACCTGTCTAACTATCACGGTTCATGAGATACAGCCCGGTGACAGACGAACAGTCAGACAGGCTGACGGACAGCGGAGTCTTAATAATAGGCTCCTGTTTTACCCTTTGGCTACGGAACCCTAAAAACTATTTTCTAACTTATCAAACACTAACCCAAATTCACACAGATATAAATACATGTTTCGGTTACTAATGTCATTAGTGGCTTCTGTAGATGAGTTAATCTTTTTGCTGCCGTAACATGTCAGACACAGCTTGCCACAATTAGGGACCTTATTAGACCGTTGAATGTGTCGCTAAAATTTCTGGGACGACATAATGATCTAGAAAGTTCGGTGAGCAGTAGGGATAGAAGTATGTAGCTTAAATAGTAACAGCTGTTAAATGATTTTTATACGTATTATTTAATACTAGCTTCAGCTGTGACTTCGTTCCCATGGGAGGGTTTTCCCACATAAATCCTGATCCCCTTAGAATTCCGGGATAAATAGTAGCCTACGTGTTACTCTAGGAAACTATCTACTTGCCAAATTTCATTCAGATCTGTTCAGTAATTTTTGCGTGGAAAAGTAAAAACAGCCATACATGCATCCTCACAAACTTCCGCATTTATAATATTAGTATGAGTATGATGTAAAATAAGAAGTAACTTTTTATCAAATGGAATTAAATAAAATTAAATTTATATATAACTACACACATCAAAAGTGTCTAGGGATCAAGCATTTTTATGCGGATTTCTTGAGATTGAGATGTGGCTTTGTAATAAATTTATGATTTTATAAATTTATATGGATCCTTTTTGGTGCATTTCATAATTTGAAACAGGAACTGTTAATCAAATTCGAGTAAAAGATGAAAATCAGCTGTCAATATTTTCCCTATAAAAACATACAACGCATTGAAGACATTATTAGTGCTACTGTTTCCCTACTACTGATTAAAACCAACGTTATTATGGAGCGGCGACGTCATTTAAGCAGGGAAGAAATGCTCAGAGCCGTGGGAATGATAGAAGCTGGTTCCCGGCAACGTACTATGGCTTTAGCTCTGAATACAAGTCAGAGTGTTATCAGTCGACTTTGGACACGTTACCGAAGCACTGGTACCGTGGCTGAGCGCCATGGAGGACGGTATCGCTGCACCACACGGAGACAAGACCGATACATTCAAATCTTAACTCGAAGAGCTCCAACAATAACCGCCATGATGTCAGCCGTGAGGCTTCATCACTCTTCAGGGAACTTAATTAGCGACCAAACAGTCAGAAACCACTTGCATGAAGTGAACCTTCATTCCCGAAGACCGCTACGGGTACCACCTATAGCAATGCACAATCGTAGGATTCGATATCAATGGGCTCTTGAACACAGAAATTGGGCAGAAGAACAATGGCGTTTCGTGTGCTTTTCTGATGAGTCTCGTTTTGGTATGAGACCGGATACAAGACGTATACGACACTGGAGAACCCCTGGACGCCAACAGCGATTAAAATCCTGCCAGGAAGTCCATCCTTATAGTGGTGGAACCATCATGGTATGGGCGGGTATTTGGATCGGCGGAAGAACTGAGTTGATTTGGATCAGAGGCAACCTCAACGCTCAAATTTATGCTGAGACGATTGTATCTGACGTCATCGTTCCTCTACAAGTGCAAATCGGTCCCTTATTTCAGTTAATGCATGATAATGCACGACCGCACACCGCAAGAGTTGTAAGACAGACTCTCGCCGCAGCTAACATCAATGTCCTGCTCTGGCCTGCTCAGTCGCCAGACTTGAACCCGATTGAGCATGCATGGGATATGCTACAGAGAAGAGCTCTGCCGAATATGGAGGGTATCCAGTCGCAAGAAGACCTTTTTTTGTTGTTGCAACGAACATGGGCGGCCATTCCACAGCGTGATTTGGATGAACTCATTTTGAGTATGCCAAACCGATGTTCTTGTGTTGTTAGTGTTCGCGGTAGAAACACGGATTATTAATTGTTTAAGTTACCCAATAAAATTTTAAAGAAAACTGTTATTTCAGTCTTTTTTTCGAACTTTAATGTTAGTGGTTCAAATGTCAAAAATCCCTTTATTAGGAAAATGGCAAATTTCTTTATTAATGCAAAGGTGACTTGGTTTATCGTTACTGTGACAAACGAAAACACTTTATTTGATGAATCCTTAAAGAAAATTTTAATTAATATCAATCAGGAGAAAAGTTATTGCAAAAATATATGTTGATCCCTAGACACTTTTGATGTGTGTATAATAATAGATAGTAGTGATCAAGAAAGAAAAGAAAGTAAATAAAATTTATTTGTCCCAGATGTAAAGGCACACAATAGTACCAAAAAATAAAATAAAACTAAACCTAAAAAAAGTAATTCAATAAAACTAAAACAACAACTTAATTAAATAAAACAGCGTTGCGTGCGCCTCACGGCTGTGCCAAATAGGCCCAGTTCAGCAAAATGCCAGACAAATGCAAATTGCCAACTGGACCTTATGACGTAGTGAGGACGAGCTACAGATGTAAATCAGCTTTAAAGTGACGTAAGAGTGTGTGTGTGTGTGTGTAAGCGTGAGTTCAAGGGTGTGTGAATGTGTGTAAGCGTGAGTGTAAGCGTGTATGTATGTAAGTGAAATACGAAGGATAAAATTAAACAAATACGGGTAGCAGATAAAAATATAGTAGAAATAATAGTACTTATTAGTTAGTAGATAAACAGTGCAAAATAACGGGTGTTAGTATAGAAAGATAATAAGATGGAAAATTTGCCCAAGACATCTATACGAGCGAAACATTCTGGTCTGCCATATGTAGCTTTGGTGCTACTGCCACGTGCTGCCATGCACAGCGATTATCAAAGAGTTCTCTTTACAGTCTCCCCTGGGATGTGCTGTAAAAGGCGTTTCGCAGAGGGAGCCCTGGAGTTTTTGTTTTTCGAGGTAACGGAGCCTCTACGGGTCAACAAAACTGGTTAACTTTTGGCGTACTTAACGCTAGGCGAGTTTCGTTCGTAGATGGGTGAGTATAGTCATGTTTCTGTGCCTCTTTAACGGGCGGAAAGTTAGAAATTCTGAAATTAGCCTTACGAGAGGTATCGTATTGCCTAGTGATTGGTTTTGATAGTCACATAGACAATTGCTTCACATAAAATAATTGTACTCAGTTGTATTCAGTTAGACTGTTAGCCGATCCTATAATAGTTAGGCTTCGTAGAGCTATGGTGGCCATATGGTCTAGAGAAACAGTAGAAAAATAAAAAAAAAACAGGCAAGCATTTTACCATTTTGAATTTATGTCATCATCAGTGCTCTGAAATATTGAAAGAAAACCTCTTAAAAAACCGGCATATCATACAATAAAAAACCGGTCAAGTGCATGTCCGGCCATGCGCAGTGTAGAGTTCCGTAGTTTTTATAACAGCCAAGTGCGTTTCGCCAAAAACACTACAATGTGAAAAATAACTTTAATTTCGGAAGTCGGTGGCAAAAAACTAAAATACAGATCCAAAGACACCATCTTCTGAAATTAAAGTTATTTTTCACATTGTACCTAGTGGTTTTTTGGGAATCGGTTTTTTTTGTTAAAAAGTTTTTTTTTTAAATAAAACTTATATAAATATGAAACTAGCGCGATACAACTGACGCTTAGCGCCATCCATCGACAGTTGGATATGTTGTATGGAGTATATGTACTATGGAGTTGTTCGAAAATTTCGAGTCAAATACAATTGGTCGACTATTACTCGTAAACTTGTAAAGCCCACTTATATGTGATGTTTTCCTTTAAACTTCGTTATATATAGGTACTACTGCCGTGACATTTAAATTTCTAACTACAACCGTTTAGTTGGTAGAGGGTGTGGACACTTGACTCTAATGAAAATTGGTACTTTAAAACTAGATAAGTCACGAACGGTTTACTTAATCAAAAAAACGGAATTCGCAAAACCCAAATATTTTTAAAAGACCTATCTAACGATGTCCCACACTATGGGTAGGACGAAAAAAAATAATCATCATCCCACTTTACATGTAGGGGAGGTACCCTAAATAATTGCTTTTTTCTAATTTTTATTTTACCACTTTTTTGGCGTCATTAATGTGTATACTCATGCCAAATTACAATTTTCTAGCTTTCTTTTTTTAAGTTATAATAATATTTTTTTGTTATAGCAAAAAGTGTCGTTACAACTTTTCGTCTTATTTTTTTCCGTCTAGCCCCTTTCGCAACGCGCGATAAGGAACTTCGTTCCAAAAATCTCCAAGAAATGTGACATCTGGGTACCTATCCACTCTAAGGCCGCATGATAGTGAGATTGATATCTGCCAAGTTATGAGAAAAACTTCGAAAGTGTCTCCCGACCGACACTTCATTAAGGAAAAATAAACTCACCTTCATTTTTATTCTACTAGCCTAATCTCAGCTAAATTGAGTTGGCTAAAAGTAGACTTTAAATGAAACGCCTTTCATCTCGTGTAGATCGTAGCCAACTTATACAAAATCGCTCCCACATGACAAAATAATGTTTATTTATTTATGTTCACTGAAGTATGAGCTTCAGAGCCTAGTCTGTAGACATAAGTACCTACATTACATCGACAACACAAATTAGCAGGTAGCTCGCTGTAAGCACCCTAACAAGTTAACCTAAAAGTTTTTCATATAATTTGACTAGAACAGATTCAAAAGGGATTTGACCTCTGAGTTTTAATTTGCAAAAAACTAAAATCTTCCACTTGTTGCATTTTAATTACTTTCACCTTTTCACTGATGACTTAATTTAACTTTATTAATAGTCAATTTTATTAGGTTTAATTTTCTTAATAGTAAATAAGATAAGCTATTTCAAAGTTACATGGACTTCAAAGTAGACAACTAACAAGTAAATAAAACTTCTCTTACGAGTTGAAACTATGAGAATTACTCACATACATATTATAATACCAGCTTTTGCCCGCGACGTTGAATGCTTGAGCATTTCGCATTTTTTCTGGGTATAAAAGTAGGTTATGTATATTTCAACGCTGCCGGTTGAAAACTAACGTGTGCTCAGTTTGGTCTAAACCACTTGAACAATTTTTGGGTGATTAGAATACAAACTTTCACATTAATAACATGAGAAAGATTCATTTATATTCAATACGTGAGTGCCTTGAAATTCACACGAATGAAGAATATAGATGGAGCGAATAAATAAAGTGTTGAACTATTTTTTGGGTCTAAAGCATAGATCGGAAAGTCACGAACCAGAATTTTATTTATTGTTGAAATACCTAGATTTTTCTGGGCGCCTTTATTAACTTAAAATGATTATTTTCGGCATTTCGTATTCAAAATGCGTGTGATTCAAAAGACTTCTATATGTCTCAGATTTGGGATAAGTAAATTGTGTTTCGGGATTCGTTTCAGCATTAGATCCTGATGTCAGAAGATTTTTGTTGGTTTATGTAAGTATATATAGTCGTGATCTAATTTGATTGGATTTTGGAGATATATTTTGAAGATTATGCCACCTTATTTCTTTTCATTTGTATCCATGAATTATTTTGGGTGTAATTTTCAGTGCGTACAAGTCCCCAGTAAAGAAAAGAAAATGTTTTAGTACAGTCGGTCTTGTCAGGGGATTTGTCTACTAATAATAATAAGGTATAGGAAATCAGCCACGGAGTTGTTCAATGTACTCCTTTATTTTCTCTGGGTGGGAAAATCATCGAATAACTTCTCCCGCTCTGGGTTAAGCGAGAGGGAGTGTCAGACTTCTACTGACTAAAAACCCACCCTGTCCCTTCAGCTGCCCGTGAGTGCCGGGGCCGCGGTATCTTGTTAATACATTTCCGCAACCCCGGCGGGCAATGGCCTTATGAGCTACTAATACTATATATAATAATATACTAATGCTGACAGCTTCTAGAGGCGCGCGTGGAACACGACGCGCTGCCGATCCGGGCCTGATTCCTTACCGGACGGTGAGCTACCCCTGCTCACCGTCCGTAAGCCCGCGCGGGCCGATCTACGGTGGCCTCCGGCCACCGTAGATCGGCCCGCGATCCCCGATACCCAGGGCATCTACCGCGTGTTCTCCGGATGGTCCTCACAATGACGACACCCGGGCGTATCCTCCCGCTGTATCCGAAACAGGTAACTTCCGAAACAGCCATATCCAGTCAGTACCTGCGTCAGACGGAAGGTGAGGACGCCGTAGCGTCTCGTCAGCCACTCCTCAAAGAGGGGACTTATCGCCGCGATTACGGCGTGCCCAGTCTTCGGTTGCGACAGCCGCTCTTTCCATGCTGCCGTGAGATCGCGCCGGAGCTTTATCCGCTGAGCCACGACTTGCCGCGGTAGCGGAGTTTCACCCCGGCTTAGCAACTCCAATTATGCACGCGCGCGAGGGCTACCGCCTCCAGATCCCACGGCAGGTTCAATGTACTCCTAAATTATCACAGTCAGTCTTATTCGACTGCAAATAATTAAGATGAAATACGACATATTCGAAAAATAGCAAGACAGATGAGTACAGTCGATTCAGTGTCTCAAATAACTTGGTCGCGTTCAAAATAAAGAAGTAGATTTAATTGAGTCAGTAAACTAGTGGCACTGTACAGTTGCAGTTTTTTTAACTATTTTTTATTTTGCTCATGACTTCATTCAGTTATCGCTGAGGGTCAATTTCACGCACGAATACAAGCAATGAACAATGAGAGGTACGTACATTGATATACTAAAAACCCAAGATGCACAGTCTCGAAGAAAAGTGACGCTCGAAACTGTCGCCAAACACTCACCACCTACGTAGTAATAGTAATTTTTTTTTTTTTTTTTTATTTAGAATAGGTTCGCGTTTGACCACCATCTCACCTGATGGTAAGTGATGATGTGGTCGAAGATGGAGCACGCTTACCTAAAAGTAACCTATTCACTCTTGACTTAAAGACTCCTAGGTTATAGCTATCGGGAAACACAGACTCCGGCAGGGAATTCCACTCCTTAGCCGTACGCACAATGAAGGTATTCCCAAAACGTTTGGTGCGTATGGGTGGGATGTCCACCATGTAACGATGGCGCTTCGCCGTTTGTCTCGTAGTCCGATGATGGAACGGGCTTGTTGGAATTAAATTGTGTAATTCCATCGCACACTCCCCGAAATGTAACCGATAAAAAACCGATAGACTTGCAACTCGTCGTCGATGTTCAAGGCTCTGGAGCTTTGATTCGACCAGTGCATCGTTGCCAATGAGTCTTTTGGCCCGCTTCTCGATAGACTCAAGCGCGTCCAGTTGGTATTTAGCAGATCCATCCCAAAGATGAGAGCAGTACTCCATACACGACCGAACCTGGGCTTGATAGAGATTGAGCAACTGTTCGGGTGTGAAGTACCGTCTCACCTTTGCTAGGATTCCCAACTTTTTTGATGCTAGTTGAGCCTTAGCCTCGATAAACGGGCCAAAATTGAGGGTAGAAGTTAATGTTACCCCCAGAAGCTCGATATGGTCAGTTATCGGCACAGTTACACCTCGGAAAGTAGGAGCCGGTTCAAATTGGCTCCTTTTTGCGGAGAAGAGACACGCCTGGGTCTTAGCTGCATTAAACTTGACCAGGTTGGCATCGCCCCATTCGGAGACAGCCTTCAAGGTCAAGTTCAAGCGCCCGACCATGTCCTCACGGAGAGACTGGATCTGTGACCCACCAGCTCGCGCGTTGGACACATATCTCTCAGAAACTGTGCTGTCGTCTGCATACCCAAAGGTACCGGGCATTAGCAGATCGTTAATGTGCAGCAAGAATAAAGTTGCTGAGAGAACAGACCCCTGAGGGACCCCGGCATTAATTGCCAATTGGCCAGACGACAGTCAGACAGACACAGTAATGCTATAAGTATAAAATATGTTTTTGCAAATTCCATCTTATAAAAAGTGCTTAAAGTTGTTTTTACAAAGCAGTGTGCGAAAGACAATCAAATTTTACGACTGACGTTGCTCGATAGGACAAGGCCTTGAGTGGAGACTTACACCTTATACTAAATTTTTTTATATGACATTTTTATTAGTATTATAAGTTTATTAAATTGTGTTCTAAAGACGTAATTATAGCGTAAATGTTTTTGGGTAGAACATGTGTATATAAATGAAACAAATATTAAATGTCAAAATCGTTTATTATTTTTTTAATTCAATAAAGCTTATACCTTTTGCCGTGATATACATATCTTCGTCAAAAAAAAATTGCCATAAAAAAATCTCTCTCTTTTAAATGTTGTCTGACGATTGATGTCCGTTCTCCGTATCGTATTTGGTCACGAGAAAAACTAAAGTATAAAAATAAGAAGTTTTAAATGAGATTGGTGTTGCGCCAAAGCAACACTCACACACACTTTTATCATTAGCATATCGCATGTCGTGAACCCATAAGTTATCCCATGATGAATCGATATACTTAAAATATATTTATATTCTATTATTAAATCATTTAAATTATTCCAGTATGTTTTAATGTATAGCGTAGGACACTGATTCCTGTAACACAGGCTCGCTTAGCATAGCAGAAGACCTCCCCGTGCGCTTGGCGGCTGCTGGTCCCCTGCGGATACGTCCGGGGGGAAGAGCAGTCGCTGGGCCTGGTGCACCCTGGGTCACGGACAATAATCTCTTCGCGGGGTGTAGGGTAGAGGAGTATTGTTGTCCGGAGCTAACTTCTGCAGGAGCGGAGGAGTCGCTCCCGAAGGCTCCCTACCTGCGCTCTGCAGCTGCAGAGTGTACGACTAGGGAGCGAGGTGGGATAGACCGCGGGCCGTTTCAGTCCGCGGTCTAGGGGCATCCGTGGCGAGGTGTTATGAGCCGCGGTGCCGGGTGTTGGGTATTTTTAGTTAGTTTCTAAGTTTGGGGTAAAAAAAAAAAAAAAAAAATGTAAAAAAAAAATATATATATAAAAAAATAAATAAATAAATAGGTTAGCTTAGATTAGGTTACCGAACAGCGGGCGGTATATCCTGTACACAGGCATTCGCAGGCCTCGGGAGGCTTAAATACCCTCCCACTAAAAAGCGGCCACATCATCGTGGGGAAGTGATGTGTGTATCACCCAAATCGTAAAAAATGAAATGGTGAATAAATTGGATTGCTCTTCGTCATGCACCCCGGTTGACGCCCGGCGCTCGCAGGTATCCGGGCCTGCGAGTGGTAAATTGGTTACCGATGGATGCTCAGGGGTAGGTGACCAGGCCCCTGTAGCGGATATGGCTACTGGAAGCAATGTATTATGCGATCCGGTTGACACCCGGCGCTCGCAGGTATCCGGGCCTGCGAGTGTTAAATTGGTGACCGACGGATGCGCAGGGGTAGGCGACCAGGCCCCTGTAGCGGATATGGCTACTGGAAGCAGTGGAACTCGGCCGCGTAGGACGTCTTCCGTCAGGAAGCGTCCAGCGAGCCCGTCCTTGGACGAGGAAGGCCTGCCGGCCCCCAAGCTGCCGACTTCGAGGAGGGGTCGGCAGGCATCGAAAGGGGCGAGCGCTTCGCAGACGCGGAGGGATGGGCGCGGGCGGTTCGTCCGCCCCAACACCCCCGCGGCTAGTGAAGCAGAAAGTGACATGGGGGTCACCACAGAGGACCCTGGCGATGGCGGCGAAAGCTGTGCCTCGCTGGGGAGCACAAAGGCGGAGGTCAACGCCGCCAAGAGGCAGCAGCGCAAAGCCGTCGCGGCAGACGAAGTGACGGAAATGGCCCGACGCGCTCGCGAGCGACGAGCTGCTCTGGCGGCGGAAGGGGGCGAGTCGTCTGCGGTGGCCTTGAGCCAGCTGGCTCTGGATGGGGTGGACTTAGTCCTGAAGGTTGCCACCAAGTCTGGCAGCCTAAAAGGCACGTTCACCCGTGGCTTGAAAGAGGCTGCCGCGGACATCAGGGAGGCGGTTGGCACCCTCCTCAACAGAACGGCCTCTGACGAGGTCGCAAAGTTGCAGGAGGAAAACAGCCGCCTCCGAAACGACTTGGAAGACCTCCGGCGGCAAGTCGCTGCGCTAAGCGAGGAGCAGCAGCGACGCACGTCTCCCATTGCCGCACCTGTGGTGGCCCCGACTCCCGCACTGCGACCGGCAAGCCCTCGCACCGATGAAGAGGTCGAGCGCATTGTCCGGCTCTGCATGCTCCAGTGCGGGAGCATGGTAAACGCTCGGATGGAGGCGATTTCTCGGCGTCTCCCAGCGGAAACCCTCCGTCCGCCTCTAGCGGCTGACACGCGGAGGACTGAGGAGCCGCCGAGACTTGCGCCTCGAAAGGAGAAGCCCGCGGAGGGAGCTCCTCCGAGCGGCCAGCCCACGACTGCCGGGTCTAAGGGTGAGACCTGGGCGAAAGTCGTGGGCCGCAAGAAGGCCCGCAAAGCCGCCAAGAAGGCCGCAGCAGCAGCATGCGCCCCAGACGTAACCGCAAAGGCGGTTGCGCAGCCTGCGCGACGGACTGCGCGACGGACTGCCAAAGGCGGTCGCAAAGGGCCGACGATACGTACCCCGCGTTCCGAAGCTGTGACGCTCACGCTACAGCCTGGGGCTGCGGAGCGCGGCGTAACGTACCAGTCGGTCATTGCCGAGGCCAAGGCCAAGATCAAATTATCTGATCTTGGCCTTCAGTCCGTCACCCTTAGGCAGGCTGCCACGGGTGCGCGGCTCTTCGAGGTGGCTGGTGCTGCGAGCGGCAGTGCCGAAAAGGCGGACGCTCTGGCCGCCAAGATGAGGGAGGTCCTCAACTCCGAGGACGTCCGGGTCTCCAGGCCAATGAAAACCGCAGAGGTGCGGATTTCTGGTCTGGATGACTCCGTGACCTCTGAGGAGGTGGTGGCGGCCGTTGCCCAAAGTGGAGAGTGTCCGCCGGGCAATGTGCGGGCTGGCGATATACGCGTCGACGCCACCGGACTCGGCGTAGTCTGGGTTCGGTGCCCTGTGGCGTCGGCGAAGAAGATCGCCGAGAGCGGCAGATTGCTGGTAGGCTGGGTTGCAGCGAGGGCGAAACTCCTGCAGCCCCGGGCTTTGCGGTGCTTCCGGTGCTTGGAGAAGGGGCACGTCCGGGCAAAGTGCACCGCCGAAACTGACCGTAGTGATCTTTGTTATCGCTGCGGTCAGCCCGGCCACAAGGCGGCCCAGTGTTCCGCGGCACTCAACTGCATCTTGTGTTCGGATGCAGGGAAGCCAGCGGGACACAAAGTGGGCGGAGGGGCCTGTGGCGCGCCTGCCAGCAAGGCCAAAAAGAAGAAAAAGAAGAGGAGCACCAAACCTGCCGGGGAAACCTCGCCTCCCCCGCAGGCTAGTAGCTCCACGGCCGACTCCCGGCCCAGGACCGTTGCCGAGGGAATGGAATGTTAATAATGCTCCAATTCCATTTTCTCCAGGGCAACATCAACCACTGTGCCAGAGCTCAGGATCTCCTACTCCAGAGCATGGCACAGTGGTCGATTCACGTGGCTGTGGTCGCCGAACCGTACTTCATCCCCGCCCGTCACAACTGGCTGGGATGCGCTAACGGTTCGGTGGCCATTATTGGCGAGACTCTGACCGACCCGTCTCGGGGCCGCGGCTGGGTTGCTGCGGTCTCGGGTGGCATCGTCATTGTGGGGGTGTATTTCTCTCCCAACAAGAGTCTCGCCGACTTTGAGGGTTTCCTTGTCGAGTTGGGCGCCGTCGTAGGCCGCCATCACCCTCGTCCCGTTCTGGTGCTCGGGGATCTCAACGCCAAGTCATCGGCGTGGGGATCTCCGGTCACTGACCCTCGGGGCGAGGTGCTAGAAGAGTGGGCGGTGACGACCGGTCTGGTCGTCCTGAATCGGGGTTCGGAATACACATGCGTGCGGCAGCGGGGCGGGTCGATAGTGGACGTCTCGTTCGCTAGCCCCTCTGTCGCCGGCCGATTCCGCGACTGGCGTGTCGCCGTGGAGGTGGAGACGCTGTCGGACCATCGGTATATCCGGTTCGACGTCTCTGCCCAGACCGCGAGCGGCTGCCATCCAACAACCCCGATTAACGACGGCCCGCGTTGGGCGCTTAAGCGCATCGACAGGGAACTACTCGAGGAAGCTGCATTAGTCCAGTCCTGGACCTGGGAGTCGACGACGGACGGCCCCGTCGACGTTGAGGCGGCGGCGCTGTGGTTTCGGGGGGCGATGACGCAGATCTGCGACGCGTCCATGCCCCGTGTCCGCCAACAGTCCGCAAGGCGCCAGGTGTACTGGTGGACCGCCGAGATCGCGCAATTGCGCGTAGCGTGCGTTGCGGCTCGCCGCCGGTACACCCGATACCGGAGACGACGTCGACGGGATTCTGCCGAGGAGGACGCGCTGTATGAGGTGTACCGCGCGTCCAAGGAGACTCTGTGGCTGGCCATCGGCGACTCAAAGTCGCGCGCCAGGGAGGAGCTGCTGGGGTCCCTGGGTCGGGATCCGTGGGGGTGCCCCTACCGTTGGGTACGGAGCAAGTTGCGTCCCTGGGCGCCTCCACTGACGCGAAGCATGGAACCCCAGTTGCTAGAGGCGGTGGTGTCGGCCCTCTTCCCAGGGCGACCGGAACACGTTCCCCCGGCGATGGCTTCGCCCTCAGCCACAGACTCTCCAGAAGAAGAGGAGAGCACCGATGTCCCCGAGGTGACGCAAGCAGAGATGGGAGCGGCCGTGTCGCGACTCCGGGCTAAGAACACAGCGCCCGGACCCGACGGAGTGCCTGGTCGAGCTCTCGTCCTGGCTCTGAAGGAGCTAGAGCCCCAGCTGAGGAGGCTTCTCACGGCATGCCTCGAGTAGGGTCAGTTTCCCAGTGTATGGAAGGAGGGGAGGCTGGTCCTCCTCAGGAAGGAGGGGCGCCCCGCGGACTCGCCGTCCGCGTATCGGCCCATAGTGCTGCTTGACGAGGCGGGCAAACTTTTTGAGCGTATCATCGCAGATCGCCTCGTCAGCCACTTGTGCAGGGAGGGGCCGAACCTGGACGACAACCAATTCGGTTTTCGTCGGGGGCGCTCCACCATAGACGCCATCATGCGCGTGAGGGCCCTGGCGGAGGAGACGGTGTCCCGGGGTGGGGTGGTGGTGGCGGTGTCTTTAGACATCTCCAACGCATTCAACACCCTACCCTGGAGTTGTATTCGGGAGGCCCTGAAATACCATCGCGTGCCTCCCTACCTCCGCCGTACAGTAGGGGCTTACCTGGAGGGTAGATGCGTCACCTATCGGGGACGTGACGGTGCTGGTCGGCACCTCACGTCGTGCGGTGTTCCACAGGGATCGGTCTTGGGACCGCCCCTGTGGAACATCGGCTACGACTGGGTGCTGAGAGGCGAACTCCCGCCGGGCGCCGACGTGACGTGTTATGCGGATGACACGCTCGTAACTGCCCGGGGGAGCTCGCACAGGGAAGCGACGTTGTTAGCCACGGCTGCGGTGTCACAGGTAGTGAACCGCATCCGGCGCCTGGGCCTGGAGGTGGCCCTGAACAAGTCGGAGGCCATGGTGTTTCATGGCCCTCGACGGGCGCCGCCGCCGGGATCACACATCGTGGTCAGCGGGACCCGGATAGCTGTCGAGTCCACCATGAAGTATCTGGGATTGGTGCTCGACAGCCGATGGGAATTCGGGCCCCACTTCCGGCGGCTGGTGCCCAAGTTGATGGGCGCAGCGGGCGCGCTTTCAACGTTGCTTCCCAACTTGGGGGGCCCGAGCGCCGCCTGTAGGCGGTTGTACGTGGGAATCGTGCGGTCCATGGCCCTGTATGCGGCCCCTGTGTGGGCGCTGGACATGACGGCCGGCACTCTCGCCATTCTGCGCAAACCGCAGAGGGTGATGGCCGTCAGAGTCATCCGCGGGTACCGTACGATTTCCTACGAGGCGGCTTGCGTCCTGGCCGGATCCCCGCCCTGGGACCTAGAGGCGAAAGTACTCGCGTCGTTGTATCGATGGCGCGAGGAAGAGCGGGCACGGGGCTCGAGGCCGGTGCAGCGGCAGATCGCGCTGCGCCGAGAGGAGCTCCGTCAGGTCTTGGTGGCGGAATGGCGGCAGAGGCTTCTGCGCCCTACCGCCGGCCTCGCTACCGTCGAGGCGATCCGGCCAGTACTCGACGACTGGCTCGGGAGAAGGCACGGCTCCCTGTCTTTTAGAGTGACACAGGTGCTGTCGGGGCACGGCTGCTTCGGCAAGTACCTGTGCCGCATAGACAGAGAGCCGGACGCTCGGTGCCACCACTGCGTCCATTGCGGGGAGGACACGGCGCAACACACGCTCGCCGAGTGTGTAGCTTGGGAGGAGCAGCGCCGTGTCCTCACAAATGAAGTAGGAGGCGATCTGTCGCTGCCGGCCGTAGTGCAGAGTATGGTCGGCAGCGCAGAGTCGTGGGACGCGGTGGTGTCCTTCTGCGAGGACGTGATGTCGCAGAAGGAAACTGCGGAAAGGGAGAGGGAGATCTCCACTCCCTTCCCTGGCCGCAGAAGGCGCACCGGGCGCAGGGGAAGGGCGGACAACGCCCTTTTCCAGCCCCCATGAATGGGTCCAGGGGCGAGGGACTTGGGGAAGTCCCTCGCCCCCTATTTGATGGACCCGAGTCGCAGGCGCGCGCGGGTGTCGGCGCGCGCCTCTGAGGCGATGCACGGGGTAGTTCAACACCTCACTACCCCGTGCAGGAGGCGAGGCCGGGACAGACCCGACCAGCACTAGTGCGGGGCTGCGGAAGAATTAGGTTTCCCGCGGCCCCCCACGCACGTGTGAGGAGACACCGGGGTGGTTTTAGCCGGTAAGAATCTGGCACACCCCTCCGCCATTCCCCAGGCGGAGGTAGTCCATGAGGATTTCCCCCCGTTAAAAAAAAAAAAAAAAAAAGGAGTCAGGGGCTTTACTTGAAATATGTAATATTTTTATGTTCAATAAATTATTTATTTATTTTATTTATGAACATTAAAAAACCGTAAAATTGACGACCTCTTCTCCTTCAGTATATTATATAACGTATACATTTTTTTTTTTTTTTTTTTTTTTTTTGCCAAAAACTAAATTAGTATTAATTATTGTAAAATAGATGTGTTTAACTTTTGGTGTACAATAAAGTTTATTTTAATCTATTCTAAACACTAGCTTTTGCCCGCGACTTCGTTCGCGTAGAGGTTTTTTCTGCGTAAATCCTGATCGCGTGGGAATTCCGGGATAAAAACTATCCTATGTCCTTCCCACGGTCCTAAACTATTCCCATGCCAAAGGAGAATGCCAAGGCTTCCTTCAAGACTCGGCCAGAACCGACAAAGATGAACTATATATCATAATAAAGGAAAATAATTATATAATTTGACTGTATAGTTAGTACCAAATAAAGTTATAGTTCTTTGAAGTTGACCAGTTAATACTTCTAATTTAAACGATAACATGAAATAAACTATAAAATTATTGAATAATAACTATTGAATTCGTTTTCAACAGCCAAGGTGGTCGTTAGTAATACAGAAATCGGAGTCCGGTAACAAAACAATAAACAACACAAAACTCAAAAAACACATAAGTCACTTCGTCGCTCGTCATAAAATGCGGGAGAAGTAAAACTTTTGACAATTATCAGTGACAATGACAACTACAAGATTAAGTGTTACCAGCACTAAATAACTATTATAAACTGTATCGATAATTGAATTGAATTACTTTAAATTATTATAAGATATTAAAAAATATAACTAAACATTATTAATTATTATAAGAATTACGAGTTATGACTTTAGTAACTAATAAATTCACTTACGTAGGGTCATAATGATATTAATGTAATCGATTTGCAACTGCAATTTCATATCGATATTATTTTATTTTGGTATTGGCAACATTTCTAATTGAAATTGTAGATAGAAAACGTGTTGATAAATTGAATAACTATTTAAAATGACTTTTAAACGGTGTACTTCTACAGATTTTATTTATACTGTATAATTCTTACAGTTTTATATAATGAATTATCATTCATTTAGAAAGTCTGTCGGACACTACATGATTCGAGCCGAAACTTGGCATTCACCTTTAATCTAAATCGGTTCAGCGGTTTAGGCGTGAAAAGATAACACACAGACAAACAGAGTTACTTTCGCATTTATAATATTAGTATGGACAATATGGACCATAAAGCATAAACTTATTAATAAAAAATAAATAATTATAATAAAAAAAATCGACTCCATTATTTGTTCAACAGGGTAATTTTTATTATGCGACTAAAATAAAAACGATGCCATAATACATTGTTTTGACACTGAAAACGCGGCCATTGAAATTTGACGCGATACTATTTGAAATGAGCGCATCATTTAGAATTAAGCACTCATTTTATGCGGACGGTTTTGAGACGTTGAGTGTGTATCTTGGGTTTTTAGTATATCAATGGGTACGTAGCGTAAATTTACACTAGAATCAACGTTGTGTCATAATCGCGTAAATTAACTCTCTTTTGTTTTTATTTCGTATGCAAAAGTTTATACCTACAGTCATAAAAGTAAACAAAACTATTTAGCCTGGGGATCTATTTATCGTTGCTATAATATTTTTCTTTCACATAGGCTTATATGGCACTTACAAAATGACGGAAGTTAGTGGTTCGGTTCAAAATTGGTTGTTTCCTCCATAGGAAACAACCACTTTCGAACATAGAAGAACAGGCAAGAAGCTCCACGGTTACTCTTTTAAAAATATTTTGATTTTCACAATCGTTACACGATACATAATATTCTTCAGATTGAAGCTCGAGTTGCGGAAATGTTCCACAGAGATACCGCAGGTGTGTTGAGGATGGATATAGTCAGTAGAAGTTTGACACTCCCTTCCATTCCACCTAGACTGGCAAGAGTAATTTGATGATTTTCCACCGAAAATAAAAAGGTGCAGGTTGAGGATTTCGTATAGTTTTTAGATGGCGACAGAGGCTATGAACGGCATCTGGACCAGTTAATCAAAGAAAAACTTTAGTTCCTCTGACAGCCCTAAACTGTATGATAAGTCTGCTGAAAATCTTGCAGATGTACCTACCTAGAACCTTTAATCAGTACGCTTACTACAGGCTCAACTTAGTCAGATGTAGATAGATAGATAGATATACTCTTTATTGTACACCATAACAGAATTAAATAAGGACTTAAAAAACTACAATGAGTGTTACAATGGGCGGTCTAAACGCTAAAAGCGATCTTTTACAGACAACCTTTGGATGGATTTGACACAGCAGGAGAAAATAAATACGCGGGTAGTCCATGTTGTACTATTCACTTATATACAATAAATAAGTAATAACCTACATACTCAATACACATATACATATATATACATAAAAAGAACAAAGCTGAGTTATATAAAAATAGTAACAAATTAAAGAGAGAAATAGAGATCTTTTACCATATTTTTGAAAGAAGGAAGGGTTTGTGCTTGTCTTACTGACACGGGAAGAGTATTCACAGTCGTACTGCTTGAGCTGCGTACGACTTACCAAAGAAATTGGTGGAGTTACTCGGTACCTCTAGCCTCAAGTTTTCCGATGACCTCAGAAATTTGGCATGTGTGTCATGGAGGAACTTAAAACGTTCTTTAAGATAAGAGGGGGTCTTAGGATTGAACAGAATACTGTAGAGCAGAGATCAGATGTGTAAGTTCCGGCGAAGACGTATAGGAAGCCACTTGAGTTTCGTACGAAATTCGGATACGTGATCATATTTGCGCAAACCAAATATAAATCTTATGCAAAAATTTTGAAAACGTTCAAGTTTGTCAAGTTGTGCCTCTGTGAGATCAAGATAACTGACATCAGCGTAGTCTAGGATGGGGTGTAAAAGAGACTGTGCTAGTGCAATTTTAGTGGCAGTTGGCAGAAAGTTACGCAACCGTCTTAGGGAACTGGCAGAAGCAAATAATTTGCGACTCACCTTGTAATTGGGGACCCCACGAAAGATATTTGTCCAACCAAACCCCAAGGTTCTTAACTTTCTCGCTTAGTGGAATAGCTGTGCCGTTGAAAATAACCTGAGGTAGCTGAGACCAGTTTACCTTAGATGCCAACCTAGAGCTGCCGACTACAATGACCTGGGTCTTTAATGGGTTAACCTGCAAACCATGTGCCTCACTCCATTCGCAAACTGAAGCCAAGTCCTGGTTTATCATATTTATTGCAGCATTTAAATCAGTATAAGGCGCTTGTCTATAAATTTGCAAGTCATCAGCATAAAGGTGGTAGGAGGATTGAAGTTTTTTGAAAATATAATTTATGAAAATTGCGAAGAGTAAAGGAGATAACACGCCACCCTGAGGAACACCGGCTGCAGTACTACACCATGAAGAGCAGGACTCATCTATGCAAATACGTTGCTGGCGGCCATACAGGTAACTACGAAACCAGTCAATCACTGTTGGAGATATGCTAATGGAGCGAAGTATGCTGAGCAGAATATCGAAATCGACGGTATTAAAAGCGTTACTAAAATCAAGCAAGCAGAGAACCGTCATATTTCCTTTATCCATGCCCATCCGTATGTCATCAGTTACATTAACTAACGCGGTAGTAGTACTGTGACCAGGACGAAATCCCGATTGGAAAGGATTCAGCAGACTATTCTTGCAAAGAAAAGCGCTAAGCTGATTGTGAACAAGGCGTTCAAGGACTTTAGAGAGAAAAGGTAGAATGGAAATAGGTCGATATTCTGAAAAAGTGGTAGGATTTAATTTTTTGGGTAAAGGAGTAATTTTGGCCTCTTTCTATACCGATGGAAAGACACAATTGGAAACAGAATAGTTAAGGATGTAAGTCAGGATAGGAAGGATTTCATTGAGGACAGGAAGTATCATCTTCCGACTGACACAGTCGCTGCCAACCGCGTTAGATGTAATTGAAAGTATGCTCTTCTTAACATCACAATCAGAAAATTGACTAAAATTAAATGCGGAGTGATCCGGAGTTGGAAGGTTAGAAAGATAATTTATAGTAGCTGCTTTCTATGTCCCATTGCAGTAGGACGACGATGAGAAGTGTTGATTTAATAGATCAATGTCTAGGTCTTTAGGAATCGATTTTTGGCGTGATTTTCCAACTCCCATTGATTTGAGAAATTTCCAGACTTTAGCTGGATCACCGTTTTCAACAGAATCATGAATATGTCGGCGCATTGCATCCCTACACACCCTATTGCTGCGATTGCGTGCATTCACAAACATCTCTCGGTTTAATAGTGAGGGTCGGCTTCTGAATTTTGACTTACATACTACTTTCTTGTGCATGACAGCTCTCACTTCACCTGTCAACCATGGTGCTGGAAGATGCTTTAATTTTACTGCATGAATAGGAGCATGAGTGTCGTAAAGTTTTACAAGATTATCCGTAAGCAGGTTAACTTTGTCATCGACCGATTCTACAGCGACAAGAGAGGTCCAATCAATGTTGTTTGCATCCGTCTGGAGATTATCAACATTTATACCACTAAAACTGCGTAACAGAAGAGTTTTAGGCTTGGCCTTGGGAGGGCGAATCTTGTAGGAAAGGTATATTAAATCGTGACAGGAAAACATGTCAGCCGTGCATTGGCCATGCTTACTGACATGATGTGTAGAGGATACAATTACAAGATCCAAAAGAGATGTGGGTACTCCAAAAAGCCACAAAACTAATTCGGAGCTACATACATCTGAAACAATGCCTTACCTTCGTACTTATGTGCAACAGCACTCGCATTCTGCAATACAAAAAGGTCTTTGGGGTCGACACAAAAGCTAAAGTGGTAGTTCTGATCATAACTTTTATTTTGAAACTAGCTATACATATACGTGATTTCATCCGCGTAGGAGATTTTGCCGAGTACTTAAATCCCGATTCTGTAGGAATTTAGGCATGAAAGGTATTGCTCTATAACCTTCTTTATCCAGAGATACCTTTATCCTGACAAACAGAAAGTCAGAGTGTTCGGTTTGGTTGGGTTTGGTTCAGTCAGTTATTTTGAATCTTGTGTGTGTATGTCTGTGGTCTTAATAAATGACATTGACGTTTCTAAAACCATTTTTCATTTGAAAGATAAACATTTTCAAAGTGGTAAAATATGTGTGTCCCCTCTAACTTTTATAATAATGGAGTGAAAAATCTAAAAAAAATATAATTATGCTTTAGCTCTTAATGCAAACTTTAAAAAAATAGATTGAATGAGATAGAGTCAGCAGTTTTAAAGATATAGGATATTTTTTAAACCGCCAATATAACTTTGTATTTCAAACAAAAATATGAGAAATATAGTTATTTTGTGTAGTTACTACGGAACCCTTACTGAGCGAGTCTGACTCGCACTTGGCCAATTTTTATTTGTGTAGGTGTTTTATAAATGTATGTACAATCATGTATGTGAATCATAATAACTCGGAGAAAAACCTATACTAAAATACCATTACACGTGGCAAAATTAAAATTAATTAAATCCTTGGTGTTTAATGGCGTGTTCATTAACGTCGACATTCACAATAATATTACCACAAAAAGAACATTAAAAGAAAATAATTGCCGTACGGCATTGTGGATATAATAATTATTCATTTCGGATAACTGAATAATTTCCCGATCGCGTATTTTGTTTAACTTCGGATTTATAAGTCTAATCAGACTTAAGATTTAGATCTGATTGTCACGTGATTTTTAAGAATGCCTTAGATTATGTAAAAGGTTTCCCTTTCAGTAGGAGGTATTCCTCGAAGCGCTACCATTTTGAAGCGCATCTAATGAAGCGCTCCTTTTTTATTCCTCGGAGCGCTCCTTTTAGTAGTTAGCGCTCCGTGTAATAAAAAAGGAGCGCTTCATTAGGTGCGCTTCAAAATGGTAGCGCTTCGAGGAATACCTCTTCAGTAGTAACGAAACTGACAAGAATCTCTGCAATTACAAAGATTAACTACGCATGAAACCAGCTTTTTAATGGAAGTCTAAGATAGAAAATTTACTGTGATCTTCACCAACTGCTTTTGCCTTGCCTTTGCCAACTGTGTTGGGATCGGCTTCTAGTTTAACCGGGTGTAGCTGAGGAGTAGCTTTTTACATGGAGCGACTGCCTATCGGACCTTCAAAACCCAGTAACTGGGTAACACGACAACCCTTGGCAAGACCTGTGTCAGATTTTCTGGCGTCTGACTACCCGTAACTACTGTCACAAAATTGACTGTGTTACAACTTATAAATTCATGTTTTTTTTTTTTTGATGATCGAAGATGGAGCACTCTTACCTAAAAGTAACCTATTCACTATTTACTAAAAGACACCTAGGTTATAGCTACCGGGAAACACAGACCCCGGCAGGGAATTCCACTCCTTAGCCGTAAGCATAATGAAGGTACTCCCAAAACGTTTTGTGCGTATGGGTGGAATGTCCACCATACACGATGGCGCATTGCCGTTTGTCTTGTAGTCCGATGATGGAACGGGCTTGGAGGAATATTATCGTCTGTAGGTAATACAAATTTATTCAAAAATACAAATGACTTTTTTTACCATCGGGTAGATTTTCTACTTTACTTGAATGATTTTAGTTTTATTATTAGTTTTCATACCTTACCTCCGCTGATCAGCCTATATTATTTTATTTTAATCACTAGGCAATACAACATGTTACAATAATTATATGACAGTCATATCTTAGGTTTGACCTGAATATGACCTAAAGCGTAATTACACAACATGGCAAGCAACGCAATTCATCCCTTAATACATACATACGTCTCTGGTATTTAATCTTAGATTTGAATCAGCGTACTGGTATAACACGACATGTATAATTTGAATTAAGCCTTTGAATCATGTAGAACTGAAAGACAATAGGCAGTTCATTAGTCTGTCGCATACTACGATAATATTATATCTGATTAGGTTCTGCCTGCGGCTTCGGTCGTGTGTAAAGGTTTTTATTCAGCTAAACTCAATAAGCCTACGTCACTATCTTTTTTTTTCCGGGTGGGAAATTCATCGAATGCCTTCTCCCGGTCTGGGTTAAGCGGAAGGGAGTGTGACTTCTACTGACAAAAACCCATCCTGTCCCTTCAGCTGCCCTTAAGTTCCGGGGTCGCGATATCTCGTTACAACATTCCGGCAACCTAGGCCTTCAACTATCTTCACACCAGAAAACATATCGGTTGCTCCGTTTTGAAGTGAAAACAGGACGAACAAACAAAGAATATTTCGCGTGTATAATTTTATATATGTAGTATAAAATTTATACCCAAATCATTTAACGTTCTCGTCTAAGATTTTAGTAAGATCACGGGTTCGAATCCGGGGTCGAATTTTGGATTCTCTATCTCTACTATTTTTTTACTATTGGTTAAAAACTGGTTTAAAACAGTCCAGTAGTTTCGGAACCTATCTAGTACAAACAAGAAAAAATTTCCTCTTTAGAATAGTAGACTAAAAGTATAGACTGCTTGACTTTTTGCTTCCTAAAACATTATTCATAAACATTATTATTCTAAACTGTTCAAAGTTCTGTAACTTGGTAACAAGAGTTGAATTCTTAAGGGTAAAGAACAAATCCTAACTTAATACCAAATTTTGACAGGCTCGAGTCAAAAGTTCGTGATATGCTTAATTTGAAATGCTTAATTTCAGAAATCTGGAGACGGAATCTAAGTCAAATCTTAATTTGGAACGAAGTGTACGGAAACAGACTGATTTATTATTTCATGACTCGCAATTGTACATACTAAAATACGTAGGCATTCAATGAGCCTTCTTTATTCTACGGAAAAATCATAAAATGCCCGATTTCTCTGGGTGTAGAGGTGGGTTTTAGTCATAAAAGTTTGACAGTCCCTATCAGACTTCTATGACTAAAACCCACCCAGTTCCTTCACTTGCCATTGCATTCCGGGGCCGCGGTATTTCGTTAGATCATTCCCGCAGCCCCAGCAGGAATTAAACGAGTCTAATATTGTGTTATCTACAGGCCTGTTGGTCTAGTGGTCAGTAGCTCTGATTGCTGTGCACAAGGTCGTGGGTTTGATTCCTACCCAGGACAAATGTTTGTGTGATGAGCACGATCATTTGTTCTTTGTCTGGGTGTAATTTATCTATAATATGTATGTATTTAGAAAAATATATGTATATTTATCAGTTGTCTAGTACTCATAGCACAAGCTCTGCTTAGTTTGAGACTAGATGGCGTTGTGTGAAAGTTGTGGAATATTATTATATTATTCTATTATATAAAGCTAAATTACCACTCACTGACTGACTGACTCACTCACTGACATAATTGTTCTCCCAGATGGTGGATGGGGAGGTGGGTATATTTTGACAGATTCGTAAACAAGTAACTCTCAAACCTACGGGAAAAGTGCCAAACCTCCCCTTTTCCCCCCCTTCTCCCCCCCCCCCCCCTATCGTATCTCGGAAACTACGAGACCCGTGTTTTTTTCTTTTTACGGATTCGTATAGAGGAGGCTCGGTAAAGTAAAAACCATTTTTCAAAGTCGTCCCCCCGCCCCCCTTCTCCCCCCCTTTAGGCGGATCTCGGAATCTAAGAGACTTGGAACATTTTTTTTTTCAGATTCATTTAGAGGGGCAATGCTTTAGTCGAAATAATTGTGCAACCCCCCCCCCAATCCCCCCCCCCCTTTTTTTTTTTTTTTTTCACAAGCACGCGAGGTGCTTGCACCTCGCGCAACACGCAAATACTAAACCCCCCCATCTCCCCCTCCCTTTTTTTTTTTTCACAAGCACGCGAGGTGCTTGCACCTCGCGCAACACGCAAATACTAGTTATTATTATATTACTGAACACTAGGTATAGATATGCTTATTCCTAAAATAAATAGCCCAAAGGACATGGCTAAATTGAAGTATGGACGACTGCCCCAGCAATGAATAAACATGGTTCCTAGCAATATATACTACTGAATAGCTGAAAATTAGTATTTTGTAATTAAAAAGGTTCAGGAACTTTTCATATCTGCACAATCCTGAAAATAAAATCACGTAACTCCTACGACAAAGGTACAAAATCTTCAAACAATGACATTGCTATAAACTTTTATCTAGGCGTTTTAATATTTCTGCGACGATTTTAATCGATAATTGTGATTTTCATTGGAGATTTTGCACTAAGGTACTTGAGTTAAATATCTACAAAGTGGTAACTGTACCAAAAAAACTTAATACAACGGACTTACGATAGATAATCTCCATAAAAATCATAATAATATAAGTTTTCTGTTGTAAAACCTAAACTACTTATCCAAATGAGTTAAAATAAAGACAGTATTCACAAACAATGTGAATAAATAACATTATGGTTGAAATGATGAACGTATTGAAAAACATCTTAAAGATTAACTGAGCCAAATATTTATAATTTCTGTATTGAGGTAGGTAGGTAAACAATTCTGCCTAAACTAGAAAAAATACAAATCCAAAAAGCACAACGAAAGAATAAACGGCTGAGCGTTCAAACGACGTCTGACGTTTGTTTTTTTTTCATAGAGGGATCAGATTCCAAATGTAAGAAAACAAAATCGATAAAATACTTGAAAAAGTTGAAAGAAAAAAAAATGTTGTTGTTGACCTTGACAGACACAAAATATGTAGTAAGAATGTGCGTCCGAAGTGTTAGTAACACACTTATCCAGTTATACTTATGTAGTTTCTGAAAATAAATCGTTTTGATAACCGATGTTAAAAATCGATGTTACTTCAATTATTTCGATTTGACATTGTGGAAATGCGATATGTCTCAACCCTAGCTTGCAGTACTTGATCTTGTCATGTCAAACCAAAACAAAGCATAAAATCAATTATGAAACTTTTTTATGTTTATTAGTTCACGAAAGTTATAAGAAATTATTAAACACTAAATAATTTATGAATGAATATTTCAATATTACAGGTTAGTGTGAAATTCCTATTCATGCTGGGGGCAGTCGTTTAGCCATCTCCTTTAACGATATGAGACTGGCCGATCGTTCCACTTTTTTCCATACATTTTTCAGCCATCTTACGAGAACTAGGTCGTTCATGCGGAACCACTACAATCCGCAGAAATTACTATCATAACTGTGGATAAACCCAACGTATTTGTTCAGATTTATATTTCGGAGAATTTGTCTTACGTTTAGATTTTATAATAATGTTCTAGTAGTTATGGGCTAGACTTAGAGGTTTTTGTATTGACATAGATATGACAGGCCTGTTGGTCTAGTGGTCAGTGGCCCTGACTGCTGTGCCCAAAGTCGTGGGTTCGATTCCCACCCAGGACAAATGTTTGTGTGATGAGCACGATCATTTGTTCTTTGTCTGGGTGTAATTTATCTATAATATGTATGTATTTAGAAATATATATGTATGTTTATCAGTTGTCTAGTACTCATAGCACAAGCTCTGCTTAGTTTGGGACTAGATGGCGTTGTGTGAAAGTTGTGGAATATATGGAATATGGAATATAGATAGTAAGGACAGGCTAGGACGTTATGACGGTAAAATGATGCGCTGTATTTGATTAGTAGTCTGACTTATGACCAGAGGTCGGAATTAGGTAGAGTTATTTATGTACTTGCATCGAAATGTTGATATGAATATGGATCTTCCCGGGATTTCTAATAGACAATCCCGTGTGACCAACAATATTACAAATAAATAATATTAAAAACCTCAGAGATAGATAAGACAAATAAAACAAAGATAATTAACATACAATTTTTATTAGTATTAAATTCATAATACAAATTATTAATAGTCTTAAGCAAATTCTCATACATATACTTCTCCTTTTTTATAAATCGTGTAAAAGTAAATAGGGGGAAAGTGCTATGAATGGGACAAGTTTAGAATGGGACAAATTGAATTTCCCGCCCTATGAGCGATCTAGTCGATTTTCGGTTTTTACAATTTGGCAACATTAACCTATAGACAATATTGACGTTACTGACATTTGATTGTCAAAACAAACAAAATGGCAAAACGTGGTTAAATTATTTCGTGCTTTTAAGAAAATTATTTATTGTTCTAAACGCTCGTTCCATAGGTTGTTTTAATAATATTTGAAGGTTATAGTATTGCAAATCGAACTGCAATTTAACTACCTAAAAGGTGAGTGCACAATTAGATCAAAGTTATTTGATTTTATTTTGCGGTGAGGTTATATTTAAAAAGGCATGAAAGTCTTGTTTGGGACAACTACATACGTCTTGGAGGGGACGTCCCTTTCATGGCTGTCCCATTCATGACTAGGATTTTTTGGTGGTGATATTTATTGCTTATCGCTTTTTTTATACAATTTGTTCCAGGACAAGTTGCCGAAGTGTTATTTAATATGACTCCTAAGAAAGAAGATCGAGTTCAGCCTACGAAAATAGAAGAAGCCGTAAAGGAAGTGATAGAAAAAAAATGCCTTTACGATCTGTTGCAAGTGCCTATAATATCAGCAAATCTCACTTAGGTCGACTCGTAATAAAAGCTAAGGCAACGGAAGATCATTTCAAATACCGATCCAATTTCGGAAATCGTAGAATTTTTAGTGTAGAACAGGAAAATATGTTATCGGAGTATTTGAAGATATCAGCTAAAATGTGTTTAGGGTTGACAACTGTTCAAGTTAGAAAATTTGCTTATCAATATGCTTTGAAATTAGGCATTGCTCCTGATAAGTGGCAAGCTAACGAATTAGCAACGATTGATTGGCTAAAGAAGTTTTTGAAGCGACAAGGCACATTGAGCGTTAGAAAACCAGAAAACACATCCTTAGCTCGAACTACTGCTTTTAATAGATTCAATGTTACCCAGTTTTTCAATAATTTAGAAGAATGTTACAAAAAGTTTAAGTTTCCTCCAAACATGATTTGGAACGCCGATGAAACAGGATGTACTACAGTTGTCAATGCACCAAAAGTAGTCGCTGAGGCAGGTCTTAAACGCGTTGGGCAGATTAGTTCTGCAGAACGTGGGGCCTTAGTCACTATGTTGGCATTTGTAAATGCAGCGGGGGGTAGTATTCCACCGGTTTTCGTATTTCCAAGGGTACATTTTAAATCTTACATGCTACAAAATGGCCCTAATGGAGCTTTGGGCTTAGCTAATCAGTCTGGTTGGATAAGTGAGGATTGTTTTCTGGAAACTTTAAAACACTTTGTACAACATGTCAAGCCTTCTAAGGAAGATCCTGCATTAATAATACTTGACAATCGCAAAACACATATGACCATAAATGTTATTTTATATTCTCGACAAAATAATTTGATATAATTGACTTTCCCACCTCATTGTAGCCATCGTCTACAACCGCTTGATGTAACAGTTTTCGGCCCGTTCAAATCACGTTACAGAACTTCGATAAATAACTGGATGACATCCAATCCTGGAAAGGGCGTTACAATTTACAATGTCGCTGAATTTGCAAAAGATGCGTGCTACGCCGCTTTCAATATGCAAAACATAACATCAGGATTCAATAGTCCATTAAATACCAATATTTTTAGTGATGACGACTTCTTGCCTTCTGAGATGAGTAATCGTCCATTAGAAACAGAAATGGTACAAAGTAATGACATCACACAACCAATAAATACAGACAACCACCAAGAAATCAATAGCGATGAGCGTGATTCTGCTGTGTTACCAACATCTTTGGATATGGTTTCTGATAATGGAGATCCTTATAATCTATCAACTATAAAAAAATCAGAGCCTGATACAACTGCATTATCAACATTTGTTATTGGATCGGTATATGATAATCCTGTGCCATCGACCTCAGCTGTTTTGAGTCCAGAAATAGTGCGTCCATTTCCTAAGGCACCACCACGCAAGCAAAAACAATTCAAGAGAAGAGTGACAACTAAAATCATTACTTCAACTCCAGAAAAAGATAGACTTCTAGCAGAATCATTATCAAACATGCTTAATAAAAAACAGAGCATCACAGACGTATCACATGTTAAAGACATTTTAAAAAACATATTAGCTGATAACGAAAAGTCAAAAGAAAAACAAAAGAACAAAATAAAAAGCTGCAAAAGTGAGGTTCAGAATAAAAAGAAAACTAACAAAAAGGTACAAAACAAGATACAATTGGAATCATCCAGTGACTCCGGCCGAACAATTTCTAATTTAGATTCTAGTGAGGAATTTTCTGACTGCGATTATGAACCTTTGCATAAACTGAGAAAATCTACAAATAATGAAGATGTTTGTTGCGTTTGTAAACAAAAATTTTCTACCAGTAAGGAGGACTGGTTCCAATGTAAACTTTGTCAAAAATGGGCAAATGAAAAATGTGGCATCAAGGGCACGTTTAATTTTTTTTGTAATCTGTGTCATTAGATTTAAGTTTAAGCAAACTTTGACCTTAGATTTATTAGAGTAAGAATAAGTATAACTTAATAACACTATTAATTTGTTGATCTCTAAAATACTATATGTGATATAAATGTTCCAAAAAATGATTAGTATGTAGGTAAAACAAAAAAATCTATAATAATTAGTAAGAATTTGTTCATTTTTGGTTATATTTTAACATGTCCCTTTCATGACGAACGTTGTCCCATTGAAGTTCGTCATGAATGGGACATATCTTAACATTTTTTTATTTGAGTTTTATGCACAAATGTTTGAAGAAGATAACATTTTTCGTTTATAATATCAAAGCTGATTAAATATTGTTACGGTACATATAAAAACTTTTTTATTCTGCCTCATATCTTGCTCAAAATCTTTCAGTATGTAAAATTGTCCCATTCATAGCACCTCTCCCCTAACTCTTTATTTAAAATATCACGGGATTTTTTTGCTCTTCAAAATTCATCCCGGGGTTTGGGGCATATCCAATTTATTCTATCGTTGTGTGAAATCAGTGTAAGTACATAAACAACTCTACCAAATTCCGACCTCTGCTTATGAATAGCTTTTCCCGTGACTTCACTCGCCTGCTACTGCCCACACTCAATTCAGCGATAAATTGCCTCGTTGGTCTAGATCTTGCAAGCGCGACTGCTGAGTATAAAGTCTTCAGTTCATGTTAGCCAGCTACTGTGTTGCGAGGATTGCCCTGAGGACACGATGGAACATATAATGGAGGTTTGCCCCGCTTGGCAGAGCTCCGCCGTGTCCTTGTAGGAGCGATAGGCGGCGACCTCTCGCTCCCGACCCTGGTTCAATCCATGGCCTAGAGCGAGGAGGCATGGGTAGCAGTGACCTCTTTCTGCGAAGCAGTTATGCAAGCGAAGGAGGTGGTGGTATGCGCGAGGGAGAAGCGGGTCTCAAGGCCTCACAGCACTTGCGCCCTTCTGCGGCAGCTGGCAGGGTGACTCCCCGCCACCGTAGGCGTGGGCTTACGGGCTGCGAGCAATGGGATGTAGACGGCGCGTCGTGTTCCACACGCGCCTCAAAGAGTGTCAACAAAAATTGTCGGGACCCACAAGGGGGCCGTTACCTGCCGGGGTTGCGGAATTGTTCGAAAGAGTTACCGCGGCCTCGGAACACGGAATATGATGGAATACGGGTGGGTTTTAGTCAGTAAAAGTCTGACACACAATTCCGCTTCGCCCAGATCGGGAGGCAGTCATTGGATGATTTCCCATCCTTAAAATAAAGCCAGCTGCTGGGTGATGGAGATCAGATACATTTTTGGATGATAGATCACTTTGCGGCGGAACGCATATAAAAGTTCATGGCATCATATAAGTACTCTCCGGGTTGGCCTCACTCGTACGAACCCAGCCGTGATTGTACATGGGTTATCACCAGTGATCGGAGTAGGTAGATTGATTTTTGGTACTTGTATCATAAATGCACACAGAAAGAATAACATGGATAAGCCATTTTCCCGGAAAGTAATTCCGGTATTTCCGGATTCAATTAAACATTGTTAATGTTGGTAGTGATATTATTCCTACTCAATTCAAAATTTAAAGGAAGGTATAAAAACTAAATTAACTCATTATTTATCTGTTGAATAATAAAAACAATCTAATTCCGATCGAAGCTTTAATTGTTATTTTTTTATTTTTAGCATTTTATTACAATTCCTACCTTTTTTTTGAGGATGGCAAATCATCAAATGACTCCTTCCACTCTGGCAGAATAAAATTCCTGCATAAGTTCCGGTTTTTTTTAATAATCCACCAATTCCGGAGGAATGTCCATATTAATATATACGTTTCGGATCAATGACCCCATTTCAATCTACCTACACCGATCACTGGTTATCACAGTTCCAGTCGGTCAAAAAATCATGCTCAACATTTCCCTGTTTAGTCTGGAAAGACCTATCCAGGGAAAATGCAATCTAGGTGACTATTTAGAAGTAAGAAATGGTGGTAACGAAAATTCACCATTATATATCTGTTTAGCCTTTTAATCGTAGCGCGAAATACGTTGTCTGCGAAATACCAACTGGACACGCTCGAGTCTATCGAGAAGCGGGCCAAGATACTCACTGGCAACGATGCACTGGTCGAGTCAAAGCTCCAGAGCCTTGAACATCGACGACGAGTTGCCAGTCTATCGGTTTTCTATCGGTTACATTTCGGATAGTGTGCGATGGAATTATGCAATCTAATTCCGCCAAGCCCATTCCATCATCAGACTACGAGACAAACGGCGAAGCGCCATCGTTACATGGTGGACATCCTACCCATATGCACAAAACATTTTGGGAATACCTTCATTGTGCGTACGGCTAAGGAGTGGAATTCCCTGCCGGAGTCTGTGTTTCCCGATAGCCATAACCTAGGAGTCTTTAAGTCAAGAGTGAATAGGTTACTTTTAGGTAAGCGTGCTCCATTTTCGACCACATCATCACGATAACCTTCACATACAAACTCACTCACACTCTCTCACCTTTTTATTATAATATTCAGTATAAAATATAGATGGGCATTTCTCTAACAATTATCACAGAGTACCAAAGACTTATGTGACAAATGTGTTTTTGTTTGATAATAATAGCAAATCTAGTACGTAAGATCTAATTACGAAGACTTCGAATTAAATAGGAAAAGGTTCTCAATTCTATTAATAAATGCATATAAAAGATAGACTAAAATAAATACACAATATTGAAACCGGTAAAACCAATTTTGTCAAAGCCGATTTTCAATGGAGCAATTTAACTGCTTTTCCTTATTAGTAGAGATTGAAATTGGATCTTTATTCTGCTAAAATGGCGTAAACAGGAAATAGGTAGCTTTTACCAAAATATCAGATTCATATTTGGTATGCGCAAGTATGATCATGTTTCTGAGTTTCGCATTAAACTCAAGTGGCTGCCTATCCGCCTTCGCCGGAATACACATATTTTATCATTACTCTACAGTATTCTTTTCAATCCAACGACTCCCTTTTATCTCAAAGAACGATTTAAGTTCCTTCGTGACACACATGGTAGAGATTTCAGATCATCGGAAAATTTGAGACTTTTGATGCCTACACATTCCACTAAATTTTACGACCATTCTTTTACGGTGCAGGCTATTCGGTTGTGGAATGCATTGCCGGTGTCAGTAAGACAAGCACAGTCACTCGCTGCTTTTAAAAGCTCGGTTGCCATTTTCTTTCAAATTTATGATTATTTCTTTGTTTTTCTCCACACGATGATAAAGAACACATTACATTTATATATTTTTTTATAATTATGTATTGTATTTATATATATATATATATATACTTATATATTTCAATTAGTTTTTTTTTCCGTTATGAGTATTTGTAGTACACTAATTTAGCCCTCCCCAATTTCAATTAAAGCTTTTAAAGTCCTTCCAAAGGTTGACTGGAAGATATCGCTCTGAGCGATATGACCGCCATTGTAACCAAAGTTATAGAAATAAGGTTATGTAAGTGTGTTCCAATTTTTGGTGTACAATAAAGTATATTCTATCTATCTATCTATCTACCTGAATGGTAACGTCTCGTTACTCTAAAGGGTAACGAAATAAATAATTATTCTTCACGTACCAACAACGAGAACTTATTTTAAAATTCATAATTTCAATTTGGCTTTAATGAAATGATAATATTAGAATGAACGATATTATATTTTGTTCCAAAAAAAAAATGCCCGCAGTGCGGTTTGTTTGTGTCAGATGTTAGAATGAAGTGAAATGAGAATTTTTGGTCTATTACATACCGGTTTTCTTACACCAATTTTAGAGCATTTGTGATAATATTTAATCACACAAAGTAATGTACCTAATTGGGTTCGAACCCACAGCCTGCTACTCGCAATTCAGGCTTGTAACCACTGAGCCACCACTGCTCCATTGTTACAAGCACCACTATAATACGTGAAGCAAAAACTTCATACCTAATTACCTACCCGTTTTTTAGGAAAATTGAGCAGACGGACGAGCCTGAAATTTTACATAGATCTAAGCTATCTTTTTAAATGCATTCGTAGTTATTTTAATCATGGTGGAACTTCCACTGATTGGCGACCACAAGTGAACATAATTATGCTTTGCTACGTTATATTTTGACATCTATACATATAATAAAACAGTAAAAAGTGGGTCTGTATATTTAAATTTTATACTAAAATAATAATTGAGGTAGTTTAAGAAACGGTAACATGGCAAAAGAAGTATGTCTGTTTGTATACGCTAATCTCCGGACCTACTGGATGGATTCTAATGAAATTTGGTAAGTAGATAGATAGAAGATAGATAGAATGTACTTTATTGCACACCAATAATTGAATCACACTTAAATAACAATATTGTAAATAAAATTGGTTACAATGGTGGTCTTATCGCTGAGAGCGATATCTTCCAGACAACCTTTGGAAGGACTTTACGAGCTTTAATTAAATTGGGGAGGGCTATATTAGTGTGCTACTGTACAAATATTCATCAATAACGAAAAAACTAATAAATACAATAAATATATATATATGAAAATACAATACATAAGTATTAAGTATATAAAATAAATAAATATATAATGTGTTCTTTAACATCGTGTGGAGAAAGCAAAGGAATAATTATAAGTTTGAAATAAAATGATTGGCAATCGAGCTTTTAAAAACAGCGAGTGACTGAGCTTGTCTTACTGACACCGGCAATCCATTCCACAACCGAATAGCCTGCACCGTAAACGACTAACGAAGTAGATAATTGACATCCTGGAATAACACATAGGTTTTTTATCCCGGTATTCCCACGGGATCGGGATTTACGCGGGAAATCCTCCCAAGCGAACGAAGTTGCGGGCTGCAGCTAGTGTCTCAATAAAGGAACACAAACGAAATTAGATTTAGTTCTTTAACTTATGCAGCTGTGATTTGATGTGTATTTAATGAAGGCACGTGTTGTTCCGGGGTTGCGGGAATGTTCTAATAAGATACCGCGGCCCCGGAACTTAGGGGCAGCTAAAGGAACAGGGTGGGTTTTTAGTCAGTACAAGTCTAACACTCCCTTCCGCTCCACCTAAGAAGTAATTAGATAATTATCCCAAGAGAAAAAAAAAACTAAAAAAAAAACGTGTTGTTGCTCGTGGCTAGATAACCCATCACGTTATTGTAATTTTTAAAAGAAAACTATGGTTATTATGGGTTATCCTTGGGAGATAGACATATGCCATCGCGGTCTTTTTGTAGATCTATAAAAGAGGAACAATAATACCATCATACATTGTTTTGATATAACTAAAAAGGTTTTGGCAGTGTTTTCGATTAAAGCTCTTGGCTTAATTTTTTTCGACTTGTTGAACTAATATCGTCGTATTTCTTCCAATTTACACAAAACCATAACTTATTTATACACATAAACCTTCCTCAGGAATCATTCTATCTATTAAAAAACCCGCATCAAAATCCATTGTGTAGTTTAAAAGATCTAAGCATACATAGGGACAGACAGCGGGAAGCGACTTTGTTTTATACTACACACATATGTAGGGATTAAGTATAGCAATAAAATATCTCCAATTATTCACGATACTCAGCTTCAACGCTTCGTAAAAGGCAGTTTCCAGTGATAAATGAGTTTCATATAATAATTCACTAATTGCCAACCTGAACTGACACAGAGCTCGTCAACCAATCGAAATTAATTTATGTCACGTAGGCCTATACGAGGCGGAGTGGTTCCGGGAGGCCATGTCGGAGATCTGTGACGTGGCCATGCCCCGGGTCCGGCAAGGACGCGCCCGGCGTCAGCTGTACTGGTGGTCGAGCGAGCTAGCAGCGCTGCGCGAAGCGTGCGTTGCGGCGCGACGCCGGTACACTAGGTTCCGCAGGCGCCGCACCCGACCTTCGGATGCGGCGACTGTAGAGGCGGAGCTGTACGAGGGCTACAGGGCAGCGAAGGCCGTACTCCGAGACGAGATCTGGCGGGCCAAGGAACTGGCCCGGGAGGAGATGCTGGCGACTCTGGACGGGGACCCATGGGGCCGCCCCTACAAGTGGGTGCGAGAGAAGCTCCGCCCCTGGGCTCCCCCGTTGACGCAGAGTCTCCAGCCTCAGTTCTTGGAGGACGTGGTGAGCGCCCTGTTCCTATCGCGAGGGGAGCACGCTCCCCTGCCCATGGCTCCGTCTCCGACGGAACCTGAAGCTGGCACAAACGCGGACCACAGCGACGACGACGTCTACGACGCTCCAGAGGTGACCGAGGTAGACTTGAGAGTGGCGGTACAACGGCTCAAGGCCAAAAATACCGCCCCAGGACCCGACGGCTTGCCAGGGAAAGCCTGGGTCCTGGCCTCGGAGACTCTCGGGCCTTGACTAGGGGGGGCTCTTTAGCGCATGCCTGGAGAGGGGCTAGTTTCCGCTTCGCTGGAAGACGGGAAAGCTGGTCCTGATCCAGAAAGCCGGGCGCCCTGCGGACTCTCCGTCCGCATTCCGGCCCATCGTGCTGCTCGACGAGGCGGGCAAGCTCTTGGAAAGAGTAATTGCAGACCGCCTCTTCGGGCACCTGAATCGGGTGGGCCCGGATCTTGCGGAGTGCCAGTTTGGCTTCCGCAGGGGGCGCTTGACGGTGGATGCCGTCATGCGCGTGAGAGCCCTCACGATGGGGGACGCGGTATCCCGGGGCAGGGTCTTGGTGGTGTCTTTGGACATCACAAACGCCTTCAACACCCTGCCCTGGAGTTGCATCAGGGAGGCACTCCGGTATCACCGGGTGCCGACCTATCTCCGTCGCATAGTCGAGGACTACTTGACGGACAAAGCCGTCATCTACCCCGGTCACCGGGGAGAGTGGAACCGGCGAGAGATGTCGTGCGGTGTCCCACAGGGATCGGTCTTGGGGCCGCCCCTGTGGAACATCGGATACGACTGGGTGCTGCGCGGCGACCTCCCTGACGGCGTCAGCGTAATATGTTACGCTGACGACACGCTTGTCCTGGCGCAGGGAGAGTCGCACCAGGCGGCGGCCGACCTGGTGACGCAAACGGTTGCGACAGTCGTTCGTAGGATCCGGCAGTTGGGACTCGACGTGGCGCTGCACAAGACAGAGGCCATGTGCTTCCATGGCGGTCGGAACGCGCCATGGTCCGAGTCCCACATAACGGTGGAGGGGCTTCGCATCGGCGTCGGGAGCACGATGAAGTACCTATGACTCGTCTTCGACAGCCGGTGGAACTTCAGGGAGCATTTCCTGAGTTTGGCCCCAAAGCTGAACCGGGCAGCAGCCGCCTTCAGGCGACTCCTGCCTAATCTCAGCGGGCCAAACGCCTCCTGCCGAAGGCTGTACGCCGGCGTCGTGCGGTCCATGGCCCTCTACGGGTCCCCAGTGTGGGCCCTGTGCATCCGGACGCGACCACTAAAGTTGGTCGCATGCCAGAGGGTAATGGCTATCCGAATGATCCGGGGATATCGCACGATCGCCGGCGAATCGGCCAACCTCCTTGCCGGATTGCTGCCCTGGGATCTGGAGGCGACTGCCCTCCAGCGCGTCTATGAATGGCGCATGGAGGCGCAGCGCCGGGGCGTATCCCCGCTGCCTCGAGAAGTCGAGGCGCGGCGGGAAGAGCTCCGGCGTGATCTCAGGGCAGTATGGAGGGAACGACTGTGGCAACCGAAGGCCGGGCACGCCGCAATTGCGGCGGTAAGACCCCTCTTTGAGGAGTGGCTAGATCGGCGTCACGGCGTCCTGACCTACCGCATGACACAGGTCCTCACCGGACACGGAAGTTTCGGGAGGTACCTGTGTCTGATGGGAAAGGAGGAAACGCCTGGGTGTCACCACTGCGAGGGTCGCCCTGAGGACACAGTCGAGCACACGGTGCAGGACTGCCCCACTTGGGCAGAGCACCGACGTGTCCTCACGGCGGCAATAGGCGGAGACCTCTCGCGTCCGGCATTGGTCGAGGCCATGCTGCGGGGTGAGAGGGAGTGGGAAGCGGTCGCCTCCTTCTGCAAAGCAGTTATGCTTCCGAAGGAGGAGGCGGGCCGCGTGAGGGAGAGGATGGCGTCCTCCCTCCAGCCCAGCCGCAGTGGTAGACGACCACGGCGTCGGACGTCGGCCGACGATCTCCGGCCACCGTAGGCGCGGGCATGCGGACAGCGAGTAAAGGGCAACTCGCTGTCCGACCATGGACCATGCCCGGGTCGACGGCGCGTCGTGTTCCACGCGCGCCTCAAAGAGCGTCAGCAATATGACGAGGCCCCCCCGTAGAGGGCCGAAGCCTGCCGGGGTCGTGGGACTCATCCCGTTACCGTGACCCCGGTACGTAAAGGGTTATTGAAGGAACACCGTGGATTTTATTCAGTAAAAGTCTGACAGTCCCTCCCACCCTGCCCGGGGTGGGAGGACTTATTTGATAATTTTACCAAGCTAAAAAAAAAAGGCCTATATGTGGGCACTTATAAAACTTTAGAAGGTAGTTAGGCAAGAAACTCCACAGTTACTCTTTTAAAAAAAATATTTCTTTTCGTAATCGTTGCTTAATAATAGTACAACATGGACTTATCCACGTATTTATTTTCTCCTTCTGTGTCAAATCCATCCAAAGGTTATCTGTAAAACATCGCTTTTAGCGATAAGACCGCTCGTTCTATCACCCTTTTTAGTTCTTAAGTCCTTATTTGTTTTACTGTCATGGTGTACAATCTATACATATAAAACTGTAGAAGAGGTCAATTCTGTACATTGAATATAAACAAAGTACTCCTAGGGTGCTTCATATAAACATTCGAAGCCAAAAATATGATTTTTTAATTTTTGTCTGTATGTCTGTCTGTTGTGCATCTTTCACGCAAAAACTACTGGACGGATTTTGATAAAACATGTTTGGTTGTATAGCTTTAGTACATATAGGCTATAAATTAATTTGAAGATCTGAATATTAAACGTGGAACCTTAGCAGCCCATCTAGATTAGATGGGCCGCTAAGGTTCCACGTATGGATATAAGAGATATAAATATACCGCTAAAGGAATAGTTGGTCAATATGATGAGTACTTTCTGCTGACATAAAAAAAATGAAATTCTAGATCACCTGATTTGGAACCCACATAAAATTGAAGCATCATAAAACGGAAGAATCAACGCGATGCTTCAATTTTATGTGGGTTCCACATCAGTTGCTCTAGACTTTAATTTTTTTTTATGAATGCCATATTTTAGTATAGACGTGCAACAACAGATGGCGCTGGCTGTATTCATTGAAATGTTTAATCCATTTAATAAAATGAGCCATGCAACTTTTGAGCATTCTTTCATTTATCATTACATTAAACTCATTGAATAACGTAAATTCGTAAATTGAAGTTTCGTATCAACAAATGTTAAGTTGTTTTTTAATTCAACGAGTTTCCAACCTTTGACCTATCCCCACTGTATAGTGTTAGTCACTAACAGTATGCCCTGGAGGCCCGCGACATTTCGTTTCTTTACACTAGCATTAGTGTGAGGCCTGACCTTTATCACGATAAGAACTTAATCCTCCTTTTTTGCATTCGAGTAAAAAGTACCCTATAATCTTCCTCAAGCTTCAAGCTATAAAGTGTTATATTAGTAACTTACGGAGCTCTAAAACAAAAACAAAATTTAAAAAAAATATTTATCCATCTGTTTTTCTTGGCTAATCTTCGGGATGTTTGAATATATTTTAACGATACTTTCACTAGAAGATATAGATGTAAGACCACACAAGTAAAGGATATTTTTTATGTTCGAATTCTGACGGGATATACGCGGGAAAAACCTCCCATGCGAATGAGGTTGCGGTCACTGCAGTTTTGTGAATAAAAAATTGGCCAAGAGCGAGTCAGACTCACCCATTAAGGGTTCCTTAACCCTTCATGGGCGAGTCTGACTCTCTCTGTAGTTACTACGGAGTAACTACGCCAAATAACTTTGTTTTTCATATAGTATTTGTATGAATTACAAAGTTATATTTGCGATTTTAGAAAATATAATGTATCTCAAAAACGGCTAACCTGATTTCGTTCAAACCAATTTTGTTTGAAATTTTACATTAAGATCTACAGCATATTTATCATTTCGAGGTACCTCAGATTTAAAGACCACAGTTGTCCTTACAGAGCCGACTACACGCAGCGTATGCGACACTTCAAACTGCATTCTCTACAAGAACGTAGAACTTTAGCTGACATGGTTCTATTTTACAAAATTGCTAACAGCTTAACATCTACTCCCGATCTGCTTGAACAAATGTACTTAGAGGTACCCCGCCGGGGCATGGTCAGATCGGTGAGAATAGGTAGAACATTCGCTAGCAGAAGTTGTCGCACTAACCTTGGTCGTTCCGCTCCGCTGAGTAGAATGATGAGCACGTACAACAGGATCTGCTCTAACAGCCAAGTCAACATCGACATCTCAGACTCACTAGCCCAACTTAAGTCGAAAATTATGAAATCAATAGATGATCCTTCCCTTTTATTTCAATTTATTTTTTTTTTCTTTACAAGTTTAGTCATATTATTTTAATTTAAATGTTTTAGTTATTATTTAATTTTAAGTTTAGTATTTTGTAAATCTGTACTAATTTTTGATTTTACATTAATTTGACATTCATTTTACAATTCAAATTCTGTTAATTTAATTCAATATTAACCTTATAGTTTTAATTCATAAAATTAAACCCAATCAATTTATATTTATGTCATTATAATTCTGTCTATAAATAATTCTTAATTTGTTAAAATCATTTTTTCTTTACATTTATTTTATAATACTTTTAATTAATATTCACAATTATATTGTAAAACTCGTTTTGTGTAAGATGTTTATTTACACAGGACCCTTAATGTCACAATTTATATTATTATATTTGTAAATAAGTTGTTGGTGTGCCTTATAAATAAATAAATAAATATTTTTTTTCTAATTTTTCCCTTCATTATTATAGAAATTAGAGGGCGGGGACACACATTTTACCAATTTGGAAGCGTATATCTTTTAAACGATTGACTTTATGAAAAAGTGGTTTTAGAAACCTCGTTGTCATTTTTAAAGACTTTTCTATAGATATCACACACGCATAGGTTTTAAGGAAAAAAAATATTTTCAGTTTCAGTTCCATGTATAAGCCCCCCTTAATTTTATGGTTGTGACATACGGACGGACGGACAGAGAGACAGACAGACATACACACAGACATGACGAATCTATAAGGGTTCCATTTTCTGCCATTCGGTTACGGAACCCCAAAAAGTCACTTTAAATAAAACATGTTAAAAAGGTCGGTTTACCTAAGCTCATTTTTATTTTGAACAAATTCCTTTTCACTTTGATTGAAAATCCTAGATCTGAAGAGTGGTTAGATGGGATTTTACCTAGATTAGCATCCAAAAAAATTGATGATTACGTTTGAAGCCTTTGAGACCTTATTTATATTTTATTTTCTTTGAGAATTATTTTCATTTAACGTCTTCAAATTTTATTTATTTGAGCATTTAATACCCAAATAGTGTTGTGGACTATTTTCTGATGAAGGTACGTACGACGTATAAGCGGATTTGCTGCTATTTTGAACAAAAAATTCGCCTCCTTTTGAGCAGAGTCCATGTCAATTTAATTACCTTATTCTGAGGCGTCAAATTGGTATGATTAATTAATCCTAACCCCAATTTGATGATTCACAACTTTATATTCTAAGTTAATTATTAATTCTGTTGGACTGTAATTATTATTTAAAAAATTGGCCAAGTGCGAGTCAGACTCGCCCATGAAGGGTTCCTTAGTAACTATAATAATATAATATAATAATTATGTATATTTATTTGACGAATAAAGAAAACCTTAAAAATTTCTTAAAACTAGCTTATTTACATTTTTACAACTACGCTAAAAAGCTTTGTTTTTCATAGTGTTTGTATAAATTACAAAGTTATATTTGCGGTTTTAGAAAATATGCTGTATCTCAAAAACTGCTGACCCGATTTCGATCAAACCAATTTTCGTTGAAAGTTTCCATTAAGATCTACAGACATATATATTTTTTAGATTTTTCACTCGATTATTATAGAAGTTAGAGGGGGGGGACACATTTCTTACTGAAAAAGTGGTTTTAGAAACCCTTATATCATTTTTAAAGACCTGTCTATAAATACCACACACGCATAGGTTTCAAGAAAAAATATTTTTTCAGTTCTAGTTCCATGTATGTATTCCATGTATCCCTATATTTTGAATATTTTTTTTTTGTTTTTTTTTAAATCGGAAAGCGGGTCACAGAGTACGTCTACCTACTAAGTTTCACATGTATAGTCTTAATAGTTTCGGAATAAAATGGCTGTGACATACGGACGGACGGACAGACAGACAGACAGACAGACGGACAGACATATCGAAACTATAAGGGTTCCGTTTTTTGCCATTCGGCTACGGAACCCTAAAAAGCAAACTGATGATTTTATTGTCACTAAAATAGTTTGTTAGTACTTTTTACTAACCCATATGGACCAAGTCATTCGAATTTAAAATCAAATAGATATTCTTATTCTACAAAAATTTTGATTGAGCGATTTTCTTGTATTACTTTAGTTTTAATAATCACGCCTCAACAACTCCTCTTCTCTTCACCTCCATATTAACACGTGCCCATAACCCCAACAATATTTCGTTTCTGAATTTATTTTCTGTCAGTCTAGAAGTGGGCAGACAGAATTGGGGAGAAAGAAGAGATGCCTTAGAACCGCAGTGGGAATAGCACACAATGGGTTCATAATAATAATTTTACTCAGTTATCCAATGAAGAATGTTACTAGGTATGCCAAATCGGTTGAAAGTTTGATACAGTAAAGCTTGTATGTATATAAATACACTGATTTTTGTTGTATTCAAAAATACTTATTAGTTTTGATTTTATAGGCATTTAAATTTACGATAAATATCGAGTCCCGCTAACAGTCACGTGACCGCATGTGACGTCAATTTACAACGCTTCGCTTAGTAGCAAGTCGAAACTGGTGTTTGTATTTGTACGTTTCGGCACAACACATGATTTCTTAGTATTTAGATAGGACATTTTTTAAAGTATTTATAATTTCTAATGAAACGACAACGTGCTGAGAGCGCGATCGGACTGAACGAGTGTTGTGAGATGACATCACACCGTCACGAGTCCGCGTCGCACCTTCTATAAATCGGTTCAAACTAATTGACGTATCGAAGTAATTCTTTCACTTGTATTTTTTATTTTTGATAGAGAATATGGAGAGTTAATATTCAAAATTAGTTAATATTTTACTTGCAATTTATATTTCATTCGTTTATCATCTTACATACTTTAACAATAACTATAAATAAACTAATATAATTACTAAACCTAACTATGTACTGTAGCGTTGTAGTCGATTAAGGCGATACCAAAATAAATTAGGGGTTTTTTCGTCACCATTTATTTCACTATTCCAGCAAGTATGGAATTTTTGGTATTATGTTTATTGACTATTTCATTGATACTTTGACCGAAGGAAAACGCAATTGGGTTAAATTTGCTCCGTCGAATTTGATTCCGAAAAGACCTCTATTCTTTTTTATTATTCACTATAATTCTAAAATCCTAAGGAATTTCATTTCAAAATTGCATTCAAAATGTGCATAATAGGTAATTGAAAACTCTGACTGAAAATATTTTTTGATACATAGCTTAATTTATTTTTAAACAATTTTTATTTGGTTTGGCGCTTACGTTGTTTTATTTTGGTTCCAGCGTATTGTTGCACTCTCTTTTTTTCGCACGTGGAAGTAATAGACTCTGTCACTTTCTTATGCCCGCCCAGTTCGCCTGCGGCCTTTGTCAGTGATAGACCTGTGTCGATTCCTCCCGCAACCGTGATTATAATTTTTTATCGAAATAGTTATTGTTTAGTCTTGTTTTCTGATTTTATTTATCTATATTTGACAAGTGAACAATGTTTATATAACATTAGTTTACCGATATGGGGAATAAGTATAAAAGACAACGAAAGGTGAAAAAATTGGCCAAGTGCGAGTTGGACTCGCCCATGAAGGGTTCCGTAGTAACTATAATAAATATAATATACTTAATATATTTATTTGAAAAAAAAAACCAAAAACCTTACAAATTTCTTAAAAGTAGCTTATTTACAATTTTTACAACTACGCCAAATAACTTTGTTTTTCATAGTGTTTGTATGAATTACAAAGTTATATTTGCGGTTTTAGAAAATATACTGTATCTCAAAAAATGTTGACTCGATCTCGTTCAAACTAATTTTGGTTGAAAGTTTACATTAAGATCTACAACATATGGTTTTTTTAGATTTTTCACTTCATTATTATAGAAGTTAGAGGGGGGGACACACATTTTACCACTTTGGAAGCGTATATCTTTTAAACGATTAACTTTATGAAAAAGTAATTTTAGAAACCCTAATGTCATTTTTAAAGACCTGTCTATAGATACCACACACGTATATATTTCATGAAAAAAAATATTTTCAGTTTCAGTTCCATGTATGAGGAGCCCCCTTTATTTTAAATATTTTTTAAATTTTCTTTTAAAATCGGAAAGCGGTTCACAAAATACATCTATCTATCAAGTTTTACATGTATAGTCTTAATAGTTTCGGAATAAAATGGCTGTGACATACGGACGGACGGACAGACAGACAGACGGACAGACATGTCGAAACTATAAGGGTTCCGTTTTTTGCCATTCGGCTACGGAACCCTAAAAACCTACATTTGGAACGCCTGAGGGATCATGCTCGTAAAATGACGGAAAATAATTGGCCAAGTGCGAGTCAGACTCGCCCATGAAGGGTTTCGTAGTAACTATTATAATATAATATAATATAATATGTATATTTATTTGACGAAAAACAAAACCTTACAAATTTCTTAAAACTAAGTTATTTACATTTTTTACAACTACGCCAAATAACTTTGTTTTTCATAGTGTTTGTATGAATTACAAAGTTATATTTGCGGTTTTAGAAAATATGTTGTATCACAAAAAATGCTGACCCGATCTCGTTCAAACCAATTTTGGTTGAAAATATACATTAAGATCTACAGACATATATTTTTTTAGATTTTCATTCCATTATTACAGAAGTTAGAGGGGGGGGGTACACATTTTACCACTTTGGGAGCGTATATCTTTTAAACGATTGACTTTATAAAAAGTAGTTTCAGAAACCCCTATGTCATTTTTATAGACCTGTCTATAGATACCACACACACATAGGTTTCATGAAAAAAAAAAAAATTCAGTTTCAGTTCCATGTATGGTGAGCCCCCCTTTATTTTAAATATTTTTTTTTTATAAAATCTGAAAGCGGTTTACAGAATACATCTACCTACCAAGTTTCACATGTATAGTCCTAATAGCTGCGGAATAAAATGGCTGTGACATACGAACGGACGCACGGACAGACATGACGAACTATGAGGGTTCCCTATTTTTTAATATTTACATACCAGTTTTATTTTACAGAGACAAAATCACAGCGCCGGAGCAGACCTCGGATATTACATGTGATTCGGAAAACAGAAGATTGGAGTCGCCATTATAATTTTTAAATTTGGATGATCAACAGTGTCTAACTACTAACTTCTTGGAAAAAAATTAGTCAGTAAACTGTTTATTTCCTATTAAGATAGAAAGAAATACATTGGCGCGGATTGTCTTGTTCACAAACTAAACTAAAGTTCAGTGCATCTTTTTCTTACTATTTCATTATAAAAGGACAGAAAATATTAGTTTATTTCTGTCAAATTAGTCAGCGCCTGACGTAAATTGACGTATTTTTAGTAACCAATTTTTTAATCGAGTCTAAAATTGTCTATGGAATATCTTAATTTGACAGGACTAAACTAATATTTTTCTTCTGCTTTTTTCTTAATGAAATAGAAAGAAAGTGCGTTGCCAGGGCCAAAATTCGTGCCGGAGATTTTTCACTCTTACTTTAAAGGTGGCAGACGGGTCATATGTGGAAAAGAACACAGAAGCCGACAGAGAGTTCCAAACCGATTCGAAGACCGGTCGAAGTCCGACCGAAGTCCGACCGACAAAGTGCGCACAATAAATGTAGAGGAGAATTACATAGTATGACAAAGTGGTATATTGACCAAGTGAGGATGGTGCCCTGTAGTACGTCTGGTATATTAATACTGAAAGCCATTACCAATGATATTGCCGTTATTCATGAAATCAGTCATCGTGTTTTTTTCTATATATTTTATTTCTATTTATCAAAGTAATCACCCATGCAATCGATGCATCTTTTCCAACGCACTGGTAGCTTATTGATACCCTTCTTGAAGAAATCATTTGGACGGGAGGCAACAAATTCTGCAAAGGCATTTTTACTGCCTCTATGATGTTGATTTTTTTCCGAGAAGTTTAGAATTCAGGAAAAAGTAGAAGTCTGTAGGTGCAAGTTCTAGTGAGTACGACAGATGGCGGAGAACTTCCAACACCAGCTCTTGTAACTTGTAGACCGTCTGCTGTGTAGTATGAGGACGCGCGTTGTCGTGCAAGAGCAGCGGAGCCGAGCGATTGACCAAAGCTGGTTGGAGATGTGCGAGCTTCTCCATAATTGTGTTCAGTTCTGCAGTAATGCTCATCCTGTTTGGTAGATAACTCTTTACACCAGGGTTAGACCACCAAACAGGGACCATCACTTTTCTAGGGGTCAGTTTTCGTTTAGGAAAACGTGTAGATGCTAATCCAGGATCTAACCAATTTCGCTTACGATTGTCGAACAGGATCCATTTTTCACCGCAGGCAACAAAATTATTTCGTTTGTGTGCCTGTTAAGCAGTGCAAGGTACGTCTCGATGCGTCCTTCGCGGTGATGATCACTGAATTCGTGGGGCAGACGTCAAGCTTTTTTACCTTGCCAATTTAACGCAAGTAAACCAATATTGTTTTGATACTAGCGTTGAAAGCTGCTTCTAATTCAGCCGCAGATTGGGTGTCATCAGCTCTCACAATCGCCTTTAATTCGTCATCGACAACCAAAGGGTTCATTTTTCAGGTCGAAATTTCCAGATCGGACACGAGCAAACTAATAACGGGTGGTGCATTCATTTTTAGAGTTCGTTTTGTAAACGTCGTTGAGGTTGTGGGCCGTAGGTACAAGGGGCACGGTTATGCCAAACTTTGAAACAAGAATTCCAAATGATAAAATAAAATTAATTTGAAATTATAATTATTAGCCAAAACAATATGATTATCGAACTCAAACTCAACATATTTATTTCACATAGGCCCACATGGGCACTTACAATACGTCAGAAGTTAGTGCATGGTTTGAAATTGGTCGTTTTCTAGGGAGAAAAACCGGCAAAAAAACTCCACAGTATCCATGATACAGATTAAGAGGACAGTATATGATTTAATATTATAATTTGAAATTGCCAGTACGGCAAAACAGCGAATTCATAGGTAAAGCCCTGTTATTAAATATCAAATATTTATAAATTATTTAAAAATTAAACATAACTGACAACGAGCAGTACTGAAAGTGATGCTCTTTAAACCAAGAGACTTCTCTACTGACCAGCTATATTCTGACGCACAAATCCTCACAGTCAGACAGCTATATATCCTCCGTTCTATCCAGCGAAGACACCGTACTCTTCCTCTAGACAAAAACCTACTTCAAAGGCGCAAAGGTTTTCCAGTATGCAAAGCAATCCCTTGTCGATATGCATTTGCAAGTCGTCAATTTTTAGCACAAAGTTCACGTATTTATAACAAAATTAATAAAATTATTTCCATTTATAGACTCACCACTCACGAATTAAAAAAACTTAAGAACTGGCTACTTCTTTTATCTTATGACGAAGCAGAAAAAATATTGTGTATCGAAACTTAAATTTATTTATACTCCTATGGAATCATACTATCTCTCATTCACACATAAGCACACCGTCGCCCACACACGCATATACACACACCCACTCACACAAACACATACACACACAAACCTTCCAGACACTCATAAACACACACACAACCTTCTTTTGCTGTTGACAACAGAAATATTGTAACAGAAATGTCACGGTCGTGTTATTTATTGCCAATGCCGAAATATCTCCGACTCCTAAGATACAGGTCTGCGTACCTAGTTTAGGTGCCGGAAATCTGACACTAATTTTTAGATTTGCTGTACAAACTACTGTTTTTCTTTTATGTATTACGTGTCTTTACTTATGTACAAATAAATTTTATCTTATCTTATCTTATATTGAAGGAAAATATGCAAAGACTTTACAAACTAGCAGTTGGGTAAAAAGAAGCCTATAACACTTCTCAAGCTTCAACCTACTTCAATACCAAATTTTATCTTAATCCACCCAGTACTTTCAAAGATTAGCGCATTCAAAGAAACAAACTTTACTGCTTTATAATAGTAGTGTAGATTTCTTAAATTAGGAGCATTGTAGGATCATATCATAATCAGATTACTTTCAATTATTATAAGTACGATAAGTCACAAATTTGAGCGGACCATCCAGAGTGTAAAAAAAAGCAAACATTTGTCAGTTATCGTGTAGCTCAACTTTGAACTTAAGGAGCTCAACGATCTGACGAACAGTATCAAAGTAAGGACATTTGGGTAGGTAGGACAAATACTCAAACAGCCATACATCAACTATAAATTATAATGAAAATAACATAAAAAGAAATAATAACCTACATATTCCTCACATTCATAATAATAAAAATATAAAAGATCAAAAAAGGAAAAAAGAAATAATTAAATACAAAGTAGGTATATACAATACTTTAGAAAGTCAATCATTAACTCAGCAAAATATATTAAAAAAGAGCACATAAGTACGTATATCATTGGAGAAACTAATTCCCAAGCCTTTTAATCCTCAATATAATCTTTGACTGTGTAAATAGCTTCCTGAAATAGCTTTTTAATTTTTATTAGTAGTGAACAATTAAACGGTCAATCACCCCAGAGGATTTGAAAGTGACATCACAAAAAGTTGACTAAAAGGTTAAGAAAACCGATAACGGATTTTCTTTAGGTTTGTTATCCTGAAACCTGATCCTGTTTGAAACCTGATCGTGTTCAAAGTCCATTACGTGGCTTTTCTCACAAGTACAAACACGACTATGATACGATATTCCATCATGGAATGCCACTGCCTATCTTCCGGCTTCATCATCAGACCTTGAAACCTAATCGTGGTCAAAGTTCATTACAAGACTTTTCTAAGAAATCCAAAACAGCTATGATACGATTTTCCATCATGAAGTTCCAGTTCATATCTTCCGGCTCCATCATCAGATCAGTTCGACAGTACCATATTATTGTATTGTCATCAGAACTACATACAGTTGCTAATTTTCATTACGCTACGACCCTTGGAAGATGGTTAAAGTAGTTGCCTTACATTCCATTACATAGTTAGTTACATACAGGTCGACCTAATAAAAGCGTGTTAAAAAGCGTAGTTTTGAAGCAACTTTTTGTTACTACTCATTTTAAGTAAATTAATTAAATAAAATCATAGTAAGAATTTGTTTACTACACTAGTAGTTCTTTTTCTTAGGTCAATATGATCATTTACTGTTACGGTCTGTTCATTTACACACGTTATATTATTTTTTGTCATTCTTAAATAAAGTAAAACACTAAATACCTAACAATATAATGAATAAGTTAGTTTAATTCAGATTAAAAAGAAATGTATTTGATTTTGGCGACTCCGTGCCTTCTCTATTCTAAAACATCAAAACACACAAACTACATCGCAACTCACCGCGAGCGTGCGCTCGAGTTTGCAATGTATTCTAGCGGGGGTGCTCCCCGCGTCTTCCGTTAAGCTACGCCCTTCGAGCTATGTCTTATTTTTTACGTATCACCTTAAACTAGAAGTCGACTACCACACTAATCTCTAATGTCTATGGTTTCACGGAGTGACAACACTTAGGCGCTCTCAGCTATAAATTCTAACCCCTAGTCCGCGAAGCTCCTTTTCTCGCCGCCTACTGTTGCAAGTAACTTATATAGAAACCCCTCTGTGCCCAAGGGTAAGTGCTCGTTGTATCTGCCATTTTCTCTCCATCTTGCCAAATTGTAATCCTTTTATTTCGCCATAATCTGCAGTGTTTGTAAATTTGTATAATTGCCCGGTTTTCAAGATGGCTTTCGTCTGGAATGTAAATGTGTTATTTCATTGTCATCTGTTTTCCACTAGTGTTTCTAAATTGTGAAGCGTCCGCATGCCGCAGTATTACTTTTCTGCAGTGTCATAGCAGCTACGAGCTTAAACGCCTTGCACGCGGTTACCTTTTATATCGTTGCACGCGGTATGCGCACGCTTATCTCTATTTAACCTTTGTGAACCGCCACGATGGTGTGTCCCCCATTCGTTTCCCTGGTACTGTTCCTTGGGCTTACGGCTGGGAGACGCACGCATCGCTGGCGCTCACGATTCCTGGCACCACGCTTACGGAAGCACCCTTCGTGTGATTCCAGGGTTTTTTTCTTTTTCTCCTTCGTTTCCCTACTGCCTTGGGTCTCGAATTTCAACTACCTCAACGGCTGCCACGCGACGGGTGTCACCGCTGCCTCCGCGTACTACTGCCGGAGAGACGCGCTGTCGCGTGGTCTACCTGTCATCCTTTGCGCCTGCCACGTGCGAGTTGGGTGAGGAGGAGAGACATCCTCCCCCGTGGCCTGTCCTGCACAACCTCTGCTTCGGACACGTGGTCGCTGCCGGCTTCGGGATCGGCCCGCCGGTCTGCGTGCGTCGCGGCCTGAGCTCAGGGCAGTACCATCCAATACCTTCGACCAGTGAGGGAACTCTTGTGAACTGAACCCACCCCCCTTCGTAAATAAATGCTGTAAACCTGTGGTCTTCTGTTTCATTCTACCACCACCTAAACCACAACGCCACAGTACATAAAAAATTAAAATAAAAAAAAAACAAGCTTAGGCGTCAAAGTACTCCTCCTCATCGCTGTCGTCCGGAAACGTACCCAGAAGACTGGCAGCATTGCCACGTTGTATGACAATGCTTAGCAAAGCAAATGCAAGTAAATCGAGTACATATCAGTACGACAAATGTTAATATTATTTTTTATTGTCTCTTACCATGTTTATCGGTGTCAACTCAGACATGATATTGTTACACATATTATAAATACTCTAACGATTCACTAATAAATCTAAGGAATTCTCTTGTCCTTGTTCCTATATGCTCCCGCTTAGAAGCATATTGTTTTATCACGAATATACCTCAAATAAATCGTTGACATTTTACTTTCACTTACATTTTTTCAAGGAATATTTTTTAATTGTAGGATATATTACTCAATCAAAGTTTCAAGCGTATTTCATCATAGTAATAAGTTGGTCTTTAACTTCAAGCAGGCAATTATAACAGTATTTTTTCGTGTTCTGAAAACCATAAAAAGTAATATTTTCAATATAAGGTACTGTAAATGCGTATGGAATGTTATTCTGATATCACAAGCTTAATATTCCTCTTATTGAAATAGTAACATTGCTTGTTTGAAGAGCGGTGCACGACCTATAAATCTTATAACGAGTTCGTACCATACGAATCTCTTATGCGATTTAGAGGTCGTGGAATCGTAACCAGTCAGAACGTTACTTTGGAATTAAATCTTCACTAATTTTCTCAAAATGGTCAGAATCAGATAGATAGATAGATATAGATAGATATATTCTTTATTGTACACCATAACAGTAAAAAGAAAATTATGGACTTAACAATTAAAAAGGGTGATACAATGGGCGATCTTATCGCTAAAAGCGATCTTTTACAGACAACCTTTGGATGCATTTGACACAGAAGGAGAAAATAAATATAATAATATAATAACATTTTTGACACAGCATACTTTTCAGTTTTTGTTTAAATGAGTTAATATGTAGTTTTTTTTAGTTCTTTTGGCAATTTATTATATATAACTGGTGCCATGTGAAAGACACTTTTATACATTAAGGCAGTATTCGCTTTTGGAATGCACAGACGACTTTCGTCCCTTTGGGTCCGATTAAAAGCTATAGATGCTAAAGTATATAAATCAGGATTTTGCTTAACGAAAACCGCTACTTCAAATATGTATAGTAAATTATTTATTTATTGTTATGTAAAGATAAACATTATTTTCTTGCATTTGTTGCTATGCCAAATGCACATTATCACTCCTGAACATTACCACGCCCTTCACCACCTAAAAACTGGTCTTCATCGCTGTTGACCGATAAAGTACCTAAGAGATTGGTGGCATTGTTCCGCTGTATGGCAATGCTTAGCCCATGGACAAAATGATAGCCAGCCTTTGGCTCACGAGAAGTGTCAATCAGCCTTTTCTAAATTACTTTTAAAAGTCTGTGAGGACAAGGTCTCAACATTCCGAGAGCTTCAATCCTAAACTGCATGAAAATATAGTACTAGTGTATTTACTATAATTCCACTAGCCTAAAAGATACCAGTTCACTATTGTTTTAAAGGCTGACGTGAAATAAGTGGCAGGGAACACAGAAGCCGGCAGAGTTATACACATTGGCGCTAGATACTACAAAACGTGTATCAACCAAGTCTACATGTGTTACCGCCGGTAACACATGTAGACCGGTAACTAACCGGTGAGGTATGTTTATGCCGCAAGAGGTTGCTTGCAGTTTTCTATTTCAAATATCCTTAAAAACAGCCACATGTGAGTCGAAATCGTGCGGGAATTATTCTGAATAAAGCGCCAATTTTAATTTGTATCTCAAATACAGAAAGCTTTTGAAAATTGGAAAAAAATCAGAGAAAATAAAGAGATTTATTTTGATTTTTCTATAGAAAGTGGAAAAGTCACTTTTAAAACTCTCTCAACTAATTATATATTGACAGGTATCTTGCATTAATGTATTCCAAGTTTAATTAAGATGGTAGGTACTTACTTGCCATTTTGCGTGAATCACCACAATACATCCACAGTCTTAAGAATGTCTCAAACCTTGATTGATTGCCAAATTAAAAAGGATGAATAGACTCAGAGAAATAAGTAAACAAACAACATAATTCAAAAGGAATATTATATGAATCAGGACAAACAGCTCATAAGCTAACGTCTCTTCTTCGTTTCAGTAAAGCCTACAAACTTGATTCAACACGTCCTGGGGCTTAGTTAAACCGACATAATTTTAATTAAGTGTGCTCCCGTGAAACTACATAAAACAAATTAAACTGGTATTACTACAACTAATGTTGGAAGTAAAACAGCCAAGCTGAAGTGGGACTGGGCTAACCATGTCGCACGAATCCACCTGTAGAGGTGGGCAAAGATCGTTACTGGACGCCTGAAGGGGGACAACGCCGCGCCTAGGTCAATCACCGCGTAAGTGGGGTGACGATCTGAGTATATTCGCGGGGCAAACCTGATCCGAAATTGCACAAGATAGAAAGATAAGAAGAAAAAAGGGCAAGCTTTTGCACAGCAGTGACACACAAAGTAGGCTAAGAAATAAAATAAAGCTAACGGTAATATATCTCTCTTGCCACATCGATATATTCTCAGTCAATATCAATCACGATTCAGGATTCTAAACCTCATGCTTTTTAATCGTCGACTTTTCATTTCGTGTCTACAACCCAGATGCTGCAACGAGAACAATGCATCATCAGTCGTAATATCTGTAGATCAATATCTATGAAAACGCATTGAATCGTCTTTCTTGTCTGTCTAAACAAAACGTCTAAGTAAAACCGATTTATAATAATAATATTCCACAACTTTCACACAACGCCATCTAGTCTCAAACTAAGCAGAGCTTGTGCTATGAGTACTAGACAACTGATAATCATACATATATATTTCTAAATGCATACATATTATAGATAAATTACACCCAGACAAAGAACAAATGATCGTGCTCATCACACAAACATTTGTCCTGGGTGGGAATCGAACCCACGACCTTGTGCATAGCAGTCAGGGTCACTGACCACTAGACCAACAGGCCTGTCACAATTATAATTTATCACAATTTGTATCTTCAACATCATTAAAACCTTGCCAACTAACGGAATGGCAAATTAGAGGTATATCAAGACCATTAAAAAATAGAGGAGGTTGCGAGATCAATGCGTCCTGCTCGTGGTCAAAGACGCTGAAATGCAAGAGTTGTAAAGAAAAAATATTTCGACGGTTAAAAGGTAATTGGATATAAGCTACATTTTGGTCGAAATTGACTTATGAATGCCATTCTACTTAAAATTTTACTCCCATTGCTCTGTGATGATTTTTTGTCACTTATGCCCAAGCAAAAACTGCGATTTGTAGAAAATTATATCCATTTTTCTAAAATATCAAACTTTAAACTGCTCTCCTGAACAATTTGATTTTTGTCGCTTACACCCTATTACCTGTTAACCGTCGATTTTAACCACCGACAATGATATGCATACAAAATTTAAACTTATAGAAATTCCTAATAGTATTGTAGGTAGTAGGAACATGCATCTTAAATTAACATTGTTAAGAACAAAGACTGAGAGATTAACATCTTATGAAAGAAAGAGAAAACAAATAATTATATAGAAAACAAAAAACAAGGCAAATGCACATATGCTTCCGTGGCAACTCACACTCAGCATTATGCTATGCCAGAGGTGTACCCACATCACAGCGCTGTTTTTCGGAGGTAGTTACGTGTTGTTAAGTTTGTGTATTTTGATTGTTTCTAATTTAGAGTTTATTTATTTATTTATTTCAGACCATTTATCTTTAGTGTTAGTAAGAAGCTTAACCTATTGTTAATACACTTAAAACAAAAAAACATCAGTTATTATTATTATAGTCATCATTTATGACTTTATATATATTTTAGTATGTATGTAGCGACAAAACCAGTAATCATGAAATCTCGAAAACTATATGACCTATAAACAGGAAATTCATATTTCAATGATATTCTCTCACATACAATCACAATAATGCGTGAGAATTTCTCTTACCTCTACCGAAATATTCATAACTTTCTCCCGATAATTATTGTCATTATAGTTTTTACCCCTTAAACTTTTCTTCTCTAAACAATCAATCAATTCATTTATTTCAGGCAAATTTGGCCCATTCAAATAAGATACTTACATACTTTAACAATAACTATAAATAAACTAATACATATAACTTAACTAAAACCAAAGTTAAACAAAATACACAAAATAATCTAATACTTAATAAACTACTACATGTAAAAAACTTATAAAACTATCATTTTACAAACAATGTTGACGGGCGTCATGTTTCTCTGCGAGGTGCCGCGTAACCGTCCTCGGAAACGTCGATAAACAACATTATTATTGTCGTACCCACGCATGACGTTTCCGCAGCCGCCTTTTTTTTTTAGCGTGTTAAAATTTTCAAATAAGTCCTCCCACCCCAGGCAGGGTGGGAGGGACTGTCAGACTTTTACTGACTAAAATCCACGGTGTTCCTTCAATAACCCTTTACGTACCAGGGTCACGATAATGGGATAAGTCCCACGATCCCGGCAGGCTTCGGCCCTCTACAGGGGGGCCTCGTCATATTGCTGACGCTCTTTGAGGCGCGCGTGGAACACAACGCGCCGTCGACCCGGGCATGGTCCATGGTCGGACAGCGAGTTGCCCTTTACTCGCTGTCCGCATGCCCGCGCCTACGGTGGCCGGAGATCGTCGGCCGACGTCCGACGCCGTGGGCGTCTACCACTGCGGCTGGGCTAGAGGGAGGACGCCATCCTCTCCCTCACGCGGCCCGCCTCGTCCTTCGGCAGCATGACTGCTTCGCAGAAGGAGGCGACCGCTTCCCACTCCCTCTCGCCCCGCAGCATGGCCTCGACCAATGCCGGGCGCGAGAGGTCTCCGCCTATCGCCGCCGTGAGGACACGGCCGACGGATGCATTTTGGGCCCCTCGACCACTGCTCACTTTTGAGGCCTCCAATAGCCACCAACGTTGCGCAATAATGCTATTTCCGCACGGAGTTCAGTATTAGTTTTCTCTAAAACCTCAATTCTGGACTGCATTTTGGTCATCTCTACCTTCAAGACAATGATATCCTTTAGCAGCCGTGTAACGTCGACGTGATCGAAAGTGCCGGGAAGTTTACTTCGCCACGAAATCGGGCACGTCATCCGTGTCAGTTTTCTTCAACGTATCGATGATGACTTGAAAACTCCTCTCGGTTCCATCTCTGCGGCGAGACGCCATCTGGTCCAGTTTTCCATGTGACTGGAACAGTAACAGTTTTCCACTGCTGATCTCGTTGCTGATCTGCAAGATGCTCACCGCGTCCATATCGTCGATAGCATGGACTAGGAACGCAAGCAATTCATTGACTATGAGTGGTTTGGAACTCATAGTGTTTACGGATATCGGTTACGGCCGCGCAAGGCGCGAATAATATTCGTGCCGTGCACAGTGGAAACACGTCCGTGTTCGAGCGCGCATCGTACTGCACTGGTTATAGCGGATATATCTAGCCGAGGTAGATGCCTGGTGACCATATTGGTTCATATAAAAAACCTACTTGAGGAAGTCTCACTTAATTCCAACACTGACTTATTAACAGGACATAAATTTACTTACTGCTCCACGCTTTGAGTAAAGTGAAGAGAAAATAAGAGATTTTATTTTTCATTAGATCCTGGTATTATTTTTGACTTGAATATGTTTCAAAGGCCCCAACCGAACAGCGGCGAAGAAATTCGTCAATCCCACAAAAGCCTTTACAAATAAGATACTTATTCACTTATTCCCTTCAAAATATAAGTCCTTTTTATTTTTCTTTGATCGTTTAGTCCGAGTAAATTTGAACAAGTATTAAATTCCCATTTAATACCAAACTCAAAGGCTTTTGCCTGGAAATGTTGACTTAAAATGTGTATTAATTTTGGCTAGTTTGTCTTACTGAGTTTTAACCCTCGCCGTAAAGCAATTATTGAAGGAATAAATAAAATTCGTAGTCGTTATTTGACTTTAATAACCTACTTGCTATTTACATACTTCTTCGTTTAAGTGTATTTATTTTTTATTTTTGCCAATTACGGTACAAAGGAGATTTAATGCGCGTTTTCTATATTTTTTTTTTCGCGGAAAAAATATGAAATGAGTCCGACCGCTTTGGGTGGAGTTGCCCTTGCGTTCCGGGGTTTCGGTATCTAGTAATACCATAACCGCATACACAGCAGGTATAAAGAGATTTGGATTCGAACGCAGCGAGTTACGGCTCGAACCACGGAATAGATGAATAAGGTTGGAATAGTAATGTGGGCGTGGCGAGCGTGCCACATTTATGACACGAAAATCATAGCTCGACCGATTAATTCATTCACCGCGTTTAGTGCGCTTCGGATTACTTCGGAACACAGAGCTCTACTTTATGCTGTGTTGTGGAATTATAACCTGTAAAACAAAAAGTTAGACCGCAAGTATAGAGCGAAGAGGTATATCTTTCCATCGGTAAGTCGAAAATAACATTTGATTACAATTTTATTTGTAAAAAACATAAAAATATTCTGATCACTATGAAATTCCCAATATTAACAATATTATTGCAACAAGTTACAAAAAATATACATAAATTGCCCGATGTGTACTCGCTTAATCAATGCAATGACCAAGTCCGCTTACAATGTACTGCATGCGTTGCGTCCTCCACACTTCAACCATTGACGTTTCGTCCTTTGCCCTGAATGGCCGTGATGCACGGCGCATGTTTATCGACAGTGAGTTACAATCAGTAGCAAGCTCTCGATTTAAGTGTGTGTAATTTATTTGTGTGCGTAATTCGCATACGTAACGGGGCCTCTTGCTGGTAATGGAGCTAAATAGTGGGAGACAAGCGGCGACACGCGTTCTCATACAAATCAGGAACTATTTCCTTTCTAACCTCTTTTATCTGCTCTGTGGCTCGAACCTACGGGTACAGTCTTTTCCTAATTTTCAAAATAATGTCTAATTTTCTGGCTTCTAACTACGCGTAACGACTATCAAAAATGTCCAAGTGACCAAGAGGGTCCCGGCTGTCATTTAACTTTTTCATTTCATTTAACGTGCTTTTTTGAGGCACGCACGGGTAACACACCGCCAAGTTCCAAACTACTGAAAAATTCCTTACAGAAAAACCCAAAACCCCATTTTGCCTGACCCGAGAATTGAACCCGAGACCTCATACTCGGCACTCGTGCTTGCGACCACTAGATCAAAGAGGCAGTCCCAAGCCCCGCTTAGATGATATATATCTAACAATAGATAGATAGATAGATAAGTATATCTATCTATCTATCTATTGTATATTGTATCTATTGTTATGGTGTACAATAGAGTACTATTGTACACCATAACAGAATTAAATAAGGACTTAAAAAACTACAAAGGGTGTTACAATGGGCGGTCTTATCGCTAAAAGCGATCTTTTACAGACAACCTTTGGAAGGATTTGACACAGCAGGAGAAAATAAGTACGCGAGTAGTCCATAGTGTACTATTTACTTATATACAATAAATAAGTAATAACCTACATACTCAATACACATATACATATATATACATAAAAAGAACAAAGCTGAGTTATGTAAAAAATTGTAACAAATTAAAGAGAGAGATAGAGGTCTTATACCATATTTTTGAAAGAAGGAAGGGTTTATGCTAGTCTTACTGACACGGGAAGAGTATTCCACAGTAGTACTGCTTGAGAACAATCTATTTTATATATCGAGATAGGAGTCTTTAAGTCAAGAGTAAATAGGTTACTTTTAGGTAAGCGTGCTCCATCTTCGACCACATTATCACTTACCATCAGGTGAGATGGTGGTCAAACGCGAACCTATTTTTAATTTAAAAAAAAAAAACTTACAGACGTACTTTTCAAATCCGTACCGGTCAAATCACGTGAGAAACATGTAGTGTATTATTATATGAGTGTTTTCTGTGTTTATAAAAGCATAGAGAGAGCATTGAGTCAACATTTGACAGCCTTAGGTCTCGTCTTAGTCATTTCCGAATTGTCAGTGGTCGTGTGTCGGTCGGTCCTTGTTGCCATAGTTGTTCTTGAAATGCCTCACCATATAGCCTTAAGTTTGAGGGAGAGTAATCGTAGATGTTGCAGTATATCACACACTAGAAGAAGTTCACTCCCGTCGACTTTATCACGATAAAAATATAACCCTCCTTCTTTAACAGTCGAGTACAAAATAGCTTATAACATTTCTCAAGCTACTTCCGTAACAAAATCCAATTCCACCCCGTACTCAGCGCATTTAAACAACCAAACATTTTCGCTTTATAATTTACTAGCTTTTGCCCGCGGCTTCGCTCGTGTTAATTTACACTGTCAATAATTCTTGTTGCAAAAAAGGTGTACCGTATCTTTTTGGGTGGTTAAAAAACGCATATAATATTTAAAAAACCATCACCAGGGTCCATCCATCCCCAAAAACAGACAGACAGTTAGTATTTAAAATTTATCTTTTTAAAACCAAAAACGTAGTTTACAATACATTTTTGTAAACTACGTTTCTGGTTTTCCCGTCCTTGGCGTGTTGATTTTGTACGCTTGATACTCGTGAGCACGCCACATACAATTGCCCATGGGAAAAGCAGTCTTTTTCTAAATGTATACCTGCGACTTTCAGTGTCTGTCCTTGAACTTTGTTTATGGTCATTGCGAATGCCGTTTTTAGGGGAAATTTGAGATTTTCGAACTGAATGTGAGGAATAAATACGTTTTCACTGCTTGCTGTTCCTGTCATAATTATTGCTTGAAAACATTGCATCCAAGTTATGTAATTTGTAGTCGCATGCCATTACAGAGCCTTGGTGCGCCCTGATTACGCATCAACAGGACTGGGACACCAAGTTAAAGCCTCAAATAATGTGATCGGGTACCCTGACAATTCCAGAGAGTTGATAAACTCTACAGAGTACGACGTCACTTGCTTTGTATCCATGACAATATCGACGGACAGATACTCAACAACATCACAATCCACATGAGACATAATCTTTTCGTTGATCTGCCCTACAATTTCGTTAGTTGGTGCCAAAATTACTCTTTCACGCAGCCATTCTTTATCCCTCATATTTGTTTTCAAATCAGAATAAACGTGGTTTATTTAATTATCTGTATCTTGGACTACGTTCACTATGTATGTTACTACATTTTCAGCTTCAGTTTCAGCTTCAGTTTCAGTTTCAGCTTCAGCTTCAGCTTCAGTTTTGGTTTCAGCATCAGTTTCAGCTTCAGCTTCAGCTTCAGTTTTGGTTTCAGCATCAGTTTCAGTTTCAGCTTCGGTTTGGTTTCAGTTTCAGCTTCAGCTTCAGTTTTAGTTTTAGCATCAGTTTCAGCTTCAGCTTTAGTTTCAGTTTCAGCTTACAGTTTGGTTTCAGCGTCAGTTTTAGCTACAGTTCCAGTTTCAGCTTCAGTTTCAGTTTCAGCTTCGGCTTCAGTTTTGGTTTCAGCATCATTTTCAGTTTCAGCTTCAGTTTGGTTTCAGTTTCAGCTTCAGCTTCAGTTTTTGTTTCAGCATCAGTTTCAGCTTCAGCTTTAGTTTCAGTTTCAGTTTCAGCTTGGTTTCAGCGTCAGTTTCAGCTACAATTCCAGTTTCAGCTTCAGCTTCAGTTTTGGTTTCAGCATCAGTTTCAGTTTCAGCTTCAGTTTGGTTTCAGCGTCAGTTTCAGCTACAGTTCCAGTTTTAGCTTCAGTTTCAGTTTCAGCTTCAGCTTCAGTTTTGGTTTCAGCATCAGTTTCAGCTTCAGTTTGGTTTCAGTTTCAGCTTCAGTTTGAGTTTGATTTCAGCGTCAGTTTCAGCTACAGTTCCAGTTTCAGCTTCAACTTCAGTTTTGGTTTCAGCATCAGTTTCAGCTTCAGCTTTAGTTTCAGTTGCAGCTTCAGTTTGGTTTCAGCGTCAGTTTCAGCTTCAGCTTCAGTTTGGTTTCAGCGTCAGTTTCAGCTACAGTTCCAGTTTCAGCTTCAGTTTCAGTTTTGGTTTCATATTCAGCTACAGTTTCAGCTTCAGTTTCAGCTTCAGTTTCAGATTCAGTTCAGCTCAAATAAATAAGATAAGATAAGATAAGATATATTTTATTTGCATAAAATGATCCCGTTGATATCTGTTGCCACACGATCTTCTTCTATTTTCAAAAGGGCAAACGCATATTGCCCCGATTTTGAAATAGAAATGATTCGTATATTAACTTGATTGGTTAAAATTGAAGCGACATGGTTGGCGTAACTGTTAACTAGTGCATGATGTGGGTTCGACCCCAGCTCTAAACAAAGATTTGTACTTATAGCCTACATGCAGTTGTGTAGTTTAAAAATAATGTTATGAGTGGTTCTTGAATACGCGATTTGAATGAATTGAGAGGGGGAATACAAAGTCCCAACACCCCTTTACATCCTTAAGGAATGATTTCCAGGATAAAAACTATCTTATGTCTTTTCCAGGGTCTAAAACTATCTCCATAGCAAATTTCATCCAAATCGGTTCAGCGGTCAAGTGTATTATGTGGGTGGGGAGGGTGGGGACATCATTGATTCCCTATACAAAATTCCAACACCATTTTTACATCTTTTAGGAATGATTTCCGGGAATAAAACTATACTATGTCTTTTCCAGGGTCTAAAACTATCTCCATACCAAATTTCATCCAAATCGGTTAAGCGGTCTAAGTGTATTATGTGTGTGGGTAGGGCGGGGACATTATTGATTCCCTATACGAAATTCTAACACCCCTTTTACATCCTTTAGGAATGATTTCTGGGACCAAACCTATGCTATGTCTTTTCCAGGGTCCTAAACTATTCCCATGCAAAATTTCATGTAAATCGGTTCAGCGGTTTGGGCGTGAAAAGGTAACAGACAGATAGTTAATTTCGTATTATTATAATATTAGCTTGGAAGTATTGATTGATATGGAAGTATGGATAGAATGGATATGGATATGGAAGTATGGAGTTATATTATTAGTATTAAAGTATGGATAGCTTTTGTCTGCGACTTCGTTCGAGTGGGAGGTTTTCCCCGCGTGAATCCCAAACCCGTGGGAATTCCGGGATAAAAAGTAGCTTATGTGTTTTTACAGGATATCAACTGTCTCCTTACCAAATTTCATTGAGATCCGTTCAGTAGTTTTTGCGTGAAAGAGCAACAAAGATACAATTCGAAAACTATCCTGTGGGAACCTTACATCGGGATAAAAACTATCATATGTCCTTCCCAGGGTCCTCAACTATTCCCATGCCAAATTTCATATAAATCGGTTCAGCGGTTAAGGCGTGAAAAGGTAACAGACAGACAGACAGAGTTACTTTCGCATTTATAATATTAGTATGGATATGGATATGGAAGTATGGATAGTATGGATATGGATATGGAAGTATGGATAGTATGAATATGGATATGGAAGTATGGAGTTATATTATTAGTATTAAAGTATGGATAGCTTTTGTCCGCGACTTCGTTCGAATGGGAGGTTTTCCCCGCGTAAATCCCAAACCCGTGGGAATTCCGGAATAAAAAGTAGCTTATGTGTTTTTACAGGATGTCAACTGTCTCCTTACCAAATTTCATTGAGATCCGTTCAGTAGTTTTTGCGTGAAAGAGCAACAAAGACACAATTCGAAAACTATCCTGCGGGAACCTTACATCGGGATAAAAACTATCATATGTCCTTTCCAGGGTCCTCAACTATTCCCATGCCAAATTTCATATAAATTGGTTCAGCGGTTAAGGCGTGAAAAGGTAACAGACAGACAGACAGAGTTACTTTCGCATTTATAATATTAGTATGGATATGGATTAGTATACAACGTGTAATTTAAAGGGTATATACATACCAAGTGCATGGCTTCTTCGGATGATAACAAACGATATGGCAAGGGTTTTGTAATCCTAAGTCTACGTGTGTAGACCTTATTACAAATTCCAATACACTGATACCAGAGACCGAATTTTTCAAATTAAGAAGAACGAAAAGTATTATCGTATTATTGGCAAGTGACGTGGAAAGTTATTGACCCTCGTAGTGCTGTGACACGTTTGTTATGATCGGTATTCAAGAAATATAATATGAAACCAATAATTTGGTATCAATTCTTTGAGTCACTTATTTTGTGCTGAAACTGTGCATAGAGACTCCATACCAGATGTTTTCTTCAGCCCTTTTGGATAGATATGGGGTTTCCGTAACACGTTGTATAAATTCAATGATATATATGTCCATCAATGATAAATGATCATCGAATTGATGTTGTATTGCCGAATAATAATAACGTTTTTGTAAGCTACACACCACAAAGTAAAACATGAAACTTTACACTAAGTGTCACAAAAATAATGTGAACAGTTGAACAACCCATCTATTACTACATAGTTTCAAACACAATCATTTTATCCTCTAAACTAATACGTAAAACTAATTCCACTTTTGAAATAAGCTATTGAAGAAACCAAACTACACCAACGGCACGAGGCCCATAGTTATTTACCAACTCATAACTCCCAAATATAGAGCTAAAAATTTCAATGATAATAAAACCCTTCCGATTTCGAATCACAGGATTATGAGCCGTATACGAGTAGTGTAGACTATAATTAAAGTCCCTTTTTTCGATATTCACAAATCTACGTGACTAGAATTGAGAATTGTCTATATAATGAGAATATATATTTCAGTATATTATACCTTTGGGTCCCCAACTAATATTATTATAAAGGTTTTTAAACGTATATTTTCTATATGGTAGTACAGGATGAAATAGGAAATGGTGTAAGGCCAAAAAATTACAGTAAATATTATTTTAATTTAGATAAGTGTTCAATTTAAAAAACCACTTCTGGTTATAGATAGTACTAACATTATGTAGATATAGTATATAATGTTTTGATACTGCTCAACGTTATCACCCAGGAAAGTTAATTGTTACTTTTTTGACAAAATAGCTTGACGGGTCTGAACATAATTTATCATAAATGTAGATTATAGTCTGAAATACTACAGAGGCTACTTTTTCCCGAGAAACCGTCAAATTCCCGTGGGATAAGTTCATCAAAATTCTCACGCTAGCGAGCTGCGTGGAAACTAAAATTACCATGCATAATTTAGGGGCGTGAAAACTGTTTATCAGTCACAAATTAAAGTTGCAGATTGTAATCAAAATTACAGGTTATTGAGTCGTATAATTTAGATACATTCCCAATAATAGTGTCTGTTTTAGATAATTTCTGATTGGCTTAAAGGAAAGTCATTTGATTTAAGTTTTATTTAAGTACTTACTAGAGTATTAAGATAAATCAAGAGAACAAAGTAATTGTTATTATTTATTAGGTGTAATCTGCTTATTGTATTATTTTATAATACGCAACTTTGTAACCACAGAAAGTTGTTTAACTGGCAAACTTCTGGTAAAATTTTAATTGCTCTCACAGCCATTTTCACATATCAAATTACCAAGAATCCATTAGAACTAAAAACTAATGTCTGAGGCAATTTATAAGAAGCCTTTGAAAATAATCTAGTTCTCCAAGAACTTTTCGTACATAAGTTTGGTTAAACTTTAATTAATAGAAATATGATGTTGGTTACAATTTAGCTTAGAAGTTATAAGACTTCATAAGTAATTTAAGTATTAGTAATCACTGTTAGTTTGTATTGTAGATTAAATAGATTCGTGTTAGTAGATACAACTATTCATAAATAAAAGAAAAATACATTTTTCTATTTATCGATGACGTCATAAAACGCTTAAATTATAAAGAAGCAAGTGAGACTTACATAAGAAGTAAAAAACAATGGTTAAATGGAGACCTGATTCCATTTAAGTCGCTGATCTCCGGCCACCACAGGCGCGGGTTTGCGGACCGTGAGCAGGGGTAGCTCTCCGTCCGGCAAGGACCAGGTCCGAGTCTACGGTGTGTCATGTTCCAAAATGTAGTCAACACCAGTGACGTTGCCCGAAAGGGCCAATGCCTGTCGGATTTGCGGAAGAGTTATAACGAGATACCGAGGCCTCGGAACACAAAGACAACTAAAGGAACAGGATGGGTGTTGATTCAATAGAAGTCTGAAATCCGCATCACCCAGACTGGTGAAGTCATTTAATTTCCCAGAAAAACGGCTTGGCGTTAGGTTACTAAAGTGTACAGTATAGAAATATCTGGTCTGCATTTGACCAATAAGAGACTGGTACAGGCTATTAATAGATATCCAATTACTAAATACCTGTTTAAATTACTAGCACAAAACATGCCCTTTATTACCTTTTCATCTAAACTGTAATATAGTTTGTGACACATGTGACCCTGCCGCTCTAATCTGATAGACAATAGTCTAATTCTTATAATTAAAGCTTTAAACGTAATAGCCAAGTGAGAGCTCCTGCGTTACTAGTCTGTAAATCCAATATATCCAGGACTAGCCTTTGCCTGCGACTCCGTTCGCTTGGGAGGTTTATCCCGCACAAAACCGGGATAAAAGTAGTAGGATATAGTATTGAATTTTTTAATGATATACAATTACAAATAAAAATATTTATTTTATAAACAAGAAGTTTTGAATTAGTTGATGATTGGAGCCTCCTTTTAAGCAAGTGATGCCTGTGTTAGAAGACTCCGCTCTTGTACAGCAATATAAATCTACTGACTAACTTAGATATAAACAGTATTCTTATTTGTGTGTGTATGGTGTGTGCGAGATGGTTTGCGTGTGGGAGTTTGTTTGTTGTGTGTGAGTGTGTGTGTGTTTGTATGTGTTGCTCCAGGATTTCAGCTATCTACATACCAATTTTTTCATTCAGATCCATTTAGTAGTTTTTGCATGGAAGAGTAACGAACATAAGGATGTTTGTTACTATTACATCTATAAAACCATCTTCACAAACTTTTGCATTTGTATGTAGTATTAGTAAGAAATATTTACTTGTTATTATTATATATACCAGGCGCGTGCGCTCCTTGAAAGCATAAATGCAGTGCATTACTTGCCATTCACAGATATTTAAATAAAACGTTCGCACGTTTTAGATGACTTTAATTAATACTAAATAAATGAATAAACAAAATATAATAACTTAAAAACGCCTAATAGTTTATAAATAGCACCTATTTGCAAGCACACAAACATTGTTTGCCAGGCGCTGCAAATTAACGTACCTATTATTCTCAAGTCCTGCCGCCCTCTACGGCAGGATTTTTGTTCGCATGTGTGCAGTACTTTTGCTATTTGTGCACAATTCGCCTACGCACACACCCATGAATGTCTAAAGCCAAAGTCCTGCGGCATGACACCACAGACTACATAGAGATTCTACGTATGCATGAGACAAACGTTCAGAAATGTTGTTCATTGCCGTTCCGAGTAAAAATAATAGACAGAATAGACTATTTGAATGGTTTCTAAAAACCGTCTCATATTATTTATTGGCGTATAAGGACCCTACAAATAATATTTATTTTCATATTTTATAAATATTTCGTTAAAAAAAAAAAGCATTACAAAATATAGTGATTATATAAGCTGTCAAAACGCTTGTTGGACGAACAATATGACGGAGTGATGTCACACGTTTCACGTTTGTATATAAATATTGGGGAGCTAGTCAAATTGAGAGTTTTATGTAGTTTAATAAAGTTTCTGGCTGTAATTTACTGGAAAAAATGAGTTATAAATGGTGTGCAGTACCACGGTGCACAAATACAACGATAAAGATGCCGGAGAAGCTATTTATAACCGTTCCAAAAAATGTTAAAGTTCGTAATAAGTATTTACAACTTGCACGCAGAAATACTAAAGAAATAAAGGATAGTTCGGTAATTTTCGTCTGTCAGGATCATTTTGATGTAAGTAAACATGTTATTATTACTAACTTAAAACATTTTTACAATATAGTTATTCTTCTGTTTTAAGGTTAGATAACTGAGATGTTTTTTTGTATTATACCTGAATAGCCACAAATATTTCAATATTCAATTATATTTATTACCACTAAATACATCAACATTTATGGCTTTAAAATAACATTTAAAAATATTTCAGATTGAAAAAGGCTATCAATATAATATGGGATTAAGCAACTTTAAGCAAGAGCATAATCATGGTGCCTACAAAATTTTATTGCCAGGAAGACCGCAGAAAAAGGATGAGTGATGCTAGTACTTCTAGACATGTATTTGTTTAAAAACAAAGAACCCAACTCATTCAAGAGTGCCAAGACACACTGATGCAGGAAGTGTTAAGTGAACCCAGCCCGTCTAGCACCCAACCGACTACAACACCTGTGCAAGAAGTAGTTTTAATGACAACAGGTATGTAGACATAACTAAGGATAAAAATAGGTAACTGAAAAGTGAACTGTGCGTTTGTTTGTATTTATAATTTTATTTATTTTCAGAATCACAGTCAACACAAAATAAAAGCACATGAACAGATCCTATTGTCACCAGTGAAAAGGGTACCAATTTCATTTAAAAGAAAAAGTTAATTATAGATCAAAGGCGATACGGACAAGAAAAATTTTGACTAAAGAGATTACTGTTTCATTTTCTAAGAATACTTGATAATGTGATTGTTATAGCCTGTGCACTTATTAATTTACAGGACTTGCTTATAAAAATAGAAATTAGACAAAATTTGTTGAGCAGCTTTGTTATAATGATTTCAAACAAATAGTCATACATACATGATATCAATACTTTATAAATAAGTGTTATTATTTTTTGGTAATTTATATTGCATACCAATAATAAAAGAAAGAAATCAGCCGTCTTGTTTTATTACTGTTTTCTAACTTTTAACGTTTAACTATTAAGGAATTTGGATTAATAAATACAATAATAATAGGAATCACTGATTTATTCTCATAAAAAACACAATTTTAGACATTATTTAATGATGCACTGCGCTTTAATATTGGATATATATATATTTTGCTTCCAAAAGGAAGATACACTTGTTAGTAATGTTGTTAAATGTATATTCATTGTCATTTTGTAGTAGTATGATATCAACTTTTTTTGTTTTTTTTTTTTTTTAAAGTCATGGTGTACAATACAAAAGTACCCTTTCTTCATATTAGTGACATATATTTTTAGTTGCACTTGAGCTTATACTTTTCAGCAACTACACCACTGAGACGGCATAACCTAAACAACACTGGCAGCAGGGTTGCCAACCGCAAAAGAAAATCCCTCGTACACATGCAGCTAAAAATCTCGTATTTTGAATTTCAAACCTCGTACATTTAGGTATTATGCATGCAAAACGTGCTAAAACCAAAATTAAGGCATATTGAATTTCTGGATTTAGGACTTTTTACTCGAAATAAACTATTGCAAGTTTCCTATTAAATAAAACATCACTTTGTGTTGTATTTCCAAAAAATCTTTATTATTAATCAATCAAGTAAAATAAAAATAAAAAAACTAAATGTATTACTACTACTATTACTAAATTATTATGAAAATTTGCAAGGTAACTTAGTTTACATCTCTCCAAATATTAGTCAGGAACACCCTCACTGTCATCGTTTTTTCTACCGTATATTTTATCTGTTGTCATGCGGCTATACACTCCTTTTGTGGGTTCAAAATTGACACAGTTTCCTTTTGCACTCTCTGCAGCAAGAAGTGTGCCGTTCACTGTTTCCACAGTTAGCCGGTTTCTTATCTCTGTCTTTATTAAAATGACTTTACTATTATAAAATGGTGATGCAAAATGTTCGTATGGCCATATTATTAAAATCTCGTACATAATTGTACAAGGTTGATAGTGTCCTCATAACTCGTACGGAACACTCCCAGGTTATAGCTAAGAGTAAGAGTGAATAGGTTACTTCTAGGCAAGCATGCTTCGTCTTCGTCCACATCATCACTTAACATCAGTTGAAATTGTGATCAAACGCAAGCCAATCAACAATAACTTAAAAAAAAATTAGTGTAAACGCAATTATCTTATTAAACTGAGTGAATAGTTCGGGCCAATTTCAGTTATTATTTAAATATTTATCATTTTCATTTCGCTTCGTACCTACAGCATTTGTGTCAAAGTATTTGTTTAACGAAAAATTATTGGCGCATTTATTATGCGCGATGAGTGGATAAAAAAAATACCAGTATTTAAAGCAAGTAAAGTAGGTAAAAATAAATTGATTTAAACTACATTTTTACTGATATTTTAAGCTACATAATTAGGCTACCTACCACTGACTGAAATTCGGCTATATTAGGCTACTTAAGCTGTAAAAAACGGGCGACATTGACCCCCGCGTTGTTGGCAACACTGGTTTTGTGTTCGCGGGGCCTGGGAGCCATATTGCTTTTTCATGTGATGAGCATTGTTTACTATTTTGTTTACGCCAGTATATTTATAGTTTTCTTAAAAGATTTTTCATTTTAACATTTGAAAGTGTGTACATTTAACAGTTTATTACTGAGTTTCTATAATAATTGTATTGTAGTGATTTGCTTTTACTAGGTAGTGCGTTTGTTGATTTTTTAAAAAATGTTATTTGATTGTGAGGTCTGTGTTGAAAATGTGTGTTTATTAAAAATTAAAAATAACAAGTTCTCACAATTATCATTCAATGAAAAGATTCAAATTGTCTCTAAAGGTAGGTGTGTACCCGAGTTACAACAATTAAACCAGCAAAAAGGGAAAGTAACTCGAAAGTTTCATGTTAAAAGTTATGAAACGTATGACTGGCTGTGTGGTTGTATACACACGATTAAATTATATTGTTTTCCTTGCATATTGTTTAGTAATTCTAGTACAGTGTGGACTGATTCGGGATATTCAGATTTAAATAATTTTTATACCGCGGCAAAGAAGCATGACCATACAGAAAAACATATGGAGGCCTGCTTAAAATTAAATACTTTTGGTAAATCTCGTATTGAAATGAGTATCAACAGTCAGTTACGATTAGATATTGAGAGGCATAATGCTAAAGTCGATCGCAATAGAAACATTTTTCAAAGGCTCATCGATGTTGTTTGCTTTCTGGGAAAACAAGAATTAGCTTTTCGCGGTCACGATGAGTCAGTATCGTCGTTGAATAGGGGTAATTATTTAGAAATAGTAGATTTATTGGCCAAGTATGATGGAGTTTTAGAAACCCATTTACAGAGTGCAAGTACCTCATTCACGGGCATGTCGAACCGTACGCAGAATGATTTGATCTCGAGCGTTGCATCTGTGATGATCGATCGCGTTAAAGCCGAAATTAAACAGTCCGATTTCGTCGCCGTCATGGTAGATGAGACTCCTGATGTTAGCGGCCGTGAACAATTAGTATTAGTTTTGAGATATTTTCGTGATTCTGAAGTAGTAGATCGATTTATCAAATATGTTGATGTCAGCGCGGATCGGACCGCTGTAACCTTGAGTTCTATAATTTTGGAAATTTTAGAAGAGTTCGATTGTGTATCCAAATTAGTTACACAAACTTACGATGGGGCAGCAGTTTTATCGTCACAAATTAATGGCGTGCAGGCTTTGGTGAGACAAAAATGTCCACAAGCTATGTACGTTTGGTGTTCAGCACATATATTAAATTTAGTTTTATCGAAATCGTTCGAACGAGTTGCTGAAACAAAACGCTTTTTTAGTATTATAAAATCAATCGCGGCTTTTTTTCACACCAGTACAAAGCGAATGGCCCATTACAACAACTTTGCCGATATGAAAAAGCTGCCTCGTGTCGCGGAAACAAGGTGGACATTAGTCTTGTGCCTGCTCGGTCACTTTGGAGACCGCTCCGTACTAGTTCATTTCGGACAGTGAACTAGTTCACTCTATTCGTTCTAACAGCTCTATTCATTCTTCGCTCTCGGCGGTCCGTAACTCAGACTCGGATCGCCGAGAGCGAAGAACGAATAGAGCTGTTAGAACTAATAGAGTGGCCGCGCTGTGCTCTGAGTCTCAGAGCATAGCGCGGACCAGATAGCAAATGTAGGTACTATCAAAGACACCGTATTTATTTATCTCTGTATTACCACAGCGTAAACAGCTGACATAATATTAGGATCATGTATAATTTAAACAGAGATATTTATTACCATTAAAATGTGAATCTGAAACGGTTCTCATATTTTTCTTATCATCTATGGTTCTCATTCATACAGACACAGAATGAATTCGTATGACATTTCTATCAACCAATCAGTGACTGTATTTCATTTCTCGTTCGCACATTACGATTAGAATGTACGACAATGTACGAGTACGAAAAGAGCTGTTAGAGCTGTTAGAACGATTACACGCCAGCGTTCGGAAACGGTTCTTTTAGTACAGTGCAAAGATTCGGTTCCTATTCGTTCATCATTCACGTACTACACAAGACTAGTGGACATATCACTCGCGCACGGTTAATGTAATTAATAATGAGTCATTATTGATGACAATTTAAATAAAGTTTTTTCTGAAGTGTTACGATTAGCGAAATTCATTGTGACTATCCCAGCAAGCAGCGCATCGGCAGAGCGTTCATTTTCGTGTTTAAAACGTATCCACACATATTTGAGAAACACACAAAATCAACAGAGACTCACAGAGCTTTCCATGATTTCTATAGAAAAGGCATTAATGATAGAATTAAAACGCAATCCAACTTTCTATGACGATATCCTAAAATCATATTTAAAAAAGGATAGGCGCATAGATTTAATTTATAAATGAATGAGTAGTATGTTTTTTTTTTACTAACCTGTTGTTTTATTATTAAGTTTATTTATATATTTGCGAATCACATGAAAATCGGCCTTTTTAAAGGCCACATCGGATATCTTCCAAGTGACGTGTTCTGTAACTATCACTCACTTGGATAAGATATTTGAGGTGGCCGAAATCTTGCGTTTACATCGGGATATAGTAACCGGAACCTTGAATATGTGAAAATTGAAGCTGACTAGGTGAGTAGTAATATCTTAGCTTATTATTTTACGTATTAGAAGTTCTTCCGCCGCGACGATCGATCGCCGTTTTGTCTGCGTTGCCGTAGAAGATGTACATGAATAGTAGTACATCTAAGACTTGTTCTGTTGGCATGGTTTCCGACTTAGAGATCCGTCGCGTGGCTGCGGCTATGCTTAAAATCTATAAAAGAAAAAGTTTTTGTGACCGAGTACTCCGCCGCATACCCAGTGTCATAAACCTGTGCACGCCGCTGATATATACTAGCATATCACCTATGACTTTGTCTGCGTGGATTTCTAAATAATTTAAAGCTTATAGTACACACCAATAATGAACCCCACTACCAATGATTTTATAGAATTGGATCATTAGTTTCGGAGATCACCCCTACATACAAACAGAGAAACAAATTTTAATTATTTTTATTATTATATATAGATTTATATTTAAATAATATTGAAGTGTCTGTCTGTGATTTTAAATAACTGTGTTTGCTCAAGTCGTTTAAGTAAGTTACACGATACTAAAACACAAACGAACATTTTTGATTTCTTTTGTCTTTCTATTGGAACGGACTAATCAGATTAGCCGTTTATGGAACAGCTGAACCAAACCCTAAAACTGAAAAATGAAGACAAACAACATCTGTCAACACGCACTGGGGACACGTGGTGGATTACGCTGCAATCCCTTTCATAGGAGAGAGACGAGCCTTGTGTCTCAGCTGTAAGAACTTTATAAGGTGATGATGGTATGTCTATATTTTGCTAACAGTTATACTCTGTCCGCCTGTGATAACGGTAAATACATTTATTTCAGCAAATATACATAATTATGTACTAAAATACTTAAAATACAAACTAGAATAAAGCATTAAAAAATTGATGCGCAACGCTGTTGGCTGGCAACGTACCCAAGATACTGGCGACATTGCCTCGTTGTATGGCAATGCTTAGCCGTTGACCAAAGAAACAGCCAGCACTTGGGTCGCGGGAAGCGTCAATGAGCCTTTTCGATATGTCTTTAAAAAGGCTGTGAGAGAGATGGGGCCCGTGTCCCCATGGTCCGAGAAATTTCGACCCCAAATAGCTCAAAAATATAGTTATCACCGATATGACTATATTTATGCCGCTTGAGGTTTTCCGCAGCCGCAGCGGGAGCGCCAGCACAACATGATGAACTGGGAAGATGGGATGGCGCGACAGTATCGACACAAGTTGCGTCCCACACTAAAGGCCTACCCATCTACCCTATGATAACTAAATTATTTATTTATAATTTATCAAAAGAAAGTTTAAATGTTGATTTTGATCTAGTACCACATAAACCTCTCGGGTTTGTGTGTGACATTTTGCAATTCTATTCGTCCGTTTTACATTATATTTTATTTATTTTTATTGAAAATAGGTTCGCGTTTGACCACTATCTTACCTGATGGTATGTGATGATAAAAGTAACCTATTCACTCTGGACTTAAAGTCTCCTAGGTTGTAGCTGTCGGGAAACACAGACTCCGGCAGGGAAATCCACTCCTTAGCCGTCCGCACAATGAAGGTATACTCAATAAATACATACTGATACTATTTATGTAACACAATTTACTAGAACAAAAATGTAGACGGATACTTAAAAATATTCGACAATATTCTGTTATATAACTGAGAAGAAATATTATTCAATTTATGTTTAATATTTTTCCGGTAATAGCATTGCGCGTGTCGGTAGGTAAGGAATTTAATAGTCGAGGTAATAGATACGCACTCGTCTTTGAGCCGCAGAAGTTCTTAGCCGATATAGTAATAAGATTTTTTTGTGCGACACTCAAAAAAAAATCTGTTTAGTAATTTTGAGAACTACGCTAACAAACAAAAAGAAGGACAGAGATTAATGAAAAAATCGATTCTATTTCTCTTCATTAGTCCCTTTTCTTTTGTAAATTTCTTTTTTCTGTTTTATTAGAGCACTTATAGATAGAAGATTAAATTAAACTTTATAATCTGTAGCCATTGTTTAGACGTCACCAGCATAACTAACTGTAAACGAAAGCAGTGAAATTAATGAATGATATTATATATCTACATAAAATCCACATATATGTATTATTAGAATTCATTTTGCAGCCACGTAATAAACATGAATTAATGTATTTTAGTATGATTAAACTCTTTCTAAAACTAATAGCAACAAACACTGTATACTGAAACAAATGGAAGCGAAAGCATTTTAGCGTAATTACCAATTTGTATACGTCATAAATGATGATGGTAACTGTTATTCTTCTAAACTGTGTGTCACTATAGATTATTATTATTTACTGATTTCTACCCGCGACTTATTTCGGGTTTTACCACGTAAATCCAGTCCCTTGATAAAAAGTATTATATACAACGTGTTATTTAAAGGTTATATATATACCGAGTGCTCGGCTTCTTTGGATGATAACAAACGATATGGCACGTGTTTTCTAATCCTATGTCTACATGTGTGGAGCATATTAGAAAGGAGATGTTTCATTTTTATATGGGGCTCCGGCCATAACATGTACATTTCAGCAAAGCTGGGAAACTTACCCCTGAATAGAATAAAGTAACATTTTTTTCATAATATCAAATGGTTTTTATGTACAAAATTAAAATTAAAAATGTTTGACGTTTGTCCTAAGAGTTATGACAGCCATGACAGGTTGTAGGAATGACGTTTACTTAACCTTGTTTTGTTTTTGTTCATCAGAACTAACCCACAGAACCCTAGCGGGGACCTGACTGACTAGTGACTGATAGAGTTTCAAGACAACAATAGTGGTTATTTTGAATTCGTTTAGAAACACATTTAAAAAATGGACACTAAAGATTTTTGTAACGATGAAATCATCACACTTAATTAATTATGTTTACTCAAAAATATGTACAAGAGAATAATAGTAATTTATTTTTAATTTAACACTACAAGAATACACACATTTTTTAATTATGTTCTGCGTAACATTGATTTGATGAGACATGATTTCAGAACGAATGAATTATGCAAGCAAACGAGACGCCATGTTGAATAAAACATGGCAATAATTGAAAAACTGTTATTTTTGTACACAACAAATCAGGCTCAAATTCACCAGAGAATGTTTTTCCCTAATTTGTAGTATTTTTTCCTCTTTTTCGATCTGATCGATGAAACATCTCCTTTCAATGCATTGATACCAGAGGCTGAATTTTTCAAATTAAGAAGAACGAAAATAATTATCGTGTTATTGGCAAGTGACGTGGAAAGTTATTGACTCTCGTAGTGCTGTGACACGTTTGTTATGATTGGTATTCAAGAAATATGTGAAACCAATAATTTGGTATCAATTCTTTGAATCAGTTATTTTGTGCTGAAACTGTGTTGTCTCAGCCCTTTTGGATAGATATGGGGTTTCCGTTACACGTATAAATGTGTTATTCCAGGATGTCAACTATCTACTTACTAAACAATCAGATCTGTTTTGTAGTTTTTGGGTAAAAGAGTAACAAACATCCATACATCTATTATACATCCATCGTCACAAACTTTCGCATTTATAATATTAGTAAGAAGTAAGATAAATAAATTTGATGGAAGTAAAATCATGAAAGTTTTCTAAGTCATCACAAAATATTTTTCATTGGTGTTACCTCGAAAATAGTTTGAGCATGAAAGTGAGACCTGAATATTTTAACATTTTGACCCTACACAAAGTTTGTATTAGACAAGCAAACGCAATATCTGCATATTTAAATATTCAAACCGAATCCAGAACCCTGTTTTGTTAAGTCTATTTTTTGTTTGAAACCATAGGAATGATAAAAGATAAATTATTTTTATATACGTAATTTTTCACATAGTCCTCACAGACATTATCTAGCATTTGAGAACCATACAATGTTTGTGTTTAAGGCGATGTATTGAGAAAAAAACTTCATAGGTTTGAGTGGATCTGTGCAAACAGTAGGTACAAACTTCTGTCAGCAATCATGTAGTTCTAAGGGACTACTAAGGAGCTCAAAGATTCGAAGTACAGTTTCTTTTGTTGTTACAGAGAAGTTGCCCGAACAAAAATAGGTAAAACAGTACAATGGCTTCAGACGCATTTATGTGACCACATTTTAAAATGGAAAATTCTTGTACAATAATCGTTGTGAGAAAAAGAAAAACAGTCCTGGAACAACAACAAATAGCTGCCGACTACAAATCACAGCAGCTATAGACATATTTTATTTTTATTTTATTGTATTTTATTAATTTAAGGAAACTTACAGCTTACATTTGAATGATCATTGAAAATAAGTAGAAAAAGGCCAATTACAAGCTTCCGCTAGTAAACAGTTGTGTGAAACATAGTACTTAAGACGGTGGTATAGATGAGGACATACATATTAGGAAGTAAAGATCATATCAGACATATACATATATTAAGAAGTATGTAAGTACGCAATAAAGAATTGAGAATTAAAACATGCAAAAATCAGTACTACATATACATATAAGTACATCATTTGATAGAAATGAAAGAAAAAAATATATTAAGTCATAATTTGTCAAAAAAAGGCGACATAGGGGTTTATTTAATTGCTGAACACTGGTTCTGAATAAATCCAATTCCGTGTCCTAGTACACCATATTGAAAGTTCGACGAGCTCGTAAAATAAACGAATTTTACAGTTTTTACACGTGATACATGAAGGATATGTGGTTGCCTAAGAAACACAGATGGTACGCGAAACCAAATCTTGACCACCAGCTCAGGGACGTCAGTGGACCCGTTCAATAAACTAAATAGGAAAGTAAGCAGCAATAAACAGTAAATAGCAATAAACTAAACATTAACAGGTATGGCAAAATTTAAGATGGCCTTGACCACTCTATTGCTAACAGAATTATACTTATCTAGAGCCTCTACATCTGTCTTCACAATGCAATCATAAAATTTAATGTATCTAAATTTCATACATGCACGTATACATATCGCACCCTTAGTAATGTAAGGGCACAATTCGAAATTTTGAGTTTTCGAGTTTTTGTGATAGATGGGCACAAAATCACCTGTTCTACCACTTGGCTTTGACAGATAGAGAAAAAAAACAATATTAAAGCGAATACTGTAATTGTGTCTCTTTTACATTACCCTCTCCCGTACCCGCGTCTTTCCACTAGAGAGGCCCAACCAGTAAGGTGCCAGTACTTGTCGAAGCCGGACTACTGACGCGCTGGCAAAATTGGAGTTGTGCCTTTTTATTACAAATTATCGGGTAAGTATTGCAATATTTTTTAGTTTTAAAAAGGTCGACTTAGAGTTAGGCCCTCTTATCACCACAATGTATTAAAGTATGTCATCATTATATCAAATTAGTTCCTTATTTTACGAAAATATTATGTTTTTTCGATGTTTATCTCGAAATAATTCCTTGTTTCACAAAACTTTATGAACGATCTATGTTTGCATTTAAGATTAGGTCTTTACATGATGTAAAATATTTAATCAAATTACAAGTTACGTCGATAGTTTCAAGTATGGTTAGTAAATACATACAATAATTAAGCGCTTTATTGATTGGTTAAGTAGGTATTAAACATGTTGAAGTACGTAATTAAACAAAATAGGTACTATTATTATTTTTATTTACAGAAGCATGACGTCGCGGTCGCAAAAACATTTGAACTTACTCAATCGCTCAGAATCACCAAATCAACAGCAAAGCGAATTGTCTAAGGATCAAAAGTAAGTTGTTCTGCTAGGTGTCTTTATTGGTTAAATCTTACTAGGTAAGTACTTACATAAGTACAGCATCTAATCGTTCAATTTTTATTTCAGTATATTACTGGACGCATTTTGGAAAAAGAGAATATTCCCAACACAATTCCCAAGATTTCGTAATTTCGTTACCTGTGTAATGTTTAATTGAACATTACACAGGTAACGAAATTACGTTTGATATTATGATTCCATACCCAAAAATTGCTCAAAATATTCAACCATCAGTCGATACACCCGTGGCCTTGACTGAAACCAATGGTTTTATCGCAACACCATCAAAACGTTCATCCAGATCGTCGTCAAGTAGTTCCAGCTCATCTTCAAGTTCCGATAGTAGTAGTTCCACGAGTACAACTTCTAGCAGCCGCCTATCGTCCCGCAAATGTTCCCAGAATCTCGCGCACTACCTATTTCTAAAGATGATTTTATACTATCTGATGAACAACCACTAATTTCTCGGCCACAATCTACGTGGGAGACGTAGATTATGGCCAAAAATTTTCTGTCTTCTTTGACTCTTCAAAATGTTGAACCAATAATAACACAGCAAGTTAAGCAACTACCGTGGATTATTGCGTTTCACCGATTAATTCTGCAGAAAGTGATGCTGAACTTAGTGATAACAATCCAACCTATAACGGAGAACCGGTAGCTAGACAGCATTCTTCGAGCACATGGCCGTGAGACCTTAAGGAATTAGTTTCGAAGAAACTAATTGATCCTTACTACGGGACCTATTTTGATAGTATGTTATCGTCTTGAGTAGTTAATATTTTTGTTTAAATTTGAAATACGTCTACTAGAGTACATCAGAGATAATTTGAGGCTATTTGTTATTTAAATGGTATGCTATTTAAATAAAAAATAGAATCACATTATCATCCATCTTATGTAATAACTAAAGGTTGATTATAATTATTATATAAGATATGACTGAAATGAAGAAAATATATAAAAGTTTTATTGTTAAATGATTAAAAAAATGTTTTGTTCTAAGACTTGTAATAAAAAAGTTTTATTGTCGAATTATTATTTTTATATATTGTATTATTTTTTATTATTCCATGTATTTAGTCTATGTACATACAAATGACATTTTTAAATATTAATATAAAAAATATAAACATTTAAAAATATATAAAATAGTAGCCCACCGGTATCGGGAACAGGGTCCAAGCTACCGGTGGTCAGGGCTCTTGAGAGAGGAACCTCCTCAAAATACGCGCCGTTTCCAGAAGTACTGCTTTCTGGATCAAGCCCTTGATCCAGCTGCCCAACGAGAGCCTCCTTAGATGTTGGTCGAGGCAAGAGCCAATGGTATAATTGCCAAGAGGCAATTATACCATTGGCTGTGGCGACTATCGGCACAATGATTGCTGTCTTCACATCCCACATGTCGACAACCTCGCGCGCCAGGTCAAGATATTTTTTTTATCTATCTCAGGTTTCACGAGGTTCGTCATGGGGGACTGCTACATCAACAATCATTGTGCGACGATCTAATCGGTCTATCACCACTATGTCAGGCTTATTGGGAACAATAGTCCGGTCAGTGACGATAGATAGACCGATCCCAGTACAGTGTAATATTGCCATTTTCGAGAACTGGGTCGGGCACATACCTATAGTATGGAACTTCTGATTCCACAAGATTGTATTTAAGAGCAAGTTGCTGGTGAATATATATAATATTGTTTTTATTATTATTAAAGGATCTATTTTTAATTTTGTGATGTCAAGTTTATAAAAATGTTTATTTGAAGCTCATTTAACATTTGAAAAGTTCTTACTTAATTAATTATTTGCCATTTCGTATGTTTTAATTTTAAGAATAATAGAGCTTAATTTTTTATACATTTTGTTTTTTTTTTATTTCATTCGTATTTTACATTAGGGCACTTTTACTAATTTATGATAGGATATATTGTGTGATAAAGCATTATTTTGTGATAGTCCTTATTATTTTGAATATCATTAGTCTTGTAAAGGCTTATTACAAATATTGCCTTCAAAAACAAAAATAAAAATAGTAAAAAAGAGGCCTAACTCGGAAGAGCTTTAAAAAATATATTTATTAGTACTTAAATATTTTGTTTTGTAGTTTTTCTGCTATTAATACCATAGTATATGTAACGTAGACTAGCCACAAAAAAAAATCAGAGCTATAGATAGCACTTTAAATTATGATGTTATCAATAATAGACTAAAAACATCGGATTCCCTGAATCTTAAAACATGTTTTCCCAAAAGTTGATATTTTTGAAATATGCCTTTACTTTATTAAGGGTGCGATATACATACATATAAAAAACCGGTCAAGTGCGTGTCGGGCCACGCGCAGTGTAGGGTTCCGTAGTTTTTATAACAGCCAAGTGCGTGTCGTATTCAATATGAAACTAGCTTAATACAACTGACGCTTAGCGCCATCTATCGACATTTCTATGGAGTTGTTCGAAAATTTCGAGTCAAATACAATTGGTCGACTATTACTCGTAAACTTGTAAAGCCCACTTATGTGTGATAGTTTTCCTTTAAACTTCGTTATATATAAGTACTACGGCCGTGACATTTAAATTTCTAACTACAACCGTTTAGTTGATAGAGGGGGCGGACACTTGACTCTAACGAAAATTGGTACTTTAAAGCTTGATAAGTCACAAACGGTTTACTTAATCAAAACACGATCTTCCCAAACCCCTAATATTTTTGAAAGACCTATCCAACGAAATCCCACACTATGGGAAGGACGAAAAAAAGAAATATTATCCCACTTTACATGTAGGGGAGGTACCCTAAATAATTGTCTTTTTCAAAATTTTATTTTACCACTTTTTCGGCGTCATTAACGTATGTTTAACTTTCTAATACCAATAGTTTTTGAGCTAAACCGCGGACAGACGGACAGACAGACGGACATGGCGAAACTATAAGGGTTCCTTGTTGACTACGGAACCCTAAAAATGAACTTTATTTTCTCTGATTATCGTCTTTGACACGATATTAAAATGCATATTTTTATTTTTTTCTCTGTCAATGACTAACTACTCACCTTAAATGGGACTTTTACTGAAAGATTTATGAATTTATAGGGCAACATATTTTATTTCACACACAGATTTTATTTCAGGATTGCCACAGGAGCGAGATTTACGCGAGAAAATATTCCCACGCAAATGAAGTGACGGTGACAGTGAGTAAGGAAAAAATAAGAAGAGTAAGGAAAATAGTAAAGAAGGAGTTCAAGGTGTTAAACAATCTTGTTTAGAACTTTCTACCACAACATACGTGTGTATGAAAAAAAAATCTTACATTTTCAGCTTTGTAATGCAAATCTTTAAATATGTCAACCCTGAAGCAAGCTACCTACGTAAAGTCTTGTATTAAAAGCTAAGTGCGTAAGCTATTTGTAATGCCGAAAGGCAACTTAGTACCGAAAAAGAGGACACAAAAATGGTATTATTTAAGTGGTTCTTATTGTTGGTACATATAAAATCTTTGTAATGTGTGCTATTATTCAAATCCTGAGTAAATCCTGATTCAATTGAATCAAGTCACACACTCACACAACTCAATACTTATGGAACTTTATTTTTAAGCCCTTTATATCCTACCTGCTGGACCAAGGCCTTTCGCCTTCGGCTAATTACGTAATACACAAATTCATTTTGTATGTTACTTTTTCGAGCAGACCACTGTTTAAAGATAAAATAATGGAACTTGTATTCTTCTTACTTATGAATGAAAGTTAAGGTACCTACCTACGTCATGTCGTCTCGTCACCTCTTTCTGGGCCAGCCTCAGATACATTGTCTGTCTTCGGAGACCTAATGTAGAGAGATGGCTGTAAAGTTGCCACTTGGCATACGGTTTTGTGAGATTTTTTTATTTTTTTTTTTATTTATTTATTTATTGGCATACATAACATAGACATAGATACAACATGAAAATCATCCACATTATACTACGAAGATGGAATCATAATTTACAGACTGACATTTCATAATATTTTGAAGTGAAATAATCGATAAAATAAACCTATTTGACTAATAGGTTTAGTTTTTTTGTGCTTGTGTCACATTAATAATATGCCCTCCATAACTTGGGCAATTTGAAATCCAACTAACTTAACCAATTTAAACTTTTTACGTTATTGATTCTTTTAATTCCAAAGAAAATTGAGATCAAGATTAATAGACTTATGATACGAAACATTTTAATATTTGGCAAATATATATGGTACAAAAAATAATTTGCGTTTAACTACTAAAAAAATAATGACCCCTTATTAAAATTGCTCCTATATAATTAGTGTATTTTTACAAACATCTAGTCTTGGAACAACTATTTGTAGGCCATAAAATTTGTTCAAGATTAAGAATAGAACCCGCGACACGTAGCGCAAGAGTCAATAGCTCAACCACTGCGCCAACCGTATTGTCAAGCTGATCTGATATCTTTCAGAGATTTTATACATTATGATTTAAGTACAACCTCAGATAAACGTGAAGAGATGTGTAGCTCAAAACGGAAACAAAACGCGTTTTAGAATACACTTTATACTGGCGTATTAAACCATGAAACAAATAAATTAAAATTAAAACAAGAATAAAAGAAACATTTTATAAGTAGGTATAGATGACGCCAAATAACTTGGCAAGGTTTTGGAGTAGTGGGGGTAAGTTCGCGCATCGTGCACTTAGTGGAAGACAAAAGTGGTCACTTTTACTGCTTGCCATTCTATGGTTATTGCCATCATTTATTTTTAATCATATCTGTTCAGAAGAATGTTAAAGAAAGAAGAGGAATTCATTAGTTAATTCGGTATTATAAATAAAATAGATATAATACATAAATACATCTAAAATTGAAAAAAATGTATTTAAAAAAACATTAAAAATAATATGTTCTCGTCGGCACAATTAGTTAACAAAACTGCTACCCCTTTTATTCTTCTTTTTTCCCGGTGTCCTAAAGACAGTGACGAATTCGGAATTTCAACCTTCCTTAACTATAGTGTCTAACTGTTCTTTCTGACGTTTTAATAGTCTGCGTAAAACGGTATTTGGTCCTGACATTGTAATAAAGGTAACAAAAAATAAACAACTCATAACAAAAACAAAGGGTACAACTTTTATATACGCAAGTGTATTCGGGAGCAAATTGAACGAGAACTACTGACGCACCAATCGCGCGCTCGGAGCGGCGCTACGTCATACCCCGCGTCCCGCTGACAACCGCTGACACCTAAAAATCGACTTCTGCGGATTGAACGACTCTTGCCAAGTTATTTGGCGTTACCTATACGTAAAGTGATAATTATATGTAGTAACCTGTATGTGGTAACATTGCGTGCGACTCATTGCCCACAGTCAAACCGCTAAACCAATAGTGTATACTTTTTTATAAAGATTGTATGTTCAGTAAAGAAAGAAAGAAATAATTTATCTATCGAGAAAAATGAAAACTTTACACTTTATTGTGGTCCATATTATTATGGCCTGTGAAGCGGCTATGTTAAGAAGCATGTTGAGAAGATTGCTGGGATTCTGTATCAGTATATAAAAAATAATCAACTAATATTTGTTCGATAAAGAAATATCACTAGTACAACAAATCATATTAAAAAAAAAACCGAAGAACTGAGAACATCCTCCTTTTTTCGAACTCCGTTAAATAATAGGTAGTGTATTTCTGTTTCTTCCACCTATATAGTTACCTGTATGTGGTAACATTGCGTGCGACTCATTGCCCACAGTCAAACCGCTAAACCAATAGTGTATACTTTTTTATAAAGATTGTATGTTCAGTAAAGAAAGAAATAAATAATTTATCTATCGAGAAAAATGAAAACTTTACACTTTATTGTGGTCCATATTATTATGGCCTGTGAAGCGGCTATGTTAAGAAGCATGTTGAGAAGATTGCTGGGATTCTGTATCAGTATATAAAAATAATCAACTAATATTTGTTCGATAAAGAAATATCACTAGTACAACAAATCATATTAAAAAAAACCGAAGAACTGAGAACATCCTCCTTTTTTCGAACTCCGTTAAATAATAGGTAGTGTATTTCTGTTTCTTCCACCTATATTAATTAGCGAATATAATAATGACATAATAAAAACGTCTAAAGCAACCAGTAATAATCACTAGTAAGAGTCATCAAAACAAAGTCCTGCTGAGTAATTTTCTTTTTAATTAATAATAGGCTCGCGTTTGATGACCTGATAGTAAGTGATGATGTGGTCGAAGATGATGCACGCTTACCTAGAAGTAACCTATTCACTCTTGACTTAAGGAAACTCCCGCAGCGAATTCCACTCCTTAGCCGTACGCACAGTGAAAGTATTCCCAAAACGTTTTGTGCGTGTGAGTGCGGTTGTCTAAGTTATAGCTAAATAATTATAATAAACACACTGAATTTACTTCCGAATACATTTTTCTGCATGAAATTACATCGTCCTTCATGCAAGCGACATGCGCACTATAGAATAATGGCTTCTATCTTAATGATGGCAATAAAATATTACCGTTGACTGCTTTATATCCAAAGTAATAAGCGAAATTGTCATAATTTTTGTTACATAATGGTTTTATGCCTCACTGAATAAAATCAAAGACGTTCTCCGTCGAAAGACGCACAATGTCTGTACGCAATATTAATATAAAAATTTTATGCAAAAATGTTGGTACAATGGCGGAATTTATTCATCAGGTATTCTCTATGAGTCAATCATCGGTAGTGAAAAGCAAGCGTTACACCGAACAATGATGTTATAATTATCTTTCCAATGCGTGGGCATACTTTGGATGTATATAAGTAACATAATCATGGATCTAATGTCCCAAATTCCCGATGTCCAGTTCAGCATTCACGTCCACAGTTAAGAAGACGACTAATTGTGGTTTATTATAAACTAGCAGTCGCACTCCTGTGGACTTAATCTTGATAAAAATAAGCTCCTACGTTTGCAGTCTAGTAAGAAGTCTAACCTAAGTTCAGCCTATAACCTTCCTCAAGCTTCAAGCTACTTCCATACCGAATTTCATCCAAATGCACCTTGCACTTTTGAAAATTGGAGCGATAAAACAAACGAACAAACATTTCTTTCATTTTCATAACTTCTACAAATGTACACATAATAAAATACAAACACACACTCACACACCACACACACACGCACACACATACCACGCACACACACAAAATAAGACCCTCATACACCAAACTCACAAAAACTCATCATCTCACCATAACATACTACACACATCAAAAGTGTCTAGGGATCAAGCATTTTTATGCGGATTTCTTGAGATTGAGATGTGGCTTTGTAATAAATTTATGATTTTATAAATTTATATGGATCCTTTTTGGTGCATTTCATAATTTGAAACAGGAACTGTTAATCAAATTCGAGTAAAAGATGAAAATCAGCTGTCAATATTTTCCCTATAAAAACATACAACGCATTGAAGACATTATTAGTGCTACTGTTTCCCTACTACTGATTAAAACCAACGTTATTATGGAGCGGCGACGTCATTTAAGCAGGGAAGAAATGCTCAGAGCCGTGGGAATGATAGAAGCTGGTTCCCGGCAACGTACTGTGGCTTTAGCTCTGAATACAAGTCAGAGTGTTATCAGTCGACTTTGGACACGTTACCGAAGCACTGGTACCGTGGCTGAGCGCCATGGAGGACGGTATCGCTGCACCACACGGAGACAAGACCGATACATTCAAATCTTAACTCGAAGAGCTCCAACAATAACGGCCATGATGTTAGCCGTGAGGCTTCATCACTCTTCAGGGAACTTAATTAGCGACCAAACAGTCAGAAGCCGCTTGCATGAAGTGAACCTTCATTCCCGAAGACCGCTACGGGTACCACCTATAGCAATGCACAATCGTAGAATTCGATATCAATGGGCTCTTGAACACAGAAATTGGGCAGAAGAACAATGGCGTTTCGTGTGCTTTTCTGATGAGTCTCGTTTTGGTATGAGACCGGATACAAGACGTATACGACAATGGAGAACCCCTGGACGCCAACAGCGATTAAAATCCTGCCAGGAAGTCCATCCTTATAGTGGTGGAACCATCATGGTATGGGCGGGTATTTGGATCGGCGGAAGAACTGAGTTGATTTGGATCAGAGGCAACCTCAACGCTCAAATTTATGCTGAGACGATTGTATCTGACGTCATCGTTCCTCTACAAGTGCAAATCGGTCCCTTATTTCAGTTAATGCATGATAATGCACGACCGCACACCGCAAGAGTTGTAAGACAGACTCTCGCCGCAGCTAACATCAATGTCCTGCTCTGGCCTGCTCAGTTGCCAGACTTGAACCCGATTGAGCATGCATGGGATATGCTACAGAGAAGAGCTCTGCCGAATATGGAGGGTATCCAGTCGCAAGAAGACCTTTTTTTGTTGTTGCAACGAACATGGGCGGCCATTCCACAGCGTGATTTGGATGAACTCATTTTGAGTATGCCAAACCGATGTTCTTGTGTTGTTAGTGTTCGCGGTAGAAACACGGATTATTAATTGTTTAAGTTACCCAATAAAAATTTAAAGAAAACTGTTATTTCAGTCTTTTTTTCGAACTTTAATGTTAGTGGTTCAAATGTCAAAAATCCCTTTATTAGGAAAATGGCAAATTTCTTTATTAATGCAAAGGTGACTTGGTTTATCGTTACTGTGACAAACGAAAACACATTATTTGATGAATCCTTAAAGAAAATTTTAATTAATATCAATCAGGAGAAAAGTTATTGCAAAAATATATGTTGATCCCTAGACACTTTTGATGTGTGTATTTAGACATATTTTTTTATAATATTGCACGCGCAGACATTTTATATCTTTTTTAGCTAATGTACCTAATAGACTTACTAAATTATAAACTTTATTTTTCTGCCTACCCTCATGGGAGAAAGGCGATAGTTTTTATGTTTTAATTTGTGTTGTGTAAATATTGTTTTAATATTTTATTGTCAATTTGTAATTATTTATTTTAATAATGTATTTTAATTATGTATTTTAATGATGTATTTCAATTATTTCCATTCAATGTTTTATATTTAATTTAAAGTAATTTTAAATAATATAGTTTGGTCCATTTCATATAAGTTGCACAACCTGTTATTCAGAAGAAGACACTTACTACCGAAATACAGGTATTGTGTACCTAGCTCGGTAGACAAGGCTTCACAGAGTCTCTAAAAAAAATTGTTATGCCAATAAAGAATCATTATTCCATTTATTCAATCTATGTGCATATGAATTACATTTTTAAATATTAATATAAAATATAAAAACATTTAAAAATATAAAAAATAGTAGCCCACCGGTATCGGGAACAGGGTCCAAGCTACCGGTGGTCAGGGCTCCATAGAGAGGAACCTCCTCACAATACGTGCCGTTTCCAGGAGTACTGCTTTATGCACCAAGCCCTTGATCCAGCTGCCCAACGAGAGCCTCCTTAGGTGTTGGTCGAGGCTCTTGGCTATTATACCACTGGCTGTGACGACTATCGGCACAATGATTGCTGTCTCCACATCCCACATGTCGACAACCTCGCGCGCCAGGTCAAGATACTTATTTTTTTATCTATCTCAGCTTTCACGAGGTTCTCGTCATGGGGGACTGCTATATCAACAATCATTGTGCGACACTCTAATTGGTCTATCACCACTATGTTAGGCTTATTGGCAACAATAGTCCTGTCAGTGATGATAGACCGATCCCAGTACAGTGTAATATTGTCATTTTCGAGAACTGGGTCGGGCACATACCTATAGTATGGAACTTCTGATTCCACAAGATTGTATTTAAGAGCAAGTTGCTGGTGAATAATCCTGGCTACGAGGTTGTGTCTATGCAAATATTTTCCGTAAGCCAGACGAGAACAACCGGAGATAATGTGATGAATTGATTCTCCCGGTTTGTGACATGCCCGACATGTGTCTACCGTACCATCCTTCACAATATATTTACGATAGTTATTCGTCATCATAACTTCGTCCATAATTGCACAGACAAAACCTTCGGTTTCCCCGAAGAGGTCACCAAAACGTAGCCAGGCTACGGACGCTAATAAATCTACTTCAGATCCAGGAAGGGCTTGGTAATAGCGTCCGTGAAGCTCCTTGCTCTGCCATACTTCTCTGCGGTCATTAGTATCTAATACTACAGGTTTGCGCCAATTCTCGTTACCAAAGGAGAGCGGCGTGAGGCCTTTATCCACCGCTACCATATCCCGATGCATACCCACGTCAGTTTCTAGGAAATATTCCCTAAGGCTGCATACCTCGCGGTTGTGCAGGGTCTTTGCATTTAAAAAACCACGACCCCCGCACTTCCGCGGGATATACAGCCTCATCACCGATGAACGTGGGTGATGCATCCGATTTGCAGTCAGCATTGCGCCGATCCGCCTGTCCAAGGCGTCAAGTTCAGTCTGAGTCCATTTGAGTGTCAAAAGAATATTATTATTATTATTTCCGCTTTATAATAGTAGTATAGATGCCATGCAAGTAAACTGTACAATGTTCTTTTGAGAAATAAAATGAAATTTCTTCAAAATCATTCTACTGTGTAATGACCACCATACGCTGCCTCTCGAATCAAAATTTTCGCTCTAGAATTGTGTCCGTAGAGGAAAATAAAAATATATACCCCAACCTGGAAACCTTGTTATAAGAATCATAAATAACCACTTACCATTCCCCTTCATAGGCTGCAGATCCGACACGATCAGGATCGGAGAGTTCAGAATGATGGATAGGATCCAAACCATGGCTATCATCTTGTAGGCGTGACATTGTGTCTGCCATTTCCTTGATTTGAGTGGTCGGCAGATCGCGAAATATCTCTCCAGGGATATCGCCACCAGGGTCCACACGTCCACGGAGACGGACACGGCTGTTGGAGAGAGGAAGAAGTGAGATATATATGAGAGTTCACTACGCAATAACATTGGCAGAAATGACGAAAATCTATCCAAAATTTCGTTCTTTATTAAATACTAGCTTTTGCCCGCGACTTCGTCCGCGTGGAATAGTTACTTTGGGCTAACGTTAAATTTAACCCTGATTTTGAAGCATTCTTCATTGGCGCTCCGCTCCTATTGGCCTTAGCGTAATGATACAATATAGCTGTGCCCGCGACTCCGTCAGCGTAAGTTAATGTATTGGTAATATTGTTTAGATCACGTTCACATGAGGCTTAAGTACCTAGAGAACGCTTCGACCGCGAGACGCGTCGGGCGCGGCGACCGATTCTCAAAAATAATCCTTATAGCATGATTCAGTATTCACGCGCGATGGCTTATTATTATAAGCGTATTTCATGTATAACTTTGGTTGTGTCTATACCGATTTATATGATTCTTTTTACGGTTTCGTAGCCGAATGGCAAAAAACGGAATCTTTATAGTTTCGACATGTCTGTCCGTCTGTCTGTCTGTCTGTCTGTCCGTCCGTCCGTCTGTCACAGCAATTTTATTCCGAAACTATTAGGACTATACATGTGAAACTTGATAGGTAGATGTATTCTGTGAATCGCTTTCCGATTTTGAGAAAAAAATTAAAAAATATTTAAAATAAAGGGGGGCTCCCCGTACATGGAACTAAACCTGAAAATATTTTTTTTCATGAAATCGATGCATGTGTGGTATCTATAGACAGTTCTTTAAAAACGACATCGAGGTTTCTAAAACCACTTTTCCATAAAGTCAATAGTTTAAAAGATATAAGCTTCCAAAGTGGTAAAATGTGTGTGTGGCGGACACAACCTCTAACTTCTATAATAATGGAGTGAAAAATCTAAAAAAAATATGTCTGTAGATCTTAATATAAACTTTCAACCAAAATTAGTCTGAACGAAATCAGTTCAGCAGTTTTTTAGATACAGCATATTTTCTAAAACCGCAAATATTACTTTGTAATTCATACAAACACTATGAAAAACAAATTTATTCGGCGCAGTTGTAAAAATGTAAAAAAGCCAGTTTTAAGAAATTTGTAAGGTTTTTTTCAAAACAAATTTATTTGGCGCAGTTGTAAAAAATGTAAATAAGCTAGTTTTAAGAAATTTGTAAGGTTTTTTTTTCGTGAAATAAATTTGCATATTATATTATAGTTACTACGGAACCCTTCATGGGCGAGTCTGACTCGCACTTGGCCAATTTTTTTATGGAATAGTTAATAATGTTAACTTTTTCAATTAGGGGTGACTGAGAGTGTTATAAACGTAAGAGTAGACAAATATTATAATCAGAAAGCTTCGAACTGCTAAGCTATCGGGAGTTACACGTGTTATTGTGAGTCAACCATAAAAGTTAGACATATGCTGTCGTGGGATATTTTTTATATAATTTTAAGGAGAACATTTCCGTCATGAAATGATTTGTGTAGCTTTAACCATTAAGGTTGCACACGCGACGGAAGCTTAAAAGATGGAGTAACTTCTCCCGTTTTCCCAACATTTCCCTTCACTGCTCTGCTCCTATTGATTGTAACGTGATGAAAAGTATACTATAACCCGCTCAGGAGTATGAAAAATAATTGTACCAAGTTTCGTTAAAATCCGTCGAGTAGTTTTTGTTTCTATAACGGTTATACAGACAGACAGACAAAAATTTAACTGATTGCATTTTTGGCATGAGTATCGATCCTTAATCACCCCCTGATAGTTATTTTGGAAATATATTTCATGTACAGAATTGACCTCTCTACAGATTTATTATAAGTATAGATGTCGAATTGAGAATCAAGTAGACGGCGTGTCGTGTTCCAATAGAACAGGAAGGAATAGCGTGAGTTGTTCGTTAGTAAGAGTCTGACATTCCATTAGATTGTAAATATTATAAACTGATTCTTCTGTACCTATTTTAATTAGCATTGGCACAGAATGCCTCCATCTTCCACTTGTAGAAACAACATTCAAGTTTTTACACGACTACCCAAAAAGAGTGTTAGTATTGTGCTTAGCGTTATTTTATAACCATATGCGAGTTTCTAAACACAAGTTGAGTAAAACAATCTTTGTGGTCGGTAAACAGGATAAATAATTCAGGCCTACAGATAATCTGCCTTACTTTATCTTCGTTTTGACTGTAGCATTACACTTTTACAAGTACACAAAACTCTTGTTTTTTTCTCTTAAGAAGAAAACCTAAAGAGGCTGCAAATTAACTTGGCCTAAAACTTTTAAATTAGTTAAGGCGGAGCCGCAGCATAGCTCTGACAAAAACAAGCTGACAATGCTGAGTAACAAACAAGAAAACTGTTTTTGTATAGGGAGCTCAATTTTTTCTTGCCTACTGTTCATACTGTCAAAACTAAAACGCCCTTAATATATTATAAACTAGCGCCCCGTCCCGGCTTCGCTCGGGTAATAAAGTTTATATTTGCTTATAGGTATATGATTTTGCTTAATCAATTTCTCGTCCGGTAATTTGCCACACTCATATATCGGCGATAACTCATAAGATATTAATGTTTATTGATACAGTGTAAAAAGTAATTTTGATCTACATTAAATCATCAACATGTCTGATGTATTTATTTGGATAAGGAATAATAGTGTACTGTTAAAAAAAAAATTCGTCAATAATCCATCATTTTAGTGTAATATGTAAAAAAAATTGGCCAAATGCGAGTCAGACTCGCCCATGAAGGGTTCCGTAGTAACTATAATAAATATAATTTAATATATATATTTGAAAAAAAAAAACTTAAATTCAAAATATATCTTAAAACTAGTTTATTTACAATTATTACAACTACGCCAAATAACTTTGTTTTTCATAGTGTTTTTATGAATTACAAAGATATATTTGCGGTTTTAAAAAATATGCTGTATCTCAAAAACTGCAGACCCGATCTCGTTTAAACCAATTTTGGTTGAAAGATTACATTAAGATCTATAGCATATATTTTTTTTTACACACACATATTTTACAACTTTAGAAGCGTATATCTTTTAAACGATTAACTTTATGAAAAAGTAGTTTTAGAAACATCAATGTCATTTTTAAAGACCTGTCTATAGATACCACACACGTATAGGTTTCATGAAAAAATATATTTTAAGTTTCAGTTCCATGTATGGGGAGCCTTTATTTATAATTTTTTTTTTTCATAAAATCAGAAAGCGGTTCACAGATTACATCTACCTACCAAGTTTCACATGTACAGTTCTAACAGTTTCGGAATAAAATGGCTGTGACATACGGACGGACGGACAGACAGACAGACAGACGGACAGACATGTCGAAACTATAGGGTTCCGTTTTTTGCCATTTGGCTACGGAACCCTAAAAAATGGTTATTGTGGGTTATTCTTGGGAGATAGACATATGCCATCGCAGACTTTTTTGTAGATGTGTAAAAGAGAAACAATCCTGACATACATTGTATTTTTATAACTCAAAAGGTTTTGGCAGCGTTTTCGATTAAACCTCCCAATAGGCTTTATTCTTTCCGAATTGTTGAAGTAATATCGTCGTATTTCATTCAATCTACACAAAACCTTAGCTTATTTTACACTAAACCCTTCCTCGGGAATCACGCTATCTATTAAAGAAAACCGTATCAAAATCCGTTGCGGAGTTTTTAAGATCTAAGCATACATAGGGACAGACAGACAGGGAAGCGACTTTGTTTTATACTATGTAGTGATAAACCAGCCCTTATACATAAGTACAGGCGCCAGCACATCAAGCTATCCGAATCTGTCAAATTTACCCAATTGAGCATAAACTTTATCATGTTGTAATAAAGTTGTAAATCTATTAAATTATTTTGGCAGATTGGAGTAGTTTGATGTGCTGGCCACCGTACAATACTTAAATACTCATTATGTAGCAGATTCACTAAAATTGTCAATCGATATTTTGAATTAAGAAATATCGTTAACCATCATATTTCTTTTTTTTTTAATTAATAATATTCTGCTTAGCCTTTACCAAACTATCTTCTGGTCGGCTTCCAGTCCAAGCGGATGCAGCTAAATTCTAATGTTTTGCATGTAGTGACTTCCTATCTGATCTCAAAAACCCAGACTTCTGACTTACGGGTCAAGTCAGAAAATCTGACACTTCTGTCAAAGATTTTCTATCGAAAACATTTCGGGGAGTGTGCGATGGAATTGCACATTTTAATTCCACCAATCCCGTTCCATCATCGTACTACAAGACAAACAGCGATGCGCCATCGTTACATGGTGGACATCCCACCTATACGCACTAAACGTTTTGGGAATACTTTCATCATGCGTACAGCTAAGGAGTGGAATTCCCTGCCGGAGTGTGTGTTTCCTGATCGCTATAACCTGGGGGTCTTTAAGTCAAGAGTGAATAGGTTACTTCTAGGCAAGCGTGCTCCATCTTCGACCACATCATCACGTACCATTAGGTGAGATGGTGGTCAAACGCGAGCCTATTATTAACCCACTTGTTACTGAATATTCCTTTTGTGTCAGATTGTAATGAAATTTAGATATGTTTATAATTACATGATAAGATATAGAAAAATACAAAAATAAATATTCGGCTATTGGAAAATCAGGAAAATGGTGTTCTTTTAAAAGGACGCTAGTAATATATGCTACTAATGTAGTGTACCTACATAAAAAAAATAACGAAGTACCTCTATTGGCGTTTATTTTTGCATAAAACAAAGTTAAAAAAAATCCTTACTAAAAAGGTTATTTAGTGTGGTATAATTCAAAACTATTCTTTGGATGCAAGGGACAAATTCGTTTTTTTTTATGGAAAATAACACACTCAATCAGCTGTTTATTTTATTAAATGTTTGTTATCATCATAACGCGAAAACTTTATGAAGTGCGTCCTGGTTTCTGGTTTTCTTTTATCCCGATACGTTTCAAGAAGTGGAGTTGCAGTAATCTTCCGGATTCTTTCAATAATTTTATATGATCAAGTTCTCCTTCGTCGCTTTGAATTAGTAGCCAAGCATTTTGGACTGACATATCCAAACAGTGACAAATCAATGGGAAATACAATTTTACACCATTATCGATGTGCGATAGAGACCAATATTTCGATCTGATATGTCTACACCTCCCATATTTTCATTACAACTTTTTATGATGGCTAGTTGGTCGCCTTTGAACTTTGTACATACTTTTTTTGTTGCTGTGAAAAGCGTCTTATTTTACATAACGAGTACACTGTTATCGTTTCATTTACACAATAATTTCTTCAGCTTTTGTGGATTTGTACTTCAGGGAACCGCGATCCATTTTCTTGAATTCTTTGTTTCTTGGTAGTGGACATCTGTAATCTAATAAGGGCATTCCACAATCTGCTGCATCTTCTGGGTACAACATAACCACTGAATAGCAGAATTCCTATGAAATTATGAAATACTTTATTTCATCAGATGTTATGTTCCTATTTTATTTCTTTGGTTTATACACTTCTTTGTATATTCTGTAAGCAAATCTATTATGCTGTCGTCAAAAAATTGTTATGGTTTTTGGTTTGACCACAATTTTTGAAGTTGAACGTAAAGACGAGTTATTACTAATAAGTTTTCATTTGGCAACTTCAGCTAGCACCATTTCATCATCACTGGCGTAATCACCTAATGACAAAAAGTCATAGCTAACGTGTAGTTGCCTGCCAGGTAAAATTTGAATTTGTACTTGATTTTCGTCCTCGGAATCGTCGTCAATGACATCAGCATTACAGTTTTCGAGTGGTAAAAATGTGATACTGTAAGGGATGAGAGCTTCATCATCAAGTTCCAACTCTTCAATGATTTCATGGAGTTGAGATTCCCATCATTTACCAAATATTTTACTAATAAAAAAATATTAAATTTATAAGAAGTAGCAGTCGATATTACTACTGGGCTTTATAAAGGACACCAAATAAAATCGCAAAATAAAGTAAGAAACATTATAAAATAGTTAATTTTGTTTTTGTTATCACTTAAAAGATGGTTTGAACTTTGATTATTCACTGTCAATAGTTTGAAAATGTAATAATAATAAAGTAATTCACCTCATGTTACTCATGGTAATTTTGACGTAAAATAAATGCTAAAAAACTTTTTTATAATAAAATGATATTTCTCTTACAATAGTTGTATTATACTGCCACACAGCTTAGCTTTGAAATGTCATCAACAAAAATTGTTTATACTAACCACATAAATCACACGTTTTTTGTTTATAAGCGGACCTTTTAAAAGGACGCTAGTAACAAGTGGGTTAATAAAAAAAACCTATCTGATCTCAAAAACCCAGTAGTGTATCTGACGATACCCTTTGGCTAGTCTACTGTCAGATTTTCTGACGTCTGACTACCCGTAACGACTGTCAGAGATGTGCAAATGACTGCCAGGAACAGTTTAATTAATGTGTTTTCTGAGGCACGGAGTAATCTCGATATGTTAAGATACCAATCCACGGACCGATATCGAGAAGCATTGCATTAAAGATCGACCCGTGCATCTGTTACGAGCCATTTAATAATAATATATCAATTAAACATTTATAATCGAAAGAAATTCCTGATATAGGCACTGCTTTCATATACATTCACATTCGTATGCACAGTAGCGCCAAAACACGCAATGAATAGGTACGGTTCAATGTTAGAATAAAGCTATATGCGTCCGCAGTTAAACTGCCTATTGAATGTGATTATGTCCATATTCTCGACAGCGTTTATTTACATACTATCATCATACTATGAACGTAAACAGTAATACGATGCAGACATATGATGCGATCCGCAAGGTTATGTCTACAAAACAATACCTGTATTGGATGACGGTAAAGCGTGTAAACAGAGCCCTATTCACACTCACTCACATATGTATGTGTGAGTGACTGTAAATGTGAACTGCATGCCTTTCTTCTTGCCTCATGACATAGCCAAACCATCTGAACTGGCTCTCGACCATCTTTTCTGCAATGGGAGCGACTTTGAACGAGCCTCTGATGTACTCATTGCGTACCTTATCGAGTCTGGTCACTCGCGCTGCCCATCGCAACATCTTCAGTTCAAGAATAAAATGTTGTTTAGCAAATACTTACTTATGTATCGCTTCTCATCCGTTAACAATATCGTGATCAGATCAGTAAATCCGAAGATTCCCTAAACAAAAAAATACAATCTATGTTTGTGTCTATACACGGCTATTTTTTAAATAGTAGATTTAAAGCTCAGCTTAGCAACTCAGCAAAATTAAGGGAGCATTTGATTCTTTTTTTTGTTTTTGCTTGTGCATATTTTTATTACTTGTGCCTTTGATTGATGACTGCACAATATGGCAACATGATTTCAGTGTGCGAGAGAGACGGAGATATTCCATTTTCACAAGGAACTTTTAATGGCTATAACATGTAAAAGATGTGTAGCAGATACTGAAATTATTCAATTCTGACTGTCCCTAGCTGCTCTTCCCCTGTGACGCCCTAAACCGAGGTCCGTACCCCGCAGGAGGTGCCTTTAGTGTGTAGTCGCCTAGTTTGTAAGCTTAATATAAGCCCAGGCTGAAGATTTTAATTATAATTAGATAATGCAGGCACAAACAAGTCCGGTTAAGCAGCCGACAACCTCAAAGGCCTGCGCTTTACCACACAAAAAAGAAAACACAACTAAAAACAAAAAATGGACATAAAATAACCCTATATAGTACAAAGTTTAAACTTGAGGTGGCTAGAACACTAACCTTGTAGAAATGGTATAAGTTTGCACAGCAGTGCTCCAAACAGGAACCGCCTGTAGATCTGGCCGACCAGTGTGAAGGGTAAGCAGAATACGCCCAGTAAGAAATCTGATATTGCCTGGAACAAAATAAAAAGAAGAAATTTAGTTTGTTGTCGCCCCAAAGCATAGATAAACTGTACGCGGAAATTGAGAAATACTTGACAGAATTACTGATTTATTCGCTTTGTAAGGAGTATTCAATAAATCCATAACTAACTGTGACTTATTTCGCATGAAAATTTCGCAAATTTTTTGCGTGTTGGACAAGCATCAAAACTTATATTATTTTATAATATTCGAAGAATTAATAGCTAAACGAAACAGATACTTTTATGAAAATTTCCATTGGATTGGTTGAGTAAGAATACAAAATACTCAAAATAAAGCCAAATATAGTAGGGAGGTATGTTTACGTTTTCCCCCGCTTTAGAAATTTCCTGTCTCTAGCGAATTCAAGCGAATTACATCAGAAACTAAGAAATAAGTAACATTGATTCAAGGAATGGGCAGTATAAAGTTCATAAGACTCGTTTTATGAGTCTTAAAACTTACATTATCTAACTAAAGCTCGGTTCACATCTTTGTATTGTGTTGTGTCGTGATTTGACGCCTTCTTGCGTAGTTGACTGGCATCAAAATTTGTTGTGTAAGTATTGTGTAGAGCTCAACAGAATCTTTTCGTTGGTGTATCTCACATCATGACTACAAATAGGTTTTGATGTGAACTTAGCTGTAGTCCATTCCATTCTGTCATAATAACACCTATTAAAACTGTGAGTCTTTGTAGCTTATGTGGCCTTGAGACATCAATATGTGATTTTAAGTATTCATACGTAACAGTCATTTTTTCGTAGTAGTTAAGTAGTTAGAACCACGCCCATTACACTAGTGCTGTGAACCCAATCTAGACACAAGCATATTCAAATATTTATTTTGTAAATTGGATATGAATAACACTTTTACACGTCATGTTTTTTGCGTATTATATTTAGCTAGATGACCGGTGTTTCCTAATTAACTACTCTAAGAGGAAACACCGAAACAAACTCAGAGATTAACGTCTCTTTTAATGTCCATACCATTCTCATTGGTTCAATAATATGAAAGCTTGTAGGTTCATGTCTGTAGTGCTCTTTTGAGTAAATAACCACACAAATTTAAGAGGACCTGACCAGACAGTGCAAGCGTTTGTCAGTTATCGTGTAGCTCAACTTATAACTTAAGGAGCTCAACGATTTGACGAACAATACCAAAGTAAGAAATAATAACCTACATGGTCCTCACAAGTAAATTGGTATATAAAATACTTTAGTCAGCAAATATTAAAGTCAGCAAAAAAAAAACATCAATCAAAATACGCCCACGTATATCACTGAAGCACCTCATTCCCAAGCCTTTTGGTCTTCAATATAATCTTTAACCGTGTAAGATTATATTGAGGAATAAGCTGCTGATGGTGTAGAACTAAGCTTTTTTGACAATATATCTACGTGGGGGCCCCACTGAAGATTCGCAGCTAAAGTTATGCCCAAGAATACTGTCGTATCTTCGGGTTTCAACTTTTCGCCCTATATTGACACACTAGTATTCACTTGTCTAACATGAAGTAATGTAAATTTTAGGCATTTGGTTTTTTTCTCATTGAGAAGAAGATTATTAACATTAAACCAACTCACTTTACTTTTTCAATAACCTGCTGTTGTCGTTTGATTTTTAAAATAAAAGAGAATTATCGTCAGCGACACTTAGTCATGATTTTTTATCAGGTACGGCAGATCATTTATATGAATCGAAATAAAAAGACTTAAAATAGAGCCTTGGGGGCATCCACACATCGACTTCACATCGACTCTCTGAATCCTTTCACACAGTTATGAGGTCGGAACATTCAGAGAGGCGTTCCGGAATCCATAGTGGTGCAGTTTCCTGATTAATCTTTCATGGGGAACGCAATCAAACGCCTTAGATAAATCGGAAAAAATGCCTACGAATCGCACTTGTCTTCCCATGCATTATAAATGTGTACTAAAATTTTATCAGTTGTTGAATAATTAAGTATGTTGAATAGATAAAAAAATAAGTATGTTTTTGTAAGCAGGTTCAACATCCGTAAAAATATTATCCAAGCAAGTGGCACTAGTAGGAGTTATTCTAGTGGGCTCCATAAATAGGTTAACAAGATTGTATGACTGGAATAGACTAATCATTTTGGTGCTCAAACTAGATTTTTTTTTGTTTGTGAAAACATTAAAAACAAATTGAAAGAAAAAGAAAACAAACAATGACAGATTTGCTAGAGTCACAAATTTTATACAAAGTTTTTCCAAATTAATTTGTTGTCAGTATTTCTAATTTAAATTATCAGTACTAACATTGTTTGCAACCAAGCAATTGGTTGAATTATTTAAAATGTCAAGGCAATAACTAATTTCGGTGTTATGAGATACCCTAGATAATACTGAATAGTCACTTAACCTAGAATCAGTCAAATTATCAGTAACTGAGACGTTAACAAGATTGCTAATAATGTGAATTCCATCCATATTGCTAGTTTTCTATATAAAACAAAAAAACTGCATGATGTTATCAAACAGGCTGTCGCTTCATGTAGAATACTCGCAGAAGTAGACTGGAATCCGATACCAACATGTTGGGAAAAAGATAGACAGATGATAGGTAAGTTAGGTAATCTAAAATTTAAGTAATTGTACATTTATACGAATATCTTAAAGAGGTAAAATTTGTTTGTAAGTTTGTATGTATGGGATAATCTCCGGAGCTAATGATCCAATTCAAAAATATTTTTCATAGGTGCATTATTTCTGTGTGCTATTATAGGCTATAAAATATTACAGAATCCACGCAGGCGAAGGTACAGGCGAACTGCTAGTATTATATATGTAAGTAGTTTCGGTAATACTCATAAAAAAATATGGCGATCATAAAAACCCATGTCAAATTAGAATATAGGTATTTTTTTTTTTAAATTTTGTGTTGCTTTCAAGGACTAAGTTAGACTTGCCAGCCGATTAGAGTTCATAAAATATCACAATGTTAAAATATGCATATCACTCTGCTAATTGCAAGCCAACCAGTTTTTCAAAATCAAGCATTCTCAAAACAAAAGTAGTCTAGTCTTAATCTTTTGTTTTTTGCATATTTCTTCTTCAGCTAATTTTATTTATAAATTATGTTAACTAACAGAGGGCGTTCCCGATAATTTTTTTTTTTTTTTTTTTTTTTTTTTTTTTTTTTTTTTAATATTAAAATATTCACTAAAAACATTAAATTGATACGTAAAAGAAACACTTTATACACGCGTACTTGAAGGATGGAAACGTCGCAATTTATTTATGAATGCGTACGCGTGTACAGTGTATCTTAAGTTTTGTTCGCGGCGACGGCGACGAATTACTGCATCACTTCTGCATGTGCATATAATATTTGTGAGCGGGGTGATGCTGCATACCTACAGATCTTTCCCCTGCCAGAATAACAAAACTTTCATGCGGTACTTACAGCGCAAAGTAAGTAACAGCATCAGAGAGTGGCGTGAAGCCGGCTGGGACAAGACCCTGAGCGAACTGGAACCCACCCACCATGCCTTCTGGCAACTTCAGCGGAATATGCGCGCCACTGAGGTTGCCTCAATGCCTCCCCTTATCCGCCCGGACAAAAGCATTGCCTTCGACGACGAAGACAAAGCCGAATGCCTAGCCGACAGCCTGGAGGCACAGTGCTCTCCCAGCTCCCAACCAGTCGACCCAGCCCACCTTGCCCACGTGGATGCTGAGGTCGAACGTAGATCTGCCCTACCCCCTGTCGAGGACCCTGATGCTCCCCTCCCCCCCGTCACGGAGGACGAGGTGGAGGAGATCATCAAGAAACTCAAACCTAGGAAAGCTCCCGGGACTGACAGACTGACCACTAGGGCACTTAAACTCCTCCCACGTACGATAATAGTCCTACTGACTGCCATCTTCAATGGCGCCTTGTCCAACAACTTGTTTCCACAAGCTTGGAAAGAGGCTATAGTGATAGGTATCCCAAAACCCAAAAAGCCCAAGAACCTCCCGACTAGCTATAGACCCATTAGTCTGCTCAGCGCCCTCGGCAAGGTCTACGAGCGGATTATTCTTAATCGGCTCAAGGACTTTGTCGAGGCCAAGAGCCTAATCCCTAACGAACAGTTTGGCTTTAGAGCCCATCATTCCAGTGTCCACCAAGCCCACCGCATCGTAGAGCACATTAGCGGCCGCTTTCAACGCGGTCTGGTGACGGGGGCCCTATTCTTTGATATAGCGAAGGCTTTCGACAAAGTCTGGCACAATGGCTTAATTTACAAGCTTTACCAACTAGGTGTGCCGGACCGTCTCGTGCTCATCATTCGAGACTTCCTGTCGAACCGCTCCTTCAGATATCGTATCGAAGGAGCGCTTTCCACTCCCCGCCCTATCAGAGCCGGCGTCCCTCAGGGCGCCGTGCTCTCCCCCCCACTCTTCACGCTATTCACTAGCGACATCCCCAAAAAGCCCCCAGTAGAGTTATCCCTGTTTGCCGACGACACGGCCATCTACTACTCGGGACATAATCCCGTTAGCATCGCTCATACCCTCCAGACCTCAGCCAACGCACTAGGCGATTGGTTTAGGAAATGGAGGATTGAGGTAAATCCCGACAAAAGTCAAGCAGTCCTGTTTCGCAGGGCTCGCCAGCATAAAAAGTTCACCCCCCCACGCCCGATCACTATGTTCGGCAAGCCAATCCCTTGGGAGAAGCGAGCCAAATACTTAGGTGTGATCCTCGACCAGTTCCTGAATTTCAGTGAGCACATAAAGTCGGTTCGCTCGCGAGCCGCTTTCGCTCTCGGTAGGCTCCACGCCCTGCTGAATAAACACAGCAAGCTCTCCCTTAAATGTAAAATCCGAATATACACGACATGCATACGTCCTATCATGACGTATGCCTGTCCGGTGTTTGCTCATGCCAGTCCCAACCAGATCCATAGGATGCAAGTCGTTCAGAACCGTTTTCTCCGAAAGGCCACGGGCGCGCCCTGGTTCTGTAGGAACGAGGATCTCCACGTAGACCTCAAACTCCCGACCATAAAGCAAGTGTTGAAACGCATGTCAGTGCGTTACTTCACCTCTGCTGAGACCCACACTAACCCCCTGATCGTATCGGCCGCCCGATACAGACCCTCCAAGATTTCTCGGGTTCGTCGCCCGCGTATCATCCTAGACGAGCCTGACGACCCCACCACCATCCGACAAGAGAGCAGTAGGGAAACCAGCACTCTTAGAAAACACATATACAGAACGCGTTCCTTATTCCGGCCTCGCCGACGAGGCCCATCGCGACGTCCGCGTACCTGTAATGAAAATCCTCCCCGACCTTTGCCAAACGAGCCAGCCCGCGATGCTGAGCCAGTAGCAATAAATACTCCCGAAAATAATATGACCCAGCCTGTCCCTTTGCTGCCCTCCCAAAATGACCCCGCTATGCCGAGGCCCGTACTCCACAGGGAGTGCCCTTAGCGTGCGGTCATTAGTTTTTTAAGTATATTTTAGTTTGTAAGCCCTGGCTGGGGGCCTTTAATTTATTAGAGGTCACCACAGGAAAGTCCGGTTAAGTAGACTCACAGCCTTAGTGTGCTGATCTACAAGTGGCCCTACCTAAATAAAAGATGCTGCATACTGCATGCAAAAATGAAAAAATAACTAGTGCAATTTACACTTTTCATTTTTTTTCTAAATTATTATTTTGTTAGTAACGCCTGATTCCATTCTGTTTAGTTTTTTTTGTTCGAGTTCATTGAATTTCCAATTCTAATTTGCTCAATCCTTTAAATAATAAAATAGGTTTTACTATAAAGCGATGGGTAGTTACAGTCATTTAGAATAAATTGAAGTGTTAAACGAATTGATTTGATTACAGTTGAATCAAGCCTGTACAATTTAAGTACTGTAATTATTGTTTTAGTTTATTTACAAAATAAAATACTTTTGTGATATTGTAGACCTTTAATTACTTGGATTAAAATAAATTCTGTTTTTCATTTTATTTTGTGAAACTAAAAGACAGTGGAAATAAAGATGTTACGAGACTTGTTTTTCTTTTAATTGACATGACTTGTAATTACTTTGTACTATGTTGATTGGACTAAATTGTCCTATCATACATATTAATACTGTCATATAGAAATGTTGTAGAATTCGATGAAGTTTTGAAAATATTTATTTATTTGACACATGACACTTACAAGAGAAAAATATAAATTCAGACAAAAGAGCACAAACGTGCTGCTTATTTCTTAAGAAATTTCTTCCAGTAGACCTGCGACAGGAGAGTTGAAGAAGGTATGATAGATACAGTGTATATAAATACTACGATAAATAATATTAATAATTAATTAATATAATAAACTAAATTATAATGATAGAATAAACAATTATATACATAAATAGAGTTAAAATACATATTTATATCAATGCTATAAAAATATATACCTATAATATATAAAATTACGGTATGGTACATAGGTAATCTTTGACCAGCTTTTTGAAAATATTAATGGATTTAGCTTTGCGAATTTTAGCTAAAAGTGAGTTTCACAGATATACTGCATGAAAGGAGAAGAATAGAAATGGGTTTTATGGGACGGGAAATTGAGATGGAGTTTAAGGTGGGATCTACAAAGGGCATCAGTAGGAGGAGTGAACGAAAAACTATCACACAGGTAGCTAGGATATGAAAGGTTGAAAAGGATGTTCTACAAAAGGAATAATATTCAAGTGTTTCTGAGAAGATGGATAAGGAGCCACTTGAGATCCTTGCGAAACTGATAGACGTGATCGCATTTCCTCAGAGTATAAACAAAGCGAATACACAAGTTTTGCAAGCGCTCAAGCTTACATAAGAGCTCTTTAGTGGCATCCAAATGGCAGGCATCGGCAAAATCAATAATCGGTCGGATTAAAGTTTGAACTAAAGTTTTAGTTTTGAAAGGCAGGCTTTGAAGGATTATAAAGAGTGGAAGGAAAAGTACACCTTTCAACTAACCTCATTTACTTGCACTTGACAAGAAAGATTGCTGTCAAGTAATACACTAAGATTCTTTGCCATATCCGTGTACGCAATGGCTGAGCTGTTAAGGGATAATGGCCTCAAAGAGGAAGTGTCAAGTGCAGAGCGATAAAATAGAACATTAGATGAATAGCCGAAAACTGATTGTAATATAGGTAGGTACAGGACCCTACACAGTGCGTGACTTGACTCACACTTGGCCATTAGAACAGACTATGGTATTGAAATACAAACAATATACAATTAAATCCAGAATTAACCTTTTATAAAACCTGAAAGAAAAGAGGTATTTAAAAAACAAATGACTCGTACTTAATAGGATCAAATTAATTTTAGAGTAATCGTGCTTACCACCCTCTCATTAGCTTCGTGCAAATAAAAGCAAATATTAAATTAAGAAGGCATTTCAATTGTTGCCAGTTTTTTACAACTTCAGTACCATTTTTGTTAAGCACCAATTAATCTAAAAGTCACTAATGCAGTTTCCATTAAAACAAAATAATCCCACTTAGGTATAGTTGAGAATTTATGACAAATTAAGCTTACGTGATGGAACGGAGTTCTTTATTTTATTCTTTCGGAATGGTGAACGTGAAACAGGTGATTTAAACAACAAAAGGTTAAATAACTAATTAGCTGTAATGACGTAACATTTGTTTTGTAGTAAAAAGAGCCATTTATTTTTTGTTGAGCGATTTTAGATTACGCCACAGCACTCCGAGCGGTTCAGTAGCGATACTATACGATTATTCATTTTATACATAAATCAGGGGATAGTCCGTAGTGGATAATGTTAGATTCTTTTTATCGATACGTTAATGTGTCGTAATAGGCGCGCCCTCGGGCCACAGACAGCATTCTACTTTATTTTTTATTTATGGCAAGCAAGGCCGGAGTCGACTATTCTGCCCACAGAACTTACAGATAAAAGAGGTTAGAGAGGAAATATCTCCTGATTTGTATGAGAACGCGTGTCGCCGCTTGTCTCCCACTCCTTAGCTCCACTACAAGCAAGAGGCCCGTTACGTATGCGAATTCCACACACAAATAAATTATACATACTTAAATCGAGAGCTTGTCAATGGTTGAAGTGTTGAGGACGCAAAGCATGTAGTACATTGTAAGCAGCCTTGGTTATTGCGTTGATTAAGCGAGTACACATTATGCAATGTATATTTCTTGTAACTTTTTGCAATAATGTTGTTAATATTCGGAATTTCATAGTGATCAGAATATACTTTTGCTTTTTACAAATAAAATTGTAATTAAATGTTATTTTCGACTTACCGATGGAAAGATATACCTCCTCACTCTATACTTGCGGTCTGAATTTTTGTTTTACGGGTTATAATTGCACAACACGGCATTTCAAAGCAGAGCTTTGTGTTCCGAAGTAGTTCGAAGTGCACTAAACGCGGTGAGTAAACTAATCGGTCGAGCTATGATTTTCGAATCATGAAAGTGGCGCGCTCGCCACGCCTACATTACCATTCCAACCTTATTCATCTATTCCGTGATTTTGCCAATGTCTACAGTAAACTGAACGAGCAAGTGTGTATAATCCTACTAATATTATAAATGCAAAAGTTAGTGAGGATGTATGTTTGTTGCTCTTTCACGCAAAAATTGCTAAACGGATCTCAATGAAATTTGGTAAGTCGATAGTTGACATCTTGAAATAACACATAGGCTACTTTTATCTCAGAATTCCTACGGGATCAGGATTTACGAATGAAATCCCGGGCAAAAGCTAGTTGTTATTACTCTCAAGCTTCGTTCTCGATATTAGCATAAACACACATGTAGTTTCACTCACAGACTTGCCATTTTGCACTGAATTTAGGAGAAAAATAAATTATTAAATACAATGTAAGGTATATTAAAAAACATTTATTCGTAGCTACCGCCTTTAGCGCCTAGCCAGCTCACATTCACGTATCAGTGCTTCGCTGTTTCGCATCTAAGTATTCCTTTGTTTTTACAATAAATCGAGTACGTTTTAAAATTATAATGCCGAAAAGACAAAGTGATAATCGTGATAATTATGGTTATTTGTGTAAAAGACTAAAAAAGTTAGAACGTGAAATAAAACGTAGGCGACGTACTTGCTATGCAAGTACATCGTCATCAGATGGTGATTTTACTAAGCCTTATAACCTGCAGGGTGAGTCATTGACCTACTTATTTCGTGTTTACATTCTAATAGGTTACTTTTAGCGTAGCAACTTGGTGAATTAGAGGGCTCGGTTCCTTAAAATACTGATAGATAAAAGTGGTGTTTTGCGTTGGGAATTCATAACGGATTCATAACTATTATTAAACTGGAAAATCGGATTGTCCTTTGGGGGCCTTCCACTTCCAATAATAAGTACTTGCTGCTCGGATCCACCTGTGGGGTTTTTCCATAGCATGTACCTATATTTTAAACCTATTGGAATAAATATAATAACGCCTATTGGGATTGCGTGTTTCTCACAAGGAGTCTCACTTCCCACCCGTATTTTAAACCTATTGGAATAAATATAATATCGCCTATTGGGATTGCGCGTTTCTCACAAGGAGTATCACTTCCCACCCGTATTTTAAACCTATTGGAATAAATATAATATCGCCTATTGGGATTGCGTGTTTCTCACAAGGAGTCTCACTTCCCACCCGTAAATAGGTTTATTTAAGCAAAATACTCATTTTGCTTGCAGAGTGCGAACCAATCCCAATTGATGACAATTGTACCACATATCGCGGCGACACGGATCCACAACCTGGATGTTCGTACTGGCAACAAGCCCCAGCAGAATGTAGTGACGAGGAGGTTCCGGTCCTGGTCCAGTCCGACCCCGTCGCACAGTCCCCCACCGCCGACAACACCTCGGCCCACGTGAATGTGCTGCCGCCGAGTTCCGTGACCGCCGAGCTGCCCGCTGCGCAGGTACTCGCGGCGCCTGCCGTGGAGTCAACTGCCATACCTCTAGAGAAGGCGAGTGAACCTGAGCGTTCTGCTCTTCAACAGGATATTCCCGAATTAGATCCAGACTTAATGGAAATATTAGGTGAGGATCCCACCTCGACTAAAGAATTTGGAATTGAAATTCAAAAGGATTTGGCGATTAGACTCAACCACATTGCTACCTCCGGCCTCTCTAAAGAGAACCGCAAGGAGCTAAAAAATAGATATTTAGTACCGGTGAACTGCAAGTTTATAAAAGCGCCTTCCCTTAATCCGGAGATTCGAGCATCTCTCATAGACACTCAAGCAAAGCGAGATAAGGGTATAGAAAGTAAACAGGAATTCACATCTTGTGCCCTGTCCTCCATCAGCGAGGCCATCACCACGCTGCTCTCATCAGGTCACAAAAACCCTGAGCTTCTCAAGCTGTTGATGGATACAGCTCGAATCCTCGGTGATATGCAATACACGGACTCGATCTCCCGACGTGCATTCATTCTTTCAACTATCAAGAAGGAAATAAAAGATCAGCTAGACAAAACCAAAATAAATGAAATGCTTTTTGGCAGTAGCCTATCGGACACCTTAAAATCAGCAAAAATGATCATTAAATCTGGAGCTGATCTGAGGTCATCTTTGACAATGAAGTCTACGGCTCATAAACCGGTTAAAGCAGTCAACAGACCTTTAAACAACTGTTCCATCAGAGCCTATTTATTCACAATCCGAACACGAGATCTTTAAAGTACAATACAAGACCTTATTAGTACTGGGGCAGTGGCCATATGTCAACCATGCGCGGGTCAATATATATCCAGTATATTTCTTTTTTCTTAGCCGAACGGAAAACAACGTTTCTTTTTAAATCTAAAACAATTAAATATATTTATACCAACCCAACATTTCAAACTTGAAGATTTAAGAACAGCTTGTGTCAAACGACTGTTTTATGTCAACAATCGATTTAAAAGATGCCTATTTTTTAATAAGCATATATCCAACCTCTAAAAAATATTTCCGTTTTAAATTTATTGGCAATCTGTACGAGTTTAACGTGCTACCGTTCGGTTTAAACACTGCTCCTTATATTTTCTAACCTAAAAATTAAAACAGAAGAAGCTCAAACGGTGTAAAATAAGAGATTTTGCTCGCTTCATCGGTCTTTTAACATCCGCATGTCAAGCCGTGGACTACGGCTGGCTGTATACCAAATACTTTGAGAGGTGTAAATACCTAAACCTCATAGATATGAAAACTACGATAAGTTTATGAATTACCAACCGAATTATCCCCCGTTTTTGACGGGTGGCTTAATGCTGTAAATGAATCAGTATGCAAAATAAATGTTGATACATACTCCTTATACCTAGATATTTAGTGATGCCTCAACAACGGGGTGGGGCGCCGCCTGTGGAGACGAGACTGCCAGTGGACCTTGGAGTTGAGAGAGACTTGAGAGAAAGATTGCCAGATTTTGTCACGTATTGACAATACAATATCGTATATAAATAGAATGGATGGCGTACAATTTCCTCATTTGACTGATATCACCAAACAATTGTGGAAATAGTGCGAAGAGTGTAAAATTATGGTTCATGCCGATTGCATACGTTCTTCTGATAATATAGTTGCGGACGCTGAATTAAGAAGATTATACCCTGACATAGAGGGAAATTCCTCAGATTGCCTAAAAAAAAAAATGACACTTTGGTGTCCCTTGTATTGACCTGTTCGTGAGCAGAATAAATCATGGCAGAGGGACCCTGACGCTTATGTAATTAACGCGTTCAATATATCATGGACTAATTATTACTTTTACGCGTTTCCACCAATCTCAATGATTTTAAAGACCTTGCGTAGTTATCAACAACAGAGCCACTGGCATTGTCGTCGTGCCAAATTGGCCAACACAGGCTTGGTACCGTTTTTTCTTTTTAAAAGACTCCTCACCTCAAAACCGCTAGTTTTAAAATCGGAGGGTGATTTAATCATTTCTCGTTGTAGCGAACGTGCAATTCCCCGACAAATTACGCTGGTTGTCGGGAGGCTGTCCGGACATCATTTCTCCGAAGAGGAATTCCACAGTCGTCCATACCCATCATGCTAGGATCCTTGTCAGATAACACTGTCAAACAGTACGATACATGCCTTAAGAAGTGGTGGAAGTTCTGTCATGAAAACAACATAGAACCTTACAATGTTATAACATCAAATATACTCTGTTTTTTAACGCAATTGTTTAATTCTGGAGCTCGTTATGGTACCTTAAATAGCTCCCGATCCACTTTATCGTTGTTACTAGGACACGACATTGCAAACAATGAATTTATACAAAGATTCTTCAAGGGAATCTTTCGGTTGCGACCCACACTTCCTAAATATAATTTTACGTGGAACACTGATCAAGTTTTAAATTATTTGGCGGAATTATATCCCAACGAAAATGTAAACCTTGAAAAAATTAGTAAAAAGTTAGTGACCCTTCTAGCCCTAGTGACAGCCCATAGAATGCAGACTTTATCAAAAATACACCTCGATAACATTACCAAATCTGATTCGGGGTTTATTATTAAAATAACAGATTTAATTAAAACTTCGCGGGTGGGTTCGTTACAACCAGTGTTTTCCTTACCGTACTTTTTACAAAGGCCGCAAATATGCCCTGCTAGTACTCTTAAAGTATATTTTGATATGACTAGTCAGATACGTCAAGATCAGCAATCACTTTTTATTTCATTCAGGAAGCCATACCGAGCTGTAACATCGCAGACTTTGAGCAAATGGGTTAAGAGCATGTTACAAAACAGTGGCATTGATATCTCGATGTTTACTGCACACAGTACCAGGCATGCAGCCACCTCTAAAGCTTATAGCGTAGGCGTTAGTCTGGATGTCATACGAAAAACTGCCGGGTGGAGTTCAACTTCTACGGTATTTGCTAAATATTACAATAGAATAATAACAAACGATATGTCTACCGAAGGTGATTTTGTTACAAGTGTATTAAATGGATAATTATCTCATTGAACTACTCATTTATGTGATTGACTTAAATATACTTAGCTATGAAACATATTAAATATTTATTTGCTTTCTTCATTCAAACTCCTAAAGCAAACATACAATATACATCTAGGTATATAATTGATTCTATTTCACGACTACAATCTCTAAACGTCTACATGTGTGTTTATGCTAATATCGAGAACGAAGCTTGAGAGTAATTGATGATTAAACGAACTTACCTGTACGTGAAGTTCAATCACAATTACTCGAAAAGCTTCGTTCGAAGATATTAGCAACCCTCCCTCCCAGTTATCCTGAACCCCTGTCGTGAAATAAAAAACAGCTCAGCAAACCTCCAAACTAAATGAGCTGGCTAGGCGCTAAAGGCGGTAGCTACGAATAAAAGTTTTTTTAATATACCTTACATTGTATTTAATAATTTATTTTTCTCCTAAATTCAGTGCAAAATGGCGAGTCTGTGAGTGAAACTACATGTGTGTTTATGCTAATATCTTCGAACGAAGCTTTTCGATTATATATGGATGATGGATTCTATCGTTTGTGAATCTGAAACTAACGTATGCTAATAATGTAATAAAAATGCTTGTCGTATTAAATAACTACACAGTACTAAATAAAGTATAATGCACTCGTATAGACTAAGGACCTATAAAAAGTAACTTCTTATTAAAGAATAATAATATTAACTCAGCCTGTAATATTCTTGGATCTTTCTTGAGATGAAGTATGGCGCTATCCATCACACAGACATAGTGCGGATTGGTGAATGTCACATGTGTTAGAGTTCTTGAACTTAGGACTTGCCAATCCATCACAAGGTTTCCTTTACTCTTTTGGGATCTGAAGCGATGATTAGATATGTTATCCAAAATAATGTGCCTGACTGTCTTTGAACTCATGACCTATTAATAAGTGGGGCTTATACCACTGATTCACCAATGCTCTATCTTACTTACTAAATTAAAAGTGGTAGCATGATTAGCCAAACCCAAGTTCTCTATGCATAATTATAATATACAGTATGTTAACTAACAGAGGGCTTTCCCGTTAATTCGCAATAGTATAATATCCATACATGCAAAAAAAAATATTACCATTCGAAAACAAAATGTTTTGTTTAAATATTAAAATATTCACAAAAATAATTAATTTATTCGTAAAAGAAACACTCTATACACGCGTATGCATTCATAAATAAATTACGACGTTGCCGTCCTTCAAGTACGCGTGTACAGAGTGTTTCTTTTATGTATAATTTTTTTTTTTTTAATATTAAAAAAATTAAAACATTTTGTTTTCGAAAGGTAATATTTTTTTAGCATGTATGGATGCTATACTGTTGCGGGTTAACGGGAACGCCCTCTGTTAGTTAACATACTTTATATTATAATTATGCATAGAGAACTTGGGTTTCTTATAGCTAATCATGCTACCACTTTTAATTTAGTAAGTAAGATAGAGCATTGGTGAATCAGTGGTATAAGCCCCACTTATAGGTCATGAGTTCAAAGACAGTCAGGCACATTATTTTGGATAATATATCTAATCATCGCTTCAGCTCCCAAAAGAGTAAAGGAAACCTTGTGATGGATTAGCAAGTACTAGTTCAAGAACTCTAACACATGTGACATTCACCAATCCGCACTATGTCTGTGTGATGGATAGCGCCATACTTCATCTCAAGAAAGATCCAAGAACATTACAGGCTGAGTTAATATTATCATTCTTTAATAAGTAGTTACTTTTTATAGGTCCTTAGTCTATACGAGTGCATTATACTTTATTTAGTACTGTGTAGTTATTTAATACGACAAGCATTTTTAGTTAATTAACATACTGTATGTATAAAAATCTCATACCACAGTGTTTGTTATCGAACTCTTCCGAAACCGATTTTTATGAATTTTTTGTGTAAGTATTACAGACATACATATAATATAGCCCATTGATTACTGATCGTAGGCTATATTTTTCTATATAGAAATAATTTATATGGCAAAACAACCTTCGTGGTTCAGCTAGTTAACCTATAATAACTAAAGAAAGCCAATCACAAATAAACCTGTTACACAAATACCCTGCATATGACGCTGACAGAACGGGAATTCAAAAATAAAAGTTCCGCTTCAATCTGAACTAGTTTATTCCAGAGACCTATTCGGGAACAAGCTTTTAAGGCTGTTCTTCTAATATTGCCACTAACTGAAATAAATAGAGAATAACTCCCTCGAAGGCCACTGAATTGGAAACGACTTTAATTTAATGTGTGGTGACAAATGCTGGGACGATTCAAGATGTCTACCGCAACGATTTGTGTGAAGCTTTTGACACGATTAATGTTTATCAGTGTATTCGAAATGGTATTTGCTAAAAAAACTTAATTTACAATACTGCTTTACACATTATTACATAATAGCAGTACCCATGACTTCGTTAGAATGGGAAATTTTTCTCCGATCCCAAGGGAATTCCAGGGTAAAAATATCCTACACATTATGTTGCTTTACCTCCTCCTCCTTGCCTATCTATGTAAGTCCCATAGGTTCTGCTAATCGAGAGATAAGCCCCGAAAAACAGAAACACAAACATACACACACACACACTCTCGCTTACCATCAGGCGATATCGAGGTCAAGAGTGGGCTTATCAGTAATTAAAAAAAAACAATTTAAAAATGTTTGTTTGTGTTTTAATAATAACAACAACAATAAGCACTTGAGGAAATACCGTTTTTATTGAAATCATAGATAGACACTTAAATTTTATGTACATTTATGTTTGTGCCTATTATGTATGTATAGAAAATGTGTAGATGTATAAATTAAAATATATGTGTTATTTCTTGTAATAATGCCTGACTAATATTGTTTAAAAATATAGTAAGTATGAATGATAAATTTTTGAACTTCTAGAAGACGTGTGTCTCAAGCGAGGCAGGCCCATAAAACGCTGTCTTGACAATTTAGACGCGTTCTTTTTTAAGACATAGAGAGTATGAGAAGAATATGCCTCTTCTCTATTAGAGGAAATGGGTTGAAATCCACCATGTTGGTTCAGTGCGAGTTGGTGGTTGTTACATGTCTTCGAAATGGTGGTGAACGATGTTTGCCTTTACCGATTTGATAGTGTAGTGGTGATAATATAATTTGCACAAAGTATGTGGCTGACTGGGTTCGAACTCACGGCCAACAACTCGCAAGCGGGGCCTGTAACCACAAGGCCACCAACTGTTCTCATAACATATTTCGCAAAATTGTTTCTAAAGGCGTGAAATCGGGTACTAAATTATGTACAAGATAGAACAAAATAAACTGCTAGTCATTTAATAAAACTGAGTGACTGATAGAACACGTAGAGTCTCATTCATTACTTATACAGAGTGGCCTTAAGATAAAATATCTACCAAACAATTCAGCCATCTAAGATGTTGAATTGTTGACGTTTTAGCAAATGGGTTTGATTTCTTAAAAAAATCCTAATCTGTGAAAAGAATACAAAAGAATTTTTTCTTATGTCAAGTAAATAAAAGATCAAGATTACGTAGAGCGTAGGAATTTCGCGTGATGTCATGTCCAAGTAAAAAAATGTATTTATTTAAATTGCAAGTCACCTAACAAGCTCCTTGCTCTTGTACTTTAATTCGTCTATATTTTTATTTTCTGATTTGTTAAAGTTAATTCAATATTTTCCGAAGATCTTAATGTCGAATGAAAATGAATCATATGTTTTAAATCCAAGAATTATATGTACATATTGCGTTTCTTAAGCTTCAATAATTACATTTTATTAATACTTAATGTATGAAAAGAATATTTAATAAACTATCTAAACTTAACAACCAGTATACATCTAATATAAAGCATTTAAAAAGTTCTTAAGGCTATTGACTAGTCAATTAGCCAAGAGACAGGTGACATTGTCACGTTGTATGGAAATCCTTAGCTTTTGGCCAAATTAATAGCGAGCCCAATGTCATAACCCAGAAAGGCATGACAAATCAGCCTTTTTCGAAATTTCTTTGAAAAAGTTGTGAGCACAAAGACGACGGGCCGAAAATTTATACCTTAAACGGTTCAAAAATATAGACACAAAATAAAAATACAAATAAAATAGATTTGGCTCCGTACGAGATCTCATAACTTTTTACCACTTGCAAGGCTTGGCACGTCTTTTGCAATGTTTGCAATGGGTTTTTATTTCAATAGTTTACTTTAACCCGTATTGTGGAGTATTCTATATGCAGCAACCACATTATGAGTTTTGCTGGCATTTTAAAATATTTTTTTTTTGTGCTAATGCATTTTTAATGTCAATTGCCACACACACATTGCCCGATGTGTACACATCGGGCAATGTATATTAATATTTTTATGTATATGTATGTCGCTTAATCAACGCAATGACCAAGTCCGTTTACAACGTATTGCATCCTCTCACTTCAACCATTGATGTTTCGTCCTTTGCTCTGATTGGCCTTGATGCACGGCGCATGTTTATCGACAATGAGTTACAATCAGTAGCAAGCTCTCGATTTAAGTGTGTGTAATTTATTTGTGTGCGTAATTCACATACGTAACGGGCCTCTTGCTTGTAGTTGAGCTGTGGGAGTGGGAGACAAGCGGCGACACGCGTTCTCATAGATATCAGGAACTATTTCCTTTCTAACCTCTTTTATCTGTTCTGTGGGTAAAACGTTTTTTCACTAACCTAGTAGTATTACTGGCACAGGAATGTGGAGCGCGATACAAGCAAAAAGACGCATAAACCCAGCATTGGATGTAGTCTTGGTCTGGACGATGATGACTAGATGTAAAAGTATCGGGTGATCCCAGGCAAGACGGTGGCACAGTGATCACGTACCACCATGCACAGTGAGACTCAGAGGAGACCCCTTTACCTTCCTCCTTAACACAGGCCGACTTTCGGCCTAGCTAGGAGAACAGTACACCTGTTTTGTATTGCATTGTATAATATAATAGAACCTAAAATTACAGAATTCCAACAGTTGTGAATATTGCAATCCCATTATGAAATAAGTACTATAACTATTACTTTACAGTCGGCTTAAGTATGAGCCCTAATGGGCGTTGCACACAGAAGGTTTCGAACAGTCTTTTAAGAGGTAACGGGGCGCCTTTTGTGCTGATGGTGATCACCAGGGTTGTTTTAGTGAGGTAGATTCCACACTCTCTGGCCTTTTTCCGGTTCAGGCGCCTTTTGAAGGTTTCCCGTCGTTTAATACGGTTAACTAAAAAGTGCATAGTATAATTCTGCCCTCATAAGCCAAAAAGCGGTATCTCAAAAAAATACAAATTTATGATTTTTGTTTCATCTGATAGCTTAAAAAATTGTGTACAGGTTAAATGAAGTTACATTTCGCTATCTCAACCAGAAACCACCTAAAACCTACTAAGAAAATATTGCATATCTAAAATTTATACGATATTACTAAGGAGCTGAGAGGTATATAATTATTTTTAAACACAATGGACGTATATTTACTTACGGTGGAATTCTTAATTAAAATTAGAATTCTTAATTAATAATTCCTTAATCCACGTCCTTATATCTGCGATATAGTGCAAGTGGAAGCTACGAGAGGTAGTTTCGATTTTAATTACAAGACATCCTTTGATAGTGAGTATATAACTGCTAGTATTATTGGAAACAAGATTTTAAAACCATGCTTAACGGAATTTCGCAAGCCAAGAAGAACAATATTTTGAAATCCCTTCAAAATATAATACCAGGCAAAAGGCTGTCCTTCTGGAGGGAGCTCCCTACTTCTGAGTGATTTATGATATAGATGCCTATTTTCAAAATTTAAAATTTTCTAATTATGTTAATCTTAAGTTCATTAAAATTATTTCCAAATGCACTTTTTTCGTGTTTTATTTTCTTTTACATGGATTTTTAGCAAAAATGTATAGAAATACATTTGTATGAAAATTCCTATGGACACATTATAACTAAAAGCGGTAACTCATATTAATAAACATATTATTCGAAGCCCAATAGAGGTATCTAAGAAATGAGGTAAAAAGACAAATTTTTCCTTTTTTTTTTTAAACATCAATAAGAAATATGGGTATGAGTATCTAATATTATGAAAGAATAATTTTAAAACTACTTTATTAAGTTGACGCGAAAACAAAAAAACTAAAACTTCATTCATATTTACATTTATTCATCACCACGTTCATTGGTTTATGAGAATAGTGCTTGAGAACCATTCTGCAAAATTTCCCAGTACTGTCAAGGCGAACATCAATTAAGTTACTGCAGCTGTTTAGGACTTTACAAAGTCGAGAAAATAGTGAGTTTGCAACTAAGACAGTTCTGCGTAATGGTATGGTGTAATCGGATTACAGGGATATCGGGCTGGGGCCCGGAACTTTAGGAGGTTCAATAAGTTTAGGTAGTTCAGGCATATTATGACCAACATTGGTGGTTCTACCAAAGGTGTTTACTCTAAAGATGAAGAAAAAATTATGAAAAGTGTATTTCAAGCACCTTCCCCATGGTTCAGTGACAATATTTTCAAAAGTTTTGGGGCGAGAGCCTAGAGTAATATACAAAAGATTATAGCAAATGTTTAATGGGAAGCCTGAAAAGAAGAGAATTACATGGACTATACCATTAGCAACTAGGTTTTTAAAGCTACTACTGAAGTATACTAAACTATCTCTGGAAGAAATAAGTATAGGAAAATAGATAAATCTGTTTGGTTAAAGCTTGGAGAAAAATTTGATCACCATTATATTTATTTGCAACAGTTTTGGTATAGGAGTCCCCATGTTCAAATTTTTGTAAAAGAAAACTTAAAAATAAAAACACTGAGATAAAAAGTATACAAACGCCTTAAGTCATCATCATAACAGGTCTGGACCGACATTAGAGGGAAAGATTTAGTGAGGCAGTTTTCTGATAGTTTAAAACACAAATTTCTGTACTCGTTATGTCGGCATTTTGTAAACAATATACCTGAATACTTGAAGAAACCTTTACCGGAAGTTGCAGATCAGGCATTGGCTAAACTCGAGAATTGCCGGTATCGTAAACTTCATTTGAAAACCTTACAATTTAATGAAAATAAATACCTAGAAATAGTTAGATATGATTCTTAAGATTGATTTTTAACACCACTTATTATAATTCTGTAGAATCAAATTTACTTACGACGAACAGAGGCTGAGGCTAGAAATTAATATTTAAATTGCCGCCTTCTTGTATTGATTGAATAAATTAAACGCTTGTTTGAACTATTGAATAAACTATCATATTGAGTTAATTTTATTTTTGAGTAGTTTATACACAAATAAGGTATCCATGACATCTCTTCGAATTGATAAGGGTATCCTGAAGTAGTTAAGTAATTTAGAAGGATTTAAGAGGCAGTTGTTTAGCTGTAACTATGGAAAACTAAAGGGTTCAGGTGCTTTTAGCGGTCGCAAACACGACTACTGAGCGTGAGGCCACGGGTTCCTTTCCCGGGTCGAGCAAAATGTGCGGTAAGGAATTTTTCAGTAGAAACCTCACACATGGCTTTTTTTAGAAATAGCCAATTTGAAGCCTTTAGTGTTTCGTATTACAAACATTTTGAATGCTCTTTTCGTTATATTTTCAACGTGAGGGACAAAAGTAACCTTTTAGTCGAACTGCAGTCCTAGATCCCAAATTTTTTCCACTTCTTCGATCTTTTGTTTGTCTACAAAGTATTAAGAGTGCATCTTAGACAAGAAAATGATCCCACATCTATCGGTTATATTTCGGAGAGTGTGAAATGGTTCTGAACAATCTAATTCAACCAGGCCCGTTCGATTATTTGACTACAAGACGAACGGTAATACGCCATCGTTACATGGTAGACTTCCCTCCCATACACACAAACGTTATGGGAATATATACTATCGCTATGCGAATAGCTAAGGACTGGAATCCCTGCTATTGGCTGCTATGCCTGCTATCAGAAAACAAAGAGTCTTTAAGTCACGAGTGAATACATTACTTCTTGTTAAGCGTGCTTCATCTGAGTAGCAAACGCGAGCTTATTACAAATAAAAAAAGGTTTTTTGCCTTTAACTCTACCTTGCTCTGCTAATCGTTTCATTGAGCCCTCATTACGGATGATATACCTAAACAACTTTATAACAGTCGGTACCAGTGACTTATATGGGCTTATATAATATGGTTATATTTGTTACGACCTCAGAAAGTACCCCCAAAAACTATTGTAAAGTATTGTTTGACCGTAACATTTCATACATCACCCTCCTCGGCCATTAATTACATGAAACGTACGCTTAAGGCAGTTGTCCGAGTGTCGGCGAGAAAACGACTAACTATTGGCGATTTACTCGCTCAAGAAACGCACAATGACATATACTTTACGTGGTAACGAAAGAGATGCATATGTTAATAGTTGCTCTCTGACTTTTCACACTGCCGGCGACGACTCGCTTCACTAGTTCTGTCGCTGAGCGACAAGAGCGGTCAAAGATAATACTCGCTCAGCGATGCTCGCTTAGCGGTCAGAACTCACGCCCAGAGACCAACTAGCGGTCCAGCGGACCAACTAGCGAGTAGGTAATCGCGCGTCGCACTCGCCCACTCGCTTATAGCCCAGCGCCATAACTATCGGAACTACACGCTTGCTGCTCGCCAGCTCGTTTCCAGATGCTAGCTCTACTCGCTACTCGCTCATTGCGTGCGGTGGGACAACTGCCTTATCAAGGCTATATTTAATTGAAATCATGACAGATTTCCATGTAACGCGGCAACGGTCTGTGAATTTGGACTCAATTAATGTTTATTGATTATTCCGGTATAGGGACAGAAACAACAAAATAAGTCGTTGTAACTCTCAGAAACACGTGCTTTGTGGCTGTTTACATCGCCTATTGTTTTAGTCTACTTTGATAATATTACAAAGACGAAAGTTTAGATGTTTTGTCTGTTTGTAATGGTTAACCTCTTAAACTACTGAACCGATTACAATAATTCTTTCACTAATATCAAGCTTTTATTAGCAAGTAACATAGCCTATTTTAATTTTGCATAAAAGCCTTTTCACGCAAGTGAAGTCGTAGGCTGAAGCCTTTTTATACTTTTTCGGATGAGCCCGCTCTTGATCCCGTGTGATAGTAAGCAATGGATGAGGTCTAAGATGAAACGAGCAAGCATAGAAGATGCCTATTCCCTCTTGCTTTAATTGCTGACGGTTCATATTTTGCAGGGAACACAGAAGTGACATCCTGACCAAAGTATCATACTGAGTCAACTTTATATACATTAATATTATTATCATATTAGCATGTTGTGTCCCACTAATGGCCGAAGGCCTCCCTCCGTTTCTAGCAGCGGTCACGGTTCTGCACCTCATCCTTCCAATTCTTCAAGCCATTCAGGTCGTCCCACCATCTCCTATATGGTCTGCCGCCACCATTAGTAGTTATTTCAATTTGAATTAGTCTCAAGGCACCAATCCTATATCTTACGAGACCACAGCTTGTTCGGCATGCGGCCAGCCGCCTCGGGAGACGCCCCGGGCGTCGGGGATCGCAAGCTGATCTCCAGCCACCGTAGGTGCGGGCTTGCGGACGGCGAGCAAGGGTAGCTCACCGTCCGGTTAGGACCAGACCAGAGTCGGTGGCGCGGTATGTTCCACGCGCACCTCAAAGAGTCGTCAGAACTAGTGACGGAGCCCCGTAGGACTATTGCTTGCCGGGGTTGCGGGAATATTCTAACGAGATACCGTGGCCCCGGAACTTAAAAGCAGCTGAAGGAAAAGGGTGGGTTTTTAGTCAGAAGAAATCTGACACTCCATCTCCACCCAGTCCGAGAGAAGACATTCGATGATTTTCCCACCCTGAAAAAAAAAATGGCATGTCCTACCACGTCCCATTTAAGTTGGGCAGCCTTTTAAGCCACATCGATGATTTGCATTCTGGAGCACAGTATACGGTTACTACGAGCGGTCCATTAATGTAACACCTAGCATACTGCGCAAATTTATGTACAAAGTAAAAATAATAATGTCATCGGTTAAGCAAAGGCTAGACCGAAGACATTATTATTTTTACTGATAGGCATAGGCGTATTAGTTGGCATCTACCTCTAAGCAAGCCAGGTGCCACTGAAACGACAGATTTTCTAACTGTCTGCCAGCCTATCTAACTGGGTGATGCTGAGTTTTAGTACTTTACATAGAGGGACTGTCTATAGAACCTCCATTACCCATTCTGTAGCTGGGAAACACGATACCCTTTAGCCACACTGGTATCAGATACTCTGAGTACGCAACGACTGTCAAATATGTACAAATGGAAGTCGGGACCAAAGACTTAAAGTACTTTTCGAGGCATTGAGGAATCTCGTTGTGTTAAGATCCACCCATCCACAACCCGACCTTAGCAATCGTTGCTTAACATTGAATATCTACCAGTCTGTGTTTCCTGAAAGCTATAACCTGAGGGTCTTTAAGTCAAGAGTTTACTTAAATTAAAAAAAAAGAAAACACAAATTAAATCCAATACGAAACTTTTTTTTATATGTACCTAAAATATATAAACGGAATAATAAACTAAAATAAAATAGTCTTATAATAATAAACGTTCTAATAACAGACTGTGCCATCAATGCCACATCTAGTAAAAATCCATGTTGTGCTTGGTTAACTTACTTACGATCTAGTTAATGCTATTTATACACATTTGTTTTTATTTTTTACCCGACTACGGCAAAGCCAAAGGAGGGCTATGAATGTATGTATGTATGTATGTGTGTATGTTCATCTGTTCCCTCATAGCTCCAAAGCTGCTTGTCGGAACTTGACAAATGAGGTATCGTTAGAACCGTCTTGACCGTCCGCTGAACATAGGCTACGTGACGTGTCACAAAACCCAATGTGGCGCCATCTAGGGCCCAAAAAGTGTTGTGTTAAAAAATAAAAATAAGATAAACACATCGTGTTTGATATCATTTGAAAGGGCGTCACATGCACATTTCCAAAACATTGCTTAAATTTAAAGTGGTGCCCTCTAGTGGACAAAAAATCATGTGTAAAAAAAATAAAAATAAGATAGATTTTTTTTTAAATCTTTATTAACTAAAGAGGGTTTGTTCACAATACGAACATGCCACCCTCATAGGAACACTTTTGAGGAACATAAAAAACTTACAATCTACGCTCAAGACCTAATCTAACTAATTTATAAATAATCCTAACAGTTTTAGATGTTGGAAAGGCTAGTATGGTATTACATAATCCTATTTGATTTAAATTTATATTATATTCTTGTTCAACCAAATATCTTTCTGCTTCGTTCCGGACACACTCCACAATAATATGATAAACATCTTCCACAATGTCGCATTCCGTGCAGTTTGGAGATGTTACTTTACCCATCAATGCAGCAAAACTATTCAATGGGATGTGTCCGGAGCGAAGTCTCAAACTCGTCACGATTTCTTGTCTACCCATATCGGCATTATCAAACCAGGGATAGCTGTTTATTGTCGGTTGCATCGTACGGTACCAAATACCTTTGGTCAGTGACTTTTCATCGAAATATTCTTTCCAATTGGCATAACATTTCAATTTCACTTCATATAAAATATCAGTCCAGTAAGGTTTATATGCCAATGGAACACCCTCAAAACATGCATCCTTGGCAAAATTATCAACTTTTTCGTTTACTTCAATGCCGATATGGAAGGCAACCACTGTAAAATAATATGTTTATCTTTATCTCTAAGTTTGTTAATATAATCTATAATTTTGTATGCTACCGGGTAACCATTATTCTTTATACACCTCATCAAATGTTGGAGTGCGCTTTTACAGTCCGAATATATGACACAATTATGAAAATTAACCGACTCAAGGTATGAGATAGCTTCAAAAATGGCGATTAACTCAGTATGCATGACCGAAATTTTTGAATTTAGTTTAAACTTGCAGGCAGTATTACTTTGAGAGTCGTAGAACGCAGCTCCAGCACTAGCTTGGATTTTAGATCCATCTGTATAAATTGTGTAATAACCAGTGAATGTCTCGCTAAAATTCTTACTACAAATAGTTCGAAGTTGATTATGATTATATAATTTCTTAGCTTCGTTAATCTCTTTTATATCTGATTTAATAGTACAAGACAAGTTCACACCGCTGACCCATGTGTTAAGCGAAAAGTTTGGTATCATTTGAAAGTGCTTCACTTGTACTTATCAACAATATTGCTTAAATTTAACGTGGCGTCCTCTAGCGGACAAAAAGTCATGTGTAAAAATAAAAATAAGATAGATACACCGTGTTTGGTATCATTTGAAAGGGCTTCACTTGTACTTATCAAAAGTATTGCTTAAATTTAACGAGGCGCCCTCTAGCGGTTAAAAAGTGTTGTGTAAAAAATAAAAGTAAGATAGATATACCGTGTTTGCTATCATTTGAAAGGGCTTCACTTGAACTTATAAAAAATAAAGTAAATAGTACAGAATCACAGTGATTTAACACCAAAATAGTTTAAATAATAAAAAGTATAAAAAACTAAAACCCGACTACGACAAAAAAATCGATGCTAAAAAGGATGAAACAAGATATTCAGGATGCTGAAATAAACAAGGTTTCTGGAAAAACAAGAACAGAACAAAAATAAAAGCCGTAGTCACACGTTATATAGGATATCAACCGTAACAAAACAAAATTAATAACGTGACGTGTGACTACGGCTTTTATTTTTGTTTTGTTCTTGTTTTTCCAGTAACCTTGTTTATTTCAGCATCCTAACAATCTTGTTTCATCCTTTTTAGCATCGATTTTTTTGTCGTAGTCGGGTTTCAGTTTTTTTACTTTTTATTATTTACTTTGCTATTATGTTTTTTTTATTTTATATGTACGTACATCTGTGCGCTCTAATTGTTAATTTTAGTTTTAGATATTGTTTCTCAGTAAGTGAACTATGCATACATAGTTTTTTCATTCTTATGAGAAATAAAGTTATTCTTAAACCTTAAGAATGAATAGGTTACTTTACTTCTAGGCAAGCGTGTTTTATCACTTACCATCAGGTGAGGTGGTGGTCAAACGTGATCCTATTACCAATAATTTCTTTTTTATAAAAGAACCCATGTGGCTGGTATAATAATGAAGCTACAAGTTCCTCCATACAGATACTAAAATGACATTAAAATTTAATATGGGCTGTAAATAAATTCTGAACAAGCGATAGCCGGTTACGGGTTTTCAACGTAAACTGATCTCGGGCTTTATAGTGGCCTTTGTTGTTGTAAGGTTCTATGAGGAAATTCTATTTTCGGGTGGTATATTATTACGGCTTCTTGGGTCTACGTCTTGGCTTCACATTAATCACTGTTTTGTTATAAAGGGACCATAAGTACCGATTGTTCACTATGGTAGGTGAAAGCCGCAGTAGGTATGCAAGCATTGATTAAGGTATTGATGAAGTTACCGGTTGATAATTGAGAAGCTCGTGGCTAAGTAGAAGAATAGAATAGAGTATACTTTATTGTACACCAAAAGCTCAACGGGTCAATATTTAAGGTTAAACAACGAGGTCGTTCCACTCACACATTCAGAATACTCATCAGGTCTACTTTGAATAGGTATCAATCAAAACCAAAGACATCTTAGAAGCAGATAATACTAAAAATAAGAGGCAAACCTAATAATGTTTATTTTACGAGTATTTGTATTGTGTCTCGTACTTCACCTTTGTGGATGTTGACTATAAAAGAAGAGGGCTATAAAAGATTTTTTTGGAATCTCGATTAGGAGTTTTATAGAAAAAATCTCAAAAAGCTTTCGGGTATTATTTTTAGGAAAATAAAATTATCAGGGCTTCGAGATTTTTTTTTCATTTTAGCTGTTAAGTCCCTCGTAATGCTAAGTTTCTTTCTCGGGGTGAAATTACACAATCTAATTCCACCAAGCCCGTTCCATCATCGGACTACGAGACAAACGGCGAAGCGCCATCGTTACATGGTGGACATCCCACCCATACGCACCAAACGTTTTGGGAATACCTTCATTGTGCGTACGGCTAAGGAGTGGAATTCCCTGCCGGAGTCTGTGTTTCCCGATAGCTATAACCTAGGAGTCTTTAAGTCAAGAGTGAATAGGTTACTTTTAGGTAAGCGTGCTCCATCTTCGACCACATCATCACTTACCATCAGGTGAGATGGTGGTCAAACGCGAACCTATTCTAAATAAAAAAAAAAAAAAATTCACATAGATTTCTTTTGCTAAGGGGAGGCCGCACGCCGCAATTGCGGCGGTAAGACCCCTCTTTGAGGAGTGGCTAGATCGGCGTCACGGCGTCCTGACCTCGGCGCATGACGCAGGTCCTCACCGGCCACGGAAGTTTCGGGAGGTACCTGTGTCTGATGGGAAAGGAGGAAACGCCTGGGTGTCACCACTGCGAGGATCGCCCTGAGGACACCGTAGAGCACACGGTGCAAGACTGCCCCGCCTGGGCAGAGCACCGACGTGTCCTCACGGCGGCGATAGGCGGAGATCTCTCGCGCCCGGCCTTGGTCGAGGCCATGCTGCGGGGCGAGAGGGAGTGGGAAGCGGTCGCCTCCTTCTGCGAAGCAGTCATGCTTTCGAAGGAGGAGGCGGGCCGCGTGAGGGAGAGGATGGCGTCCTCCCTCCAGCCCAGCCGCAGTGGTAGACGCCCACGGCGTCGGACGTCGGCCGACGATCTCCGGCCACCGTAGGCGCGGGCATGCGGACAGCGAGTAAAGGGCAACTCGCTGTCCGACCATGGACCATGCCCGGGTCGACGGCGCGTCGTGTTCCACGCGCGCCTCAAAGAGCGTCAGCAACATGACGAGGCCCCCTCTGCAGAGGGCCGAAGCCCGCCGGGGTCGTGGGACTCATCCCGTTACCGTGGCCCCGGTATGTAAAGGGTTATTGAAGGAACACCGTGGATTTTAGTCAGTAAAAGTCTGACAGTCCTCCCACCCTGCCCGGAGTGGGAGGACTTATTTGATAATTTTACCACGTTAAAAAAAAAAAAAAGGTTGTCCCGAAAAATTTTTTTTTTCGCTTTTCGCTACTCAAGCCCCCTCAAAAGTTGCATTATTAGTTTTAGATTACCGTAAAAATATTAAAAAAAAAACATAAAAAAATATCTTGAGGGTTTTACCGGCATTTTTTTTTATTTATTTATCACTTAAATAACCCTCCAGTCAATGTCGTCTATTCTATTTTATGTACATTATTCCCATTTTATTTTTTATTTTATTGATAGTGAAATCCTAAGTTATGATTTGCAGGCAACGACAGGATTTTTTCTGTTAGGAATTGGTTTGGAACAAACTCGCAAAATTCATGCTTTGACTTGTTTTTCTTAAATTCTCTACTTCTACTGTGAGGCAGTTCGTCTCATTTCTATTGCGGTTTTATTGCTGTAAGGTGTCGCTCTGCATTTCCTTGTGATAAAATACGTGTTTTTGTTATATATAATAATGGGTTCAAGACGAAGTGAGACTACTTGTGCTATTTTGGGATCATATAAAGAACTTGACGATCGCCAGTTACCAGTGATAAGTGACGTTATCAAATTCATTTTGTTTACTAAAAATGAACTAAAACTACAGAAGAATGGGAAAGATCCTTCTAACACAGAACTTTTTTCAATCGTTTCTGGAAAACTTGATACGATTTGGACCAAAGCTTCGATTCCTATCGTTTCCAACGTACGAGTTACCCAATTGCTGAAATCATATTTCGACAAATACCTGTCATTGATAAGATATCCCAAAAATAAAAGAAATGATAGTTACGAAAGCAAAGTGAAGTGCTTTTTGGAATCGTCGAACAAGCTCTTCGATATTGCTGCTTGTAAGTGCACTTCGTTTGACATTTGTTCCTGCATAAAACCTAAGAAAGTTCCTATTTCTGAAAGAGACTTTTTACTGGATCAAAGAAGTGATAGAAAAATGGCAATAAGCGGTATAGACACAAAAGAAACAGCAAGACTTTTAAAGAAACATCAGAGACAAGAAAATTTGAATCGGAAAGTCAGAGCACGCATGTTTTCCCAGTGCATCACTAAAAACCAATCCTGTTCCGGTTCCTGCGTTCCTGCGTTCCTGTTTGGTTCCTAATCAAGCAAAACTCATCATTTAAAGATGGAGCCAAGCATATTTTTCAAATGGTTATATAGTTACTCTCGATTTTTGCCTGATCGTCAGAGATCTATTGTAAATTCGGTGATCGAAAGAAACGCTTTTTTTGCGCACCCAGAAAACTTGCTTATTGCCATGTTATTCGACGATAGAGAGCATATTCGAGAGCTTGCATCTCGCAAAATATTAAAGGCCAGAGAAGCAGAAAAGAGCAACTCTTGCAGGGTATTTAAAGCACCAAAGCTTAACTTCTGTGCGCGAGACTACACCGATATAATATTTTGGCAAGAGTGTGAAATATCAGCTCCACCAATTTTGCGACACGTCTCCAACGATGAACTTAGAATTAAGGCTAAAGAACACATCCTCGACATTATTGACTTTCCCTGCCACACACAGTCAGTGGAAAGATGTGTAAAACTAGTGACGGAGGCTTCTCAAAGCGTCACGGACGCTACAGCTCGGGATGGTTTCATTAGGAACAGATTAAAATCTCGCTCAGAAATGCCTAATTTTGGTCACAAAAACCAGTTCCGTTTTTAAAGTTGCCATTGATTATTTTGTCTTTCAACTATTTTAAACCTTGCTTTAACTCATTGTTGTACCCTTAAATTTAATAAAAACCATTTAAATGTTATTTTTGTATGATTTATAGTTTATATTAGGAACCCTTAAAAGTAGAGAAATTTGAAAAACTTCAAGGACTGGTAGAGGCCTCAAGATGCCGGATATCTAATTAAATTCTATAATAATCGTAATATATGTGTCAAAACGCAACTTTCGATACCTCATGCGTAGCCGTAGCTCATTTTTGTTTTTCCCCCATACATGAACGGGACACCCTAATGTACATACCTATTTTTGTTCGTTTCTTGCGGAAAAATATTAACGGTAAATTCGGTGATACCGACGAGTCTTGTAACCGCATGCCTATTGTTTTAAGCCGCGTTATATCTTAAATATAGTCTATATTGTCTCTATGTCTTAAGATTAATCAACCAAACCAATATCATCATTTTTGTGTATGGACTGGCAATGATGCAACGTACTAACTTCCCTCGATTTCTTTAGCGCAAATCTTTTAAAGCTTAGTGGTTACAGACATATTACTTTATATCATATCTATCATCACCACTGCTCTTAAAACTGTGAAAGAAACCACACTAGGCTTGCGTGGTCGGGCACGCCGCAATTGCGGCGGTAAGACCCCTCTTTGAGGAGTGGCTAGATCGGCGTCACGGCGTCCTGACCTACCGCATGACGCAGGTCCTCACCGGACACGGAAGTTTCGGGAGGTACCTGTGTCTGATGGGGAAGGAAGAGACGCCTGGGTGTCACCACTGCGAGGATCGCCCTGAGGATACAGTAGAGCATACGGTGCAAGACTGCCCCGCCTGGGCAGAGCATCGACGTGTCCTCACGGTAGTGATAGGCGGAGACCTCTCGCGCCCGGCATTGGTCGACGTCATGCTGCGGGGCGAGAGGGAGTGGGAAGCGGTCGCCTCCTTCTGCGAAGCAGTCATGCTTCCGAAGGAGGAGGCGGGCCGTGTGAGGGAGAGGATGGCGTCCTCCCTCCAGCCCAGCCGTCAGTAAAAGTCTGACAGTCCCTCCCGCCCTGCCCGGGGTGGGAGGACTTATTTGATAATTTTACCACGTTAAAAAAAAAAGGCCTGCGTAGTGGATTACGGCCCATTTCCACTCACAGAGAGGAGGCCTGTGTCCCAGCTGTGAGGTCGCTATATGGAGGTTATTAGGTATCTCCTAGCTATAACCTAGGGGTCTTCAAGTCAAGAGTGAATAGGTTACTTCTAGGTAAGCGTGCTCCATCTTCGACCACATCATCACTTACATCACACATCAGATGAGATGGTGGTCAAACGCGAACCTATTCTCAATAAAAAAAATCTCTTTTAAGAGGCGCACTTTGTAGTGTCTAATTAATTTCCAGCGATAAATTAATGTTATTTTTAGGTTCAAAATATGTAGGTGTAATAAATGTCTATTTCATTAATTTTATAACTTAATTTAGAGCTCAAATTTGTTCACTAAAAGCTGTACCTGATGTAGCAGCTAACTATGTAGTTTCGTTGGATATCTTTTATAAACTTTTTTTAGGAAATGAAATAATATGTTATAAATCTTACTAGCTGTCGCCCTCGAGTTTTTTTTAAGTGTTTTGACTTCCCTGGCCAAGTTGGGTAACCACTTATTTAATTACACTTTATGAATAAAAGATACAAACGCAAACTTAATGCCGTGGACATTCGCTTCCAAGGATAGTGGAGAGAGCTTGGACGATGTATTAAATGTTTGTGAAAAGCGGTAAAGAATAAAAAAATACATAATATAGTTTGTTTTTACATAGTTATAAATATATGTCAGCCCAAATTCCGAATACATTTTCTTCTACCATTCTCCCCTGTCAGACGTCACGTCATCATTTATTCCATTTTGTCATAGCATTTCGCACACAATCCATCAGTCTTTTCTTTGGCGAAAGGTAGAGCCTTTCCATCCATCAAAAAGTTTAGCCCATCAGGAGTGCGGCTTTTAGATTGTTTATTGGTAATGTGAGGCTGAAAGGGGTGCCTTATTTTGGAAACACAAACCTGAGAGGCAAATTGTCACATAACATCAATATCAAGGTAGCCACGAGCTTCTCTCTCACACAGATTCACAATTTACAAACACACACATAAAGGTAGGATTTGTAGGACTAAATAACATCACAAAAACTATCAGAGACAGACTATAGTATCATAAAGATTTTAGTTTTCTATACGCACTGACTTTTAAAACGTTGTTTATTGCTCTAACACTTTTAACTTCGCCACCTTTGAGGCCCCGTAAAAGCTTTTGATTCCAGCATTAGTTCGTTTGTAACAAGTTATAACAATAAAAGTGAAGTACGACAAAGTTTATCAAGAAGTAACAGGATAATACGAAAACCCTTTTAAGCATTTATGTTGTTCAGTAACGAATAAAAAGGTACTATTATACTAATTCCTACTTCTTTAGTACGCCATATATTATTATGGCATTCTACAGCGGGAAATACTTACGGGTCACCATTATATATCTTAATATCTTTTATTCAGCCTATAACGGTCTCCTGTCTATGAAAGGGAATCTATCTATATATATATACTAGCGACCCGCCCCGGCTTCGCACGGGTGCAATGTTTATATTAAATATAGGCAGCGTTCGCGAGAATCGTTAACGTACGGCAGTTTTTTCGACGCCTTACTCCACAATTTTCACTACCACGAAAAATCCTATCTATTTTCCGGGATAAAATATAGCCTATACGGATTCGGAAGAATCCTTCTAAGTAACGGTAAAAGAAATTTTGAAATCGGTCCAGTAGTTTTTGAGCCTATTCAATACAAACATACAAAAATACAAAAATACAGAGGTTTCCTCTTTATAATATTAGTATAGATAACTCAAAGGTGACTGACTGACTGACTGACTGACAGTGATCTATCAACGCACAGCACAAACCAATGGACGGATCGGGCTGAAATTTGGCATGCAGGTAAATGTTATGACGTAGGCATCCGCTAAGAAAGGATTTTGCGAAATTACCACGGGATCGGGATTTACACGGGAAAAACTTCCCACGCGGGGGAAGCCACTGGCACAAGTGGGCCATATAATTCATCACGCGGGTTCATAAATGTAACATTACTTCAAGTTTTGTTCCTTGGACATGCCAGTTTCCCCACTATGTTTTCCTGCACCGTTTTGCGGACATTAACACTGAGCTGAAGTAATATGCCTGACTGTGTCGTGTGCCAAACTCAAACTTCTACTCATAATAAGCAGGTTTTCTTTTTTCGTTTATTATTTAAAACATGCGAGTACATTTCTTACAAACTTAAACATACCACCTAAACCATCGAGGGTTTATCTGTGGTATGCTAGCCGCGGCAACTCGATACCACACCACACATACACACTTATCATTAAAAGTATCACTTATTAACTATGAATCAAAACACTTTCTAGATCGTAGTACTTTCTAGAAAGTGTTTCTTTGGCACTTTACAGCAGTTCTTTGGTGTTAATTTTTTAATAACATTTACAGGCATATCATGGTAGCATGCATTCCCACGTCCTTGCACCATACACATTATTGTGATTTGGTATTTTATACGTGGGTAAGTAGGACAAACAACGTAACGACTGCAACCTTTCGTATTTCTGGATATTACTAAAACTGTAGAAGTTATCGTTAATGACGCGTAAACGTATCTTGTCGAAGACATTTACAACTTGACAGTGCTTAAATAAACCCGTTTCGTTATTTTTAAATTATTTTTTTATGTAACTGGGAACAATAGTTTTCAAAATTCGCAACTGTAAATTATAAATGTCCTCGACGTAGGTTTTGTATATACGTCCGTAGCTACTGAGGCCATAATCAATTACAGAATCAGCCAGTGCAAGGTACAAAGTTCTAAGTATTTTGTATGGTAACTTATACTTAAGAATTGATAACTTTGATAATATAGACCTCAGCTTATTACACACATGATCAATGTGCGGCCGCCAGTGGAAATTATGATCTAGTATCAGACCACGATAAATATGATTAGTGACTAACTCCAATGTTTAGCAATTACACGGTTTGACTGGTTGGTGAAGACACAGGTGCTCGTGCGCAACGATCGCGGGCACAGTAGGCGTCGTCAGGTACACTAGTGAGTATTATGGATAGGATAATTCATATTCATTCTATTCCCAACTATTTCGGTGTGTTTCAGTACCCCTTGGCCAGACCAGTGTTAGATTTTCAGGCTTCTAACTACCTGTAATGACTGTGAAAAATGTTCATATGACAGCCGGGACTAACGACTTAATTTGTTTTCCGAGGCACGGGGGTAATACACATCCAACATCCAAACTCTGAGCCACTAACTTCGGGGAGTGAGCGCAGGAGCTCCATGACCTGATTCCTCCATCTCCCTTTCACTACCGGTCTACCAAACGCACGGCTGGCTACCATCCACACTTGCTTGATATACCGTCTTGTCGTACCAAGCGCTTCTCCTCCACATTAATTGTGCGCACAGCCAAGCTGTGGAATTCTCTGCCGGCTTCTGTGTTCCCTGCCACTTTTGACCTTTCAACCTTTAAAGTAAGAGTGAACAGGCATTTTCTATCGCTTACCATCAGGCGAGATCGAGGTCAAGAATGGGCTTAATCTAAATAATAAAAATGAGAAATTTCATATAGAAAAACCCAACCGCACTTTTCTCCCGACCCGGGAATCAAACCCGACATCTCATGCTCAGTTGTCGCCCTTGCGATCACTTGACCCACGAGGCAGTTTGGATAGAATAATTATATTTTTTTTAAATAAAATACCTTATAATATAATTTTCATCCCCCCATCTCGGAAAGAGTATTTTTGCTCTTCGATATCTGAGTGCAAAAGCCGTTTTTATCCGCTAGAGGATAAAAGTTTTTCAATTCAAAACATCATTAAACCTATTTACTTCTACCTCCATGTTAAAAATTTCCTTCTTGGTGTACTTACTTTTTTTTTTAAATTGCTTTGCGCGCCATGTTTTTTTTGCATTTAGTCATTTCCTCACTGAGGTGGGATGAAAAGTGACGTGTTGCACTCGAGTGCAAAGATTTTTCACCTCGTGTTCTTTTGATTCCCTCGCTAACGCTCAGGATTCTAATGTTTGAATCACTCGCTGCACTCGTGATTCAATTTCAGAATCTTTCGCTTGCTCGGTCATCAAAATTGAGCACGTGGTTAAAAAGCAACTTTGCACTCTTGTATAACAAATAACTATTCTTTTCGCTCCTATCTTTACCATTCCAATCCATTTAGTCTCTTTAGTTTTATTCATAACAAACTTCAGCCCGCAGCTTCGCTCATGAAAGAAGATTTTCCTCCAAAAAAAGAAGCTCACATCACTCTCCACGGGAAGCTTCAATAGCCTAACGGCTAAGGTGTTGGACTTGTGATCGAGAGGTCGCAAGTTCTAACCCCACCCATTACACTATTGCCGTGAACCCACTCCAGACACAAGCATATTTAGCTTAGTTGGAAGGGTTAATGGAATTGCTAGTAATATGAATTCTACCCACATTGCTAATATTTAAAGAAACAACAAAAACAACAAGAAAACTGTTTTTCAACCAACGACCGAAAAGGAGGAGATTATTAAGTCGACGCGTATATACAACATGTAACGGAAAGGGTATATACATACCAAGGGCACGGCTTCTTTGGGTGATATCAAACGATATTGGAAGGGTTTTTTAATCCTATCTCCTTTCTCGCGCTGACAAAAGAACACCACCTTTACGCTAGGCTACTACAGTACTAGGCGCACAGAATCACGGAAGAGTTTTATCGTGATATCTGCAAGTAATGTGGAAAGTTATTGACCTACGTAGTGCGGTGACACGATTGTTATGATTTCAACTTAAGAAACTTACGAAACCGAAAATTTGGTATCAATTTTTAGAGTATTTTATTTTAAGTTGAAACCCTTCCAATGTCGTTTGATATCACCCAAAGAAGCCGTGCCCTTGGTATAATATACAATGTGTCATTTAAAGGGTATATAAGGGTATGTACCAAGTGCATGGCTTCTTTGGATGATAACAAACGATATGGCAAGGGTTTTGTAATCCTAAGTCTACGTGTGTAGAACTTATTACAAATTCCAATACACTGATACCAGAGACCGAATTTTTCAAATTAAGAAGAACGAAAAGAATTATCGTGTTATTGGCAAGTGACGTGAAAGTTATTGACCCTCGTGGTGCTGTGACACGTTTGTTATGATTGGTATTCAAGAAATATATGAAACCAATAATTTGGTATCAATTCTTTGAGTCAGTTATTTTGTGCTGGAACTGTGCATAGAGACTCCATACCAGATGTTGTCTTCAGCCCTTTTGGATAGATATGGGGTTTCCGTTACACGTTGTATATAAAAAAATGTCTTCATCTATCATCTCTCATCTATCTCACATAAAAAACCTGTGAACGTGGCCAGGTGACACAGGTTTTTTTACAAAAATCTATTTCAGGCAATAGTCAGAGATTACAACCTCTTACAGAGAGGCAACTTTGTGAAGAGACAATAAATTATTTATTGATTAAAATAACAATCCGTAGGTAAGTTTTTACGTGAAAAAAGGAAAAACCAAAAGTCGGTATGTCATGTATGGTGCTATCTCTTCACCTTCCTTGGTTTAATAAAAGAAAAAACCTAAGGCTTTATACCTAATTTCATAAAGAGTAATTAAATAAGAGGTTACTCAACTCGGCCAGAGTAGTCAAAACACAGAAAAAATACCAAACTATGCTTTGGCTTTGCTCACTAATGGTCCAATCATTGCCTAGTGCAATGCGTACAGTCAGGGTAAAAATATTGGAAAGTTTTTTTCATTAATAAATAAGAACGCAGTGGTGGTTGTGCGGTGGTGACTTCAGAGTTGTAGGTCGTGGCTTCGACCCCAAGTAGGCACGTTATTTGTGTAATTTTCATCATCACCACGGCTTTGAACGGTGAATAAAACATCGTGAGGAATTTGTCTTAAGACCAACTTACGGCTGGCCAATTGACTCTCGCACAAAAGAGGCCGGAGATGTTTCAGCAGTGGAAACGTTATATAAGCCGATAATGTCTTATGTCAATAATAAATAATGGTCACGCGCATAATTTTCGAATGAATTGACCTTTTCCAACACTTTTTTTTTTTCATAAAATATAAACTGTCCACATAAAAAAATTACTCATAAATCGTTGATGTGCATACAAACAAATAAAAAAAAACAAATAAACTTAAACTTCCTTTTCAAATAAATCTTCAGGTCACAAGATTACATATTTGTTCCGTCTAGGAATCGAACCCACGACACGCAGCGCAGCAGCTATTTGTATTTTTATTTCGTTTTTAGGGTTCCGTAGTCAACAAGGAACCCTTATAGTTTCGCCATGTCCGTCTGTCTGTCCGTCTGTCCGCGGTTTAGCTCAAAAACTATTGGTACTAGAAAATTGTACTTTGGCATGAGTATACACGTTAATGACGCCAAAAAAGTGGTAAAATAAAATTTTGAAAAAAGCAATTATTTAGGGTGGAGGTACCCTAAATAATTGCTTTTTTCAAAATTTTATTTTACTTTACTTAGAAAAACAAGGAACCCTTATAGTTTCGCCATGTCCGTCTGTCTGTCCGTCTGTCCGCGGTTTAGCTCAAAAACTATTGGTACTAGAAAATTGTACTTTGGCATGAGTATACACGTTAATGACGCCAAAAAAGTGGTAAAATAAAATTTTGAAAAAAGCAATTATTTAGGGTACCTCCCATACATGTAAAGTGGGATGATAATTATTTTTTTTCGTCCTTCCCATAGTGTGGGATATCGTTGGATAGGTCTTTCAAAAATATTAGGGATTTGGTAAAACCGTTTTTTGATTAAGTAAACCGTTCGTGACTTATCAAGCTTTAAAGTACCAATTTTCGTTAGAGTCAAGTGTCCGCCCCTCTATCAACTAAACGGTTGTAGTTAGAAATTCAAATGTTACGGCAGTAGTACCTATATATAACGAAATTTAAAGGAAAACTATCACACATAAGTGGGCTTTACAAGTTTACGAATAATAGTCGACCAATTGTATTTGACTCGAAAATTTCGAACAACTCTACAGAAATGTCGATAGATGGCGCTAAGCGCCAGTTGTATCATGCTAGCTTCTTGTGATGATTGAGTAGTGTAGCTCTGTGTCCGTATTTAAATTCAAAACACCGGCTATGACAAGTTTTATACAAATCTCTAAAAAAAAAAAAACTTTTCGTGCAAAATTGTCGGATCAGGTGAGGATTTGTATAGGAAGTCAAATTAGTTAGGTAGTCTTGTTTGGCTTTTAGTTAGAGCATGGTACGAAACGATCAGTCAGCGAATACGACACGCACTTGGCTGTTATAAAAACTACGGAACCCTACACTGCGCGTGGCCCGACACGCACTTGACCGGTTTTTTTTTAGATTCAGATTGATATTTACGTTATATAACGTCTCGCTTCGTCTACGACCGTAGACGAAGCACGCTTACCTAGAAGAAATCTATTCACTCTCAACTTAAGAGACCCTTGGGTTATAATAGCTAACAGGAAACACAGACTCCGGCAGATTTTCTATTATCTAAGGGTTAGGGATTTCCATTTGGAAACCTAAAACTAAATCTCATACAAAGGGATGATTTTACGATATTTTGACAGAAACCTCAAAAAAATAAAGTTGTGTCTCCTGCCTACGCAGTTTCATGTAAAATGGTGCGGACTTAGTGCCAAGCAATGATTAAATCATTGACCTATTTTTGCGAGCAAATTTAAGGCATATTTCTGACGGAGATTATCTGATATTATACGGACGTAGACATAATGAATTGCTCAATCAGCAAACAGGTAAAGCTGAAATCACGTCATAAAAAAATTCAATGACTGATCTTTAAACGGAAAAAATCTTGATCTTGAACTGTCCCCTGTAATTATTAATTAAATAAATAATAAATATTTTGTTTGTGATGTATCATATATAATTATTCCCCCCCGCATTATGTTCCTCTTTGCTGAAGTTCACGATTCCCCTTGTGCTTTTTTATGAAGTTTTTAGGTTTCCGTACCCAAAAAACTAAACGGGGCCCTATTACTAAGACTCCGCTATCCGTCCGTCCGTCTGTCTGTCTGTCACCAGGCTGTATCTCATGAACAGTGATAGTAAGACAGTTGAAATTTCAAATTCACAGATAATGTATTTTGTTGCCGCTATAACAACAAATAATAAAAAACAGAAAAAAATAAATATTTAAGGGGACTCCCATACAACAAACGTGATTTATTTTGTTCGGTTTTGCTCGATATTGATAACGGCAACAGGTAGACGCTTGAAATATTCACAGAATGTTTAGTTATATATTCACTTTAAAAATAAATAATGAAATTAAAATAAAATAAATATTTAACGGGGGCTCCTATACAACAGAAAAGAAAATGTTGCTGTTTTTATAGATAATGGTACGGAAAACTTCGTACGCAAGTCCGACTCGCACTTGGCCAGTTTTTTCATCGTTAATATAGTAAATGGCTAAACTGATTTTTATAAAACATGTCTGATTATAATAAACACGTCGTGTTCTTTCATTTGATACCCCACTTGGGTATATTTGACAACATTCGATGAATCATCCCCAATTTCACCGCCCATATCTATTAAATGGCTGAACCGATTTTGACAAAACGTGTCTAAAAACCACTGCCAGAAACCTGCTTACTAAAAAATAAACCGCATCGAAATAGGTTCACCCGCTCAGAAGCTACGGTGCCACAGACAGATACACAGATACACAGACACACAGATACCAAGATATACACGTTGAACTTATAACATCCCTCTGTTTCCGTCGGGGGTTAAAAACATGCACTAGTGAAACTATATTCTAAGTTTTTGATTTCAACACTAACAATATTGCGAAATTTGTTGGTAGACAACGAAAATATATAAATATCTGCAAAATGTGAGTTGTAGGTTTTCACTATGCGACGCAAAGGTGTTCCACGGTTCCCAGTGGAATCCTTATTACAAAAAATACAGTCACAACCTAGAGAGGGTACACTAATTTTTTTTTTAAGATCTACGCACTACAGATGCTTTCGTAGAACTTTCAGTTACAATAAACTATTAAATTATTACTGGCAAATGTGAGTCAAGGTGCACTCTTCTTGAGACAATAACTACTAAACTTTAAATTAGTACTAACCGATTATAGCTGAACTGTCTAGCGTTCTGATAAAAAACCAAATATTATCAGCAACCCGGAATTTCAACAAAATGCATAAAGAAGGTGAGCGTCTCAGTACTCAGAGCATCGGCCTAATAAGTGAACGGCGACCAATTTTCGTATCAGAGTACCTCCCTGCCAGCTCTAGAAAACTCTTTTTTACCGCTAAGGAATTTGCTAAAGTAAATAAGTACGACTTCTGTTGAAGCTCAAATGGCAACATCTTTTTGAGGAAGGTCACTGGAGTCAAACAAATACTTGTTAGATCGGAACATACCCTGCGGGAATTGGAACAGCAAACAAATAAATGACTGATCTATAGAACCATGCACTCACCGCAAGATTGTTTTCTACCCGAAATTAGTCGCGGCCTTGTAATGTCAAAATTAGTGATAGAATTATTTCTGAAGTTTTTTGCCTTAATTCTTACTAAAATAGAGTTATTTCATAAGCTTTTTACATCAAGTTTAAGTAATTCAAATACTGCGTTTGTATACCACACATACCCAAAACTATATTTATTTCATGCCGGATACGGAATATCAAACTATTATTGTGAGTACACACTTCTCACATTACTATTTATCACTTCAGTGTCATGCAAAACACACTTGAACAGTAAAGAACATATTATTATGTCTTTACCAATACACTCATATTGTTGCCTATTCATACAAAAACACCATACATTTCTAAAACAAGAACCATACTCACAGCTACACGCGCCTGCCAAACTCTTGTATAAATCGATTATGTTGCACGGACGATTGATACTCTATGACATGACAGGTCATCAAGGTCAAGGTCATGAAATTTCATAGTCACAATGCAGGACCATAGTTCGACTCCCATGTGCACTACTTTTTGGATTAACAACCCTCACTAATGGCATCATTAATTGAAATTAACAATGAATTGGACGGTTTCAAAGTCTCAGCTTCCTTCACATGTACTCCGGACACATGTGCTGATTATTTAAGCTCCACCCTCGCATTAAATGTCTTACATCTCAACATTAGAAGCCTGAACAAAAACTTCAATGAGCTTCAATGTCTCCTTGCGTCTATTAAAATGAAGTGCGATGTTTTAATCCTGACGGAGTGCTGGCTAAAGAAGAACGATACAGTCCCATCCATTCATGGTTACAGCTCTTCTCAAACCAAGAATCTCATTAACCAAAATGATGGCGTAGTGATCTATGTTAAAGAAATACTGAACTTCTGCATTTCTGAACCAGAATTTACTGACGCTAGTTGCCTGGTATGCTCATTCCAAAATAATATAACAATAATAGCCCTATATAGACCTCCCTCACAAAAAAAATTAGACAATTTCTTCGACAGCATGGATAATCTGTTGACAGATTACAGCAAATGCAAAAATATTTCTATATTATGGGACTTAAATATCAATATTGCTCACGGAAACAACGACCCCCGTTCCTATCCATACCTAAATCTAGGAGCCTCACACGGTTTTCTCCCCGCCCATGTTCTACCAACGCGTCTTAACAATTGCCTGGACCACGTGCTACTAAAGACAAATTACGTTGCAACCACGTTAGTAGTAGAAACGTCAATTACTGACCACTCAGCTGTTTTGTTGAACATAGAAATGGGTCCCCCAAGCCGTTGCTCAAACAGGCGCTCTTCTCCCAGTCTAAACTTACCTAGCGCTATTGAAGACATCGAAAGATGCGATTTCTCATCAGTCTCAAAACTTGATGACCCTAATCTCGCTGTAGACAAGCTGTACGAATTAATTTCACCCATACTAGTAAAGAACACTATATATAAAACCATCACTAGTAAACTAAAAATAATCAAACCTTGGATCACCGCTGGTTTGCTGAGATGCATACGTAACCGGGATAGCATGCACAAGAAAGTCAATAAGGATCCCCATAATTCAATACTAAAATTAACATACTTGCGTTACCGGAACTTTTGCAATAATTTGTTAAAGAAACTTAAAGTCACACATGAGGAAAAAACTTACTTAGATACCAAAAATAACCCAAAAAAGCTGTGGAGCGCCGTACGTAATGTTCTTGATTGTAATAAAAAAAAAAAACTTTACCACCTATCGACCTCCTAAAACTAGCCGATGACCCTGTCTCTTCAGTCAACCTTGTGAATGGGTTCTTTGCTGGTGTTGGTAGAAATTTAGCTAACAACATACCACAAAGCCTCAATAAAGCAACAACTGGCCCTTGTAGTACATTTACTATGCTTAACTCAATGGGCCTACTAGAGACAGATGAGGAACAGGTTGACGCTATTATAAAAGACCTCCGTGTTGACAGTGCATCTGGCTGGGATGGAATCCCCCCCAAACTTCTAAAGTCTACAAGTCACAAACTAATTCCGCCCATAACACACATATGCAATCTCGCTCTATCTACTGGCATTTTTCCTAAACTCCTTAAAAAAGCCATCGTGCATCCTATCTTCAAAACTGGCGACAGAGGCAGTGTTAACAATTATCGCCCAATTTCTGTACTTCCTTCAATTTCGAAAGTACTGGAAAGAGTCATTTATAAAAATCTCCTCAAATATCTAGCAAAGTATAAAATTATTGCAGAAAACCAGTACGGATTCAAAAAAGGTGTCTCCACAGAAGATGCTGTATCAGCACTTCTGGATGCTGTCGTAAATAAAATTGACAACAAACTCAAATGCATCGGCATATTTCTGGACCTATCTAAGGCCTTTGACACTGTCTCTGTCCCCATTTTACTTAACAAACTGGAGTGCATTGGAATACGTGGCACTGCTTTCAAATTGTTGCATAGTTTTCTTTCGGACCGGACTCAGTGTGTTAAAGTGGGCGAATACATCAGTGGTGAAGAAGTTTTAGATTTCGGTGTGCCTCAGGGGAGTCTGCTCAGCCCAATCCTCTTCCAAATCTATGTAAATGATCTCTGCTTACTCGCCCTCCCCTCTACCCAAATTATAGCATACGCTGATGACACTGTTTTACTGTCCAGTGGACCCGACTGGAAATCTGCAAAAGATGCTGCTGAAAGATCCTTGAGTCAAGTTATGGTCTGGCTGGGCAACAATAGTTTAACTTTAAATATCGCCAAAACAAATTTCATGGCCTTTGTCCCCAAATCCTCTACTCACCTATCACATCTTTCTCTACAAATTAAAGCTCACGTCTGCGACGATAGCGCACGAAACGTCACATGCTCGTGTCAGATAGTGTCCGGAGTCTCGTCAGTTAAGTATCTCGGTCTTTTCCTAGACTCCTGTCTTAACTGGAGGACCCATATTGAATCCTTGGCTGCACGTACGAGAAAGCTACTTTACGTATTTAAAAAACTAAGGACCTCTGCCCACACAAAAATACTAAAAATGGTGTACATCGGTTTATGTGAGTCCATACTAGGCTATTGTATCGTGGCGTGGGGCGGTGCAGCACGGACAATTATTATACAAGCCGAAAGAGCCCAACGAGCAGTTATAAAAGTCCTCCTAGGCAAGCCGTTCCGATATCCGACTCAAAGATTATACTCCGATTTTAAAGCGCACACTATTCGGCAGCTGTATATCATACGAACTGTCTTGCGAATACACAAAACTACTCCACCTAATAAAAACCAAAGCCCTACGATCCGAAGAAGACCTAAGCCAGTTTGCCCCCGAATTTACACAAACACTACCTTTGCACGTCGGCATTACCGCTACTTAGGTGCCCTAATTTATAATAAACTCCACACCACTCTCAAGATACACAATTTGAGCATGTTTCAATGTAAGTCCAAGGTGAAAGAATATCTGTTCACCCTTAACTATGACGACACGGAACGGTTACTCAATACATAGGCCACCCACATAAATCATACATACACATACACAAACACACACACGCACACATATACACTACACAAACACGCATAAACATTTATTATAAAGAACACACTCAAACAAAAAAATCTATCTCCTGATCTCCTTTACAATTGAATTATTACCATTTTGCTTCTGTATCATAACATTGTTAGTTTAGTTTAATTTATTTCTTTTTTATTGTGATTTTAGAGTGCACTGTATACTCTTCTTTTTAATTTTTTTTTTGTATCGCTTATGATGGACGGATGGATGACCCCTGTAACACAGGTTTTCCTAGCATGGGGGTCATTAATCATATCTATTCAGTATGTCTCCTTGAATTCATATGTAATAATGTGTCACTTGTAATATGTACTTTTTGGCAAATAAAACATTATTATTATTATTACATGATCATGCGCGATCGTTTCAAGGTGGACATTCCACTCATTTGCACAAAACGTTTTAGGAATACTTCCATTGTGCGTAAATCTAACAAGCGGAATTCCCTGCCAGAGTCTGTGTTTCTTGATAGCTATAACTAGGTAATTTTGCAATCAAAAGTGAATTTTAGGTAAGAAATTCATTCAGAGAGGTAATTGCTAGTTCTCTATTTTAAGAAAAAAAGAGGTTACTTCCAAATCATCATCAAAAAACAAGTTACATAACTATTAACCTCAGTATATTTGTATTGTATGAACACAATTTATTCAGTACCCCTGCGAGTGAACATGACTAACGACCAATTAAATAGCAAACATAAACATTTAAATCTCATGTCATGTGAAATTTATAATCACGTGATAGTTATATTTAGCAATCGAATGGCCGCATCTACACCTGCCTGAAAATTGTTTCCCCGAAGTAGGTAATAGGTTTATAGAATCGAGATCATAATTTAACGAGCCTGTAACGTCACCGCTAATGGGATATAGGCCTACTCTCTAATTGAGGGAATAGGCCGTAATCCACACAGGCCCAGTGCTGGTGGATATTACATCTCCTGGGATTTTTCGGGCCTACGACATTCCAGTTTCATCGCGATATTATTTTCCTTTACCTTTTTAAGCGGTGAAGATATAAGTGACTAATTAGAGCTTTAAATAGGTGTATGTATGTATGTGAGCGTTTAAAATCAATCGCAGCTTTCATTACAAATCCGTACATATGAAACGCGTTGCTTATAATATTATCAATATGCTGGTTCAAATGCAGTTTAGTGTCCAGCAGCACCCCAAGGTCTCGAACTGAAGATTTTTTCTGCAGAAGAGTCTGATTTAGATAGTATTTTTTAGTGGTAATAGGCTCGCGTTTAACCACTATCTCACCTGATGGTAAGTGATGATGTGGTCGAAAATGGAGCACGCTTGCTTAGAAGTAACCTATTCACTCTTGACTTAAAGACTCCCAGGTTATAGCGATCAGGAAAAAAAGACTCTGGCAGGGAATTCCACTCCTTAGCAGTACGCACAATGAAAGTATTCCCAAAACATTTCGTGCATATGGCTGGGATGTCCACCATGTAGATAGTAAGTGTATGATATTATCTTTTTTTTTAACGTTATAGATCAACATTTCGAGATACTTAATTGAAGCTTGTTATTGTTACAGTAACATGAAAATCGATGTACGTCTTCTTGAAATAAGTTGCAATCATTAATATATTCAATAAGTCTTTAAATCTTCAGGTCATCAGCGTAGAGTAAACACTTTGAATGTTTAAAGCAACTATGAATATAGCGATATTTTCTTTCACTGTTTTGAGTGGTGAAGATAAAAATTACATAAACCACGACTTACAACTCCTTGGTCGTGCCTGTAACCTGTGACTCGGAAAGTACGTTGACCTGTTCGTTCCGGTTGTCATTTGTTAATATTAAACTATATTTACGGGTACTCAGAACCCATATAATCTGACACCAGTCCTGCCAAGTTGTAACGTGCTTCCATGGTTTCAACAACGTGTGCAAAACGGGTAACGGTTAAATAGCTAAGTATCACCACTAGGCCACTACTGCTCGCATTAAAGAGCTGTCAGCACCAGTGACGGGGCCCTATAAGGCCATTGCCTGCAAGGTTTGCGAGAATGTTTTAACGAGATACCGCAGCCCCGGAATTTAATGGCAGTTGAAGGAACAGGGTGGATTTTTAATCAGTAGAAGTCTGACACTCCCTTGCGCTCCACGCAGAGCGGGAGAAATCATTCGTTGATTTTCCCAACCAGAAAAAAAGGCCACCACTACTTTACAATAAAATCACGATTAATTGATCGATCTCTATGAATTTTGTTAAATATTTGTAATTGTTCGTTTAGATTATTTTATCCTGATTTTTTGGTAATTTTGTAACAAAAACCACGTTATCTCTAATAACTTGTTTATTTAAGGTTTATTTATTTATTTATTTATTTATTTATTTATTTAGGGACAAATAACAGTTACATAATAAAAACATATTAACTAAAATTCGTATAACTAATTAAACAATTATGCAACCCACACCATTGTCCACAGGTTAACAAAAGAAATGAAAGTTACAATGACACATTAAAGCTAAAAACGAAATAGTTAAAATAACATTATCTAATAAATCCGTAACTGATTAACATATTATTAAATTAAATCTCAGACAAGAGTTTACAAGCTTCTACTTTAAATTGCTTATTAGATAGACAAAATATATCAAGCCGTGTGAAGTGCGAGTTATATATGTCCACAATACGACGCAGAGGCACGCGCACTCCGGCATTAGTTTTACAGGACTCTGTATGAAACAGACGAGGCACGCGCACTCCGCGCTGGATAACAGTTCTGGGTACTGTATAACATAATTTATTTGTTAAATCTGTGCAGTCAAATCTGTTGTTGCACAAACCATGCAACATCATTACTGACAGAAGCAATCGTCTGTACTCTAGACTTAAAACATGATATTTATTTAATAAATGTGTGTAGGGAACTTTAGAGTGATAACACCTGTAGTTCATAGAACGCAAAAACTTTTTCTGTACCATTTCTAAGCCAGCACCGTACTTTTTGTACAAAGGATTCCAGATAGGTGAAGCATATTCTAATTGTGATCTAATCAATGTTTTGTATAGCATTAAGAAGGTAGAGGGACGCACAAAGTCACGGGACGATCTCATGACGAAACCGAACATTTGAAAAGCTTTATTTACTACTGTATCATAGTGTAAGTCAAAGTGTAGACAGGAATCAAGTATTACTCCCAAATCACGTACTGAACGAACAGTATTTAGGGGAACGTTGTCAATGGAATAGGTATATATGTGTTTCTTTTTGTTCTTAGTAAAAGAGATAGTGTGGCATTTTGGAAGGCTAAGAATGAGCTTATTAACAATGCAGTAAGTATGTAACCTGTCTAGATCATCTTGAAGAAGTTGACAATCCTCTATCGTTTTGCAAGGTTTATAGATTTTGATGTCATCTGCGTACATTAGAAACCGAGAGTTAACGAAACATTGTTTAATATCGTTTATGAATATGACATAGAGAAGAGGACCTAAGATGGAACCTTGTGGAACTCCAGACGTAACAATTACAGTGTCAGATTCATAACCATTAACAACGACTTTCTGGGTTCTGTTAAAAATATATGACATAAACCAACGCAATAAGTTTCCGCGTATACCGTTATAGGCTATTTTATCCATGAGTAATTTATGATCCACCTTGTCGAAAGCCTTCTGAAAGTCTGTGTATACAGCGTCTACTTGTAATCGTTGATCCATATTTTCGAATAAATAGTTAGTGAAAACCATAAGATTTGTTGTGGTGGAACGACGTTTTACAAATCCATGTTGTTCCGGGATAATATGGCGGTGAAGACGAGAATATATTGATTCATGTACCAGTCTCTCGAAGACCTTGGACAAGGTGGAAAGTATTGAGATGGGGCGGTAATTCTCTACATTGTTTTTGTCACCACTTTTATAGACTGGAGTAATAAAGGCATTTTTCCAAACTGCGGGAAAAACGCCTTCTCGTAGGCATTTATTAAATATTATTTGCAGGGGAGTACAGAGGATTTCATACAATCTTGTGAAGAAACTAGGTGGCAATCCATTCGGTCCAGCTCCTTTAGAAGGATCAAGCAACTTTAATGACGTACTTATAACATCTTCAGTCAAGTAAATGTCTGATATACATATTAAATTTTCACTGCAGGTAGTAGGTGGTTGCCATGTATTTGGATCAAAAGAAGAAGGTTCGTAGACGGAACAGAAGTAAGTTGAGAATAAGTTGCAGATATTTTTGGGGTCATCGGAGGTAATATCCTTGAAATACATGCTGGCAGGTAGTTTAGCCTTGCATTTTCGAGCTGATATATAAGACTAGAAGTACTTAATGTTTTTGGGGATGTTATTCTCAACAGATTCCATGTAGTTTCGATAACATCTAGCAGATTCATGATGAAACAGATTGCGATATTTGGAAAAGGTTAAGTAGTCGGAGATATTATTATAATTCTTCCATTTGATCCATGCACGTTCTTTATTCTTTAAAATACGTATCAAGGATGGGGAAAACCATACTGGATACTTTCCATTTTTAATGCGAGATAACGGAACGTGCAATCTAATAATGCCGTATAACTTTTCATAGAAAGTATTGACAGCTTCCTCTGAAGAGAGGTGAGAGAGAGCCTTATCCCAGTTAACTTTACCTAGTTCAAGTTTTATTTCATCGAAATTAGCTTTATGAAAATTATGTCTTTGGACCGAGCGAGGTTTCATGGAAGCAAATTGCATACCCAGAGTAGTTAATATGGAGAACGGAGGATGGTGCATGTCAGGTTCTAGAAGAATATTACAAGATATTGTCTGGCAATCCACGTTAGAAATAACTAAATCCAGTATTCGTCCTAATTTGTTTTTGGTGGTGTTATATTGAGTGCCATTAACAAATTCCATAAAATTTAACAAGCTACGCCCAGCCGAGCTTGATACATGAGCATGGCCACCTTGGTCTGACCATTCGATACCTGGGATATTAAAATCTCCAAGAAAGAAATATGAGTCACAAGTAGAGTCATTAGCCAAGTCTTGTAGCATATCGAAATACTGTGAATATGCGGCCTCATGTGTTCGTGGTGGTATATATGCGGCACAAATAATGTGGCGTGTGTTTTGTCGTGATGAAGGTAACTGTACCGCAATATGTTCTACCTCTGGGTGGAAAATGTGTGTCGATATCTTAGAAGGACGTAGTTCTCGAAGGACAGCCACAAGAATGCCTCCCCCCTCGCGTTTCTTAGTCGCTAGACGGTCACGATCGAATCTGAAGACGGTGTATCGGTTGTCAATAAATTCACTGTCCAGGATGGTAGGAATAAGCCAAGTTTCCGTCAACACAATAACGTCATACGAGCACGATAATATGTTCATGTAAAGCGTATGTAACTTTGTACGGATCCCTCTACAGTTCTGGTAATATATCACGATATTATTTGCAGCCATTGGAAAATATGAAACAATAAATCTGTATAACTTTTGACATTTTTATACACTGAGACGATGTACTTATTATAATTATTATGAAGTAGTGAACCTTATTATATAAACATAAACACAATAGAACCTTGATACAGTACTGTTTTATCCTTTGTAAATACGAGTATATATTTATAGAAACTATAAAATCGCTTACTAACATCAGATAGAAAGTTTCACAATATATACAATATGATAATATAAAAATCATTAAACAAAAGTAAAATCTTAATATATAGCCGCGGATTAATACATTTGCAACAGGTGAGAACAACAGGCAAAGATACGTTACAAAACCATTCGTCCAAAAACAACCAGCATATTTAAGGTTCTGTAGTATCAGTAGGAGTCTTCTGACTACTAATAATTTTGCTGAGATCAGCATCAGAACGTATTGCGAATGAAGAAGTTCCATCTTGCTTGCGCACAAGTATCGTAGCATTTCGTACCCAAACGTATTTATAACTATATTTATTGGCGAACTTTCTGGCTTCACGAAATAAAGCTTTATTTTTTAACGTGAGGTGTTCATTTAAATAAATTGTTGACGAAGTGCCTGAGATTCCTATTTGGTCGGTCTTAATGCTCTTACTTTTACGATAGGCGCTCAATAAGTTGTCACGAATCAATAGCGATTTAAATTTTACTATAATATTCTTGGGCTTGTTATCGTTTTGATGTGCATGCGGGACACGGTGAATAGTGATAATGTCATTTTGTGACAGTGAACATTTTACTGAATTGCCTATTGCCTCTGCAATTGCAAACAAGTTTTCAGTTCGTTTTTCGGGCACGTTACAGATTTCGATGTTACATAGTCGTGCATGTTGTTCCATCGAGTCGATCTTTGCCTCAAGTTTAGTAATCGTTTGTTGGTTACTGATGCTGACCACCTCGTTTAAGCGCTTTTCGTAACCCTTGCATTCCTTTTCCAAACTCTCAAGACGTTTTCTCATGTCTTCATAACTATTATTGAAGAATTGAATAGTTTTCTCGATCTCTAGATTGGTTTTTTGGATACTAAGGTTCTGTTGTTTAAGCTCGGAAACTTCAGTTACTAATTTATTGAGAATAATATCTTGGTCGGTTTTCCACGACAACAGCATATTTTTCAATTCTTCAAACTTGTCCGGTTCTGTAAAGCTGTCATCCTCTCGAAAACGTTTGTTACTAGGTCTTGTAGTAATGTTGCTCAATTCACGGGCGCTGGATTGAGATGCCGGAGAGAGATCTGGTTCCGATCGCGTTTCCAAAAGCGCACAGTTGCTGGGTGAACATTGCGGAGGCGAGCGCATCATGCGAGGCATGTTGGTTATTTGTGTAAATAGCAACTAGTCAAAAAGCCAAAATATGCAAGCGATGCAGGCGAATAAAAATATACTGATATTTCGCAAGTGATTGCAACTGTATATACGGTCGAGTGCAAACACACTTCGCCCCAAATGGCGAAGGTCCGAGTTCGCTACCGGGCAGCCGCAAAAACTTTTAGAAGTTTTTTAAAAAAGTTTTCGAATGTAATTCGAGGTACGGACTCACAAAAATCGTCTATCCCTCTCAGACTCCACCCACTGGGCGTAGACCTTAGGCAAAGTCACCGCAAGAGTAACAAGGAATCGAAAATATGGACATAAGCCAATCACAACACTGATAGTCAATCACTTCACACAAAACACAGCGCGACTGGCAACACGTCTTCACACTTCCGAGCAAAAGAGCTAACTGGTTGTCCGTTTACATTACATGCGAATGGATACCGCAACTCGTACAATAATCCAATTACTTCGTATCTAATCTGAATACTCCGGTGTTTATTTACCGTCTTCACTACACCACTGATGCGGAAGACATCGTTACGTACGTGCACCAAAGGCTGAAATACGCGCCGAGAGTGCAGCTGCTGGAGTCGCATCGCAATGTCAACTTCAAGGCATTTGTGGTGCGCATACCAACATGTTTCCTGCCTCAGGTGATGAAAGAAAGCTTTTGGCCGCAGGATGTGGTATTCCGCCGGTTTCGCGGACAAGTGCCACCGGAACGCACAAAGACCTAGTGCAATTTAGTGATACTAACATAGTATTAAGTTTTATTTACTAACACTATTGTTATTATATTATGTATACTTTAGGTTAAGGTAATCTATGGGTCTTTGTAACCTGAAAATAAATGATTAAATAAAAAAATAAAAATTAGTTTAAGTTAGATATTTACAGAATATTTTACAATTTTATATGGGAGCGTCTCTGCCGTCATTTTCTTGAAAACTATCTTCTTTTTTTATTATGCGTCACGGTGGTTACCAGTGTTGCCATTTTAAAATCTACAATATTTACTACAATGATGAAATTTAACAAGATTAATTTGGAATCATGACAATTTTTTATGTAATTTTAAAAATAACTGTCTGTTTCACTCAGCTTCAAAAATACAAAAATATGTGCACTTAGAATTTACTTATTAGTAAGGCAATTTTTCTGTAGTTTTAATCACACAATTTAGATATTAATCAGAAGATTAATTTCTAATAAGATTCAATTCATAGGATTATATTATGACATCGTAAGAAAAATACGTTTGATACTAAATCTTATCTTTGTGTTTTATGAAATATTTTTATGCGACTACCTACATAAAAATATTTCATCGTTTCAATCTTCGCACATCTGTGAAGATTGTCTAGACTTTAATAAATTCGGGCACCGCTACAATTCTTCACTAAATATAAAATATGTTCAATGCAGGCTGAACAATATGGATTTTATTTGATTTAACTGCCTTATAAAACTAAATTTAATAAAATAAAAACTACGCTTAAATATTACGAATTTTATGCCTGTGTTTTTCACCGTGACAACTGAATCCACAAATAATATGTTTACGCTGTAATTGAGTAATAAAAAACAGTAAAATATTCTGACATAAAATGCTAACTGAAAAATCCAATTAAATTGAATCTGCAACATTGAAAAATGGACCTTATTTAGTAACAAACATGTTACCGACTGTGACTTCGGTTGGTTGTAATCTGTAATAAATCACCTATCTACAATTAAAAACAACAAATTTGAAAAAAACAGAGGTAATAATAATATCTGGCTTTTTAAATTTTGGAATTACTATTTTTTGAGACACATTTTTAAGTAATCATAAAATTCAATATGGAATGTTGTGTAATTTTTAACAATAGATAGAATACTCTTTATTGTACATCAATAATTTAAACACACACTTGATTTAGAATACTGCAAAATATGGTTACAATGGCGGTTTTATCGCTGATAGCGATATCTATAACAATATCGTGTGATATTGTTATACAACGTGTATTTAAAGCCTGCAATACATGTTGGCCGAGCGTTGTCGAGTGAAGGCCAATACCAGCATGTAGACGGTATATTTGCCTTGTCTTGCTATCGCTCGGTGTCACTTGCCTAGTTGGCCAAGTGAAGGCCAGCGCCAACGTGTATAGAGCTCATTTGGTGCAACTTGTCTTCGCTCGCCGTTGCTCGTGATCACTTGCCTCAAATCAAAGGCACTCACCTGCGCTCGGCCAACGTGTGGGCAGCTCTACAGGCTCTCTTATACATTGGTCGTCTGCATTGGCATTCGACGAACTTGTCGAACGTGTGGACATTATTTCTTGCCTTGTATCTATTTGCCAACGCTCGCGTTGGCCTACGCTCGGCCAACATGTATTGCAGGCTTAAAGGGTAGGTATATACATACCAAGTGCACAGCTTCTTTTGATGATAACAAACGATATAGCAAGGGTTTTGTAATCCTATGTCTACATGTGTGGAACTTATTAGAAATTTCAATACATTGATACCAGAGACCGAATTTCTCAAATTAAGAAGAACGAAGAGAATTATCGTTTTATTGGCAAGTGACGTGGAAAGTGATGACCCTCATAGTGCTGTGACACGTTTGTTATTACTGGTATTCAAGAAACATATGAAAGCAATAATTTGGGGTCAATTCTGTGAGTCACTTATTTTGAGCTGAAACTTTGCATAGAGACTCCATACCAGATGTTGTCTTCAGTCCTTTTAGATAGATATGGGGTTTCCGTTACACGTTGTAGATACCACCATAATTCTCAATTTGAAAAAAAAAAACGCAAATAAGTCACCGCGCCCTAATGAGCACTTAATACAGATTAATATTATTCAACCAACTGTTTAGCCTACAAAATCAACTGTTTAGCCTTTTCCCGGCAATTTTAAAACCAGCATATTAGCTAAAGTAAGCTTTTTAGACCTATATAACCCAGTAAATGTGAAATGCAATATCAGTGCAGGACTAGATGTCAGATATTCTGGCCTCTAACTACCTATAACGATTGTCAGACCTATGAATGGCAACCAGTATCGATTTAACGTAATTCGGATTTTAGTACAGTATACTGAGTAGAAACGAATAATCAAAATAAAAGCTACAAACCAACTGAATGCAGTTTAATATTTACAAATTCATCCGCAAATATTTACAAATACGATATTAATCAACATAAATACACTTTAATGGCACAATTGCAAAGACTGTTAATATTAGGTACTTTTGGTTTGAGCAGTTTAAACTTAAATATTGACCTACTACACCTCATTGCGATACGCCTCCAATAAATATTTTTGCGCTAATTTTATTATGTCATCGATCGAGCTTGGTCTGAATTTTGCTCTTTTACTTCCTGAGCCTGTTTTTTTTTTAATTCGTTTAGATCATTTTTATAATATATTGTGTAATGTAAGAATTTTGTTCCTTTTTTTATAAAGATAACTTAGCAATGTGGGTACAATTCACATCACTAGGAATCTTGTTAACCCCTCTAACTTAGCTAAATATGTTTGTATCTGGAGTGAATTCACGGCAATAGTGTCAATACACTATTGCCGTGAATTCACTATCGACTATGTGATCGAAAGGTCGCGGGTTCGAACTCCTCCGAAGTCCGACACCTTAGCCATTAGGCTATTAACGCTATTCTATTTTACTTTGTATTGTTATCGTGTCAATTACGTAGGTTACTGCCGGAGGGCTAAAAAAAACCGAATTTATTATAAACTAATTTATTTCAATAAAAATTACAATTATAAAAGAATGAAATTGACTCTATCGATGGTGGATACGAAGTGTGCGGGCTCGGTCACGTAAGCGGTGTCTTCGGGCCTCTTGTTCTATGTCAGCAGTTTCCACTCGTAGCAACTGGGTCGATGATGCGCATGCGGCGTGGCTCGAGATTCTGTGTCAGTGATGCGCGTAACATGTTTATCACTTTTGTTTTTAATCAAGCTCCGGGACAATTTGACACATAAATACAGTAATGCGTCGAAATATTTCTCTACATCTCTGTCGTTTGGAGAAGAGTCGCGAATACTGGCATCATTTCCACGTTGAACGACAATGTGTTTACATTTAACAAAGAAAGAACCAGCCCTCTGGTCATGAAATGTATCGATAAGTGTATTTTGGTTTTGTATTTATGTACGTTATTAGGTAAAGTAGATGTAAGTAGTAAATAATAAAATGAAGCTCCCAATATTGTGATACATTTTCTTAATGCTCCCAGATGTGATTAAATACATTACAGTAATAATTTAGAGAAATAAATTCTTAAGACCGCTTTTCGGGACGAAAATTAACCTTCAGCATGACTAGTGCAGCTGTTTTATATCGCAGGGAGCTCGTTTGTATTATAGCGGTCATGATTTAAAAGTATTACTCTCATTCTGGGATACGAAAAATAAATAAGACCCTATTTTCGTGTTCACGTGTTCATGTACAAATGTTTCGGTCCTAACGGGATAGCAATCAACCGTGCTTAGCTTATATCATTCATTTTGGTTTAATTATACACCGTATTGGTTAATTAAGCCCAAGAGTACCATGAGTAAATAATTAAAATTTTTAAGTGGCAAATGTTTTTATTTTCAACATAACGGGGGATTAGGGAATCCTGGCTCTCCGCAGAATCCCCGAGTGCCTGTTAGATACGATAGTACATGATATTTAAAATGTTATATGCATCTATACGTACATTCATATAAAATTGAAGTATTTGTTTATGATTTCAAAATAACGGTGTTTTTTAAGTGCTTATATGTAGTTATTTACACCACACTAAAAACTCGAACTCAAAATATTATATTTCACATAGGCCTCCATGGGCACTTATAAAAGCATCAAAACTAGTGCAAGCGGTTTGAAATTGGTCGTTCCCTATCGAGAAGAACCGGCAAAACACAAAAAAAAAACATTTATATTATTTTTCTGTCTGTTTATCCGGGTAAATTTCTGAACTGATTTTAATGGACTTTAACCGAAACATAGAGGAAAACGACATAATTATCAATGTTTTTCTCCCGAATATCCCACGCATTGGGATTAACTTAGAATAAGCGCGTAATTAATGCTCCCACGCAAATGTAGCTGCGGGCAAAGCTAGCTTAACATAATTATGTATTATACTAGTAATATTGTAAACATGCCAGTCGTGTTTATTTTTAGATTACTTCGACGAAAAATGAAAATTTTACTGGAGATTTCAACGAGAAAATACATTAATGACTTCAATAGTCCCACTATTGAAGTCATTGATGTATTAAATGAAAGCTATTTTATTATTATCATTAGGAAAAATCTGAAAAAAAGTTGCTAAGGTATAGTCCATAGATGCCAAATTTGACGTAGCAGCATAATGGCACATTACCGAGTTCTTGCTTGGGGGGACACCCCCAAGCAAGAAGAAGAAGCCAAAAATAACTTAAATTTCGGGAGGCGGTGTCTTTAGTTTTGTATATATTTTCGTTTTTGACACCGCCTTCCGAAATTAAAGTTATTTTTGGCTTTGTAGTGTTTTGATATGGAAGTCGGTTCTATTTTTTGCTAAAAATTTTTTTGCCTTTGTAGTGTTTTGATATGGAAGTCGGTTCTATTTTTTGCAATAAAATTTTTTCACGCTTTTTAGTGGGTCGGTTTGTAAATTATCTAGTTACAAAAGCCATAATGTCGACAACTTATCACTTTTTACAAAATTTTGCTTTTCCCGATGCATAGCCGTTAATTTTTGAGGAGTTCTCCTGGTACTTGACCATCAGCTCTACATCACCATATATGTATTGTGACGAGCATAAAGTGTTTAACATCCGTACTCAAGTAATCGAATCGCAATCCACGAAATACTTATTATTGAGGAGTTTCAGTGGCCATCTGTGGTCTTCATCATCAGTTCAACTTCCCCAAATGGTACTTTTCAGAAGCAACTGCTCAAGGTACTACAAGAAATATCCAAAACGCTATAGGTGTGCCTATAATATTTGAAGAGTTCCCTCGATTTCTCCAAGATCTCATCATCAGATCCTGATTTCGTAACAATGGGACCAACTAGAAACTATACTCATTCAAACGTAAAAAGAATGTTTCAAATCGGTCCAGCCGTCTCCGAGTTACGAGGTAACATACATAAAAAAAAAAAAAAGTTCAAGACGAATTGTAAACCCCCTTTTTTTGAAGTCGGTTAAAAATAAGGCAAATAAGTCCAGTCGTTGTCGAGTTAAAGCGAGACTAACGAACATCATTTGATCTTCATATACTTGTACGTATACACCAAGGTATTATAATGTTATTTCAAATAAGTACTAAGGTTTTATTTAAAACCTCTCTAACTACGTTGTACTTTAGTTCGTAGAAACCGGAATCAGGCTTAAATCAATCATGAGGATCCCATTCCGTTTTATCAATCTATGACGTAACGTTGAGAGTTTGATCCGGTCCGTACAATTTCCCGGATGCGAGATCCGGAAACCGGACATTTGCGGACTACAGATGCAATATAAAATCGGTAAGTAGGTACGGAAATTACTCCTGAAATTCCAGTGAAATATTCATTAGTTCTACTCATCTTGTCCTATCTTATTTTCGTTAAGGAAAAGTAAAGTGTTTTATTAGTCCATTAAAAATTGTTAAAAGCTCTATCATTTAAATAATATATTTCCCCATTTTTTACGGTGGTAAAATCATAAAATGCCATTCTGGGTGGAACGGAAGGGAGTGTCAGACTTCTACTGACTAAAAGTTCCTTCAGTTGCTCTTGAGGTCCGGGGCCATCGTATAACATTAGAACATTGCTGCAACCCCAGGAATGTTCTAACGTTATACGATGGCAGCTCAATGCTGCTGACTGCTTTTTGAGGCGTGCGTGGAAAACGACGCGCCGCCGACCCATGCCTGGTCCTTACCAGACGGTGAGCTACCCATGCTCGCAGTCCGCAAGCCCACGGCGAAGTTAGCCAAAGAATAGACATTTTTAGCGATAAGACCGCCCATTGTATTACCCTTTTTAGTTGTTAAGTCCATAATTTTGTTTCACTGTTATTGTGTACAATAAAGAATATATTTATTTATCTATCTATCATTCTTCTTCATTCTATAATCCCAAGTTATCTATAAAATAATCAGTCAATAATATTCCCTTTACTGGGACTCAGGCCTCGTCTCTGTGAGAATAAGTTTTCCGTAATTGACAACCCAGTGTGGATTGGTAGATTTTTTAATATCATTAAAGACATGTCTCCGACGCTGACACCTGTAGGAAGAGGTCGGCGCGCAGCACCCAGTCGTAACCGATGTCCTACAGAGGTGGCCCCAGAACCGATCACTGTGGGACACCGCACGACATCTCTCGCCGGTTTCACTCTCCTTGGTGACCAGGGTAGATGACGGCCCTGTCCGTCAGGTAAGCCTCGACCACACGACGTAGGTAGGTTGGCACCCGATGGTACCGGAATGCTTCCCTGATGCAACTCCAGGGCAGGGTGTTGAAGGCATTGGCGATGTCTAGTGACAACGCCAAGACTACCCCACCCCGGGATAATACAACCCCTGTCGTGAGGGCCCTCACGCGCATGATGGCGTCCACCATCGAGCGCCTCTTGTGGAAACCAAACTGGTTATCCGGCCCCATACCCTCCACGTGCCCGACGAGGTGGTTCGCAATTACCCTTCCCAAGATCTTGCCCACCTCATCGAGCAGCACGATTGGCCGGAATGCGGACGGAGAGTCCGCAGGGCACCCTGGTTTCTTGATGAGGACCAGTTACCCTGTCTTCCAGCGAAGTGGGAACCGGCCCCTCTCCCTTAAGAGCCTCGCCAGTTGAGACCTAAAAGCCTATGAGGCCAGGACCCAGGCTTTGCCAGGTAAGCCGTCGGGTCCCGGGGCGGTATTTTTGGCATTCAGCCTGCATACCGCCACTCTCAAGTCTACCTCGGTCACCTCAAGAACATCGTGGTCTTCGTCACTGCTGTAAAGGAGTTTGAGTACCCCTGAGTTTGTTTCGGTGTTTCTTTTCAGGGTAGTTAGTTGGGAAACACCGGCCTCATCTAGTTAACATTTCCGAAAAAAATTACGTGTAAAAGTGTTATTTAATAACCAATTTGCAAAATAAAGATCATTTATCATTTACAAATATTTTTCCAACTGTTACAGCAGTGGCCTACGTGGAAAGCGCTGAGTCGAATGCGTATCTAAGTAAGGTACAAAAACATAACTTGGCGAAATTGGACAACAATAATAACCCATCCAATACATATTGCGAATGTTTGTGATCAAACGAAAAGTCCTATCTGTTGGAATGATCCAGATGTACAGGTTACAAAGATCCATTTATAAATCTTTAAACTAACCATCCATAATATTTAAAAACAATTGTGTTAGTAAATAAAACTTAAAATATTTTTAAGAGCCTCTCTTAACCTCTAACTAAGCTAAATAGGCCTATGTCTGGAATGGGTTCACTGCAATAGTGTAATGGGTGGGGTTCGAACCTGCGAACTCTCGATCACAATGCCGACACCTTAGCCATTAGTTTATTGCCGATTAACAATTTTAGTAGCAGGCAATAAAGGAGGCTAAAAGGTAAAAGTAAATAAATTCCCATAGTAAAAAAGCTATTCCTCAACCTTTTCTGGTTGGGAAAATCATCCTATGACTCCTCCCACTTTAGGTGGAGCGGAAGGGAGTGTCAGACTTCTACTGACTAAAAACTCACCCTGCTCCTTCCGTTGATCTTGCATTCCGGGGCCGCTGTGTCTTGTTAGAACAATTCTTCAACCTACAAAATAAATCTAGCGTCCTAGCCTACTTGAACTTGAATGACATTTACTATAGTTTTTATAATCCTAGGATTACATAGGAAAAACAAAACGTTAAAATTCGTGCTGAAGTAAAAAATAAGAAGTGCGAGTTAGACTCGTGCACGAAGGGTTCCGTACCAATGTGTATAAAAAATAAAAAAGCAAGCAAGCAGGCGGGACCCAATTGAAGGTATTATTTTTTCTCTTTGTATTATTTTTGCTAGTATTACACTTATGATAAACTAGCTTGTGCCAGCGGCTACGCCCGCGTGGGAAGTTATTCCCATGTAAATCCCGATCCCGTGGGAATTTCGCAAAATCCTTTCTTAGCGGATGCTTACGTCATAACATCTACCTGTATGCCAAATTTCAGCCCGATCCGTCCAGCGGTTTGGGCTGTGCGTTGATAGATCACTATGTCAGTCAGTCAGTCAGTCAGTCACCTTTGAGTTATATATATTTATATATGATATACCGTTTTGAAATCCTTGTGATAAGCCCTTTAATTTGATACACATATTGTGGTATTCGAAAAACATTTTTTCTCTATGTATAATGGCTTCGCACAGCCGCCATGTTTGACTTTTTCAAATTTCACCTATCTAAGAACACTTGGGCTGCTAAGAAGAATCTAACGATACCTCAATTATGTGAATCCGTTTAGCGGTTCTGGAGATATGAGGTAATAAAGAATATTAGAAACATACATACATACAAGATACGCGCGAAAAACATAACCCTTCCTTTGCAGTCGGGTAAAAATACAGCATATAGCAGCATATAGGTTAGTATCCAACAGTCTAGCAGTTAGCAATTATATAAAGTTTATGGACTTGAAGTCTATTTGTGTGCTAAAAGTCATTTATTTATGTATTTTTTAGATTTAATACGGAATGGCAACTGTTAGACGAGGACATAGCTAATTTACTGCTAGATGAGAATGAAGAGGATGATATTACATTTAATTCTAGTGGAGAGGACTCTGATCATATCTTCCAAGAGGTCGAAGTAGCTTTTTCTGAGGCAGAAGAGGACATTTTTATTTCAAATTATAGACATTCAAGTTCATCGGATTCCGAAATGGATGTACCTTTGTCCAGACTTTCGACATCATATAGAGACAGAACTTACAATGGTAAAGAAGGAACTATATGGTTTGAAATTCCAAATAGGTCTAATGTTCGAACAAGAAGTGAAAACATATTGACTGGAACTCCTGGAGTGAAACCTCTAACCAAACATGTAAAGACTCCTCTAGAATGCTTTTATCTCTTTGTAATATGAGTCTATGTTGCTAGACATATTATTTCATACAAATGTAAGGATTTAAAAGAATCAATCAAATTTAAATACCTCTAATGAATATTCCTTTGTGGAAGCTTTTTAGCCACATTCGTTTTGATCATTCAATTTTTCAATGTGCAAAGTGCTATGAAATCAAATCGCAAGAAAATATTGATACGAGTGAAGAAGACTGATTATTTTATAATATTGCATAAGCATATGTTAGTGCCTTACATGCCATAAAGTATGATCTGAGATCTCTTATAATTTGGTAGAAATAACATGTTGTCAAAGATTTTATGACTATCTTTTGTTAAAAAAATGAGTATTGTTTAATTTAAAATATTTAAATAAAGATAATAAGATTAATATATCTTTTCTATTATTATAATATTGTTTATCCCCTTAAAAGGCATTAGGACACCAAACAAATTAAATTATGTAGAGAAAAAAAAAAAAAAATCTAATTTAAATCTGGGTCTGAGGGACCCACCAGGCATAACTTGTAACTTTTTACCACCAGGCATACCAAGGGTTAATATAAAAAAAAAAACTCTCTTAATTTGTAACTAATGTTTTCTTTCTATCTCACAAAAAGTAGTTTTACTCGCTTTTGCTTTTTAACCGACTTCTAAAAAAGGAGGAGGTTCTCAGTTCGGATGTTTGTTTGTTTTTTTTTATGTTTGCTCGGGCATAGCTCCGTCGCTTGCCAACCAAATTGAAAAATTATTTTTTTGTTGAAAAGGGTATACTTTCCAAATGGTCCCATGAAAATTTTATCGAAATCGGACAAGCCGTTTCTGAAAAATCGATCAAAGTCTAAAAAAATATTTACGTTGATGATCTTTTCGGTTACTCTGCATTGCGTTTTTTGTTCGCGCATAACTCTTTCATTTACGAACCGATTTGGGAAATTCACTGACCCACTAAAAAGCGCGAAAATAAAAACTTTTTGCAAAAAATAAAAACGACTTCCATATCAAAACACTACAAAGCCAAAAATAATTTTAATTTCGGAAGGCGGTGTGAAAAAAAAGAAAATACAAAACCAATAACACCGACTACCGAAATTAAAATTATTTTTGGCTTTGTAGTGTTTTGATATGGAAGTCGGTTTTATTTTTTGCAAAAAAGTTTTTATTTTAGTTCAAATAAAACATTGATGTTAATAATATGTGGATTTTATGAATGTTGTCTGGAAGATATCGCTCTCAGCGATAAGACCGCCATTGTAACCATTTTTTTTACAATATTGTTATTTAAGTGTGATTCAATTATTGGTGTACAATAAAGTATATTGTATATTCTATATCAATACTTTTGAAATTACTTCTAATTTTAATCACATTTGTGTATCTGTTGATTTTCCTAAATGAATAAATTAATACATAAAGTAAAGTAAAATTTATTTCATCAAACTATGAATTTTACAATGCCCATGTTAGCAAATAAAATATTCTTATGGTATAAAACTTACCAAGTTCAAAAGATAAACATTCGTGATCGTCCTCATTCTTCTGTTGCTAGTAAGCGTTGCTATAACAAGACAGTTTCCTGATATAGACAGCATAAATATCAAGATGTACGGGGGAAGTATGAATCGCCACTCATACGCGTTGCTAGCAACCTTGCTGGCAACGACGCTCGTGTTGCGGACTGCAACGAATGTCGAGATGGTGGAAGTTTCCCTCATTCGTAGAAGGGAGGAATTGAGTATTGTGCTTATTTCCTCCATGTTGAGTACCTGGAAATAAATGACATTTATTAAGACAGTGGTCTTAGCGTAGGAAATTTGATGACACGTTTGGCGCAGTGGTTGACTGATTGACTGCCGCGCTGCATGTTGCAGGTTCAATTCCGTCATCGGAACGAACAGTTGTTTGGCCTACAAAAAATTGTTCAACGAATGGGTGCTTGTAAAAATGCACCAACGATATAGGAGAAATTCCTTGAGTGTGGCAATGTTTTCTGTTTATTTTTCTTGATTCGTGAAGTGTTATCAAATATTCGCGGTTTAGTAGTAACCTTCTCCACAATAAAATCGTTGTTTAACCTTGACGCCGCGGTAAAATGGTTTGCGATTAACTTGATGATAAAGTATAGGTATGACTTAATGCCCTATAAACTACGCATTCTGTAACATTATTTTATTCTTCGACCGCTGTGTTTTACGACGCTTTTTCATCACACATAATTTTAGATATAGTTTCTTATGTCGGCTCTTAGTCTAAGCTGGAAGGCTGACAAATACAATTTGGTTGGTTATTTGGTTACAAGACATAAATTCTATCACGACTGTTTTCTGCAGATGTGAATGTGAGCCGAAATCACATTTAACCACCATCTTAACTGATAATAAGCGATGACGTAGTCAATGATGAAGCACGCTTACCTAGTAGTAACATATTAACTTTTGACCACATAAAAAACCCCAAGCTACAGTTGTCAGAAAACACACTTAGTTTTGGGAATACTTTCATTGTGCGTACAGCTAAGGTGTAGAATTCTCTGTCGAAGTCTGTGTTTCCAGATAGCTATAACCTGGGAGTCAAGAGTGAATAGGTTACTTCTAGGCAAGCATGCTTCATTTTCGACCACATCATCGCTTTACATCAGGTGAGATTGTAGTCGAACACAAGCCTATCAAAAAAGAATATATATAATGATATATTTCCTAAGTCCATTTTAGAAGACATCTGATTGAAACTCAGACACAAAATATTTATTTATTCTCTAATGCAGATACAAAGTTCGGTCGTGTATGGAGTACTCTTCTCAGCTTTGGGATGGATCTGCCAAGTACCAACTGGAAGCGCTTGAGTCTATCGAGAAACGGACCACAAGATTCATTGGTAACGATGCACTGGTCAAGTCAAAGCTCCAGAGCCTTGAACATCGACGACGAGTTGCTAGTGAATAAAAAAAAATCAGAAACATATACATACATACAAATGCAACAGTTCAGCTTTATATATGTTAATAGCAAACCTATCAGAAAAGCAAACTTCGGTGCGATAAGATATACGACTATAATATGTATGTACTAATTAGTGAGTAAACTTTGTGTGAAGTAGGATAGTCAACAATTTGAAACTATTTGCCTTCCAAATTTCCAAAGTATAGATGTGTTTGGAGAAGCACGAGCTCCCGTTACGTAATATGGATATTTTTTAATCAGCTTGCCGTCACGAAATAATTGTTACATTGTGAACTGATTTACCCTCTAGAGCCCCAGCGGCACAAAAACGTGCCAGTAAACAAGTATTAGTTGAGCCCCGCTGGCACAAAGTGCCACCAAACCCCGACCGATTTAAAACTGTATTTGTCTATAAGTCTTAAAATCGTTTGTGACCGGGGTCAGATTACGCTTACGATAAGAGCCCGCCCGCGGTGCTTGACGGATGGTTGACGTAATAATGGCGGTCCTTGAGAGGTTAAGCATAAATTACAACCGAGCTTACGGCACGTCGTGTTTCACCCGGGCCTCAAAGATCAATCAGCACTAATGAAGGGGTGGAAATGTTTTAACAAGGTACCGCAACCCTGGAACGATAGGGCAGTTGTACCGCCGCATCTGTATGTTCGCGATAAACTCTAAAACTACTGTTTTATTGAAATTAATGAGTGCTTCGTGAGAAAGGACTGTGTGTATAATTTATTAAGGTTTTGAGTGAATTAGCAGAATGAGAACGTGCGAAGCCAGGTCGGGTCGGTAGTAAATTATAAAACAAAAGAGAATTACTGAAAGCAAAATAATGAAAATTGTACCTAAACGTGAAGGTTAAAGCTTGAAATAATTATGTAGGGAAAAACCACCATAATTATCGTTGCAATACTTAGCTCTGCTACTACGGATCCTTTCATGGGCGAGACCGACACGCACTTGGCCACTTTTTAAATATTGCATTAATTCTTTTCTACCAAAATATCATCGAAATGCATGTTAATATAGATGGAAAACTTTTTAATGATGGTTTCTAAAAAGCCATAAACACGTCTTTGAATGCACATCATAATTAATCTTTTCATTAAATTTGTGAGCAACTAAGTTCAGGGCAACTTTGTCAATATATACACATCAAAAGTGTCTAGGGATCAACATATATTTTTGCAATAACTTTTCTCCTGATTGATATTAATTAAAATTTTCTTTAATGATTCATCAAATAAAGTGTTTTCGTTTGTCACAGTAACGATAAACCAAGTCACCTTTGCATTAATAAAGAAATTTGCCATTTTCCTAATAAAGGGATTTTTGACATTTGAACCACTAACATTAAAGTTCGAAAAAAAGACTGAAATAACAGTTTTCTTTAAAATTTTATTGGGTAACTCAAACAATTAATAATCCGTGTTTCTACCGCGAACACTAACGACACAAGAACATCGGTTTGGCATACTCAAAATGAGTTCATCCAAATCACGCTGTGGAATGGCCGCCCATGTTCGTTGCAACAACAAAAAAAGGTCTTCTTGCAACTGGATACCCTCCATATTCGGCAGAGCTCTTCTCTGTAGCATATCCCATGCATGCTCAATCGGGTTCAAGTCTGGCAACTGAGCAGGCCAGAGCAGGACATTGATGTTAGCTGCGGCGAGAGTCTGTCTTACAACTCTTGCGGTGTGCGGTCGTGCATTATCATGCATTAACTGAAATAAGGGACCGATTTGCACTTGTAGAGGAACGATGACGTCAGATACAATCGTCTCAGCATAAATTTGAGCGTTGAGGTTGCCTCTGATCCAAATCAACTCAGTTCTTCCGCCGATCCAAATACCCGCCCATACCATGATGGACTTCCTGGCAGGATTTTAATCGCTGTTGGCGTCCAGGGGTTCTCCAGTGTCGTATAGGTCTTGTATCCGGTCTCATACCAAAACGAGACTCATCAGAAAAGCACACGAAACGCCATTGTTCTTCTGCCCAATTTCTGTGTTCAAGAGCCCATTGATATCGAATCCTACGATTGTGCATTGCTATAGGTGGTACCCGTAGCGGTCTTCGGGAATGAAGGTTCACTTCATGCAAGCGGTTTCTGACTGTTTGGTCGCTAATTAAGTTCCCTGAAGAGTGATGAAGCCTCACGGCTAACATCATGGCGGTTATTGTTGGAGCTCTTCGAGTTAAGATTTGAATGTATCGGTCTTGTCTCCGTGTGGTGCAGCGATACCGTCCTCCATGGCGCTCAGCCACGGTACCAGTGCTTCGGTAACGTGTCCAAAGTCGACTGATAACACTCTGACTTGTATTCAGAGCTAAAGCCACAGTACGTTGCCGGGAACCAGCTTCTATCATTCCCACGGCTCTGAGCATTTCTTCCCTGCTTAAATGACGTCGCCGCTCCATAATAACGTTGGTTTTAATCAGTAGTAGGGAAACAGTAGCACTAATAATGTCTTCAATGCGTTGTATGTTTTTATAGGGAAAATATTGACAGCTGATTTTCATCTTTTACTCGAATTTGATTAACAGTTCCTGTTTCAAATTATGAAATGCACCAAAAAGGATCCATATAAATTTATAAAATCATAAATTTATTACAAAGCCACATCTCAATCTCAAGAAATCCGCATAAAAATGCTTGATCCCTAGACACTTTTGATGTGTGTAATTATACAGAGAAGCATATTACTCTTAATCTTATGCGATGTCGACTTCATTATAATTTAAGAAGTTATCAGAACAAAAGAATTTGGCTTCGCGCCTTTTAATCATCTGAAATGATTATTCAAATTTTAGACACTTAGGTACATAAATCAAATAATAGACCCAAGACAGGTTTCATATTTTAAAGTTTATAATTAAGTTTTATTTGATACTAGCTACTGCACGCAACTTCGTTCGCGTGGGAGGATTTCCCGCGTAAATCCCGATACCTTGGGAATTCCGGGATAAAAACTTATGTGTTATTCCAGGATTTCAACTATCTACTTACGAAACTTTAGTAAAATCCATCCAGTGAGTGTGAGATTAGCGTGTACAAACAGACAAACAGACAGACTTTTTTGATGTTTACAACCATTTCTTAACCCATCTCAATTTTTATTTTTGTACTTATAAAATTTAAATGTACAGACACTTTTTACTGTTTTATTATGTGTCTAGATTAAATGGTGCCAAATCGATTGATTTCTTTGTCTTTCACATGATTTGACATCGCGGAGGAGCTTGTGACTAATAACAGCCGCACGGGACTATCTTCAGGTTAAGCAACGCTTGCCGAGGTTGGTTGGTAGATGGCTGACCATCATAAATTATGGAGATTCTTTCGAGCCGTGGCATGCCTTCTTCGGACTGTCGTTTGTAGACCTTTGTCAGTCTTTACGTGCAGTCATCATCCAGAAAGTCTGACGCCAGTCTTGCTAAAGGGGTAGTATTTAAACGCAAATAAAAAAATATCCTTTTTCTATGCAATAAGATTCCGAATTCCCATCAAAATTACTGATTGCACAGCAAAATATTCAACTCAAAATATCACTAAACACACTACAATTTATTTTCGCAGCGTACAGCGATTTTTCCTAAAGCAAAAGCTTTTTCATCAATGCACAGCTAATAATCTTAATGCACATTATACATGTTAACTCTTTTTCTTTTAAATATAGCTTCTATTTTTATATTATTTACAGCAGTTTTTCTAAATAAAACAGCATTTTATTAGTCACAGTCGTCTTATTATTTATTAATTACCACATAACGAGATCGGCAAAAAAAATATAAAATTAGATACAAAATTGTAATTAATTGAATTATTAAAGCGGGTCTTGCTTTCGCGGGGCGGATTTTATGGTGTAGCAACTGAATCTATTGTTAGACGACAACAGTTTTTACACAAAATCGACGGAGCCCCGTCTTAGCCTTCTAACCTAACCTATCCGAGTCGGGGTACTCTGAGTCGGGGTGTTAACCAATAGTTGCTAATAATACAATGTTTGATATCCGTCTGTTAATATTAGCTGCCAAGTCATTATTTTTTGTAACCAAGTAGTTAGTCGCCCAATAAGTTCTTAGTTGCCTCAAAAATAATTTGCCGAAAAAGCGCGAAACCGCGAACCTATTTTCAGTTAATTTGTTCTGCTTTTAGAAATAATGCAATGTAAAAGGATTTTTTTTTTATAATAATCATTAAATTTGCCGAGCATGGCTTCTTGAAAATTAAGACAAATATGATGAACAGGTTTTGTTGTACTTACTGGTTAATATGCGACTGGGATAGTTATTTTGCTATGAAATATGGAAAATTTGCTGTGCAGTCAGTATTTATGCTATGTATGAAGTATTTTTGTACAAAAATATATTTAACTGTATTGCATTATGAGGAAAAAAGTAATGTCATATTATATTATATAAAGCTAAATTACCACTCACTGACTGACTGACTCACTCATTGACATAATAATTGTTCTCCCAGATGGTGGATGGGGAGGTGGGTATATTTTGACAGATTCGTAAACAAGTAACTCTCAAACCTACGGGAAAAGTGCCAAACCTCCCCTTTTCACCCCCCTTCTCCCCCCTCCCTATCGTATCTCGGAAACTACGAGACCTGTACTTTTGTATTTTACGGATTCGTATAGAGGAGGCTCGGTAAAGTAAAAACCATTTTTCAAAGTCCCCCCCCCGCCCCCCTTCTCCCCCCCTTTAGGCGGATCTCGGAATCTAAGAGACTTGGAACATTTTTTTTTTCAGATTCATTTAGAGGGGCAATGCTTTAGTCGAAATACTTGTGCAACCCCCCCCCCATCACCCCCCCCCTCATTTTTTTTTTTTTTTCACAAGCACGCGAGGTGCTTGCACCTCGCGCAACACGCAAATACTAAACCCCCCCATCACCCCCCCCCCTTTTTTTTTTTTTTTTCACAAGCTCGCGAGGTGCTTGCACCTCGCGCAACACGCAAATACTTTTTTTTTTCACAAGCACGCGAGGTGCTTGCACCTCGCGCAACACGCAAATACTAAACCCCCCCCATCACCCCCCCCCTTTTTTTTTTTTTTTTTTTTTCACAAGCACGCGAGGTGCTTGCACCTCGCGCAACACGCAAATACTTGATTTAGAGGGGCAATACTTTAGTTTTTTTCACAAGCACGCGAGGTGCTTGCACCTCGCGCAACACGCAAATACTAGTTATACTATATAAAGCTAGATTACCACTCACTGACTCACTCATTGACATAATTGTTCTCCCAGATGGTGGATGGGGAGGTGGGTATATTTTGACAGATTCGTAAACAAGTAACTCTCAAACCTACGGGAAAAGTGCCAAACCCCCCCTTTTCCGCCCCCTTCTCCCCCCCCCCCCTATCGTATCTCGGAAACTACGAGACCCGTATTTTTTTCTTTTTACGGATTCGTATAGAGGAGGCTCGGTAAAGTAAAAACCATTTTTCAAAGTCCCCCCCCCCGCCCCCCTTCTCCCCCCCTTTAGGCAGATCTCGGAATCTAAGAGACTTGGAACATTTTTTTTTTCAGATTCATTTAGAGGGGCAATGCTTTAGTCGAAATACTTGTGCAACCCCCCCCCCCCATCACCCCCCCCCTCTTTTTTTTTTTTTTTCACAAGCTCGCGAGGTGCTTGCACCTCGCGCAACACGCAAATACTTGATTTAGAGGGGCAATGCTTTAGTTTTATTCACAAGCACGCGAGGTGCTTGCACCTCGCGCAACACGCAAATACTTTTTTTTTTCACAAGCACGCGAGGTGCTTGCACCTCGCGCAACACGCAAATACTAGTTATATTATATAAAGCTAAATTACCACTCACTGACTGACTCACTCATTGACATAATTGTTCTCCCAGATGGTGGATGGGGAGGTGGGTATATTTTGACAGATTCGTAAACAAGTAACTCTCAAACCTACGGGAAAAGTGCCAAACCTCCCCTTTTCACCCCCCTTCTCCCCCCTCCCTATCGTATCTCGGAAACTACGAGACCCGTATTTTTTGTTTTTTACGGATTCGTATAGAGGAGGCTCGGTAAAGTAAAAACCATTTTTCAAAGTCCCCCCCCCCCGCCCCCCTTCTCCCCCCCTTTTGGCGGATCTCGGAATCTAAGAGACTTGGAACATTTTTTTTTTCAGATTCATTTAGAGGGGCAATGCTTTAGTCGAAATACTTGTGCAACCCCCCCCCCATCAACCCCCCCCCTCTTTTTTTTTTTTTTTTTCACAAGCACGCGAGGTGCTTGCAACTCGCGCAACACGCAAATACTTGATTTAGAGGGGCAATGCTTTAGTTTTTTTCACAAGCACGCGAGGTTCTTGCACCTCGCGCAACACGCAAATACTTGATTTAGAGGGGCAATGCTTTAGTTTTTTTCACAAGCACGCGAGGTGCTTGCACCTCGCGCAACACGCAAATACTAAACCCCCCCATCTCCCCCCCCTTCTTTTTTTTTTTTTTCACAAGCACGCGAGGTGCTTGCACCTCGCGCAACACGCAAATACTAAACCCCCCCCATCACCGGGCCCCCCTTTTTTTTTTTTCACAAGCACGCGAGGTGCTTGCACCTCGCGCAACACGCAAATACTAAACCCCCCGCATCTCCCCCATCACCCCCCCAACATTTTTTTTTTTTTTCACAAGCACGCGAGGTGCTTGCACCTCGCGCAACACGCAAATACTAGTTATATTATATAAAGCTAAATTACCACTGACTGACTGACTGACTGACTGACTCACTCATTGACATAATTGTTCTCCCAGATGGTGGATGGGGAGGTGGGTATATTTTGACAAATTCGTAAACAAGTAACTCTCAAACCTACGGGAAAAGTGCCAAACCTCCCCTGTTCACCCCCCTTCTCCCCCCTCCCTATCGTATCTCGGAAACTACGAGACCCGTATTTTTTGTTTTTTACGGATTCGTATAGAGGAGGCTGGGTAAAGTAAAAACCATTTTTCAAAGTCCCCCCCCGCCCCCCTTCTCCCCCCCTTTAGGCGGATCTCGGAATCTAAGAGACTTGGAACATTTTTTTTTTCAGATTCATTTAGAGGGGCAATGCTTTAGTCGAAATACTTGTGCAACCCCCCCCCCATCACCCCCCCCTTTTTTTTTTTTTTTTTCACAAGCTCGCGAGGTGCTTGCACCTCGCGCAACACGCAAATACTAAACCCCCCCATCTCCCTCCATCAACACCCCCCATTTTTTTTTTTTTTCACATGCGCGCGAGGTGCTTGCAATTCGCGCAACACGCAAATACTAAACCCCCCCATCTCCCCCCATCACCCCCACCACATTTTTTTTTTTTCACAAGCACGCGAGGTGCTTGCACCTCGCGCAACACGCAAATACTAGTTATACTCTATAAAGCTAAATTACCACTCACTGACTGACTGACTCACTCACTCATTGACATAATTGTTCTCCAAGATGGTGGATGGGGAGGTGGGTATATTTTGACAGATTCGTAAACAAGTAACTCTCAAACCTACGGGAAAAGTGCCAAACCTCCCCTGTTCCCCCCCCTTCTCCCCCCCCCCTATCGTATCTCGGAAACTACGAGACCCGTATTTTTTTCTTTTTACGGATTCGTATAGAGGAGGCTCGGTAAAGTAAAAACCATTTTTCAAAGTTCCCCCCCCTTCTCCTCCCCTTTAGGCGGATCTCGGAATCTAAGAGACTTGGAACATTTTTTTTTCAGATTCATTTAGAGGGGCAATGCTTTAGTCGAAATACTTCTGCAACCCCCCCCCCCCCCCAATCACGCACCCCCTTTTTTTTTTTTTTTTATTCTCAAGCACGCGAGGTGCTTGCACCTCGCGCAACACGCAAATACTTGATTTAGAGGGGCAATGCTTTAGTTTTTTTCAAAAGCACGCGAGGTGCTTGCACCTCGCGCAACACGCAAATACTAGTTATTCTATATAAAGCTAAATTACCACTGACTGACTGACTCACTCATTGACATAATTGTTCTCCCAGATGGTGGATGGGGAGGTGGGTATATTTTGACAGATTCTTAAACAAGTAACTCTCAAACCTACGGGAAAAGTGCCAAACCTCCCCTTTTCCCCCCCCCTTCTCCCCCCGCCCTATCGTATCTCGGAAACTACGAGACCCGTATTTTTTTCTTTTTACGGATTCGTATAGAAAAGGCTCGGTAAAGTAAAAACCATTTTTCAAAGTCCCCCCCCCGCCCCCCTTCTCCCCCCCTTTAGGCGGATCTCGGAATCTAAGAGACGGAACATTTTTTTTTTCAGATTAATTTAGAGGGGCAATGCTTTAGTCGAAATAATTGTGCAACCCCCCCCCCCCTTTTACCCCCCACTTTTTTTTTTTTTTTTTTCACAAGCACGCAAGGTGCTTGCACCTCGCGCAGCACGCAAATACTTGATTTAGAGGGGCAATGCTTTAGTTTTTTTCAGAAGCACGCGAGGTGCTTGCACGTCGCGCAACACGCAAAAACTAGTTACTATATTATATAAAGCTAAATTACCACTCACTGACTGACTCACTGACTGACTCACTCATTGACATAATTGTTCTCCCAGATGGTGGATGGGGAGGTGGGTATATTTTGACAGATTCGTAAACAAGTAACTCTCAAACCTACGGGAAAAGTGCCAAACCTCCCCTTTTCACCCCCCTTCTCCCCCCTCCCTATCGTATCTCGGAAACTACGAGACCCGTATTTTTTGTTTTTTACGGATTCGTATAGAGGAGGCACGGTAAAGTAAAAACCATTTTACAAAGTCCCCCCCCCGCCCCCCTTCTCCCCCCCTTTAGGCGGATCTCGGAATCTAAGAGACTTGGAACATTTTTTTTTTCAGATTCATTTAGAGGGGCAATGCTTTAGTCGAAATACTTGTGCAACCCCCCCCATCACCCCCCCCTTTGTTTTTTTTTCACATGCACGCGAGGTGCTTGCACCTCGCGCAACACGCAAATACTAAGCCCCCCCCATCTCCCCCATCACCCCCCCCCACTTTTTTTTTTTCACAAGCACGTGAGGTGCTTGCACCTCGCGCAACACGCAAATACTTGATTTAGAGGGGCAATGCTTTAGTTTTTTTCACAAGCACGCGAGGTTCTTGCACCTCGCGCAACACGCAAATACTAAACCCCCCCCATCACCCCCCCCCATTGCTTTTTTCACAAGCACGCGAGGTGCTTGCACCTCGCGCAACACGCAAATACTAAACCCCCCCCATCTTCCCCATCACCCCACCCCCACGTTTTTTTTTTTTTTTTCACAAGCATGCGATGTGCTTGCACCTCGCGCAACACGCAAATACTAAACCCCCCCCATCTCCCCCATTACCCCCCCATTTTTTTTTTCTTTTTCATGAGCACGCGAGGTGCTTGCACCTCGAGCAACACGCAAATACTAAACCCCCCCCCCCGATTTTTTTTTTTTCACAAGCACGCGAGGTGCTTGCACCTCGCGCAACACGCAAATACTAAACACCCCCATCTCCCCCCATCACCGCCCCGCCCCTTTTTTTCACAAGCACGCGAGGTGTTTGCACCTCGCGCAACACGCAAATACTAGTTATACTATATAAAGCTAAATTACCACTGACTCACTCACTCACTCACTGACATAATTGTTCTCCCAGATGGTGGATGGGAAGGTGGGTATATTTTGACAGATTCGTAAACAAGTAACTCTCAAACCTACGGGAAAAGTGCCAAACCTCCCCTTATCCCCCCCCTTTTCCCCCCTTCCTATCGTATCTCGGAAACTACGAGACCCATATTTTTTTCTTTTTACGGATTCGTATAGAGGAGGCTCGGTAAAGTAAAAACCATTTTTCAGTCGCCCCCCTCCCCCCCCGCCCCCCTTTTCACCCCCTTTAGGCGGCTCTCGGAAATTAAGAGACTTGGAACATTTTTTTTTTCAGTTTCATTTAGAAGGGCAATGCTTTAGTCGAAATACTTGTGCAACCCCCCCCGCATATCCTCCCCAACACCCCCCGCTTTTTTTTTTTTTTTCACAAGCTCGCGAGGTGCTTGCACCTCGCGCAACACGCAAATACTAGACCCCCCCCATCTCCCCCCATCACCCCCCCCCCCTTTTTTTTTTTCACAAGCACGCGAGGTGCTTGCACCTCGCGCAACACGCATTTACTGAACCCCCCCATCTCCCCCCCACTTTTTTTTTCACAAGCACGCGAGGTGCTTGCACCTCGCGCACCACGCAATTACTAAACCCCCCCATCACCCCCCATCTCCTCCCCCCCTTTTTTTCTTTTTTCACAAGCACGCGAGGTGCTTGCACCTCGCGCTACATGCAAATACTAAACCCCCCCCATCTCCCCCCATCACCCCCCCCACTATTTTTTTTCACAAGCACGCGAGGTGCTTGCACCTCGCGCAACACGCAAATACTAGTTATACTATATAAAGCTAGATTACCACTCACTGACTGCTCGGTAAAGTAAAATCCATCTTTCAGTCGCCCCCCCCCCCGCCCCCCTTTTCAACCCCTGTAGGCGGATCTCGGAAATTAAGAGACTTGGAACATTTTTTTTTTCAGATTCATTTAGAGGGGCAATGCTTTAGTCAAAATACTTCTGCAACCCCCCCCCCCATCACACCCCCCTTTTTTTTTTCACAAGCACGCGAGGTGCTTGCACCTCGCGCAACACGCAAATACTAAACCCCCCCATCTCCCCCCGTCTCCCCCCCCCCCCCTTTTTTTTTCACAAGCACTCGAGGTAAGTGCACCTCGCGCAACACGCAAATACTAGTTGATGTATAATTTCGAATTATTTGCAGTTTGAGTTTTGTTAAACATTTAGTTTATTTGTAGTGAAGTAAGTTATTTGATGTAAAAAAGAATATAAATGATGAGTATGTATTGATAGGCGATTATTTATTTGATATGCAATTTATAATATCCCTTGCTAAAGTGTGTAGTAATTTTTTTTAAGGTTACTAGTAAAGTGGGTAGAATTCACATTACTAGTAATCCTGTTAACCCCTCCAACTAAGCTAAACAAGCTTATGTCTGGAGTGGGTGCACGGCAATAGTATAATGGGTGGGGTTTGAACCTGTTACCTCTCGATCACAAGTCTGACACCTTAGTCATTAGGCTATTGACGCTTTCACGCTTTTGACGCTTCCTTCGAGCTGCGGCATGTCTTCTTCTTCGGACTGTCGTTTGTAAATCTTTGTCAGTCTTTATGTGTAGTCATCATCCAGGAAGTCTGATACCAAGTCTTGCTAAAGTGGTGTCTAAAGTGTATTATCCAGCTACCAGATGTGGAGGTCAGAGAAGCAGTCAATCCATGTAAAATACTACTACTTAGCTTCCGGTTAAACTGGAACCCGACCCAAAATAGTTGGAAAAAAGGTCAAGCAAATATTCTTCCAGGAAAAGGCTAAATAGATGATGATGAGGCCATATCGATTTACTTATTTTTCTGACATTAATTTACGTGATGTAACGTATGAAAATTAGGAAATATGCTTGAAGAAAAACGCTTAGTCTGATCTCATATAGGTAGATTGTTATTCAAAGATAAGTATTCGTAAATATGTAAATGGATTTTCTTTTCTCTAAAATCAATATATATTGACACGCCCTATCAACAACGCAGGATCTGCATTTTGCCGATTTTATTTTTATTACATAAAAGTACTTGAAAAAGTATGATAATATATTTCATATTAAAAATAAAAATATTTTACACGAATTTAAGAAGTTAATTACGTCAACATCGTCGGTAGTAACGTTTGTGTCCGTTTAAAAACGTAGGTACTTACTAAGCGTCGTTGTTGATTGTTGTGGCAATTAATCTTTTTTATAACTGCGATGTCTTGAAGGAACAAACGGAGCAAATCTTCTAAAATAATAGGATTAAAACGACAATCTAGTATTATAATTGAAAATAATGATATTATTGTAAGTGCCTCAAACACTGAACGGGTAAGAATCTAATATTATTAAACATTATTTTTAGCTATTATCAAGTGACTTGTAGTTGTAAAAAGTATATACTATCTAGTTTTAGTTTTATTCAGTATTTTAATAAGACAATTTATATTGTTGATTGATAGCAAATACTTATTGGTCCATTTGTAAAGTACGTATCGGTCACATCCGACATTAATGAACGTAAATTATGGATTCAATATTGTGGGATCTACCACATCCAACGTTTTCGACTGTACCCTTTTTGGAGTATTTTGTTGGATCTGCCTTATCCGCCGTTTTTGATCGAAAATTTAAAAACGTATTATGTAGTATCTGCCAAATTCGATGATAATGGTCGTAAGTAATTAAATCGCTGATGACGGATCTTCCCTTTCTGACGTTATTTATTGTAAACGATAAACTAAATTCTGTTGGATATACAATAACAGACTATAATCGCTAATTTATTTTATTTTCTTTATACTGACTACAATCTAAATTTTAACACGTTCATTGTTTTTCATTTTACATAGATCTAAAAATATTTACAAAAGTATACCTAACAAAAAAAAAACCAATCTATGTTTGTATATAAACAAACGTAATTACTTTCAATAGAAAGTAATTACGTTTGTTTTTTATAGGATTTTTTCGAGAGTCGTCTGTACTCGATGACCGGAAACATGATTTAGAGAATTTATCGATACTATTAAAGGATTTTTTTGATGAAAAGCTTGAATGTTAGGAAATGGATAAGATGAGTGATGACACAATTGATAAAAATTTAGACCCAAATATAATTCTATTAACTTAAATCTTAAACCTGTAACTCCTGCTCTATCACCTGTACAAGTTCGTGAAGCAGCACGTCCTGCCTCATCACCAGCTCAGATTCACGAACCTTATAATAGTAACTTTTGTGTCCATTGTAGTGAAGATATCGTTTTAATAGCACCTGATGATCATTACGAGAATCTACTGACACCCTCTGTAACATCTATTGCAAATAGTGCTACACCAACATCCACGTAAGGTAAAAAGACAACATATAAAACTGATAAAGGGGAAAAAATATTTGCACATAAAGAAAACTGGATAGTGGTTAAAAGAAAATTGTTCAAGAATCAGGGAAAAGCCTGCAGGTCATTAAAGGACCTTGTAGTTTTCGCTACGCAAACTCCGCTAGCTGATGCAGAATATCTTGGATAAGATCATCAAGAGTGTAGATAACAGGGCAGGTGAAGCAAGATAGAAGGTGGCCCATTGTCTGAGGAGTCATGCTGCATATACATTTCTGAGATCTGAGCCATCTGTAAAGCCCTATCTATAGAGGTTATTTTTGCTTCGGCTGACTTGGGTTCGCAGTCTGTTAAGGTATTTCCAAGTCGGCCACGGTAACACGCGCTCAGAAGGTTCGATGAAGCCATAAGGTGGATTGAGGACTTCCCATCAAACGTCGCACCTTGCTGTGCAGGCGTTGCTATTCGCTGAACAAGCTGAGCTAACGCACCCGAGAAAGTTTTTGCAGCTTTTCAGCCTCTGGGGCACTGGGACGTATCCGTGCATTGGGTGGCGTGAGTCAGCTTGTAGCTTGGTCCTCTCGATGCGACTTGCTATAATCCTGCGGACACTTGGAAGCGCAAACCTAGTTAGTGGATATAGCTTTCGTATCGGGGTTGGTATAAGGCAATCACTAATGATCTGGCACGTCTCATTCAAAGCTATATCGACAAGGTAGGCGTGAGCGGAACGGTCCCATACTGGACAGGTATATTCACCAGCAGAGAGACAGAGTCCCATACCAGTTGCTCGCAGGACTTGAGGAGACGCTCCCCATTTGATGGATGTAAGGCGGCGCAGGGAGTTATTTCGAGCATGGACTTTCATTTTTATGGCTTGGCAGTTATTTAATTTTAAAAGTATGTCAAACCATGTTCTTAAATACTTTAAATGTAGGAGAACATTTTTAAAAGAGCATGGGAGAAATACGATGGGTCTACTTCTATTGATAGACGAGGGAAATACAACCATCGTCATCATCTGCTTAGCCTTTCCCCAACTACGATGAGGTCCGCTTCACAGTCTAACCGGATGCAGCTGAGAATTAGTGCTTTACATGGAACGACTGCCTATCTGATCTCCACAACCCAATAGCTGGGTAACACGATACCCACACTGGTCTAGCCAAGCCAGTGTCAGATTTACTGGCTTATGACTTCCCGTAACGACTGATTTTAATATGAATTTATGATTAATTTTATTTTAATTAATAATTGCAGGCTTATTTTAATTTAGTTTATGAATATTTTTATTTCATTTTTTTTGTGTTTTGTATAAATTAATAATATAGTCGTCTTCTTATAAATAAGTTCCACTGTTCCTAATTAATAAATATTATACTGGCGATAATTAATTAAACTTTAATTTATTATCCTCCTCGTTATTTTAATATTATTATAATTTGATAATGTATAATGACATGTATTAATGTAATACTAGTAATTTTTTTTTATATTTTTGTATCTAAAACTAAGTAGATAGCACACGTAACAAATAATATAAAAAAAAATCCCGTCAAAAAGGGCGTAAGTGCCACTTCCGACCTTTATGATAGATGTTGTTCCGATCAAAATTTTAGGAAGTACCACATCCGACGTAAGCTAATAAAATTAGTCCGTGTAAAATGGCTTCATGTGCAAATTTTACCACTTTATCAATCAATTTCATGAAAACATTACATTAGCTTAACGGACAATCGGATATATGACACTCATTCCAAAATTCAAAATCGTAATCCATAAAATAACATTTTTATCATGCTTTTAAACTTTAAACTGCTCTGCTGGAAAGTTGCATATTTTCAGATCCTGCGTTGTTGATAGGGCGTGTCGATATTTTGTAACTTGGGAATCCGAATAAAACAGCTTTTATATAAAAACGATGTGAAGATCCATCTGATTTACATTATTATTATATTATAATTTTATATTATTATTTTTTCGAAATCACTTCAATTTAAGATAATGTTTTAGTCACAGAAATGCCAAAAAAAAATTTAGTCTAGCACAGTTTATGAAAGCCTTTATAAGATGACAGCACTTTTTTTTTCTGGGTGGGAAAATCATCGAGTGACTTCTCCCACTCTGGGTTAAGCGGAAGGAAGTGTCAGACTTCTACTGACTAAAAACCCACCCTGTTCCTTCAGCTGCCCTTGAGTTACGGGGCAGCGGTATCTCGTTAGAACATTTCCGCAACCCCGGCGGGCAATGGCCTTATGAGGCCCCGTCACTGCTTCTGACAGCTCTTTGAGGCGCGCGTGGAACACGACGCGTCGCTGACCCGGGTCGAGTCCTTACCGAACGGTGAGCTACCCCTGCATTGAGTTATAATTATGATATACTCTGAGTACCCCTGCTCGCCGTCCGCAAGCCCGCGCCTACGGTGGCCGGAGATCGGCTCCCGATCCCCGACGCCCGGGGCGTCTCTCGCGGCGGCTGGGGCAGGAGCACTTAATTTAATTTCTTTACTAATATTACGAGCTTTTATTTGAGAATCTCATGACTAAAGACATGACAACCATACGGGTCGGTCTTAAAAGGTAAGCAATGCTTGTCGAGACCAATTTATGGGTGGGTTACCATCTAAGCAAAAGCACATTGAATCGTTGGTATCAATTGTTATTTGCACACCTTTGACAGCCGCTTCTGGTATTCCTAAGCAAGAAAATCTAACATCAGTCGTCCGTAAGGGTATCGTTTTATCCAGTTGCTGATTTATATTTAAAGCTTTTGGCTATTAGCAATTGTTTGCTAGATATAATAGCGCCTTTTGTTCACTAACCGCATAACCACTCAAAACGAATTCATATCATCGCTTCCGTTATACATATATTTATAACCAATTTGTCGAACAACATTTATACTATTACCTACTTGTTGTTGACTTCACTATTGTAAAATTTTTTTTTTTGCAAAAAATAGAACCGACTTCCATATCAAAACACTACAAAGCCAAAAATAACTTTAAATTCGGTAGTCGGTGTTATTGGTTTTGGATTTTCTTTTTTTTCACACCGCCTTCCGAAATTAAAGTTATTTTTGGCTTTGTAGTGTCTTGATATGGAAGTCGGTTCCATTACTTGCAAAAAAAAATTTTTCACGCTTTTTAGTGGGTCGGTTTGTAATGTATCTAGTTACAAAAGCCATAATGTCAACAGCTTATCACCTTTTACAAAATATTGCTTTTCCCGATGCATAGCCGTTAATTTTTGAGGAGTTCTCCTGGTACTTGACCATCAGCTCTACATCACCATATGTATTGTGACGAGCATAAAGTGTTTAACATCCGTACTCAAATAATCGAATCGCTATCCACGAAATACTTATTATTGAGTAGTTTCAGTGGCCATCTGTGGTCTTCATCATCAGTTCAACTTCCCCAAATGGTACTTTTCGAAAGCAACTGCTCAAGGTACCATAAAAAATACCGAAAACGCTATAGGTGTGCCTATAATATTTGAAGATTTCCCTCGATTTCGCCAGGATCCCATCATCAGATCCTGATTTCGTAACAATGGAAACAACTAGAAAGTATACCCTTTCAAATGCGAAAATAATTTTTCAAATCGGTCCAGCGGTCTCCGAGTTATGAGGTAACATACATAAAAAAAAAAGTTCAAGACGAATTGAGAACCTCCTTTTTTTTAAGTCGGTTAATAAATACAATACCTAAGATATTAAGGATGTTCTGAAAAAGCATATGAAAGATACAAGATCGAACCATCTTAATGGGAGCACAAAGCAACGTCCGGTTCGGAGACCTCTCATTAATCTGCAAGTCTCTGATTTTGAGTTGCTACGACGAGCAGATTTATACAAAAAACGAGACGAGTTGAAGACCAGAACACCGGCGGCCATCCACTATTGTCTTGTGAACGGTGTGTTAACGTGCCGTACATGCAACATGGTATTCTTAGCGAAATGTGGGTACGCCAGCCACGAATGAGCACACCGTGGGAGAGCTGAATAACCAAGGTCTACTTTTTAAATAAAATAAGCATGATACAGTCGCCGTACCCGAAATCAGCTAGGGTGAACATCATCATCATTGGTATAACTAACTCCAAGTGCTTTTAGTTCTTGCTTTCCTTTAACTGCCTACTGTCTCTTGATGTTTTTGTATTTTGTCTGAACAAACTTGTATTTGGCCTTGTTCAACTATCTGTATCCTAGTTGTAAGTTTTCCTAAGATAATAAAATAAAAAAATAGCGCATAAGGACGGGGATCGCTAATATATTTTGATATCGAGTTTCGTTGGGCACATATCCAATACAAAAAATTAAGGAATTCATTTGAGTTGAACGGGTAGGTATAATGTTTGTAGCTGACATAGAAAAAAAAGCGGTTCGTTGTACCGGCAGTCGGTTCATGTATAATAATGGTTCTTAGCTGCAATGCACTAGTCTTCCAAAGGGGTATTATCTTACCCAACTACTAGGTTGCATAAAAACAGGCGCACGGATCAATTTCCAATGTTAAGCAACGCTTTCCAGGGTCGGTGCGTGGATGGGTAATCATATTAACATATCGAGATTCCTTCGAGCCTTGGAATACACGCTGAGCCGTTCGTCCTTGCCCACTAGGGAGCCGTTCGTCCTTGCCCACTAGGGAGCCGTTCGTCCTTGCCCACTAGGGAGCCGTTCGTCCTTGCCCACTAGGGAGCCGTTCGTCCTTGCCCACTAGGGAGCCGTTCGTCCTTGCCTACTAGGGAGCCGTTCGTCCTTGCCCACTAGGGAGCCGTTCGTCCTTGCCCACTAGGGAGCCGTTGCCTGCCAGGGTTGTGGAATTGTTCGAAAGTGTTACCGCGGCCTCGGAACACGAAGGTCAGTAAAAGTCTGACACACTCTCCTGTTTCACCCATATCAGGAGGTAGTCATTGGATAATTTCCTATCCTTAAAATAAAGCCGTCCTTGCTGACATTTTTAGATATTTAACAGTCTTTACGGGTCACCCGTCTTGCTGAAGGGTGTCGTATGATCCAGCTCCGTGTTGTGGAGGTGATAGGCAGTCACTACATGCAGAACATTACTACTCAGCAGCATCGGGTTAAACTAGAAGGAGACCCCAAAATAGCTGCATAAAAGATTAAGGAGATGATGATATTCTTTAAAATTAACAAGAGTATTAGTTACAATGGCATCGTCTTTAAAACAGCGACTTTTCATTAATCATTAGAACAAAGGACTTGCAACATTACATATTCTCATCGCAAGTTTCAATTTAAGATACAGAGATAAATCTATGTACAAAAAAGATTGTGTGTATGTCTGTGCTTAATGGCTTGGCTAAAGATCTCTCTAAACATGCTCTGCACTAATGCAGTAATTAATTTAGATAATCCTTTTGAACATATTTTGTCAGCCAGATTATTGAGCTTGTGATACGTGTATTAAGCGATAAATGTTTGAAGTACTTACTCTAATCTGAAAGTTTTGTTGCAATTTTGAAACCCACACATTTCATTTTTAATTAGGAAGCGGACTCCGTAAAGTTTCAAATGTGTAAATCATATTTTATAGCTTTGCAGTTTTTGTGGATTTTGAACTAAATTTTATATAAATTACTCGCGTTTAAGGGAAGCCCAACCCTCGGTTCGCAATGACTACAATGCTACCTTCAATTAGATGATCTCAAGCTCAGTTTAGCTCTGCTCTCAACCTTCAAGCTTGATTATCATTGGAACCCGCATGACGCCGCGTTTTTCTGCCAATAATGACTCATGGCCAGCAATGCAGCCAATATAGACCGCGGCAGTAATATACCTACATTGTCTAAAGTTTGACAACACTAAATGCGCTTTTTAATTATTTTAGATTATACCTGATGGTAAACAATGCCAGGGAAACGAGCGAGCGAAGAAGCTAGCTAGCTAGTTAGCTGTGCACATAAGAAATGTGATTGGTATATCAACCAAATGTGGATACAGCTTAACCTGCAGTCCGTCTGATAAACCAGTAGTGAGATGTAGGGATCAGTTTGTGGAGATCCTGCGCACACTCTCCGAAATACAATCTATTGAAGACCGACAGGCAAGCAACGATTCGCCGATGGACCAGGATGTGTAACTTGCGTCCGGGATCGCGTGCCGATCTCCGGCCACCGTAGGCGCGGGCTTGCGGACGGCGAGCACGGGTAGCTCTCCGTCCGGTAAGGACCAGGCCCTGGTCGGCGGCGCGTTGTGTTCCACGCGCGCCTCAAAGAGCTGTCAGCAACAGTGACGTGGTCTTATGGAGCCATTGCCTACCGGGGCTGAAAAAAGACTCGAAAAGTTAACTTTTAGAAGAAGCTTTGTAGTGTTGGTTTGAACTAAAACGATCTACTTTGCTACCGATAGCTCGTCCTCTTAGCTGTGAAAAAGTGTTATGGATTCATCACGCGCGCCTCAAAGAGCTGTCAGCAACGGTGACGTGGTCTTATGGAGCCATTGCCTACCGGGGTTGCGGAAATGTTCTAACGAGACACCGCAGCCCCGGAACTTAAGGGCAGCTGAAGGAACAGGGTGGGTGTTTGGTCAGTAGAAGTCTGACACTCCTTTCCGCTCCACCCAGAGCAGGAGAAGTCATTCGATGATTTTCCAACCCAGAGAAAAAAAAGGCTGTATAGCTTGTCTACCAGCTTCTCGTCGCCTGTGAGTCTTTTATCTCTGCACTCAACTGAGTTGACTGCATCAAGCTGTTATTTTGCAGAGCCAGCCCACAAGTGACTGCAATACAGTCGAAACCGAATATAACGACATCTCTTATAACGATGGATCTGTTATTACGACGTAATGGCGAGGTCCCGGCCGAAAACCTATATAAACAATCAAGTAACATACCGCTTATAACAACATCGGATATAGCGACATATCGCTTAAAACGACGAAACTTTATCGAAAAGCATCGGCTATAGCGACCAACTGTCACATTTTTCCCGCACAACAAAACATTATGTATAATTCAAACTTATTCTAATCTATGAAGGAGTATTTTGACTTCTCTCTGAAATTTTGTTAAATGAATATAGGTAGTATATAATAGATATAATAGTAATGTTATAAATGCGAAAGTTTGTGAGGATGGATGTATAGATATGGATGTTTGTTACTCTTTCACGGAAAAACTAGATACTCAACGGATCTGAATGAAATTTCGTGAGTGTAATCGTGGAATAACACAAGGCTACTTTTATCCTGAAATTTCAATGGGATCGGGTAAACCCTCCTATGCGAACGAAGTCGCGGGCAGATGCTAGTCCTACATATTTGTTAATTAAAAACACATGAAATGTGTATGTATTGCTTATAACAACTACCGGCTATAGCGTCCGAATTTATATGGTCCCTTCAATGTCGTTATATCCGGTGTCTACTGTACTTCACACAGGAAGTGACCTGTGCTTTATACAAATGAAAAAACTGTTCCGGTGTGAAGCATATATAGCCTCACCTTATGTAGTTATTATTTATCATTGTCGTAAGAAGGCAAACACAAACATATTGACTCACTTGTTTATGTGCTTGTAATGATACAAAAACAGTAATAAAATGAAATGAACTGTATGAGGTATCTATCAACTGTAGCAAGCCTCTGCCTTTTCGCTTAGTACCGATAAAAACCTATTGACTGGAATAAGAACTAATTACAAGTTTAATAACGGTTCGATTATAGCTTCCACAGCCGGGCAAACTTGGTTTTATTATACAGGTTTAAGCGGAAAATCTGGTGAGATAATTTTTATAACAAGGTTTTTTCTTTCAAAAATGGTTATAATGAATAATGATCTTTATTTTGCAAATTAGTTACTAATAAAATTACTTTTACATGTCAGTTTTTTTTCGCAAATTTAAACTAGATGAGGCCGCTGGGTCTTAACTGAAAAGAAACACCGAAACAAATTAAGAGGTCAGACTTTTGAAGTCCATACAGGAAACATATTTATGAGAACCTTGTAGGTTAATGTGTGACGTCAACTTTTGAAGAAAGACGCACACAGATTTGAGATGTCCTGTACAGACAATTCAAGCATTTGCCAGAGAATCATGTTTATCCCACTAGACAAAATGTACAATACATGGTCCTATGGTGTTCATATTTTCCTAGTATAGCTTTAATGGCTCAGAGTATTTTAAATCCTTGTAAGCTGATTAGAGAGAGTAAAGTTTATTGCCACAAAACAGTAACACAAAAGTATATATTTATACATAGATGCTTAGGTACATAAATTGCAAAATGTGTATACAGATAAAGTGAGCCCTGCCTCTCTAACTAGGATAACCTGTATTTTAAGAGGCAGTGAACAGCTGTGAGTTTACTTATAAATAGTTATTCATATTGCAAACAGTGTCAACATATCCTTATTAGTAACAATTAGTCAGTCCGATTACATTTATGGTAAAAAAAAACAATATTAAAACATATTCTAAGAAAAGAAAAATACAATAAAGAAATGGTAAAGAGTGAAATAATAGCGTGAATGTCAGTTGGATTATGTAAAGCCATGTATTTGAGGAGAGACTCTGTTTGTGCATAATCTTATAGAAGTAGCCATTGCGTAATCTTAGCTTTTAGGGTATTTTTAATGGAGACGCGAATATTTAGTTCCTGATGAATTTTCTTGTAGATTAAAGAACTTAATGTGAAATATTGGCGTTTGGCAAAGGATGTTTTATGTCGTGTGCCTGGTGGTATATTAGTCCGTTTATTTGAATTTGATAGTAGTCGAGAAATATTGTAAAACTAGCTGTACCCATGATTTGTCTAGTGGCCGCGTAAATCCCGGTCCTGTGGAAACTCTGCAAAAAAAAACATTAAAATTAGTTCAGCCGCTCCAGAGATTTACTCCGACAAACAGACAAAGAAACGGTTGAAAAAGTTTGTGTTTTGTAGTGTAAATAACTATAAGAACTTAAAAAAAATGTAGATGTAGTATTTATAAAAGATAGAGATAAATCCTACACAGTCCTAAATCGGAAATGTTGATCATTTTCTTATAAAGTCTTTACTTGTATAATACTGAAGATTATAAAGTAACAGTACCTTAGATGTAAAATATACAAACAATCGGGAAGTGATGATGATAGCTTTTAACATGGATAAACCAACTGTGCAAGCCAAGCAATCACGGATGAACTGAGCATCAAAAGAGAAAAGAAAAGAGTGTAGACCGATTCGTCTGCTCATAAACACCGAACCAGTACTCACCCAACCAATAGGTAGTCCCACACCTAGGATATACCAGACTCATCTAGTTTAAATTTACGAAAATAGTACGTGCAGCCAATTTACAAAATAAAGATCATTTATCAGTAATGAGTTCAATTCATCCGTGACTTGCATATAAATATCGGAAACTCGAAACAATAAATATTAAGTTCGAGTTATTTATTATACGAGAGTTCGGAACTTACTTAAAAAAAAACTATTTTTATAACTGGAAACAGAGTTTATTGTATTATTAATTAACATAGAATTAGTATGGAAATAGGAATTGGATATAGTAGAATTTTAAGAGACTTCCGACCCGTACCGAGATTCAGACCGAACTGAGGCTTCAAGCCAGTGAATGAAACGTGTAAGTTGTTTAAATGCTGATCATCCAGATTGAAGTGATGGTCAGCCATTCTGCTAGCATAGGTAAGGTATAACAGAGTATAAGAAGTTTTAAGTTCTAATCATTCTATTAGTGACCATGTCAGCTTAAAAACTTCTATAGTTTAAAAAACCTTCTAGAAATGATAAGGGGTCTCAGAAAGTCCACGATAATATTAAAATACCTTAATATATCTCAAACCTTACTAAGGTTTGAGGAATCTCAACATCTTTAATGTTTCAAAGGTAAACGAATTAACCCACGATTACTATTCTGGACTTTCCTCGGGAAATCTCAAAATTTAATTAGACCTGAGTTAATTATATTGAAACAGTTCTTTGACACGAAATGTTATTTTTTTTTTCTCTGTTTTCAAAGCATTCCAAGTCTAAACCCGGTAAAATATATTTGTACAATTTTAAACTGTAAGATCTGGTATAAGATGTTTTAAGCAAATAAATACAAATAATAAATGAAGCATTTTTTTCAGTAAAACACGCATTTCCTCAACTTTAAATTAGTTATACTAACATTTTTCTCCACGTTAATTTTATAACGTTAATAAAATCTAAACAATTCTAATGTCTCTTTCTTGTTATCACAGTTTCTGGTTTTTCCAGTAAAAGTTTGTAATTTAAAAAAAACCTGGTAAATTAATATACAAAACTTCTCACAAATGAAATTACATTTCGATTGGTAACAATATCTTATTGTATGCTCGACCGTCAGTGACATTTCTAAACTTTCCGTACTATGATTTCAAATTCAATAAATTCATGTTGAAAAATCATGTTTCAAAACTGATGTTAACAATGTGTGCGACATGGATATGATATGATATGAAGCCCTGAAGAAGAAGTAGCATCAGGTCCCTGGTTCGTAAATGAGTTTACGTGACCCATTGATAGTCAGCCCTTTCGATATTCACGACACCATAGCATGCGCATAAGATGTTGGAAGGCAGTAGATTCTAACGTTCGCCATTGATATAATTGGTGCAAGGCGTTCCAATATGAGGATACACGAATAAATAAATATATACAACAAAATCAAAATTTGGAAATATACTTATATAGTCTCTATTAATCCGTCTTATAAATAACATATAACAAACCTCCTGAATCAAGAAATAGGCTTTTAGAAATCGCAGCTTTACCAGATTTGTCCGTAAATTGGATTCCATCTGCCTGTAATAATGTGATAGTGCTTACAGCGGCGGAAAGCGGTTAGCCAATAAAAGTTGTTTATGATACTATCACATACATTATGCTGCCTAGCTTTTCCCGACTATTATTTTGTTGATTTCCAGTCTAATTAAATGGAGCTGCAAGTTCGAATAATTTATGCTAGTTTTGCCTTGGACTTCGTTCGTGTTGGAATTCCAGGATAAAAAGTTAAGTACCAAAGTAGGTACATAATATGTACTTAGGTACTTAACTTTTATATGATAGACAGATAGATATACTCTTTATTGTACACCATAACAGAAAACAAATAAGGACTTAACAACTTAACAGGGTAATACAACAGGCGGTCTTATCGCTAAAAGCGATCTTTTACAAATTACCTTTGTATGGATTTGACACAGAAGGAGAACAAATGCGCGTTATTCCAAGGTGTATTATTTACCTTACAACCATACAATTAATAAACAACATACTGAAAACATATAAGTACACATATTTATAAAAAAGCTAAGACATACATACATATATTATAACAACAATTTAAGGATAAAGATAGAGATCTATTATCATGTTTTTGAAAGAAAATAGGATTAGTGCTTGTCTTACTGACATGGGTAGAATATTACACAGCCGTACTAATTAAGTCGCGAATGACTTGCCAAAGAAATTGGTGGAGTGACTCGGTACCTTAAGTTTTCCGATGACCTCGGAACTTGAACTTCTTTAAAATAAGTGGAATGATAATAATATAATGAATATATAACTATGCTTTTCAGGCTCCTCTAACCGTATAATTTTCGATGAGTAAAAGAGCTACCGACACAGTTTTTGCTCAATGTATTAAAGATTGAAACACGAATGATTTCGCTTATGAGCCGGGCCGCAGGCGATGTTTATAATAATAAGCATACAAGAATTTCTGTTTTAATGGGAACGTGAAGACGATATAAATTGCTTTCTCTTATTGTTCGTCAGCAAATAAGAGTTATTTTATGTGGCTAATTTTCTTTCTTTGGTATTGTTATTCGGGTCATTGAACTCCAAAGTAGTCGGGAGTTGAGCAATACGGTGACTGACAAATGCTTACACCGACTGGATAGGTTCACTCACATTCGTATCGTCTTCCTGGTATCGTTATTTATATTTAAGTAGTTACTTTATGTTAATGTAAAGAAAATACAAAATGTAGATAGATAGAATACTCTTTATTGTACACCAATCATATAAACAAACACTTGATTTACAATACTGCAAAATATGGTTACAATGGCGGTCTTATCGCTCCCTAGCAGTTGCACGGGGCTTCTCTTCCGTGGACTTTATCATGATAAAAACACAACCTCCTCCTTTGGCAGTCGGGTAAAAAGTAGCCTACAGCCTTCCTCAAGCTTTCAGCTTCTTCCATACCAAACTTCATCTACCCAGTACTTTCGAAGTTACGTTTAAACAAATAAACAAACTTTTCCGCTTTATAATATTAGTATAGATTCAACAGGCACTCTTATCGCATTTTGCGATCTTTTCCAAGCCACTGTTACGAGCTGGGGTTCGGGATAGAAATAATTAACGCCAATTAAACCAAAATTAACAATTTAATTAATAAAAAACAAATTAAAAATTTAACACAATTATTCGCACCACAACACTTGTCACTTGAACACTTAAATCGCACTGAAATTCACTTGCAAAGCTTCGATTATATCGCGTATTCGCCTCGTAATAAGACTGCCCTCTGCGTTCCTCTGCAATCTATTTATACCCCGGTCTACGAGTTCTAGAACATTCTTATAAAATCGACTGATCGCCTACTCATCATCGAATATTCTCAATTCTCAATTCTCAATTCTTTATTGCGTACCATAATGTTACATAGTTGTTATGCATAGTTATATAAGTCACAATTATGGACCCTGTCGGGCACAGCATAAACCAATGTAGGAGAGAGGAGGAAGAACACTGCGTGTTGAATGTGATACTTTTTTAAATTATTTAATTATTCATTTTAGTAATTATTAAGGTATGTTGCTAATACGTCATTGTGTTTAAATATATATTATGTATGTATATTTAGTTACTAAATAACATTATAAAACCATTTATTTTATTAACTATTATTAACTATTTATTTACTATATATATTATTATTTATTGCATCAATTGTGTCCGTACAGTAGTTTTATTTATTTTTTGGCATATCATTTATGGCACCTATACTTACATTGTAATTTATAAAATAGAAAATTTATCATTAAAGTATTCGCTTATAGTATAGTAGCATTTCGTTATAAGGAAAAGCTTCAATTTATTAATAAATACGTTATATTTGCTAATATTCTTTATTGTTTCGGGTAATTTGTTATAAATTTTTATGGACATGACAAAGGTACTATTAGAATGTATTTTTAGACGTGATGTTGGTAAGTTTAATCTATTTTTATGTCTTAAAGTAATTTTTGTTTGTATGTCTTCTCTTTTTGTAAAGAAATCGGGGTACTTGCGCACGAACTTACAAATTTCAAGTATATAGAGACAGGGTAGGGATAAAATCTTAAGTTCCTGAAAGTAGGGTTTACAGCTATCGTCGGCTTCGATATTAACAAGGATTCTAATTCGTTTTTTTTTGTAGGGTAAATAGTGTGGGTGCGTCAGTACTGTTGCCCCATAAAATGACTCCGTACTTGAGCCATGCATAGGCGTACGCGTAGTACGTTGCTAATGCGGTTTTTAGGTCTGTGGTTTTTTTGATCTCGCGGAGGGCGTATGAAAATTTTGATATTTTAGCTCTTACTTTCTGAATATGTGACTTCCAATTTATATGCGTATCAATGTTTATGCCTAATAGGGTGAATTTATCAACTACTTCTAATTTATTATTTTTAAAGCTAAAGTTTATATTTAGTTCTGTTTTTTGGCGGGGATGGAATGCTATTATTTTAGTTTTATTGAAGTTGATTTCTAGGTTATTTTCAGTCATCCAATTAATTGTAGAATTTAGTATGGTATTTAATTTCTCATTTAAATTCGTGTTATCTTCGCATGAGGTTAGTATAGATACGTCGTCCGCGAATAGGACGCATGACTCATTTATATTATTTGGAAGATCATTTACGTAAACAAGAAATAAGAAACACCCTATTACGCTGCCTTGGGGGATTGAAGCGGTGATTTGTTTGCAGTCTGATCTTATTAGCTGTATTTCATTTTTTATATTGTTATAATATTCGATTTCCATGATTTGTTTCCTATGTTGCAAATAGGATACAAACCAGTCATAACATTTCCCGCGGAGGCCTATACTATATAGTTTATTCAATAATATGTCAAATTGTACTTTGTCGTATGCTTTGGTCATATCCAGGAGTAGTCCTATCGCGTACTTTTTATTGTTAATGATATCAAATGCTTTTTGAATATATTTGTAAACGGCCAAGACGGTGGAACGGTTTTTTCGAAACCCGTATTGGCAGTCATTAAATATGTGATATTTTTCGCAAAACGCATATACTCTATTGCACATGGCTTTTTCAAATATTTTGGAAGCTGTCGATAAGATGGCAATGGGGCGGTAATTGTTGGGATCTGTTTTAGATTCTTTTTTGTGAATAGGTTATATAAGAGCTTTTTTTAAGAGGTTTGGGAAAACTCCTTCTTCGAATGATTGGTTCAATAATATATGAAATGGTAATGTTAGTTCGTCTGCACATTGCCTTAATAAGGCAGGTGGAAGTTCATCAACGCCATGACTGCTTTTGTTTTTCAGGTTTTTTATTAATAGGTTAACTTCGTAAGGATCAATTGGATTAAGGAAGATTGTATTCTCTGTAGGACACACAAAAGAAGATCTTTTCGGTTTACAGGTTGAGTTGATCGTTGTTTCCCCGATTGATGCAAAAAAATCATTAAAAATGTTTGCTACCTCATTAGGTTCAGAAGTTACGCTGCAATTCATTTGTAGGGTTATGTTACTTTTTTCACTTGATATTTTTTTATTTGTACGTTCATTAACTATGCTCCACATTGTCTTAACTTTATTATTAGATTTAAACATTTTATTTTTGTAGTGTAGTTTTTTTGCAGTCGTTACTGTTTTCTTTAGAATTTTTTCATACTGAGTTATTATTGGATTGTTTGTTTTAGTTGTTAGTATTTTTAGTAATCTTTTATTTTTGCAAGAGGTTTTTATGCCTACGGTGAGCCAATATTTTTTATATTTAGGTTTTAACTTGAATTGTTTTAATGGCATACATTGATTTAATATATTAATAAGTGTGTCATTAAAAGCTTCATAATTGCTATTCATATCGTTATCAGTTGTTAAGATGTCATTCCAATTTATTTCTTGTAATCTCGATTTGAATTTTAATATATTTGAGTGATTGTACAATCTTTTCTTCACGTACCAGGCGATTCTTTTTGTTTGTTTAGGCAAGTTAAGATGTAAAATAGTACTATTATGGTCTGAAAAACCGAACTCTTCTACAGTTGTGTACATATCTTTGAATTTAAAATTTGTAAATATTAAGTCTAAGCATGTAGTTGTGTTTGGCGTTACACGGGTAGCACTTTTTATGTATTGGGTAAATTTATATTCCTGCATTAAATATATTATAAATATATATTATAATATATATTATAAATATATTATATTATAAATATAAAGTTGTTGGTAAAATATTTCTTCCTCTCTTCTATTCCAATACATAATTATAATTAATAAGTTTTCTTTAGACAATTCAATAGCGCATAACTCTAGTACATATTCTATAGATTTATCTGTTATATCACTTCTATGTATGCAGTCTATATGGTCTTGAAGTAAGATACAAACGCCGCCGCCCGTTCGGTTACTGCGACAGTATGATGATGCAATTTTGTAGCCGCTAATCTTAATTAGTTCTAGTTTATCTTCTGAGAGCCAGGTTTCCGAGATACATATTGCTTTATACATAGAATTTTGGGAAATGAAAGCGTCAAGTAAGTGTTGTTTGTTATTAAGGCTTTGGAAATTCTGGAATAGTATTTTAAATGGTTGGTCTGTGCTTGCGAAATGTATGGATTACAGATTCATTCGCCATATCCGTATGTTGAAATTGGTTAGCGGTGTTCTTTATTCCCGTATAATTTTCCGGGTAAGTTGTATCTAGTTGTGGTTCGTTGTTGTGGTATTTTCTTTTAACAGATTTCCCGTCAATGTATAGTCGGTGGTTTTTTATTATTGCATGGTGTCCGTTTTGCCTAGCCCTAAATAGTTCTTCTTTCATTTGAGCTCTTTCCTTTCTTGATTTCGCATCTAAAAACTCTGAAATTCCCAAGCCAGTTCCCTGAAAACACTGGCTGTTACTGACAATATATCTGGTCATCCTTTTACTGAGCAATTCTATTACAAGCGGTCTGTTATTTGTGCCTTTTCTTCCTACTCGATAGATGTCTTCTATGTAGCCTAATAGGTCTACGTTGAGTATATCTCGGAATAATTCTATCAGTCTGTTATATAGGTCGCGTTCTGGTTCCTGATAATACTCTGTGAGCCCATAGAGTACTAATTTATGGAGGTTGCTTCCTGGTATGCTTGGTGCATGGAACGTCCGAGTTGAAAGGTCTCTCACTTCTTTTTTTAAATTTTCGTTTTCTAATTGTAGAGATGCTATTTTAGTAACAATATTTGAGATTTCTTGCTTTCTTTGTTCATTTTGTACAGCTAAGGTATTCATTTTGGTATTAAAATCTTGTTTGAACTCCGTAATGGCTCTATTAATCTCGCTTTGTATAGTGTTTTGTATTTCTTCAATGATAGATTTATTGTTTTCTTTCAATCGTTGTATAATTAATTCGCTCAAACTTTGCATGTTAAATTGGTTTTGTGTGTTTGTTAACGCAATATCCTCTGTGTGTAGAGTGTCTCCTAAAAAACTCAGGTCTTCAGAGCTAATGGTTTTGGAACTTATAGTTTTCATTCTCATAGTAACATTATTGCTCGTTGTTGGTGTGGTTAAGTTTTTGTGTTCGGGGCTTTTTTGGGATCGTACAGGAGTGTCTGTATTCCCTGTCTTTGGTATTTTACACATGCATGCCTGGCATTTCCAGGAGTTTCTAACTTCCAATGTCATCGATTTCATATAATAGTCTTTAGCCACACCAGCGCATTCTAAATCATATCTACACTTGCAGAGTGAACAAATAAGGTTTTCCCTTATTGGCAACTTTTGTTGGCATCCTGAACATAAGGTGGTTGGCGCCATCTTTTGGAGGACTTTTTTTAGGTTCGGTTTGAAAAGCTACTGGTTGCGCCGCCTAGTTAGTAGGGAAGAAACTATGGCATATGGTAATCGAGTTTTTGGTCTCTAGTTATGCTTTCCGACGATAGATGGAGTTAGTTTCTTTGGACTTTTAGATTATAGATTATATTAATTTCACAGTGGATAGACAGATGTCACTTATACACAGTAAGTGTGGATGACTTGTACTTTGTTTGTTTGTGTTATTTGAATATTTTTACTGCATAATATTTTGTTTTGTACCTTTTCCTTTTACATCGGTCCTAAAGGGCTCCAAGACACTCCAGGATACATCCGTTATTTGAAGAATATTAGTCACTTATTTCATCACTTTTGAATTATGCAGTCGTTATTTTTCTTCCTCACTTTATGTTGATATTAGTCAATTATAGTGAATATTTTTCACGAACTTCAATGTCACTTACTTAATGTCACTATTAGTTTCTTTTAAACACTGTTTCGTCGGTAGATAGTCACTATTGTAATTTTTAAGAAATATTTTTACGGAGCTATATGTTCGTCTACGCACATCAGCGCCCTCTCCAGTCTCTATTCTCGAAGCTACTCGAGATACTCAGTACTGCTATTCGCCGCTAGATGGCGTTAGTGTCTCGACTAGATATACTCAGTACTGGCGTTATTGTCTCGAACATTCTAGATTTACATCGAAGTTTCTCAACGTACTTCACTAAGCGACTGGCGGTAACACTACCAAGAAACCTAACCTTAAACCGATAAAGAATTTGCCAAGAAATTGAAAAGGGGTTGTACTTGCACCGGTCGGGGGCCTCGTTGAAGAGTGCTCCCACAGACCCCAGCGTAAAATTGAGAGGAAACACGGGGTGATTTTTTGAGTTAGCGTCTGACAGACCCCTTCGGCCTCCCCTTAGTAAAGGAAATCTATGTGAATTTCACCCCGAGAAAGAAACTTAGCATTACGAGGGATTTAACAGCTAAAATGAAAACAAAATCTCGAAGCCCTGATAATTATATTTTCCTAAAAATAATACCCGAAAGCTTTTTGAGATTTTTTCTATAAAAATCCTAATCGAGATTCCAAAAAAAATCTTTTATAGCCCTCTTCTTTTATAGTCAACATCCACAAAAGTGAAGTACGAGACACAATACAAATACTCGTAAAATAAACATTATTAGGTTTGCTTCTTATTTTTAGTATTATCTGCTTCTAAGATGTCTTTGGTTTTGATTGATACCTATTCAAAGTAGACCTGATGAGTGTTCTGAATGTGTGAGTGGAACGACCTCGTTGTTTAACCTTAAATATTGACCCGTTGAGCTTTTGGTGTACAACAAAGTATACTATATTCTATTCTACTACTTAGCCACGAGCTCCTCAATTATCAACCGGTAACTTCATCAATACCTCAATCAATGCTTGCATACCTACTGCGGCTTTCACCGACCATAGTGAACAATCGGTACTTATGGTCCCTTTGTAACAAATAGTGATTAATGTGAAGCCAAGACGTAGACCCAAGAAGCCGTAATAATATACCGCCCGAAAATAGAATTGCCTCATAGAACCTTATAACAACAAAGGCCACTATAAAGCCCGAGATCAGTTTATGTTGAAATCCCGTAACCGGCTATCGCTTGTTCAGAATATATTTACAGCCCATATTAAATTTTAATGTCATTTTAGTATCTATATGGAGGAGCTTGTAGCTTCATTATTATACCAGCCACATGGGTTAATAATAAAAAAAAATATTGATAATAGGATCGCGTTTGACCACCACCTCACCTGATGGTAAGTGATAAAGCACGCTTGCCTAGAAGTAACTTAAGGCTTAAGAATAACTTTATTTCTCATAATAATTGCATACATAATTCACTTACTGAGAAACAATATCTAAAATTAAAATTAACAATTAGAGCGCACAGATGTACGTACATATAAAATAACAAAACATAATAGCAAACGTTGAAACGTTGGGACCATGGGGTCCGAGTGCGCATCGACTCTTTCGTGACATCAGCAAACGTTTACTCGACTTCACAAGTGACCAGAGGGCTGGCCTTTTCTTTGGACAGAGAATCAGCATTGCCATTCAACGTGGCAATGCGGCCAGTGTTCTGGGCACTTTTCCCATTGATAGCGATGTTGATGAATTTTTCGATGCCCTATAATTTCCCTTATATTTTCGCCTGTATTATATTTGTTTATATAGCAAAGTAAAAAAATAAAAACAAATGTGTATAAATAGCATTAACTCGATCGTAAGTAAGTTAACCAAGCACAACATGGATTTTTACTAGATGTGGCATTGATGGCACAGTCTGTTATTAGCACGTTTATTATTATAAGACTATTTTATTTTAGTTTATTATTCCGTTTATATATTTTAGGTACATATAAATAAAAGTTTAGTATTGGATTTGATTTGTGTTTATTTAATTTAAGTAAACTTTTGACTTAAAGACTCCCAGATTATAGCTATCAGGAAACAAAGACTGGTAGATATTCAATATTAAGCAACGATTGCTAAGGTCGGGTTGTGGATGGGTGGATCTTAACACAACGAGATTCCTCAATGCCTCGAAAAGTACTTTAAGTCTTTGGTCCCGACTTCCATTTGTACATATTTGACAGTCGTTGCGTAGTCAGAGTATCTGATACCAGTGTGGCTAAAGGGTATCGTGTTTCCCAACTACAGAATGGGTAATGGAGGTTCTATAGGCGGTCCCTCTATGTAAAGCACTAGAACTCAGTATCATCCAGTTAGACAGGCTGGCAGACAGTTAGAAAATCTGTCGTTTCAGTGGCACCTGGCTTGCTTAGAGGTAGATGCCAACTAATAGGCCTTTGCCTATCAGTAAAAATAATAATGTCTTCGGTCTAGCCTTTGCTTAACCGATGACATTATTATTTTTACTTTGTACATAAATTTGCGCAGTATGCTAGGTGTTAAATTTACGGACCGTTCGTAGTAACAGTATACTGTGCTCCAGAATGCAAATCATCGATGTGGCCCAACTTAAATGGGACGTGGTAGGACATGCCATTTCTTTTTTCAGGGTGGGAAAATCATCGAATGTCTTCTCTCGCTCTGGGTGGAGATGGAGTGTCAGATTTCTTCTGACTAAAAACCCACCCTGTTCCTTCAGCTGCCTTTAAGTTCCGGGGCCACGGTATCTTGATAAAACATTCCCGCAACCCCGGCAAGCAATAGCCCTACGGGGCTCCGTCACTAGTTCTGACGACTCTTTGAGGCGCGCGTGGAACATACCGCGCCACCGACTCGGGTCTGGTCCTAACCGGACGGTGAGCTACCCTTGCTCGCCGTCCGCAAGCCCGCACCTACGGTGGCTGGAGATCAGCTTGCGATCCCCGACGCCCGGGGCGTCTCCCGAGGCGGCTGGCCGCATGCCGAACAAGCTGTGGTCTCGTAAGATATAGGATTGGTGCCTTGAGACTAATTCAAATTGAAATTTTACTAATGGTTGCGCAGCCTGAATGGCTTGAAGAATTGGAAGGATGAGGTGCAGAACCGTGACCGCTGGTAGAAATGGAGGGAGGCCTTTACCCAGCAGTGGGACACAACAGGCTAATATCATAATAATATTAATGTATATAAAGTTGACTCAGTATGATACTTTGGTCAGGAAGTCACTTCTGTGTTCCCTGCAAAATATGAACCGTCATCAATTAAAGCAAGAGGGAATAGGCATCTTCTATGCTTGCTCGTTTCATCTTAGACCTCATCCATTGCTTACTATCACACGGGATCAAGAGCGGGTTCATTCGAAAAAGTATAAAAAGGCTTCAGCCTACGGCTTCGCTTGCGTGAAAAGGCATTTATGCAAAATTAAAATAGGCTATGTTACTTGCTAATAAAAGCTTGATATTAGTGAAAGAATTATTGTAATCGGTTCAGTAGTTTAAGAGGTTAACCATTACAAACAGACACAACATCTAAACTTTCGTCTTTGTAATATTATCAAAGTAGACTAAAACAATAGGCAATGTTAACAGCCAGAAAGCTCGTGTTTCTGAGAGTAACAACGACTTATTTTGTTGTTTCTGTCCCTTTACCGGAATAATCAATAAACATTAATTGAGTCCAAATTCAAAGACCGTTGCCGCGTTACATGGAAACCTGTCATGATTTCAATTAAATATAGTCTCGATAAGGTAGTTGTCCCACCGCCGGCGATGAACGAGTAGCGAGTAGAGAAAACGAGTTGGCAAGCAGCGAGTGTGTAGTTCCGATAGTTATTACCTACTCGCTAGTTGGTCCGCTGGACCGCTAGTTGGTCTCTGGGCGTGAGTTCTGACCGCCAAGCGAGCATCGCTGAGCGAGTATTATCTTTGACCGCTCTTGTCGCTCAGCGACAGAACTAGTGAACCGAGTCGTCGCCGGCAGTGTGAACAGTCAGAGAGTAACTATAGACATATGCATCTCTTTCGTTACCACGTAAAGTATATGTTATTGTGCGTTTCTTGAGCGAGTAAATCGCCAATAGTTAGTCGTTTTCTCGCCGACACTCGGACAACTGCCTTAAGCGTACGTTTCATGTAATTAATGGCCGAGGAGGGTGATGTATGAAATGTTACGGTCAAACAATACTTTACAATAGTTTTTGGGGGTATTTTCTGAGGTCACAACAAATATAATATATAAACCCTATAAGTCACTGGTAGCGACTGTTATAAAGTTGTTTGGGTATATCATCCGTAATGACGGCTCAATGAAACGATTGGCAGAGCAAGTTAGAGTTTAAGGCATAAATAAAACTTTTTTTATTTATAATAAGCTCGCGTTTGCCACTCGGATGAAGCACGCTTACCTAGAAGTAATGTATTCACTCGTGACTTAAAGAGTCTTTGTTTACTGATAGCAGGATAACAGTCCTTAGCTATTCGTGCAGCGATAGTATCTATTCCCAAAACGTTTTGTTTGTATGGGTGGGATATCTACCACGTAACGATGGTGTATTGCCGTTCGTCTTGTAGTCAAATAATGGCACGAGCCTGGTTGAATTAGATTGTTCATAACCATCTCACACTCTCCGAAATGTCTTATCTTATCTTACTAATCTTACTTCTTACTATCTTACTAATCTTACTAATATTATAAATGCGAAAGTTTGTGAGGATGGATGGATGTTTGTTACTCTTTCACGCAAAAACTACTAAGCGGATCTGAATGAAATTTGGTAAGTAGATAGTTCACATTCTGGAATAACACATAGGCTACTTTTTATCCCGAAATTCCCACGGGATCGGGATTTGCGCGGGAAAACCTTCCCACGCGTACGAAGTCGCGGGCAGAAGCTAGTAACCTATAGATACGGGATTGTTTTCTTGTCTATGCACTCGTAATACTTCATAAACTAATAAAAGATCGAAGAAGTGGAAAAAATTAGGGATCTAGGAGTACTGTTCGATAAAAACCTTACTTTTGTCCCTGACATCGATAATATAACGAAAAGGGCATCCGAAATGTTTGTAATACGAAACACTAAGGGCGCGTTTCTAGCGATACAGACGTGCCGATGCCGCGCGTTTGAATTGATACAAACGACAACAAACTGCTCTGTAGGGATAAAAGCGCATGGCGCAAGCGACGGCGCGTTTAAAAAACGTGGTGTGCACAGGCCCTAAGGGCTTCAAACTGGCTATTTCTAAGAAAAGCCTTGTGTGAAGTTTCTTAGAGTGTTGTATGGAGATCACACTACTCCACATATAAGGTTGTAATGTTTAAAAAAGTTATAATTATGGAAAAGCAATATGCTGGCGCCATCTACCGATGCGTATGTGTATCCAGTATTAGAATTTGAGGTAATGAATATATTTAAACATAATAATAAATAAAAATTAAATTAATGGTGTTCTCCTTATGCATAGAATGTGTGAAAATAATTTAGTAAGATTCTATGCTGAGGTGACCCAATTAGTAATTGTCTATTGTCATAAAGCAGAGACGATTAGTCGCTGTCAAAGAGGCCTTTCTTTTTCTTCCGGTCTCTGACGAACAAGGTCACAAGCGGAGACGATAAAGAGATTTTCTTTGGCGTAATAGCCCATTAATAATGACGAAAGAAAAGCAGGGGACTCGAGTTAAATATAAAATCCATGTATGGATTAACCGGAATATGTCCGTGAGTAGAAAACCTTTGAATATTTCTGAAATTAGATCAAGTATCCGATTTAGGCTAACACCACGTTGTCTTGTCTTTGTTCTAGGGTCACATATAATAGTTAATTAATAGAATTAAACTTAAGAAGAAATGGTCATGATGTGAAGATATATAGAGGGAGTTCTTCACCATATACGTCGTAGAACATAAGGGGCAGTTCGTTTCCGAGCAAATAAATGCCACGTTTTGATTAAACACACCACACGGATGCGATACTGCTGCCAGAACCCGTACCATGATTTAATCAACTGAAATATAATGTTCAAGGGTAATTAAGAAACCCCAGACTGTAAGTGTATTTAATTATTTAACCCTTATTGTGGCAAGATATTTTTTTTAAGAAAAGCAAATATATATTATATAGATAGTTTCATTGGGTAATAAAACAAGTTAGAAAAATAAATAAAAAAAACCACGATATAAAAATTTTGGAAAAACAATATGTATAGTATAATATACATTGCTATGCTTGCAGTGATTAGCGCATTTTTTTGACTGTATATTATGCTATACATTGCTATGTCTATGGAGAGTTTAAATTTAATTGCTAGTTTTTTATATAGATCAAAAAGTATTGTAAATTGAATAATTTTAAATAAAAATACCTGTTTTTATGAAAGTATTTTTTTTAATATTATAAAATCGTTCTTAAACACGATCTTTTACAAAATACTAGTAATAATAAGGCTCAGAGACCCTATTGCTTGCGGTGGTACTCCAAAAAACTATTTCGGTTCTTCACGTAGCAAAGATGAACCTTACGTTTCGTGCACATCGTACTTGCTTGGCCAGCTTTGCAGTACTTGCACCTCTGATATCCGGTTATTTGAGGCCAGTGGTCATATTTGTCATACCGCACATCATCGCATGGTCGTTCAGTTACCGGTTTCTTTTTGACGTGACAACGTCTTATAATTCGATGAAGCTGGCTGCACGCACGAAAATACATGACTCATGCGGCGTTACCTCTGAGGCTCTGAGGCGTTCCATTCTTAAATGGAACGCGTCAGAGCGAGGTCATCAGGCTATAGTATCTGTTATTACAAATACCAAATAACTTACATTTTCTTTGTAATCATAATCCATAATTCATCCATCAAAACAAATATTTTCTTGTCATGACATTTTTTACGTCAAGGCTGACAAACTGTAATTTCTTCTTCTTTGTAGTCACTGAATGGCTAATAGACTAAAAAGGTTGTTCATACTTTTATTATATAATTGTTATTCACTTTTATCGATAGGACTAGCTTAATATTGTATATTATATTGTGGTTGTCTACTGATTAACGGCATTTTAAATTATAATTATAAATTTCTAAAACACACTCTCAGATTTTATCGAAGAGGTTTAATAAATTATGCTCGAATATAACTGGCTGATCAAATAACTGGCAAGATGGACTATTTTGGACTCTACAATTTGAATTCTGGTACAGAATGAGAATGGAATGGATTTTGAACGCTGAGCTGGGTATAAAAGGCGCTGGGGGCCATCTCCGGGGGTTCAGTCTTTGACCAGTTTCTGAAGAGTTTAGTTCTCGACGAGTTTCGACGAAGAGTGGTGGAAGAGGAAGTGCAGTACCCGCTGCCCTGACTCCTTGTTGAGAGCCTGCTGCCTTGACGCCTTGTTGGGAGCCTGCTGCCCTGACGCCTTGCTGGGAGCCTACTGCCCTGACGCCTTGCTGAGAGCCTACTGCCCTGACGCCTTGCTGAGAGCCTGCTGCCCTGACGCCTTGCTGGGAGCCTGCTGCCCTGACGCCTTGCTGAGAGCCTGCTGCCCAGACGCCTTGTTGGGAGCCTACTGCCAGACCGCCTTGCTCAAGCTGCTGTACGACGAAGACATCGTGGAGGAGAAGGCGATCCTGGAGTGGTCTGCCAAGCCGTCCCGCAAGTAATATACTCTAAACCTCCTCCTCTTCTCTCCTGAGTGTGTCAGTTAGGTAGGTAGGCCGTTTTTTTTTATAAAATACTGTATATTATTAATATATTAAATTTAATGGTACATCTATTTTACCCTCGTTTATTGGAGAAGTAGAAGGTATCGTTACAGTTTGGCGCCCAACGTAAAATCATAGCTAGTCGGTTTAATTTTTTTTTCAAAATTCTAAAAGAAACTATTACTAGTAACTTTTTTCTTTGGACTCACTTTTTGGCTTAGACTCTTTTTTAATATTAAGTTCTAGGATAGGAGACTCACTCTTTACACTAACACTATACTAGACTTCCTCTTCACACGAACACTAGTTTATCACCTCTTTTACCACTAGTTTATTCCCTCTTTAACCTCTTATAACACTTTTTTTTATTTTTTTGTGATCTTACTCTTACTCAACCTCTTTCTTATATTTAATTTATCCTCTTGAGTTTTTTTTAGCACTCTTTAACCCTCTCATTTACCTGCCCTCTCCCTCTTTACCTTCTTTTGCTATCTATAATATTAATTTTCAGTCATGGATAGAATTATACTCCACTCATCGTCAAAAACTAAACAACGATTTAAGTATATAATTATGTAAATATATTCATCTTTCGTACTATATTCATGACTCATCTCTATCTTCTTCTCTTCTTTTAACTATCGAGTTCTTTTCGGCTTATTGAAACTCAATAGTTTATTTTATTTCTTTCTTTAACTTTGTTCTTAAACTTTAAGAGGCTTCTCTTAATTTTTATTTTTTCTCTTCTATCTGAACTAATCAGATATCACTTAGAAGTGCGTTTAGGTACATATTACCAAACCTTCTCCCTTTCTAACTCTCCAAGTTAGTTTATTACTATTTATCGACTCTAAAGTTGATCGAAGCGGCTAGCAACTTCGTAAAAATAAGCCTTTGCTAAACCTTGTTTTTTATGTTATCGACTCTAAAGTTGATCGAAGCGGCTAGCAACTTCGTAAAAATAAGCCTTTGCTAAACCTTGTTTTTTATGTTATCGACTCTAAAGTTGATCGAAGCGGCTAGCAACTTCGTAAAAATAAGCCTTTGCTAAATCTTGTTTTTTATTTGATGGGTTTTCGACGCGAGCGGACTGACAGACTCCGAAAACAAGCCTACTGTCATGTACTAATCAGGTCGAGTAGTGATCATTGAATGTGAATCCTACCTGACCTAACTTCGTGAGATGTTGGTGTGATTGAATGAGGCATGTAAGTTATATGAATGTGGATAAACTTTAACCTTACAAAATTTTTGTTCTAGACCAAAAATTTTCTCGGGGTCGATAGGGAAATATAGTATCTGTTATTACAAATACCAAATAACTTACATTTTCTTTGTAATCATAATCCATAATTCATCCATCAAAACAAATATTTTCTTGTCATGACATTTTTACGTCAAGGCTGACAAACTGTAATTTCTTCTTCTTTGTAGTCACTGAATGGCTAATAGACTAAAAAGGTTGTTCATACTTTTATTATATAATTGTTATTCACTTTTATCGATAGGACTAGCTTAATATTGTATATTATATTGTGGTTGTCTACTGATTAACGGCATTTTAAATTATAATTATAAATTTCTAAAACACACTCTCAGATTTTATCGAAGAGGTTTAATAAATTATGCTCGAATATAACTGGCTGATCAAATAACTGGCAAGATGGACTATTTTGGACTCTACAATTTGAATTCTGGTACAGAATGAGAATGGAATGGATTTTGAACGCTGAGCTGGGTATAAAAGGCGCTGGGGGCCATCTCCGGGAGTTCAGTCTTTGACCAGTTTTTGAAGAGTTTAGTTCTCGACGAGTTTTGACGAAGAGTGATGGAAGAGGAAGTGCAGTACCCGCTGCCCTGACTCCTTGTTGGGAGCCTGCTGCCTTGACGCCTTGTTGGGAGCCTGCTGCCCTGACGCCTTACTGGGAGCCTACTGCCCTGACGCCTTGCTGAGAGCCTGCTGCCCTGACGCCTTGCTGCGATCCTGCTGCCTTGACGCCTTGTTGGGAGCCTGCTGCCCTGACGCCTTACTGGGAGCCTACTGCCCTGACGCCTTGCTGAGAGCCTGCTGCCCTGACGCCTTGCTGCGATCCTGCTGCCCTGACGCCTTGCTGGGAGCCTGCTGCCCTGACGCCTTGCTGAGAGCCTGCTGCCCAGACGCCTTGTTGGGAGCCTACTGCCAGACCGCCTTGCTCGAGCTGCTGTACGACGAAGACATCGTGGAGGAGAAGGCGATCCTGGAGTGGCCTGCCAAGCCGTCCCGCAAGTACTATACTCTAAACCTCCTCCTCTTCTCTCCTGAGAGTGTGTCAGATAGGTAGGTAGGCCGGTTTCTAGGATAGGTAGATAGGTAGGCAGGTTTTTATAAAATACTGTTTATTAATACTACATTAAATTTAATGGTACATCTATTTTACCCTCTTTTATTGGTGAAGTAGAAGGTATCGTTAACGATACCTTCTACTTCTCCAATAAACGAGGGTAAAATAGATGTACCATTAAATTTAATATATTAATAATATACAGTATTTTATAAAAAAAAACGGCCTACCTACCTAACTGACACACTCAGGAGAGAAGAGGAGGAGGTTTAGAGTATATTACTTGCGGGATGGCTTGGCAGACCACTCCAGGATCGCCTTCTCCTCCACGATGTCTTCGTCGTACAGCAGCTTGAGCAAGGCGGTCTGGCAGTAGGCTCCCAACAAGGCGTCTGGGCAGCAGGCTCTCAGCAAGGCGTCAGGGCAGCAGGCTCCCAGCAAGGCGTCAGGGCAGCAGGCTCTCAGCAAGGCGTCAGGGCAGTAGGCTCTCAGCAAGGCGTCAGGGCAGTAGGCTCCCAGCAAGGCGTCAGGGCAGCAGGCTCCCAACAAGGCGTCAAGGCAGCAGGCTCTCAACAAGGAGTCAGGGCAGCGGGTACTGCACTTCCTCTTCCACCACTCTTCGTCGAAACTCGTCGAGAACTAAACTCTTCAGAAACTGGTCAAAGACTGAACCCCCGGAGATGGCCCCCAGCGCCTTTTATACCCAGCTCAGCGTTCAAAATCCATTCCATTCTCATTCTGTACCAGAATTCAAATTGTAGAGTCCAAAATAGTCCATCTTGCCAGTTATTTGATCAGCCAGTTATATTCGAGCATAATTTATTAAACCTCTACGATAAAATCTGAGAGTGTGTTTTAGAAATTTATAATTATAATTTAAAATGCCGTTAATCAGTAGACAACCACAATATAATATACAATATTAAGCTAGTCCTATCGATAAAAGTGAATAACAATTATATAATAAAAGTATGAACAACCTTTTTAGTCTATTAGCCATTCAGTGACTACAAAGAAGAAGAAATTACAGTTTGTCAGCCTTGACGTAAAAAATGTCATGACAAGAAAATATTTGTTTTGATGGATGAATTATGGATTATGATTACAAAGAAAATGTAAGTTATTTGGTATTTGTAATAACAGATACTATAAGGCTTGAAGTGCAAGCGAGAGCGCGAAACGAGCGACAAAGAGGCACAATCGGCCTCCGCGTTCGGCAGCGTTCGACATCTGTCTCTCTCCTACTTGAGTGAGCGATGCGTCCGCGTGGACAGCTGCTATACAATAATACATTTACATGTTTTCGTCAAGTATGAAGTGCAGTGAAAAGTGAATGTGGTGTCAATTGTTTATAGCAACGATAATTGCGGCGATAAAGGTAATAATTCTTTCGATAATAAATATACTTTAACAACGCCATTCGCGCAGCCAACAATCACTGCTTTAAAAACGAAAGCATAAAAAAAATGTGAGTACAGACAGCGTATCGCAGCATCTAGAACTCCTGCTCAGGCGGCTGCTGCGAGAAAATCAAAAAACTAAAGACAACGCAACAACAGATTACGCCAAGCTGCTAACGTGGCTATTGCCAGTGGTTCTCTTGAAGCGACAACTACATCTTCATCCAGTAAACGACTTTACAGACAACCGATTTTTTTTTACTATTACACTTCGGCCCCGTCTCAGTAGGCCACTATAGATTTCATATCTAAAATCTTTTAGGCGATCCTGCTTCCTGTTGGTGTTGGCCATCTTGTCATGCCTCCGACGTAACAGCCAAGCGTTGTTGATGCATATATCTAAAACCTGCAAGAAAATATATCATATACCACCTGTGCGATCTTATTTCAGTGCGATATAATGCGACCAGCATGTCTGCCAAATCGACACCTCCCATGTGACGATTATAGTCTTTTACAATTTTTGGACACTCTAAATCAACACGAGACTTTGCTTCTTTGCTGAAGCGTTTTATATTTTCAACAGGGTATGCATCATCATAAGAACTCACCAGTGTGACTTGTTTGTTATCAAACCATTTGACAATACTTAGTTTATTAGTATTACAAACAACCTGACAAATGCCAAAAACCTCTCCCTTTCTTTTTTAAAACCTTTCCAGTAAGCAGTTTAGTAGCAGCATCAGCTAAGTACTGATTTTTGCCTACCTCGAGGGTGTCGGTTCGATCCTTATAAAAAATTACTACTAATATTATTTTGTCTTGTGATTACTACTGCATGACTATAACTACCTATCTATACATACATAAGGGATAAATAATAAATTATTTAGTTATCTCAGTACAATATTGTTTGGCTTTACTATGGTGATGGTTTCTTTGCATATTTCTTTTGCTTTGGTTTTAGACTGCTATGAGTGCAAGAGCTAGGCACATTTTATCCCTGGTGCCTGAGAAGAACGCAGACTCTGACGCAAGTGACGGAACAAGTAGCGGTGATGAAGCTGGAATGATTAGTTCAGCAAAAAGTACTGCAGCGCCATCTATAAATTCCAGTTTCGAAAGGTTGAACCTCCTACAAAGTTCTGAGGATGAGTTAGATACGTATGCAAATGATGTGTATGCCAATATAACTGAAGTTCCTCTCACACCTATTCTTAATCAGATATTTCCTAATCCTTCAGAAAGTAATTATGACGCTCTACCTTCAATTTCATCTTTGCCCTCTTTGCCTTCAAATCAGCCACTTGCATCCACGCCAGTTAGTACACCTTTGACAAGCACTCAAAAAATTAAACGCAAAGCACCTGCCATCGTTGCGCGAAAAATAAAAAGACAGTGTTACAAAAGAATTAATTTATCTTTTCACTGGCAAAAAGCACAGTTTCAACACAAAGCTGATATAGCAGGACCTACATTTTTGGAAAATGTACCATCTGATCTATAAAAATAATCTAAGCCTTTAGATTATTTTTATAGATTTTTTCACTGAAGACTTAGTAGATATGATTACAACTCACATGAATTTATATAGCGTACAACGAACAGGAAGATCCATAAAAGTTTCAAGGGAAGAAATACTAGATTTTTTGGCCATAAATGTCATCATGGGTATTGTAGTTTTGCCATCGTATAAAGATTACTGGAAAAGGTATTTTCGTTACGCAAAAGTAACAGATGTAATGTCCCTAAAAAGATTTGAACAAATCAGGCGATTTCTTCATTTTACAAATAATTCTGAAGCTGACACATCAGATAGATATTATAAACTACGTCCTGTAATTGATCGCATTCAAACACAGTGTTTATCCGTAGAAGAGGAGAATGCGTTTAGCATCCACGAAATGGTTATACCGTACAAAGGGAAGAAAGCAGGAAGTCGACGCCAATATAACCCCAACAAGCCTTGTAAATGGGGTTTCAGGAACTTAGTCAGGGCCGGTGTATCTGTCATCATTTATGACTTCTTGCTCTACGCGGGGGATGACACATTTAGAGGCATTACATTTACTGAAGAGGAAGAGACTATGGGCGTTGGAAGTAAAATAGTCTTAGCTTTATCTAAGACTATTAAAAATAAACCAAGTGTATTTCGACAATTATTTTACTTCCTTTGAGCTGGTGCATCTGTTGAGGGAAAATTATGGTATATTTAGTTTAGAAACGATCAGACAAAATAGACTCAAAGATGCTGCTACTAAACTGCTTACTGGAAAGGTTTTAAAAAAGAAAGGGAGAGGTGCATTTTGTCAGGTTGTTTGTAATACTAATAAACTAAGTATTGTCAAATGGTTTGATAACAAACAAGTGACACTGGTGAGTTCTTATGATGATGCATACCCAGTTGAAAATATAAAATGCTTCAGCAAAGAAGCAAAGTCTCGTGTTGATTTAGAGTGTCCAAAAATTGTAAAAGACTATAATCGTCACATGGGAGGTGTTGATTTGGCAGACATGCTGGTTGCATTATATCGCACTGGAATAAGATCGCACAGGTGGTATATGAATATTTTCTTGCAGCTTTCAGATATGTTTAGAAATGTCATGTGTTTAATAAACCTAAGTTAAAAAGTATTTGCAGTGATCGTGAATTTTTTTGAAGTTGTATGTATGGTATACTATACAAAATGAACTTAAGGGTTAACCTCTCGCGCCCGGCATTGGTCGAGGCCATGCTGCGGGGCGAGAGGGAGTGGGAAGCGGTCGCCTCCTTCTGCGAAGCAGTCATGCTTCCGAAGAAGGAGGCGGGCCGCGTGAGGGAGAGGATGGCGTCCTCCCTCCAGCCCAGCCGCAGTGGTAGACGCCCACGGCGTTGGACGTCGGCCGACGATCTCCGGCCACCGTAGGCGCGGGCATGCGGACAGCGAGTAAAGGGCAACTCGCTGTCCGACCATGGACCATGCCCGGGTCGACGGCGCGTTGTGTTCCACGCGCGCCTCAAAGAGCGTCAGCAATATGACGAGGCCCCCCCTGTAGAGGGCCGAAGCCTGCCGGGGTCGTGGGACTTATCCCATTACCGTGACCCCGGAAAGTAAAGGGCTATTGAAGGAACACCGTGGATTTTAGTCAGTACAAGTCTGACAGTCCCTCCGGCCCTGCCCGGGGTGGGAGGACTTATTTGATAATTTTACCACGTAAAAAAAAAATGTGTTATCCGATTAACAGTTTTTGTAAAGTCCTAATCAACTGCAATGACTTAATTGATGTTCACCTTGACAGTATTGGGAAATTTTGCAGAATGGTTCTCGAGCACTATTCTCATAAACCAATGAACGTGGTGATGAATAAATATAAATATGAATGAAGTATGTATTGAATTTTATTAAAATTTAATAAACTGTATTATTCAAATGATTTAGATAATATGTGCTTTTCAATTTTATTCTGATTAAGTTGTATTGATTAATGTTATCGTTCAAATAATTATGTTTTATATTTAATTTCAATTTACAATTTGTCTTTTAAAACTTAAATGACTGACCTTCTGTTGTTTTTAGTGTTTTAGTGGGATGAATTAGTTTTTATTTTCAACCGACTTCAAAAAAGAGGTTCTGTGTTCGATTAGTATGTATGTTTGTATATCCGCGATTTTCTTGGAAACTACTGATCCGATTTCGATCGCATTTTCGTTGTTTGATAGCATATTTTATAAGGAAGGTTTTAGTATATTTTATACTAAACCATTAATATTAATTTATGTTGGGACATACTTACTACCCAGCCCTTATTTTAAACGGAATTAGACATCCAATGAAACAATCTTTAAGGTTATTTTTCGTTCTGTAGTCTTTTTTGTAAGTTTTTTTATTGTATTTCTTTATTCTTCTTATTAGTATTTCAAACAATATCATAAATCTATCCCACTACAACGTGACATGGTGAAAACTGGGTTGGATAGATACTTGTAATACATTACCTCAGAATCGACAAGTTTGTATTTCGAAGCCAGTTGCTGGTGGATAACTTTGGCTACTTGGTTGTGGAATAATGATGAAAAATAAAGACTGCCATCATTGTTTTATTTATTTATTTATTCTTTATTTCGGTATTACCCATAAATTTGTTAGTATTGACTTAAACTATGTTAGTATATACTTATACTAAATCTCGACAAAATTAAAACTATTAAACAAACAAGACCAGGATCTACCATCCTCTGGGAACACCCGGTTGCAGCACATGCATTGCGCACAGGTGTCCCATCAAGTTGCCCTCGGTCTTACTAACAATCACATTCAGGAGACTGTTGGCACTGTCACGCAAACGACGCAGCAATGATGCAGACCTTTTACGCATTATTGCAAAAAAGTCGTCAGTGCGTGCTTCTGCGAACATCCCTGACGCGCTACAAAAACGTGGTAGTGACAACAGTATCCTAAATGCATTGTTATATTGCACGCGCAAGGCATTGTACGTTTTTAGCGTGTATCTGGTCCATAGGCTGCAGGTGTAAAAAGATTGGCAATATGCCCTAAACAGAGTAATCTTGACATTACTGTCGCATCTCGCAAACCTATGGGCCAGCATGTTGCATCTTACGGCCAATGCCCTGCGCTCTCTCTCCATGTCACAGGTATCCGAGCCATCTTCTGTAACCCAGTGACCGAGGTATTTAAACTGCTTAACTCTATTAAGCACCGTACCACACAACGAGACTTGTGGTACTATTTCATAGGTCTTATTATGTGCTTTGAAAACGAGCAGCTCACTTTTCTTAGCATTATACCTCAGTCCATGAGCACCAGCGTAAGACTCACAAATGTTCAGCAGTTTCCTAAGCGCACTGATTGATGGACTCAGCAACACCATGTCATCAGCGTAGCTAATGTTATTAAAGGAAACTCCGTCCATCATGCATCCAACTCCAGAGCTGCTGAGTTCCTCAATCAGCTTATTCACATACAAATTGAATAGCTTGGGCGAGGTTAAACCTCCTTGCCTTACTCCACATTCTAGCCTGTATACATCAGAGTAGGAATCTGCCCACCGCACAGTGTTATGTTGGTTACTATACCAGAACTTAAATACATTAATTATTTCTGGCGGCAGGCTAGTTTCACTCGACAATTTGTTCCACAGGATGTCGTAGGAAACAAGGTCGAATGCCCTGGATAAGTCCAGAAAGCATGCATAGACAGGCGTCCTTCTCCCAGTATAGTATTGTACTGTGCTCTTTAGTGTCATAATCGCAGTCTCAGTTGATAACCCATTCCTAAAACCAAACTGCCTGTCATCAATATTTAAATGCTTAGCCAGATATTTGTCCAGCAAACTATCTAACACTTTGGCAGTAATTGTTGCTAAGGATATAGGTCGGTAATTGGTGGTATCCGACATGTCACCGGTCTTATTTTTAGGAACGGGCACCACAACAGTCCTTACTAGATCCACCGGTAAATAAGAGTGACTGATACACAAATTAAACAGTAAAGAAAGAATCCTTGGGAGATGGACCCCTGCGTTTTGCAAATGCTCTATACTTAGGCTATCATGACCGGGTGACTTACCCCTAGACATATTTTTAATAACAGAAGACACATCACGGGCCGAGAAACGCACACTCAAGTTTTTACAGCTCATATTAGCCGTTTGATTTACTCGACCTAGGGGTGATTCAACTTTAAATTGTTGCTGAAATAAGTTAGCAATATCAACTGGCTCTGTTCTTCCCGCTACACTCAAGGGAAGACTCGACTTGGGATTCAACTTCTTTATATTTCTTCTTTCTTATTGAATCTATCTGCTAATTTAGAAAATTTGGCAACAAAAATCCTTAAAAGTTTACTCCGATTCCTTTCCTACTTAATCCGCAAACTGTGCCACCAAGACAGCATTATTTTAGGATTTCCATAGGTTCCAATAAAAATACGGAAATCTTGTACAATTAATCTTGTTTATATATTGATCCATATCAAGCAGGCTCATCCGTGATATAAATATATATTATTTGACTTAACTGACTTAGAAAGGAACTTTATCTTTATTTAAGTAAGTGTAGATTTTTGGCTATTTAATCAGTTTATAAATTAAGTAACACTTTCCCTCAGAGATCAATTTAAATATACCCAATCAGATAGTATTTAAAAACAAGAGTCAGCAGGCTTTTGGGACCGGGATTGCGGTCCCAAAAGGCCCCTTAGAAATTTATAAATTAAGTTAAGCGATACATTAGGATCATAAAAAAGGTAGAAAAATGTAATCGATTAAAAGTACTCTTAATGTCAAACATAAAAAATTGGCCAAGTGCGAGTCAGACTCTCCCATGAAGGGTTCCGTAGGTAACTATGATAATATAATATGTATATTTATTTGACGAATGAAAAAAAACCTTAAAATTTATTAAAACCAGCTTAATTACATTTTTACAACTACGCTAAATAACTTTGTTTTTCATAGTGTTTGTATGAATTAGAAAGTTATATTTGCGGTTTTATAAAATATGCTGTATCTCAAAACTGCTGACCCGATTTTGTTCAAACTAATTTTGGTTGAAAGTTTACATTAAGATCTACAGACATATATTTCTTTTAGATTTTCACTCCATTATTATAGAAGTTAGAGGGGTACACATTTTACCACTTTGGAAGCTTATATCTTTTTAACGATTGACTTTATGAAAAAGTGGTTTTAGAAACCCTTATATCATTTTTAAAGACCTGTGTATAGATACCACACACACATAGGTTTTATGAAAAAAAATATTTTCAGTTCTAGTTCCATGTATGGGGACCCCCTTTATTTTAATTTTTTTTATTTTTTTTTCTTAAAATCGGAAAGCGGTTCACAGAATACATCCACCTACTAAGTTTCACATGTATAGTCTTAATAGTTTCGGAATAAAATGGCTGTGACATACGGACGGACGGACAGACAGACAGACAGATGGACAGACATATCGAAACTATAAGGGTTCCGTTTTTTGCCATTCGGCTACGGAACCCTAAAAATAATAGTATTTTTTTAAAGATATGCAATTTGGGTAGATTTCACATTACTAGCAATCTTGTTAGCCCCTCCAATTAAGATAAATATGCTTGCATCTGGAGTAGGTCCATGGCAATTGTGTAGTGGGTGGGATTCGAACTCGTGACCTCTCGATCAAAAGTCCGGCACCTTATCCATTAGGCTATTGACGCTTCAAGTTAAAAAGGAGAACAATATTTCCAGTTATTACAAACCTGGATTTGTAACAAAAAATAACCTGAAAACAAAAACATTATTAAACAACAAAATGTGGAAAGAACTTACCAACATGAAAACTAACTAAAACCACTAATTCCTATTTAATTATAAATAAAAACTTTTTACCAAAAAGATTAAACCGACTCCTAAAAAACACTGCAAAGTGAAAAATAACTTTATTTTCGGTAGTCGGTGTCTTTAGTTTTGTATTTTCGTTTTTGGCACCGACTTCCGAAATTAAAGTTATTTTTCACTTTGCAGTGTTTTTTGGGAGTCGGTTTAATTTTTTGGTAAAAAGTTTTTATTTATTTGGTCTATTTTTAATTTACCTAGTTACAAGAGCCTAAATGTCAACTACTTATAACCTTTTACAAAATATTGCTTTTCCCAATGCTGGGCTGTTATTTGTTTAGGAGTTCTCCTGGTACTTCACCATCAGCTCTACATCACCATATGCATTGTGACGAGCATAAAGTGCTTAACATCCATATTCAAGTAATCGAATCGCAATCCACTCAATACTATTATTGAGTAGTTTCGGCGGCCATCTGTGGTCTTCATCATCAGTTCTTCTTCCTCAAGTGGTACTTTTTGAGAGCAACTGCACAAGTTACTATAATAAATACCCAAAACTTCATAGGTGTGCCTATAATATTTGAAGAGTTCCCTCGATTTCTCCAGGATCCCATCATCAGATCCTAACGTTTATGAAAATTGGACCAATTTCAAAGTATACCCTTTCAATCATAAAAAGAATTTTCCAAATCGGTTCAGCCGTATTCGAGTAATCGATGATCATACATTAAAAAAAAATATATATACGCGTCGAATTGATAACCTCCTCTTTTTGTCGTCGGTTGAAAAAATCTTTACAACCTATTAAATATGCGATGAAGTTTTACGTTGCGATAGTACTCGGTACTTAATGGCTGTTAGGGCTCTGCATGAAATTTCCAGCCTGGAAATGCCCGAGTCGAAAATATCCGACTTTTCGTATAAGTTCTCATCAATATAATTTCATAAAGTCTGGTTTGATAAATAATTAATCAAACCTGTCTTTTTGTTACATTCTATTACCAGCTTTGACTTAGTTTTAGGATTTCATTCTTAGGAGATTATTATATTTCATAGAAGATTCATATATGAGTTATTGCGTGAAAGCATTTTAAAACATCCGCATAAAAATCTGCACGTATAATATTCGTAATATTATCGATTTACACTATCAATACTTTGATAGCAAACGTGTCACCACATTTTCGCATTTATATTTGACCGGTAGCTTACAAAGTGGCATTTATACTGAACTAACACAAAATGGCTTGTGACATTTTCCATGACAATCCGCGCCAGCCTTCCAAAGGCTATTTTTAGCGTAATTGGATCATCCATGTACAAATGAAATTTTATGTTCCATCATAACTTCGTGTGACATCTAGAAAAGCAAATTAATGAATTTACTTGTGATATGGTAAACCAGATATTTTAAATTTATTACATACAGAATGGAATTAGGCGTTAACTTCTAGGAAAGCCATAACAATACCATAGAAAAATATCTAGTATTAATTCAGCCAAAGATCAGTTTGTTCATGCTTCTATATGGTACAGCGAGTAAACATCTCCTGAGCATACTTTGTCGTGAGGCTAGACACGTGTGGAATTTAGTTTGCTTGCATATTGCATTGCATCACTTTCTGTATATGCATATATTTTCACGCAAGCATGAAAATCTGGTTTTTGGAATCAATAATAGATATTTTTCTGTAGTATTTGTTTAGGTAGGGATTCCAGGAAAATAATCTATGTTCCGACCGTCTTTAGATTATTTTCGATCCTAGGATATCATTCTGATTTTGCCTTCACCGTTTTGAGAACAGAACATTATAGATTTATGTCCCTCCATGTTTCCTTAATAAAAATAAGTGAATTGGTTGTTTGATTGTATTGCAACTTGTATCTCGGTTAAAAAGTATTTTTTTTATTGATAATAGGTTCGCGTTTGACCACCATCTCACCTGATGATAAGTAATGATGTTGTCGAAGATGTTAGTGTGTAGTTACCTACTACGGAACCCTTCATTGGTGAGTCTGACTCGCTCTTTACCAATTTTTAACACGCTTTTATTAGGTCGACCTGTATGTAACTAACTATGTAATGGAATCTAAGGTAACTAATTTCGGGCACGCCGCAATTGCGGCGGTAAGACCCCTCTTTGAGGAGTGGCTAGATCGGCGTCACGGCGTCCTGACCTACCGCATGACGCAGGTCCTCACCGGACACGGAAGTTTCGGGAGGTACCTGTGTCTGATGGGTAAGGAAGAGACGCCTGGGTGTCACCACTGCGAGGGTCGCCCTGAGGACACAGTCGAGCACACGGTGCAGGACTGCCCAGCTTGGGCAGAGCACCGACGTGTCCTCACGGCGACAATAGGCGGAGACCTCTCGCGCCCGGCCTTGGTCGAGGCCATGCTGCGGGGCGAGAGGGAGTGGGAAGCGGTCGCCTCCTTCTGCGAAGCAGTCATGCTTTCGAAGGAGGAGGCGGGCCGCGTGAGGGAGAGGATGGCGTCCTCCCTCCAGCCCAGCCGCAGTGGTAGACGCCCACGGCGTCGGACGTCGGCCGACGATCTCCGGCCACCGTAGGCGCGGGCATGCGGACAGCGAGTAAAGGGCAACTCGCTGTCCGACCATGGACCATGCCCGGGTCGACGGCGCGTCGTGTTCCACGCGCGCCTCAAAGAGCGTCAGCAACATGACGAGGCCCCCTCTGCAGAGGGCCGAAGCCTGCCGGGGTCGTGGGACTCATCCCGTTACCGTGGCCCCGGTATGTAAAGGGTTATTGAAGGAACACCGTGGATTTTAGTCAGTAAAAGTCTGACAGTCCCTCCCACCCTGCCCGGGGTGGGAGGACTTATTTGATAATTTTACCACGTTAAAAAAAAAAAAAAAAAAAAGGTAACTAATTTAACCATCTTCCTAGGGTCGTAGCATAATTAAAATTGGCAGCTGTATGTAGTTCTGATGACAATACAATAATATGCTACTGTCAAACTGATCTGATGATGGAGCCGGAAGATACGAACTGGAACTTCATGATGGAAAATCGTATCATAAATGTTTTGGATTTCTTAGAAAAGTCTTATAATGAACTTTGACGACAATTAGGTTTCAAGGTCTGATGATGAAGCCGGAAGATAGGCACTGGCATTCCATGATGGAACATCGTATCATAATCGTGTTTGCACTTGTGAGAAAGGCCACGTAATGGACTTTGAACACGATCAAGTTTCAAGGTTATAACAAACCTAAAGAAAATCCTTTATCGGTTTTCTTAACATTTTTTTTGTTTTTACGTGTCATTTATAAAAGCGTGTTTTTCTAGTGTTTTTAAACAATTAATTTATTTTTATTGATAATAAGCTCGCGTTCGACCACCATCTCGCCTGATGGTAAGCGATAATGTGGTCAAAGATAAAGTACGTTTACCTAGAAGGAACCTATTCGCATTGTATAGGAGAAATTCCTAGTGTAGGACAATGCTTAAAAATAAACTCGTGGGAAAGTACGTATCACATACACGCAAACCAGTGATAACTCAGCTTAATGCTGTGCCACCATGCGAAACACAGGGCTGCTTTTCAGCAACGGCCGACACCGAGGTGATAAAATTATCAGGTGCTGAAATAAAATATATAAAATAATGTACAAAGCTTTTCTTTTGTTTTTCTTTTTCGCCAGGTAGATATGCTCATGGATGTACTTCGATTTGGGGCGTGGGTTTTTCTGATTCTAACTGACTTAACCACTATGTGTTCCATGATTCGCATGCGCCGAGGGCAGCAGTTAAAATACTTTCATTACGCACAAAACGTTTAGGACATACTTTCATTTTGCGTACAGCTAGGGAGTGGAATTCCCTGCTGGAGTCTGTGTTTCTTGATTGCTAATCTGGGGCCTTTAAGTCAAGAGTAAATAGGTTACTTCTAGGTAAGCGTGCTTTATCTTCGACCAACATCGAACAATAAAAAATTGGCCAAGTGCGAGTCGGACTCGCCCATGAAGGGTTCCGTAGTAACTATAATGAATAATAATATACTTAATACATTTATTTGAAAAAAAAAAACCTTACAAATTTCTTAAAACTAGATTATTTACAATTTTTACAACTACGCCAAATAACTTTGTTTTTCATAGTATTTGTATGAATTACAAAGTTATATTTGCGGTTTTAGAAAATATATTGTATCTCAAAAACTCTCTTGATCTCGTTCAAACCCATTTTGTTTAAAATTTTACATTAAGGTCTAAAAGATATGGTTTTTTTTAGATTTTTCACTTCATTATTATAGAAGTTAGAGTGGGGGGACACACATTTTACCACTTTGGAAGCGTATATCTTTTAAACGATTAACTTTATGAAAAAGTCAATTTAGAAACCTTAATGTCATTTTGAAAGACCTGTGTATAGATACTACACACGTATAGGTTTCATGAAAGAAAATATTTTCAGTTTCAGTTCCATGTATGGAGAGCCCCCTTTATTTTAAATATTTTTTTAAATTTTCTCTTAAAATCGGAAAGCGGTTTACAGAATACATCTACCTACCAAGTTATACATGTATAATCTTAATAGTTTCGGAATAAAATGGCTGTGACATACGGACGGACGGACAGACAGACAGACGGACAGACATGTCGAAACTATAAGTGTTCCGTTTTTTTCCATTCGGCTACGGAACCCTAAAAAATCACGGTCCCCGACTAAATATTCAATTATCCTAGGTTATCTAACTTTGTCAACTCAGCTACCCGATTCAAATTAAATCACACTCTCCATCAATTTTATTTTTTATTTCAAACTGGTTCTGACTTTATTGTGCTCAAACGAAGCTTTTAAAGAGCTTTTGTATGTTTTTATTGAACCCATTTTCCTGTTTTTTTTTATGTTAATCTCATAACCTATATCGTTAACATAGAAACGACTAAAATAGAATTTATTACAGGGATTCAAGTATGAAATTGCTGTCTTCCTTCATAAATTGATATAAAACCTTCATGGTGTGAAATTTTCGAGTAAAACTATTTTTATATCGTATCTATGTGGTTCTCGTAAGAATGTACAACATTCGAGTTTTGTCTTTAAATTGTTTAGACGGGAAAAATGGATACTTCGAAAATCCGAGTAATCTTTGGATACGAGTTTCAACGCAGAACTAACTCGGCAGAGCAGATAATGATGATCCGGGGTTGCGGAAATGTACTAACAAGATACCGCGGCCCCCAGAACTTAAAGGCAGCTGAAGGGACAGGGTGGGTTTTTAGTCAGTAGAAGTCTGACACTTCCTTCCGCTTAACCCGGAGTGGGAGAAGTTATTCGATGATTTTCCCAACCAGAAAAAATCAAGAAAAAAAGATGATGTTGATATAGAGGATGTCATTGCTACTGCCTCGTGCTCTACCTAACAGACATGACACACACTTGCGTCTTCTTGCGTAAAAGATCCGTACGCGTTAACATCGCGGCTGCACCGCAGAATCACTGCAATCCTAACAACATCCTGAAGACGTTCTGTTGTACCCGCAAAGCGCTCTAATGTCTTTTGAGTATAATTCACCTTGAAGGCAATAATAGCTAAAGTTTTTACGCTTCCTAATTATATACATTCGGCAGACAGCCAATAGAATGCCTCTAGATTCTTAGGCTTCAGCAAGCACACACGCTACACTAATCCGCTTCAATTCACCGAAATAGACAAAGGTCCGTATATCCGACATAATAAAAACAAATATTGTGCTTCTGGTTTTATTTCGTCATTATTTGACAACATCTCACACAATTAAAGTTATTTTGTTCTTCATGTTGTTTTTATGTGAGAAGTTTTTATCGAGAAAGTTTTTATTTGCTCTATTTGTTTTTTTTTGTATGAAGTTTTATTGTAAGAGCCATAAAGAACCCATAAAAATATGTTTCGTTGAGTTTTTCCCATTTGTAAAAGTATGAGGGATTGCATCAATCAATCAATCAAAAATACTTTATTACGCATACACCTACATGGGCACTTAAAAAACGTCAGAAGTTAGTGCACTTCCAATCGGTCGTTTTCTATGGAGAAGAAACGGCAAGAATGTCAACGGTTAATCTTTTAAAAACAAGTGACACGTAGACCATTTTAAAAGGATATATTTTTCATGGCTGAGCACTGTCTCTTGAGATAAAGGACACGTCCTAGTTCAGGAGACAAGACAACATCTAAAACCTCCGTAATCAATGCCTTTTAATTTCATTTTAAACCTAGTTAAGTTTTGTTTACACAATTTTCTTTTTAAATTATATATGTAAGTTAAGTTATACTCTGTAAGTTTACAAGTGGCAAGAAATGAAGATTATTTATTTATTTATTTGCGTATGAGAGGATAGTATAAGCAATTAACATAATACAATGTAATAACTAATCAGTAATGAAAATTATACTCGGCAAACTAAACTTAACCTATGTTTTGTGCTCTGAGTGACTTCAAAAGGACAGCACTGTTTATTACAAATTGTAATGTTACCAAAGGGTAACGTTATTCGTATATGTGTTATTTTTATTCATATGTTCTTTTACAATAGTTTATTAAACCTATAATGATAGTTTTGTGTGGATAAGCAAAAAAATCGCTTAATTTTTTTTTCAAACATCGTAAAACTGAACGCAGACAAAATCTAAACTATCTTTACGAGATTCTTTTTAAACGCTCTTTGATTAACTAACCAGAAGTCGAAAAATAAATAGGAAATGATTGAATTTTGTGAACCCGGCACACTGTCTATTAAGTGAGAAAAAAGTAGCAAAAACTTTATTAATAGATCTCTCTTATCTCTTTGAGTGTACTTATAAATATAACAGGAAGGAAATATATAAGAATAATGAAAACAAATATAAGATAAATAGGAATAAATATTCTTCCCATTATTCGTATTCCAAATCCTCTATACTATTTTTCTTTCCCATAAGATTACCCAATAAACCGGTTCAAGTATTTTTATCCAGTAGTACGTAGTAGTAGATACGTTTCAGTGGCGTGATTTTCAACCGACGAGAAAACGAAGGTTTTCTAGTCTAGCCGAATATTTTTTTTTTGTTTAACACATATTATCTTTTTTCTGACTAGTTCGATTTTCTTTCAAACTTTCGAGATGGTCATCGCAAAATAATCTTAAAGATGTTTCATGGAATGTCTCTAGCCTATCCTTTATTATACATAAAAGAAATAAGACATTTAATGAAATTACTGTATTTTGTTTTGCTTTGAAATCGGTACAAAGAGGACAGTCACATTTTCTCGGGCCGCTGGGCACCTACCCGAGCTGAGGCCTCTACCCGAACCGGGGCCCCTAGGCGATTCAGGGCCCCTCGGCAATGGCCTACACTGCCTTATGGATAATCCGGCATTGCCTACACTATCTCTTCACTACACTTGGTTTATTGTTAGAGAATGCCTCCGGCATTAAGTTCGCCTATGTGCATGAAGCTCTACAACCATCCAAACCATAGCTAAAGTGAATTTGAAACATTAATTGGTCAAACAAGTAAGTGTATTAACGTAGTTTGGAAATTCTCTTTATGATTGAGATGTTGCAAGTTCTTCATATCTATTACACTATCGATTTTGCTTTGTTCGTTACGGAAATTACATACAACGTAGTTATCATGATGAAGTGGTGTATTTCAGCTTTATGTTTCAGATAGGTGTCTCGTATGCTTTGAATGTTGCATGATATTATGTTACCTCTTCTATCGTTTCTCCACTGCTGAGGATCGAGACTCCTTCCAGATATGTCGACAAACCGTCTTCATCGATTGCGTTCAATAAGTTGATGTAGAAAAGAAAATCAGAACTAAAAGTAAAACTAAAATGTAAAGACATATACATGGAACTGTCGACTTTTCTCTACAATTACATGCATGTATTATATACACAAAAACCTTACTCTTTAATAATTCTGTCTACTGATAAAAACTGCATTAAAATCTATTGCGTAGTTCGAAAGATCTAAATGTAAATAAATAAGGTGACGTGATGATTTTATATAATGGGATGGGAGTTTATTTTAAAATTAAAACGTTAAGTTTTTCTTTGGTTTCAAGGTAGCCGGAAGCCAGAAAACCTGATAACAGCTTTGCCAAAGGTTATTTGTGTTACCTGGCTCCATGTAAAATACTATTATAGTACTCAGCTCGATCCGGTTAGACTAGAAACTGATCGGAACATTATCGGAAAAAAGCAAACCAGACAATAATTATTGAATTAGCCTTTTATTGACTCACTTTTCTTTTATCCGGTTGGAGAATCTTCTTTTATGCGCGGAAAGAAGTATCAGACTTCTACTTACTATATCCAACCCAGCCTGTTCCTTCAATTACCCTTACGTTTCGAGGTCATTGTATCTCATTAGAACATTCTCGCAACTTTAGAACATTATTGTCCCACCGCTGTGTGTAGCATTAATTGTATAAAATAAAATAAAAATTAGTCAGTCAAGTGAGTACATTTGGTTAACAAAAAATGTAGCTTAGCGGGGTACTGACAAAATACAAAGGAAAGGGCAAGGTTAACAATGATAAATGGTTGTCAGTGATCATCTAAGGGTGTGTCAGCACTTTGTCCTGGCCTTTCTACAGGGTGAAAAACTAGAACGGCAATGGAGTGAAAGCACCTCGGATTACATTGACAAAAAAGACGGGTCGTTTGAAAAAACCTCGAGTTCTTTTTTAGAGTATTATTATAAATATTACGGATTTTTTACCTTCCTTTTAGAAGTATAATGAAATTTTTTTCACGTATCTAACATTTAACTAAAAAATTATAATGGCTGTTCGGCACATTTTCTTTACGTTTTAAAAGCTATTTATTAAACCGCGAGTTGTATGAAATGATATCTGAATATTATCAAATCGGAATTGATTTCTATTACATAAATAATAGAGGACAATATCAATATTAATAGTAATCAGAAGTATAGGTTTAAAGCAGTATAATATTCTGACACTGTCTGGCAGGTTGAGTACTTTGTTGAGTACAAATGCCCTTACTTTGACATTATTCGTCAAATCGTTCGACCTCTTTAATTGTCTAAGCTAAGTTAAGCGATAACAGACAAATGCTTACACTGTTTAGACAAGTTCGCTCTAATCTGTGTATTTCATTTCTCATTAGAGCACCTCAGACATACACTTACACGATTCCCATATGATTTGATCACTACGGATTGTATGGACTGCAAAAGAGACGTTGACCTCTGAGTTTGTTCCGTTTTTTCTTCTCAAAGTTAGACAGTTAGGAAACATCAGCCTAATCTGGTTTAAATATACGAAAAAAAATATGTGTAAAAGTGTTATATACAACGTGTAACGGAAACCCCATATCAATCCAAAAGGGCTGAAGACAACTTGACCACTGCCACGTAACCTTTCTTCCTGATTTGATCACGCAAGTAAACTCCGAGCATATCAAATTCGATTTCCCTTTGGGTGACTCTAAGCCCTTTACTGAGGTTTTCGAACGTAAAAATCTTTCAACAAAAGAACAACACTCAAAAATGTATGGACACCGTCCCCACCCTTGTAGCACTTTAAAACTTGTTAAGCTTATTATAAATAAATAAAAATAAAAAAGTAGTCACTTGAAACATCAAAATACATGAGTAATTATATAAGTCAAGAATTAATCTTACTGATAGGTAAGCGTGCTTCATCTTTGAATACATTTATGTTTTCTACCATATTTTATTGTTAATAAGCTTGGTAATAAGCCATTATTTATAATAAAATATCATATAATAAAAGAAATACCTACGCCTATAATTATACTAGTTTCTGAAATATACATCTAAACAAAGCATAATATAGTGTAGGTAGCGACATCTATGTAGCCACGTTTGAACTAAACTTACGCACACTAGATGGCTTTATCATATCACATTATGCGCTCGTTAAATAATGATTATCTAGAAGATGTAAACCTGAAGCGGGCCCCGGAATGCAATTTCCTTCAATATGGATGTTTTTTACTAAAACGGATTATTCGATTTTAAACTAGTTTGCGAGAGCCGAGAGTAATTTAAATGCAAATACAATAAAGGTCTTAGTTTTTTTCTTGCGGCCGATTTCAAATGATCGTAAACTGTATTCTAGTCATTTACCAATAATAATAACGATACAGCTGAGTATTAGTGTTTTACATGGAGCTAGGGCTGTCATCTGTCCGGGTTTTCCTGGATTTGTCCAAGTTTGGAAAGCGTCCGGGGGCATCCGGGGGGATTTTCCCAATAAGCGTCCAGGTAAAACCCGGACACACATTGGTGTTACGGGTACCAAAAAGCACGATCTCTGTTATCATTTTCCTATGGTATTTCATCTCATTGTTTATGTTATGTTGATTAAATGAAAAGGAAGAGATCGTTATTAAAAAAGTTCTAAAGCTCTACAGTGTTATCACTTTATCAGTAAATAAAAACCATAATAAAACATACACAACAAACGTTGTTTTTAGTTTCAAGTTCAAAAATGTATTTTTCTATGGTGTCCGGGGAAAAACTGTGATTTTACCCAAATGTCCGGGGTTAATAAATCTTTGTCTGGGGCCGGCTAATTCGGTGATGGCAGCCCTACATGCAGCGACTGCCTATCTGACCTCCACAACCCAGTAACTGGGTAACACGATACCCCCAGGCTAGGCCAGTGTCAGAGTTACTGGCTTCTGACTGTCAAAGATGTTCAAAGGACAGCCGGGACTAACGTTTTCACACCACCAACTTTCAAACTCTGGGCTACTACTGAGAAATTCATTACAGAAAAACTCAATATCACTTTCTGCTCGACCTCGGAATCGAACCCGAGATCTCGTGCTTAGCAGTCGCGATTATGACTGGACACACGACTCGTTCAACGCAGTTAATAATATACAGAGTTGATACGACCGAGGGGCTTTCCTTTAAATTGCGTATACTAGGTACCATTTTCAAGCTTTGTACCTAAAATCAATTAAATAGGAGAAGTAGTTTAGTCGCAAATGATTTTGATGAGATGCACCTTAAAGCGATAAATCTGACCAAGACAACAGATAACACACGCCGCGCTACGTTGCCACTTTGTTACCTAGGTATTTAAGGTCAGTCACATTTATTTACAAAGGGTGGTTGCGATTTACTCTGATTTGCTATTTAGTTTGAAAAAAAATTTTTTTGGCTCATTTTGTTTTTTATAAATTAACACTAAATACGTATAGGTATACTATAGTAGTAGTGTAATTTAATGCCCCTCTGTCGTATCAACTCTGTATACAAGCGAAAATAAAAAGGAATTATAGGGCATCGAAACATTCGTCAACATCGCTATCAATGGGAACAGTGCCCAGAACACTGGCCGCATTGCCACGTTGAATGACAATACTGATTCTCTGTCCAAAGAAAAGGCCAGCCCTCTGGTCACTTGTGGAGTCGACTAAACATTTGTAATAATAAATTGAATACTTTGGACGGCGACACGCACTAATGCATCGATTGTGACCCAGCTCCGTATTAAAACTGACAGCTGGAAGAGCTCGTGGTTAAATCCGAAGGAAACCAAAGGAAAAATCATGCAATTCTCCAAAAAATTTTGTAATTACACATTCTCTTTGTCTTAAAGTTTTATAACTATAATTATGTACGTCTGCAGCAAGTGATCGATGAACTTTATTATGTAATTATTATGTGAATAGTTTACTACGTAATGACTGCCCTTGACTTCCATAACACAAGTTTGATCTTAGCTTGGGAGTCTTTTGGGATTGTGATACATTATTACATGAGGTGAAAAATAGTAAACTGGCAATAAAAAAAAGCTATTTTATTAAAAAGGTGGACTGATCAAGCGAAAGACTCTTGACCTTCAAATTCTACAAAGTCGTAAGAGACGCTTAAATGTTCTTCAGTTGTTTTATTTTCGAATTATTTACCAGGGTACTATAACAGTAATATAACAGCAATTTTTGTTGACATTGGTTTGTGTACTTTAAATCTGAAATTCAAATAATACGGTACATACGATTTGTAAGGAACGAAATGCTCATAAGACCGGTATAGAATTATAATCAAAACTTTCCCAATTATTCATAGGAAATGTTTCCAAAATTTTGCAATGTAAGAAAAAAAATACACGTAAACAACACGTGTCAAAGTAATTTGGACTTTTTCCTAAAGTAAAATGTGCTTGAAATTCTACATTGAATTTAAATTTTTAAGTATTCAGTAAGGGCTGAATTTTCAATTAACTTGTAATGGTTTTTGAGGTATATATTTCCTATACAAAATGGCGAGGGTAAGGAACAAGGTGAATTTTATTTCATAAAAGTCTGTGACTCCGTTCCGTCTCACTGATTCTTTTGACGATTTTACGCACGTAAATAAAAAAAAAAGTCCCAATAACCTTCAAAACAACAACTTGATAACATGAGAGTTCAGTCGATTAAGCGACAAAAGAAGCTCAAACCATGAATGAGAAAATATTAAATGTATATAAACCATAAACCTAGCCTTGAGTTTTAAATTTTAATCATCTAAAGATATTTAAAGACAAGGACAGGCGATTTTTCACTTTCATGCAATATTTAATGCATTTTTATGAGCCAAACTCACAACACTATTCAAAAACCGAAGCTCGAATCAACATTCAGCAGCCCACCAGAAAGGCACCACCCGTGGCGATGAAACTTGGCTATTCCCCGAAAACCAATGAACTCACCACACATTAAAGAACTGAGGAGTAAGAAAATCTGGATTACGGGTGCCTTTCCATGAGAAATATGCTATACGAGAGTGTAAGAGCTACGAAAAGATCTGCCGGGGTTGCGGATATTTTACAACGACTTTAAGAGGCGTCGGAACGTGAGGGCAACTTTAGCAAAGGGGTAGATTTTTAGTTAGTAGAAGTCTGACCCCCTCGAAGTTCTGGCCTTGAAGTTCACCCAGAGTGGGAGGCGTCATTTGTTGATTTTCCCTCCGAAAAAAGCTATATGATCATGCTGGGAATTCGCGAATGTTCTAACGAGCTTAAGCTAAATAGTGAAGCTCGTTCCAAAGACATACCGCGGCCCCGAAACGTTCTAGAGTTAAGCTCGTTCCAAGGGCATACCGCGGCTTCGGAATTCAAGTGAACATGGAAAGTGGAACAAGTTTAGTCAGTACAAGTCTGACACTCCCATTTGATGATATTCCCTCTGAAAAGAAGAGCTACGGAACTATATGACGATTTCCACTTAGCCGAGCGAGGAAGATGCGCAGCTCTAGTTACCTACTGAAAGTACAGTGTTCTGCACCTACACAACTCGCGGACATCCTTAGCACGCGTCCATGGCTCGCATTCACATCACAATTCCTTCCATATAAATAACTCAGCTTTGTCAAATCCGTTTCCACCAGTGCCATGTTATGAGGACCAATGAAAACAAAACACTGTCACAATATCAAACGCATCCATAGCAACGTTGTGAAGTACATCTCCAGTGGAAACGCACCCTTACCTTAAGTTTCGACATAAAACACTGCTTTATCCCCTTGAGGACTAACCCTGTATTACAGAGCCTACGTTGACGTCAGAGCAAATTAAGATCCTTCTCAAATTCCGATATCTATTGGAGGATGTGTCCCACTCCCAAGACACCACTGGACAGTAAACTAAACTTACGAGTTTTCTCATATATTTACCCTATTGCGGTTACCGAGTGGTCGAAATTCGTTCATAATTCCTTTAACAAGTACCTATGTATATGTGTATGTCCAATGTTATGTAAATTAATTTAAAAATGTTACACACTACCATGGTGTGTAACATTGATCCGACAATCATTTAGCTCGACCGATTAATTCATTCACCGCGTTTAGTGCGCTTCGGATTACTTCGGAACACAGAGCTCTGCTTTAAAATGCCGTGTTGTGCAATTATAACCTGTAAAACAAAAAGTCAGACCGCAAGTATAGAGCGAGGAGGTATATCTTTCTATCGGTAAGTCGAAAATAACATTTTATTACAATTTTATTTGTAAAAAAACATTAAAATATTCTGATCACTATGAAATTCCGAACATTAACAACATTATTGCAACAAGTTACAAAAAGTATACATTGCCCGTTGTGTACTCGCTTAATCAACGCAAACAATGGTCTGCATGCGCCACACTTCAACCATTGACGTTTTGACCTTTGCCCTGATTGGCCGTACGTAATGCACGGCGCATGTTTATCAACAGTGAGTTACAATCAGTAGCATGCTCTCGATTTAAGTGTGTGTAATTTATTTGTGTGCATAATTCGCATACGTAACGGGCCTCTTGCTTGTAGTAGAGCTAAAGAGTGGGGAGACAAGCGGCGACACGCGTTCTTATACAAATCAGGAACTATCTCCTTTCTAACCTCTTTTATCTGTTCTGTGGGTAAACACCAGGGTGAATTTTATATGTGGAAAAAATGAGTTTATTGGAAAAAGCCTGTCACCTACCAACAGAATCTACAAATAAACTAGAGTGCAGACTCAGATATTCGGACCTCAGTTATACGGAATCACGATTATTCGAACTACTAACCGCGATCAAATAACTTTGTACAAGTCGAATCATATGGACGTATTGCCACTGGCACTATCCGCGCTTACCAATTCAATATTAGAGCAAACCTGCATGCAGTTAAGATGGGAGAAGACTCCGAAAAGTTAACTTTTAGAAGAAGCTTTGTAGTGTTGGTTTGAACTAAAACGATCTACTTTGCTACCGATAGCTCGACCTCTAGTCTGTAAATAAGTGTTATGGACTCATCATCATTATACTCTACTCTAGTACTAATGTAAGTCAGCTTTCGTAATACGAAGTGGAGACCTGGTGACCTAAAACACAGGCCTCTGGCCTAGCTTAGGCACCAGTCCCCACAATATTTTCAGAACGTACTACTTAAAAAAAAAATCTCTTGATCCTATTTCACATGAAGCAACTGCCAATCTGACCTCCAAAACCCAGTAGCTGGTTAACACTGTCACACCCTTGGTGAGACAGGCGTTACGAGTAGTCAGAATCCGGATTCTGACTACCCGTAACGCCTGTCAAAGATGTACAAATGACAGCCGGAATTAACGGCTTAACGTGCTTTCCAAAGCACGGAGGAATCTCAATATTTTATGGTGGTCACCCATCTAAAGACCGACCTCGTCAACCGCTGCTTAACCTCGAAGATCGACCTTTGCGGCCGTTATTATTTAGCCACGAGCTCCTCAATACATGTTATTATTTAGCCACGAGCTCCTCAATACATGTTATTATTTAGCCACGAGCTCCTCAATACATGTTATTATTTAGCCACGAGCTCCTCAATACATGTTATTATTTAGCCACGAGCTCCTCAATACATGTTATTATTTAGCCACGAGCTCCTCAATACATGTTATTATTTAGCCACGAGCTCCTCAATACATGTTATTATTTAGCCACGAGCTCCTCAATACATGTTATTATTTAGCCACGAGCTCCTCAATACATGTTATTATTTAGCCACGAGCTCCTCAATACATGTTATTATTTAGCCACGAGCTCCTCAATACATGTTATCTACTCATACAACGTGTAACGGAAACCCCATATCTATCTCTATATATTTTTATATTTTTTGTGAGAGCAATGTGGGATAACAACAAATATTATTAATAGATTACCGCAATGTTAGATTACCGCACTGTCTGGCAGTTTGAGTGCTTTATACGGCCCACCCAAATGTCCTAACTTCGGTATTGTTCGTCAAATCGTTGAAGCTCCTTAAGATATAAGTTGAGCTACACGATATTTGACAAATGCTTGCACTGTTTGGACGGACCTGCTCAAATCTGTATGATTCTGTCCTTTAAAGGGCGCCACAGGCATAAACCTACATGGCTCTCATATGATTTGATTACTACACATTGTATGGACTTTAAAAGAGACGTTGACCTCTGAGTTTGTTTCAGTGTTTCTTCTCAGAGTAGTCAGTTAGGAAACACTGGCCTCATCTAGCTTACATTTACGAAAAAAAAAATGACGTGTAAAAGTGTTACTTATAACCCATTTGCAAAATAAACATCATTATTTCATTATTTCATTATTATTTCATTATACTAAAGGGCTGAAGACAACATCTGGTATGGAGTCTCTATGCACAGTTTCAGCACAAAATAACTGACTCAAAGAACTGATACCAAATTATTGGTTCCATATATTTCTTGAATACCAATCATAACAAACGTGTCACAGCACTACGAGGGTCAATAACTTACACGTGACTTGCCAATAACACGATAATTCTTTTCGTTCTTCTTAATTTGAAAAATTCGGCCTTTAGTATCAGTGTATTGTAATTTGTAATAAGTTCTACACACGTAGACTTAGGATTACAAAACCCTTGCCATATCGTTTGTTATCATCCAAAGAAGCCATGCACTTGGTATGTATATACCCTTTAAATTACACGTTGTATGTATAAAAAACTATTAAGATAAGATAAGATTTATTTATTTGTTTAAGCATGGTGTACATGATACATTGCATGCAAGATAATAAGTGATACAGGAAGTTCTAACATGTTTAGCCGCATATCGTGGCGTACAAATTGATACGAAGAGATGATGCATAACCGTGCTAATATTGATCAAAGATACACTTATAGATAGATTATGTATGCACTTATTTAATTATCATTATTCATTAAAGATTAGCTCTTATTACAATTCAATGTCAGAGAACGTAAAATTTAAATAAATTAGTCAATAACATGTCAAAAATACAACATTGTCATCTCAAAAACGAAGAAAATTGGTCCTCTTTCATAAACTCTGTTATACTGTAATTCTGTGTATTGTCGATTCTATCATATTTGATTACCAGAATGCCTATACATAATTAGAACCAAGATCATAAACAAGATCTGAAAGACAGTGATGATTTCATAAAGATACAGAAGAGGAAAACGAAGCCTTCCAGTCGTAATCAGTGCGGTACAGCACTGACAGGACCGAACTACATAGTATATGTTGCGTTACCAGTGACAGCGCTATACATGTCTAGGTTGCATTACTCTACAGAAGTCGAGGAGATTGTAGAGTACATTAGAATCAAGACCAAGTTTTCGCTGAGGGCCGAACGGTTGGATTCTTTTGTGGGAGGTTCCTACTGAACATCTGTCGACCTTTATGAAGGAAGTGTTTTGGCCGAAAGGTGTTGTGTTCCGGCGATTCCGTATACCCGATACTGCGGACACACGACGCCGTTACAGACTACTCGTGAGAAATAGAATAGTAAATAGTAGTTTTATTGTGTATTTATAAAATATGTATTAGTTTATAGTCACTTATAAGTATGTATAGTTTTCTATGAGCCTTTGGTAGCCAGAAATAAATAAATAAATAAAATAAATAATAAGTCCAGTTAAATTATAATTGAGTTTCCACTTTTAATACAATTTAAACCACCAATATTATTTGCCTGAAAAGTCATAAGGGCTGTCAAAGATTTGCAATGATATCCGGGGCCAATGGTTTAACGTGTTATTGGAGGCATTGAGAAATCTCGGTATGATAAGACCCCATCCACGGGCCAACCTCGACTAGTGTTGCTGAAAGATCGATCCGCGTAGCGACTATTAAACAAAAATGTCCGCGATCCTTAGGATAACCCACAGTAACCATTGTTAGCTTTTACATACATTACAAACAAAAAAATGTATTCAGGTATTTTGAATGTATAAAAAATGCGTACCTATTTTAAAAAATCCATTATTATTTCTTATCCAATCAAATACGCTAGAATTTAATACGCATTGTATAACAAAATTGCTCTTCACAACATATACAAGGTGTAACAGATTAAGCGCAACAGACAGACACCCCAATTAGAATAAACTAAATAAATTGTAACTAAACCTAGACATTTTTATAAAGTAGTTATCCTTACTAAACGCAAAACGTATGTGCGTCATACAATATCCTTACGCAGTCGCATACACTCATGCAATGTTAGCGGCCGACACGCACACGAGCGCATTTCCTTGAATTAAGCATTGTATTAATCTGTCATGATATTGTGTTTCCATTTTTAGTTAAATGAAAGATTTTCCCATCAAAATTTAACACCTATTTTTTATGACGGAAATCGATTCTGAAGCCGATTCTAACTTTCAGGAATTGCGTTTATTTTATTACACGTTGTAACATGAGTATCTTAACAACCGTCTAATCACAATAATAATATTATTATTAATGACCCCACATTGAAGTTAGTAGATAAAATAGTCCTTCTAACCGATTTCGCTCATAATTCTAAATAATGATTAACCATCTGCGCAAGAGATAGTTATTTTCTTGTAAATGCAAATATGTACTTAAATTGTTTTTTTTTTTTTTACAAATTATTATTTTTATTTGGTTTCTGTCCTTTTGTATACTTTGTGTTGTGTGCTTTGTGGCATGTGCCGAATAAACACTTTTTCTTTCTTTTTCTTTCTTTCTTTCACAAATGTGCACGCGGGTACAAGAGCACTCCCTGTTCCTTAACTCTCATTGCCGATGGGACGGATCGGAGAAAGGCGAGGCGCAAGACCAACGGCTTGAAGCATTTTCCGAGACACGGCGGTTGTTACACCACCAACTACCAAACTCCGGGCTACTACTGAGAAATTTCTAACAGAAAAATCCAATAACATTCTTTCCCCAACCCGGGAATTAAACCCGAGAACCTCTTGCTCAGCAGTAGCGCGTGACACACGACGTCGAATGAAATAAATAATTCATTATTTATTTCATTATATACGGTACAGAATACTAGTCACAGATAAATTCTTTTCTGTAAGAATACTAAAAATCCGCTACCTTTTCAATAGTGCAGTGAGACGTGGCTTCTAGCCAATTTTCTCTATTTTAGGTCAATGGGAAGTAGGTATTAGATAACTCGTGACTTCGTTCGCGTGTAAATCCCGATCCCGTGGGAATTTCGCAAAATCCCGTCTTAGCGAGCATCTACGTACTAAAAGGAACCCCCATGCAAAATTTGAAAGCCCTATTACTTGTAGTTTCTGAGATTTCGTGATTAATCAGTGAGTGGTATTTCGCTTTTATGCATAAACTAGCTTGTGCCAGCGGCTTCGCCCGCGTGGGAAGTTTTTTCCGTGTAAATCCCGATCCCGTGGTAATTTCTCAAAATACTTTCTTAGCGGATGCCCACGTCATAACATCTATCTGCATGCCAAATTTCAGCCCGATCCGTCCAGTGGTTTGGGCTGTGCGTTGATAGATCACTATGTCAGTCAGTCAGTCAGTCAGTCAGTCACCTTTGAGTTATATATATTTAGGTAGATAGATTACATTTGCATAAATATTTGTTAATGCGTTGATATATCAGTTTTTACGGACTATTTCTTTTCGACGAAAAATCATCAAAGGGAGTGTCAGACTTCTGCTGACTAAAACACCCACCCCGTTCCTTCACTTTCCCTTACGTTCTGGGGTCCTAGTATCTTGTTAGAACATTCACGTAACCCCAGTATGGTATGTGTAAATACATTAATTATATAAAATAAAATAAAAATCATTCATTCAAGTGACGTAAGTGCAATACACATGGTTAACGAAATTGGTTGCTTAGTGGGTTACTGGCAAAATACAAAAGTAAAAAGCAAGGTTTACGAATAAAAATGGTGGTCAGTGACTATCTAGGGGCGCGTCAAAGCACTAAGTCCTTTCATTAGGTTGAAAAACAGGAAGTAAAAACCACCGTGTTCTTTCGTTTTGGGCCTGGGTATCATGTCAGAACAATCCTTCAATCCCGGCAAGGAACGGACTATAAACCTACGTATAAAGAACTTAACTTTTATTATGTTCAATTAATATTATGATGTTTGTACACTGACAGCCCTAAAACTGTCTCCTTTAAGTTTGTCCATCCAAAGGTTATCTGTAAGAGATTGCCCTGTGCGATAAGACCGCCCATTGTACACTTGTTTAAATTTTTTGTATCCATAGTAATATTGTAAGGTGTACAATAAAGTATATAATGAATAAATAAATAAATTAATAGTTCAAAAAACACTGGAAAAACACGCTTTTATAAATGCACGTAAAAACAAAAATTTGTTAAAGAAACCGACGACGGATTTTCTTTAAGTTTGTTATAACCTTGAAACCTGATCGTGTTCAAAGTCCATTATATGGCCTTTCTCACAAGTGCAAACACGACTATGATACGATATTTCATCATGGAATGCCAGTGCCTATCTTCCGGCTTCATCAGACCTTGAAACTTAATCATGATCAAAGTTCATTACAAGACTTTTCTAAGAAATCCAAAACAGCTATGATACGATGTTCCATCATGAAGTTCCAGTTCATATTTTCCGGCTCCATCATCAGATCAGTTCGATAGTAGCATATTATTGTATTGTCATCAGAACTACATACAGCTGTCAATTTTCATTATGCTACGACCCTTGGAAGATGGTTAAATTAGTTACCTTAGATTTCATTACATAGTTAGTTACATACAGGTCGACCTAATAAAAGCGTGTTAATAAATAGATACCTACACATATTCATGGCAAAAAGAGCAAGAACTTACGATGGACATCCGATTAGGATTCCGTTATTCCTTTTGAAAACCCTGTTTTAACTCGAGGTCTGTACACAGACACGAGAAATTTATGATTTTTTTCCGGGGAGAAAATCATCTAATAACTCCTCCCGCTATGGGTGGAGCGGAATGGAGTGACATACTCCTACTAACTAAAAACCCACCTTGTTCCTTCAGTTGCCCTTTAGTTCCGGGGTCACGGTATCCCGTTAGAACATACCCGCAACCGTGACAAGGGACGGACCATAAACCTACGTATATAGAAATTAGTCGCAACTAGATACCTCTTCACGTTCTTGATAAAAAGGGTACAAACTTAAGACACTGACAAACGGAGAACGGTATAATCCGATTAAGATTCCGTTGTTCCTCTTGAAAGCCTTGTTCTTACACGAGAAATTACGGTCTGTGTAATACAGAGCCGAGAAACATATGTGCAGACGTAATTAACCAAGTTTGATATATTTGTGATTGACGTCCCAAACTTCCGCTATCAATCTACATGATATTACAGTACCTAATACATTACACAGTACCTATGAGTGCTCTTTTTTATTTTACCTAAGCAAATACTCGCTTTTGAACGTGGAAATTTTTGTAAGGAAATATTATGGACTTTAAAGTCTGAGATCAAACGCACTGGATGCAGTGATCAATATCGTTACATGTTTTGTATGAGAAGATGCCTTGCTTGGTACAGCGAGAAAACTAATCTACGTATTAATATTCAAAAGTATTTAATAGATGATAATTTATAGAATGAATCCAATGAATCCAAAAACTTATTTCTTCACATTCCTTCTCACCGCACCGTCCAAAAACTTACTTCTTCACATTCCTTCTCACCGCACCGGGTTTCTATCTAACTCTTACGTTATTTCTACTGTTAAACTCTGGAATTTGCTACCCCTTGACATCAAGAAGGCTGAGTCAAAATTTTCTTTTAAGCGTAAAATTAAAAACCACTACTTAAGGGGCTGTTATTCTTAGTTTGGTCTTCGTCATAATTATTATGAGCTCTCTTAATCAGAAAGAATATTATAAAGCACCGTATCTATTAGTTTGTCATTTTAGCATATATGTGTATTTTATTAGTATTATTATATATTAGTATTACATTTATTAGTATTAAATATATTATTTCATTCCATTTTATCATACACCTATTGTACACCTACCACAATGTGTTTTCTTTAACCCAAAGGTTGACTGGTAGAGAATGCCTTGCTGCATTAAGTCCGCCCATGTAACACATTTGGACATAAAGTTTAAATAAATAAATAAATGTGTGCGTCGAAATTGCACATTGCAATTGCGACGTAACGTATTGCATCACTGACGCAAAATAGGCTTCCCACCTCTTCATCCGCTTAGCCTTTTTGTGGGATCGGTTTCCAGTCTAACCGACTGTGTCTGACCTGTACCTAGTACCTGAGTAACACGATACCCTTTGCCAAGAGCCACCTTTATTCAGAAAATATTTTGGGAAATTTATTGCGTGTGCATAACTATAAATTAGAATTTCCTACTGGGCTACATTTCCTGGTAGTTATAACCAGGAGATTTTTAAGTTAAGAATTTATAGGGCACTTCGAGGCAATCGTGATGTAAACTTGACCAAGTCATCGTTTACCACGACGTAAAATTATAGTCAAACACGAGTCTGGAATAATAATAAAAAAGAGATGTATATAACAGTAGAATGATGGTATTAAACGTGCCACATATGACCCGCCTTTAAAGCAAGAGTGAACTCGCATCTTTATACCTCATGTATCGCTTACGATCAGGCGTGCAAAATAGTGGAGGTCAAAAGCGAGGACATCCAAAATAAATATACAAATGGAATAATATATTAAATATTTATTTATTTTATTTTATAGAATAAATATTTTTCTTTGATCAACTTTTGTTATGATAATGTTGAGTACCTGCTGTTTAAGTGAAATACTTAGTTTCGTTTTTATTGCGTGGGATAGAGGTAGCTTTGTGGTGGTTATTATTTTAGTTTAAAGTGTAGTGCTTTTGTCAGGTTATTGTGTTTTTATTGAATTGTTGTATTAAAAAAAATTGGCTGTTTTTTAAGATTATATTAAGTTTTTTTTTACTGGATTACATTATCTAGGTAATATAATTTTATGGTCTCGTTAATTACATTGCCTAGATTCCCTGCAAAACTTTTAAAGTTTTCTTATTTGCCTTTCAAATTTTTTTTTTTAATTAAAAAGTAAATTCAAACACCAAAATTCGCAACTTTTTAACTTAACACAAATACAACACTTACTTTCAGAACTCAATCCGATGTTAAGCACAAACTCGTAAAAAGTTCAAACGTTTTCAAATCCATAATTCACTTAAATACTAACATTTTTACACTTTAAATAACACACACACATAGTTTATTTTACACTAAACTGTATTTGCACTTATCACTACGCGAGACTAAATGTTTTACTGTTTTTGGAAATAGTTGCAAAGTTTCGAGAACTTTTAAAATAGAGGAGCAGGGTGATTGCTGCGAAGGTTTACGATAGACTGAAGGCTTGAATGGAAACAGTGGAAATTGTTCTACGCATGCGCCGGGAAATACATTGGTTTCATGTTTTGCCGGCAGTTTCTTGATGTCTCATGACATTTGTTTGACAACGCGTTTTCCGTTGTTGTATTGTTGGTTGGTATTTCAATATGGTTAAATTTTCAAGTGCATGGACCCAGTATTTTTATTTAAAAAAATATTTAACTTTTTTTATATGGGCCAGACTAGTGCCTCTACACTCAGGACCATATATATATTTTTTTTGTTTCCAGCTCTGTCCCACTTCTGAGCACAGGCCTCCCTCCACTCGATGCGCGGTCTCGCGAGAAATCTAGTACCTGTATCAACGGAACCTATCCAGTTCGTCCCGCCATATGCTTCGTGGTCTACCGCGACCTCACCTCACTGTCTCAGGACTCCAGTTTTGTGTTATTTTTGCCGGCAGTTGGTCCTGCCAGACATACCCTTTCCCAGTCCCAGTTTAGTTGGGCATCTTTTTGAGCTACATCAGCTATATTTGTCTTGGAACGCAGTATTGTGTTTCGAACACTAGCCGTTAATTTAACACTTAGTGTACTGCGTTCCATTGCTTGTTGGCAAACCTTGAATTTGGACTTCTGGGTCATAGACCAAGTTTGTGTGCCATATAATAATAATAATATGTGTAATAATAATATTTATTTCATCCAAAATTTACAATTAATATACAGTGGTCAATAAATCAAAACATAACATAAATTTTAAAACTAATGCTTAGGTATATATAATTGATTTACAACTATTATTTATTTACTTTTAGATTAAATCACCTGTACTTAAAATACCTCTTGACGGCTTGCCTGAGCTAGGTTAAACCTGTGTTTCAGGCTGTCGCTAATAATGAGTTTTATTGCAGGATCAATTATTATTTGTAAAATTAGTGTAAACAAGAACAATTATACAATAAATGTTTGATAAATACAGGAATATGGATACATTATATAAAATTCAAAATAGAAACTAATCACATAAAACAATTTTAAAATTATTTTAAAATTTGTAACAAATTCTCAGTGTCTGCATAATTAAGCTTAGCTAAATATTCCGCTAACATGATGCTGCATTTTTTGTAATTTTTGCTATGTATGTCTATTATCTTATTAATTTTATTACCTATATAAAAAGGTCCTAAAAATATGTAAAATCTATAAACAAACGCATGTCTAGTTTGTGGCCGAGTACAGACCAGGTCTTTTCTTCTCTTGGCTGATGGTGCTGGGTTAAAAGGTAGACCAGTATGCTGTTTTAGTAAGGTGTGGAGTATAAATAGTTAACAAACTGTTAGTACTTTGCATGCCACGTAAAGCTGATATGTTGGAAATAAAAAATGACGAAAGGCTACCTTTAGAATTGCTCTTTGAGCACGTTCTAGAGGAAGTAAGATGGTTTTTGCGGCACCACCCCAAGCAATTATGCAGTAAGTAAGTATGGATTGAACTAAAGCTAAATACACCTGTTTTATTAAGTTATAGTCTGTAATGTAACGTAAGTTTTTAAATATATATATTAATTAAAATATATTATTAAAAAATATATATTAATTTACGTACGTATACGTTAAGACTTAACACAAAATTCATTAATGTTTAAACTAAATTATTGTCATGATATTTTTTGTTGTAGGTACTAATCCGACTACAAAAAGAGAGTGAAAGTAACTTTTGTTAAGTGGTAAGACTAGTTTTTTCCTTTATACCTTTTAGTTATACACTTTCTTTGTTAGCCGCCACTATTAAGCATACTATAAAATCGCTAAAAAAATACTTAGTAACTAAGCAGTGAACGTAAAATAAAGTTATGATTGATTAAATAAACTGATTTCTTAGAAGTAATTTTACACAATAACATTGTATTCATGGAGCGTGGTTTCTTTTTCAAATACCTAATTTGTTCGTGGCATTTAGTGGGTATTCCTTTCGAATTAATGTTTTCTTTTATGTTTATTTAGTTACGTATTTAGTTTAAATTGCTGTTCAAATCACTATTTGAATATTACGACTCACAGTTGATTATTTTTCTATTTGTTTGTATAATACACATAATAGAGGGTAAAAGATATTAAAATGAATAAAGAAAATGCGAATTTACTTTCTATACCAATAAGCAGAATTTAGTTTTCATTTGCTTCTTTTGTTATATGTTATGAGTATTTATTTTATTATTTATGTAGATTTCTAGAGCTTTGTATTGTACCTCCCACACTATCTCTTCACCACTCGTGGTTCACTGGTAGAGAACGCCTAGGGCATTAGCTCCACCTTTGCACTTATTTGCATGACGTGTAATTAAATAAATAAGTAGCAAAGTTATTGATAACCGATGTTTGGACGTTCTATTATAATAATATTTGTAAGTAATAATTCCGTTTATACCCGTTTCCACTGCTGGAAAAAAAACCTTCTCTCTATAAGAGGGAATAGGCTGTAATCCACCACCTGGGCCTAATGTGCGTTTGGTGAATGGGACATGTCATCGAATTTTTCTTCCTACAGCATGTCAGTTTCTTATTTCTTCGTTATATTTCCTTCAACGATCAGAACGCGAACATACAAATCTCATTAACTGCTGACTATATCTCTTTCAAACTTATTTTCGTTTAAAGTGTTCATTAAGATGACGCCCACGGCGTCGGACGTCGGCCGACGATCTCCGGCCACCGTAGGCGCGGGCATGCGGACAGCGAGTAAAGGGCAACTCGCTGTCCGACCATGGACCATGCCCGGGTCGACGGCGCGTTGTGTTCCACGCGCGCCTCAAAGAGCGTCAGCAATATGACGAGGCCCCCCGTAGAGGGCCGAAGCCTGCCGGGGTCGTGGGACTTATCCCATTACCGTGACCCCGGTACGTAAAGGGTTATTGAAGGAACACCGTGGATTTTAGTCAGTAAAAGTCTGACAGTCCCTCCCACCCTGCCCGGGGTGGGAGGACTTATTTGATAATTTTACCACGCTAAAAAAAAAAGATGAAAGAAGTGTTCATTAAGATCAAGAGCATACAGAGTTGATAGGACAGAGGGGCATTAAATTACACTACGTATACTATACGTGTTTAGTGTTAATTGCATACAGTTAAAAAATAAAAAGAGCCAAAAAAAATATTTTTTCAAACCAACTAAATAGCTTACAAATCAGAGTAAAACGCAACCACCCTTTGTAAATAAATGTGACTAACCTTAAATACCTAGGTAACAAAGTGGCAACGTAGCGCGGCGTGTGTTATCTCTTGTCTTGGTCAGATTTATCGCTTTAAGGTGCATCTCATCAAAATCATTTGCGACTAAACTACTTCTCCTATTTAATTGATTTTTGGTACAAAGCTTGAAAATGGTACCTAGTATACGCAGTTTAAAGGAAAGCCCCTCGGTCGTATCAAATCTGTATATATACATAGATTAAAAATATAGATATATAGATTTTTACTCTTTTATTTTAAAAGTCAAAAGGGACATTTTACTACTTTGGAAGTGTCTTTCAAGTTTCTTTCAACGGTGGACTTTGAGAAAAAATGGTATGAGAAACTTCAAAGTCATTTTTATAATTCTTTATTATTGTATAATAACAGTAAAGCAATTCACTGAATATATCCACCTACAAAGTTTATACTTTGTAGTAAAGTGCCTGTGAAATACGGACGGATAGGGCCGAGGATAGATAGACATACATGACGAATCTATAAGGCTTCCTGTCAATTGAGGAAAAACTGGTTAGAGATAATACACGCTGGAAGCATTTAAATAATAAAATAAGTCCTTGCTTACATATAGTGAAGCACAGCCCACGTTACCAAGCAGTGCAAATATTTATTAAAAACTTTACCCCTAAAAAATATTATTTTTACATCTGTATTTAAGAAAAATATTCAAGCCTTCCTATTGGATAAGTGTCTCCACTCAATTAATAATTTATAACCATATAACCATATGGTTCGTGCTAATATGTTGGTGCATAGATTTGCAAAGTGTACAGTAGACGTAAAAGTGACACTGTTCAGGGCCTACTGCCAAAGCTTTTACACCAGTGCTCTATGGACCAGCTACACGCAACGGGCCTACAACGCTCTTCGCGTACAATATAACAATGCTTTCAGAATTCTGGTGGGGCTCCCACGTTTCTGTAGCGCTTCAGGCATGTTTGCTGACGCAAGAGTTGACGATTTTTATGCCATAATGCGTAAAAAAGCAGCATCTCTGATGTGTAGGATCCGGGGGAGCGCCAACGGAATTCTGAAAATGATATCAGAAAGGCCAGAGTCTGCAGTGTTAGGAAGGCTTATTCAGCTTCACGTGAAGAGATGACGCAAGGTTTTTAATTATATTATTTTTGTTTATCTGCCTATATTATTGTTATTTTATTTTTATTTTATGACATTAATTGGATTTTTTTTTATTGGATTTTATTTATTTTTATTAGTATGAGAATAGACAAGAATGACATGAACACTAACATAGTTTATAAGACCTTTGTTACTAACATTATATGGACAATTTTGTAGTCTGAAATAAATGTATTCAGTATTCAGTATATGAATTTGCATTCATATAGTAGCATGTTTTATTTTCTTCTAATGTACACATGCTAAAAATTATATTATTTTTATGTGTTAATGTTGTATATGATTTATATTTTCTGGACTGTGTTATTTTTATTATTGTATTGTAACTGTAGTTTTATAGGAACATTTCACACACAATGTATATTGTTGTGTAAGCTACCCAGTATTAAATTAGTAGAGTAAGACGATCGTTTAATTGTAACTCTAATTATTAGTTCCGTTTTCTGCTAATCGGCTGCGGAACCCTAAAACGTGAAATATTAATGTCCATTTTACTTATGTCTGAAAACCTCTGTGATGCTCTAAATATATACTCAGAAATCAAAGCTTTGTACATGCCACTGCTTATTTTCGCTCGTTTTAAGTAACTAACCTTTTATGTTTGTTTTATTTTGTGATCCTGGCGTCTACCGCTCTTGAAATTTACCTCTCTTGTCGTTTGTGTGTCGTCTTTTTATATCTTTGTTTAGAAGTACGAACCGTGATTTATAACTTCGTATGCCGTGTTTTTGTGTAGGTACGTGCATGGTCAAAAAATAAAGTAGTTTCGAGGTTTGTTTTTAAGAATCTTACTCACTTTGGACGGGTTAACAGGATTGCTAGTAATATGAATTCTACCCATATTGCTATAAATTTTCCTATAAAAAAACACATGGTGGATTTAAATGATATAATCGAAAACAAAAGATGGCGCAGTCGTTCACAAACAAGTGGTTTCAAGAAATATGTGCTGTTGATTTTAATAAAAACTATCACCAAAAATTAGTTTGAACAAGATCGAGTCAGCAGTTTTTGAGATATAGCATATTTTCTAAAATCGCAAATATGACTTTGTAATTGATACAAACACTATGAAAAACAAAGTTATTTTGCGTAGTTACTACGGAACGCTTTATGGGCGAGTCTGACTCGCACTTAGCCAATTTTTAAATAAAGTGTGCTATTAAACTTAAAATATTATAAAGCGGAATAGTTTGTTTGTTTGAATGCGCTAATCTTCGAAAGAACTGCATGGATTTGCATGAAATATGGTATGGAAGTAGCTTGATGCTTGAGGAAGGTTTTTACCTGACTGCAAAAGAAGAAGGTTATGTTGGTATCGCGAGTAAAGTTCCGTGCGACTGCTAGTTAAACTTAACTGAAGAACACGTACCGGTCACGAACTGCAGTGGCCAATCTGGAAATCATGGATTACAGGCCCAGGTTGGCCGCTGTAAATATAATCTAGCCAAATAAGCTTTCCTGGATCCTGTGTATTTCTAGATTTTGGTCTCAAAATAAATCGTAGCAAGATCAAGAATATCGACCGTTCAAAGAACAGTTCGCCAAAGGTAACGTAATAGCGAACTGCAAGGTAGTGAAATAGGTACATATACAACGTGTAATTTAAAGGGTATGGCAAGGGTTTTGTAATCCTAAGTCTACGTGTGTAGAACTTATTACAAATACCAATACACTGATACCAGAGACCGAATTTTTCAAATTAAGAAGAACGAAGAGAATTATCGTGTTATTGGCAAGTGACGTGGATAGTTATTGACCCTCGTAGTGCTGTGACACGTTTGTTATTATTGGTATTCAAGAAACATACGTTACCAACAATTTGGGGTCAATTCTGTGAGTCACTTATTTTGAGCTGAACCTTTGCATAGAGACTCCATACCAGATGTTGTCTTTAGTCCTTTTGGATAGATATGGGTTTTCCGTTACACGTTTTATATGTATGTATCTGGGGGCTCTCATATCGTTAAATGTTTGGTAGACCATACAAATCGAACCCACGATACGCAGTGCAGAAGTCAATCGCTTAACCACAACGTCAACAGCCTAATGGCTAAGGTGTCGGACTTGTGATCGAGAGGTCACAGGTTCGAACCCCAACCATTACACTATTGACGTGAACCCACTCCAGACACAAGCATATTTAGCTTAGTTGGAGGGGTCAACAAGATTGCTAGCATTGTGAATTCTAACCACATTTCTAGTTATCTTTCAAAAGAAAAACCAAACATATATTGATATTATATTATATATATGTATTATATATACATATAATATCTTATAATAATAAAATTAAAAAATAAAAACTTTATTCATTTACAAGAATTGTAGGTAGTACAAAGAGGAAATACACTTAACTTATGTCTAATTTACATTATAGAGCCACATTTATATATCACTTTTTGCACTACATGTAATACAAGAGTGTCATACTGCTTTCCTAGCTAGGCTAGTTAAAAGCCTGCGATTAGGATAAGCAGTTGCCACCCCCCCAGTTGGGTTAGGTTCGTAAAGTAACTTAAGAACTAAGTGTAATGTTACAAAGTTTACAAGCAGGCACTACAACTTAAAAGAAGTAAAGTAACAAAATTGTAGTAGTATAGTTGTTTTGTTGATGGTGTGTGTTGTGTAATTGTGTGTGTGTGTGTGTGTGTAAATTTGTGTGGTTCACTGTGAGTGTGATTGATGTCATGACTCTAAAATATTGTTAACAAGTAGTGTTCAGTTTCCTCATAAGTTTTATTAAGTAAGAAATCGTGGACTATTTTTTTGCATTTGTAATATGGAAATTTATAGAGGTAGATATTTTTGTTAATTTTATTATAAAGAAAGGGGCCTAAATATTCAAAAAATCTTTTAGTAAATTAAAATTTCACTGAGGGTAGACTGACACTGAGATTATATCTTTTCGCCGTTTAGTGATTTGGCAGTAAGGTGTTTTACGATGTTGAAGCAGAATTATGTTAAATATAAATAGTAGTCACACGTTCAAAACACCACAGTTTTTATACAACTCAGTAGTTGGGTATAATATAGGGCGCGATGTGGCTACCTTAAGTATAGTTCTATGAGCAATTTCGAGCGGTCTTAGAGTAGTTTGGTGAGTACCACCCCAGCAACAGATACAATACGATATTATTGACCGGCAGAGGGCGAAATACACACGACGTATGATGGTAGGGTTGGCAACACTGCGGAGTGATTTAAAAATATAAATAAGTTTGCGGACTCTTCCTGTCAACATTTCAACTTGGGGTTTGAAACTTAGGTCCGTATTACAGAACGTTCCTCAAGTCCAGTTTGAGCTTAAGAGCGCGTATTCGATTTAGAATAGGTACAAAATTGCAAGAACGACGTAATATTTATGCACACTGCAATAGTTATTCAGTGTGCGTAAGCTCGAACCTCGAAACCAAACGTTTTGATACTTTTATCTTAAATAATGATTTTGAGTTTATATTCTAAATTGTTTTACGTGATTATTATTATATTAGTACGCATAAACTTCAAGGGTGTGGTCAAATCTTAAAAAACTAATTTCACGACTGTAAGTATGAGGTTTTCTGGAAAACATACCTGGGACAATGTATACCGTAACCGTAAATAAAACTTTTAAACGACTTCAAAAAGGGAGGTTCTGTATTCGAATGTATGTATTTTGTTTGAAAGCATATTTTACAACAAAGGTTTTTAGTGCATAACATATCAGGTTCTGATAAAGATCATCAGAGACAAGTGATGGAACTATTTAATTAATAAAACTTCAAAACTTCCAAAAAAGACTACTAAACTACAAAGCACAAAATAACCTTAGATTGTTTCATTTGGTGTCTAGTTCCGTTTAAAATAAGAGACCTTCTCACCTTCTCATATGGCTGAAGTCAGTGCCAAGCCAATGAATACTTTTGATAGACATAGTACCTACAGCTACGCCGCATTCTGGGGGACACCCGAGGTGATCAAACCTATTAATTTATCTTGGCACCGACTTCAGCCATGTGAGATCATGTGTTACCTAGCTCTTATTTTGAACGGAATTAGACACCAAATGAAACAATCTAAGGTTATTTTGCGCTTCAGTAGTCTTTTTTTGAAGTTTTGAAGTCGGTTAAATTTTTAGTAAAAAAGTCTTTTTTTTATGCTTTTTAGTGTATCATTGTTTGTGTTACTTGAGGTACTAACATACCGTTCGCACAGTTATTTTTAATCGGTTAAAACAGAGAGTTTGCTGTATACGTCTTTTTTACCCACTAAAACGATATTTCAGACGTGATTCAGAAGCTGTGGTGATATTAATAGGCTGATTATGCTAAATAATACATAGAGGTACGAGGGCAGCAATCGCGGGAGATTTGCTGTTTTTAATTGAAGACATCCTTCACTTATCTCTGAAGATCTTTATCTGAACCTGATTTGTTATATACAATATAAAATCGGATCAGTAGGTTCTGAGAAAATCGCGGATATACAAACATACATACTAAAATAGCCCCACTAAAAAAGCTAGTTGAGTTACAAAATAAAACAAAATCGAAGATTTCATATTTTATTTCAATATCACACATTTTGATGTCCATTGACAGAATTTTCCTGGGATCAATCATCTCGGGCAAAAGACATTTATATTAGAAATCGAACAGCTAATGTTCCATTTTGGTCACCCAAAACGCATCATCTCTTGGTATCCTTATGGTCTTCAATTGAAATTCATTTCCTGCGCACATTGCAAAAAAAAAACAAACGTTTTTCTGGCTGAAAATTAATTACAATTTATAAGAAAAGCAATTTTACCTAACAACTACGTCACTACTTACACTTGATCTACCATACTGCTACAACATAGTGGCGCTGTCAGTGGATGTGGGTATAGCGAAATATAGATGACAGGCCTGTTAATCTAGTGGTCAGTGGCCCTGACTGCTATGCACAAGGTCGTGGGTTCGATTCCCACCCAGGACAAATGTTTGTGTGATGAGCACGATCACTATTCTGGGTGTAATTTATTTATTTATCTATAATATCTATGTATTTAGAAACATATATGTATGTTTATCAGTTGTCTAGTACTCATAGCACAAGTTCTGCTTAGTTTGGGACTAGATGGCGTTGTGTAAAAGTGGTGGAATATTATTATTATAGACGATTTATCTAGTCCACCCTGGACTAGAGCGATAATATAGTTATAGTGAATCTCATCTGACATGAAACTGCTCTTGGATAGGAAAGTATCAGTCGTGGTTGGTATTAGTAGTTCCATCGAATTAAAAAACAAATGTATGCTGGCCTGTTCAGCATCTATGTTCATGCTGAATATAGACATTTTATTTCGACTAACAGACAATTTCCTTCATCAAACAGACAGAAAAACAAACAAAAGAACAAAGGTCAATAAAAAATGAAGGGTCCCGTAGTAACTTTAATAAATATAATAATAATATATTTAATTGACAAAAAAAAACCTTACAAATTTCTTAAAACTAGCTTATTTACAATTTTTAGAACTACTCCAAATAACTTTGTTTTGCGTAGTGTTTGTATCAATTACAAAGTTATATTTGCGGTTTTATAAAATATACTGTATATCTCAAAAACTGCTGACCCGATTTCGTTCAAACTGATTTAGGTTGAAAGTTTAGATTAAGATCTACAGCATATATATTTTTTTTAGTTTTTTCTCTCTATTATTATGGAAGTTATTGGGGGGTGGGGGGAGGGGGGGTGGACGCACTTTTTACCACTTTGGAAGCGTATATCTTTTAAACGATTAACTTTATGAAAAAGTGGTTTTAAAAAACTCAATGTTATTTTAAAGACCTGTCTATAGATACCACACACGCATAGGTTTCATGCAAAAATATATTTTCAGTTTCAGTTCCATGTATGGGGAGCCCCTTTATTTTAAATATTTTTTAAATTTTCTCTTAAAATCGGAAAGCGGTTTACAGAATACATCTACCTACCAAGTTGTACATGTATAGTTCTAATAGTTTCGGAATAAAATGGCTGTGACATACGGATGGACGGACGGACAGACAGACAGACATGACGAAACTATAAGGGTTCTGTTTTTTGCCATTTGGCTACGGAACCCTAAAAAGCACCGTTTTGCACAACGACGATTTCATGACGATCCAGCTGCTCTGGATCCGGTGGGAAAATCATCAAATGACTCCCACTCTAGGTAAAGTGGAAGGGAGTATCAGACTTCTACTGAATAAAAACCCACCATATTCCTTCAGTGGCCCATGTGTTCCGGGGCCGCGGTATCTTATTAGAACATTCCCGCAACCCTAGTATCTCTCCATTTGCTCTATTGCTGTGTTTTCGATAGTTTTACCGTACTCAATGCCACACGAAATTTGTTTTGTCTGAAAAAAAAAACTGGTAAAAATAAGTAGGTACATAATACAAGTATATAGATTTTTGTATATACAGAATATGTATGATTATGTTACACACATAAAAAATACACACAGCCGAACATAGAATCGCCTCCCTATTGAAAATCGGTTCAAAAGTACATAAAGACATGACTCACCTTTTTGCTTGTCTAGCGATAGCCAAAGTATTTTTTTTATTACCAAATAAATTTCGTTTATAACCCATTTCTGAAAAAAGAAATATTAAATTTAACATATAAATTATTTTTGATTGAAATAATAATTATTGACATCATTTGTTGTACACAAACATGTTAAAACTGATTATTAAATAAATTCAGTATATACAAATAATTACCTGCATATAACGTTTTTCAAAATTACTTACCGAATAAAAAATATTAGTTGCTCATGTATCAATACTATTGTGTCGCACTATGTCTCACCGACACTATGTATGTTTATGCGAGCAAGCGGCGGGCGGCGGCGGGAAAAAAGTGATACGTCCTGTCGTTGGGAGGACCCGGCACGAACTGATTGGCAACGTTTTAGGTAGGGCCACTTGTAGATCAGCACACTAAGGCTGTGAGTCTACTTAACCGGACTTTCCTGTGGTGACCTCTAATAAATTAAAGGCCCCCAGCCAGGGCTTGATTGGCAACGGATTGCGCGCGTTGATTTATAGTGTTTTTAAAATAATTTTCTAAAATAAACGATTACGTGAAATTGACTGAAAAAAATAACAGTGTATTTGGCAATACGTTTATTTTCATAAAATAAATAAATAATAGTTATGTTTCTATTCAAAACTCGGTTAAAAAAATGTTAAAGAAAACCGATTTTGCATTATTTAAAAATTGTTTCTTTAATATTAAATTGCCATATTTTCGTAATTGGGCTACGTAGTGCACTTTAAGACTATATATTCTATTGGACAAGCACATAAAATAAAATGTGTTGGTACGTTATCATGGTTATTTTCGTCCTGAAAGACGACTCTGACGTCTATTTTCGTAAAACGCGTCGAACTGATTGCCTTGTCTTTAAAAAACTGTCAATAAAAATTATAATGTTACATCGTTATGTACTAAACCAAGACTTAATCTTTCTATAACCGTAATAATCTTTGAATAATCTGTTAACATCATTACGATATAGCTCTTGAAAAAACACCAAAACGCGTTGTTTTCGTCGCGAATGGAATACACGCTCTTAATTTGCCCGATCTCAGTTTAAATATAGAATCTGCACTTGAGCATTGGTCTTATTCCAGAATGGTAATAAAACTACACTCAGATTCAAATCGAGCCTCAAGCAGAGAATATCTAATTGTCTATGCATCAGTCTGTTTTCGTTTACGTTTTATTTTCTTCGTCTCCGCTGTTCCGATCTACGAATGATCGTAAATAATTCAATTTACTTTAATACCAAATTTTTATGAATAAAAAATATGTATTGCACGCTTTCACCTTAGAAATTATTTTTTAAGAATTTGTAAAAGCAAATTCTTGAAGGTAAAAGGTGTTAAGGCAATATTTTCTAACATATAAAAATATAGCAAGAGTAACTTGTTCGTGGAACGGAGTGGATCCTAAATAATGTCTGTGACAGTGTTGTTTTGAATTGCTCATTAATCATATAATAAGTAATATTCAAATAAATAATGGTTTGGGAACAACGATCAATAAAAATATTAAAAGGAAACAAAGTTATAGTTAAAACAAAACAGAAATGCATATGTTTTACCAAATCTTGGTCAATAGATGGCAGTATTACAAATTGTCAAAAATCTTCATCTTGTGAAGTGTCTTCTTTTCTGTTCAAATCATCGGTGAAAAATCATTGTTATAATCTGTTTCAGTTAGAAAACACGGGATTCATCTAGTAACTTAAAATGCCAAAAAATTACGTGTAAAAGTGTTATTTGTAACCTATTAGAAAAATAAAATGTGATTTCATCATCATTCGCCAAAAATTACCATTTTTATATCAAATAATAAACTGAAAAGCAAATAGTTAACTGACAAGGAAATATCTGCTCGAGCGTGGTGTCGACCATACTTGGGTGATGAATCTACAACTGAGTAACGATCTAGAATAAAGCCGTACCCGGCTGAACTATGATCGATGAATCTATACTTGAGGAACATTCTAAAATTAAATCTCGACTCAAAACTAGTTTTAAACAGAGATCAGTGCTCGAGTTTCGTTCTGTAATACGGGCCTTAGTGTTTTGTCCGACACTACGCCAAGGTATTTAATATTATCTACAGTCTCTATCTGGGGACATTGACAGTTAGAATCATGACTGGTGGAGCAAGAGTGAGCTCTGATGACAATCGGAATGTTAGGCTGTGAGACGGAACTGATAGAGAACGTGATACATTTAGTTTTTGCAGTATTTAGTGTGAGTGTGTGTGACAATAGCCATTTTAAGGCGGAATTAAAGCCCAATTTAGCATTATTAAGTAGTTCCGACCATGAATCTGCAACAAAAGTGATTGCAGTGTCATCTGCATATGAAGTTATTCTAGAATTAGGGATATTTAGATTGCAGAAGTCATTAATGAAGATCAAGAATAACGTTGGCCCAAGAATGTTGCCCTGCGGTACGCCGTAACAAATTGTCATTTCTTTACTTATGTGTTCACCAATCTTAACCGATTGAGTTCTGTTCGTAAGGTAACTTTTAAAGAAATCATTTTGGGGCCCACGGACACCTATCTCCTCAAGTTTCTGCAAAAGGGTACTGGTTGGCACGGTGTCGAATGCCTTAGTGAGATCTAAAAATATTGAGAGTACCTTCTTTTTGCTAGTAAGATTGGACACTATGTGTGATGTCAGTTCATGAACTGCGTCGGAAGTAGATTTCCCTTTTTGAAAACCAAATTGTTTTGTGGTTTGATTGATATTTCTCAAGATATTTAACTAATCTGTTGTTTACTAGACGTTCTAGAAGCTTTGACAGGGCACTGAGAACCGCGATAGGACGATAATTGTTCACAGAATTTCCATCACCGCCCTTAAAAATTGGGTGAATTATGGCCCGTTTGAGAGAGTTTGGAAAGACTGATGTTTGAAGGCATAGATTAAAAATATGGCACAGAATAGGTGACAGCTTCAAGGCATATCTTTTAAGAATAACGGGAGAAATTTTGTCCCAGCCGGTTGCCGCACTAGCTCTCAGAGAGTTAATCAGACAGATAACCTCACTATCATCCGTACTATCCAAGACAAAAGAGTTCAAGGTGGATGTGGTTTTTTGTGGCCTTTCTTTATCATTTACAATTCTGCCAGCGAGGTTTGTGCCTATGTCAATGAAAAACTTGTTAACAATATTGCATGATTGAGTTGGTGATTCTGTTGGTGACAGTAATTGTGTAGAAGCTTGTCTGATTTTGGCGGTGTTTGTTATATTCCTTATATATACATAATATTTTACTCGACTAAGAAACATTAACAATCCAGTGCATAACAGTATGCCAAGTTTCGCCTAAAAGCAGTGAAACAAATTACAACTGCTATGTGAACGTCTTATGCCCGGTTTCTGAAGATCCCAGTTATCTTCTCAATAGCTATGGCTTCAATAAAGTTAAACGACAGTTAAACGTCGATTATTTGTCACTGCGTTTCTGAAGACGCACGAACCGATAAAATAACTATTGGACCGATAGCCAGTTCCAGAATTTGACACTAGATGGGTCTGCTTAAGAGATAGAGTTTAAAATTAATTTTATAGTTTGAAATCGTCATTAAAACTAATTTTATTTATAATTTATTTTTTCTAGGGTAAATTTGAATGGTTAAGCACCTTTTTAGTTTAAATTATGATAATTTGTCATATCGACGGTGAAGTATCAATATCTAATAACTAACATTTTAGCGATTTTCACGTCACTGCATATTCGCAGGCAAAATGTGAACGAGCTTGTATTTGCAGTGAAGAGAAAGAAAGGTAATTTTCCGAATGTGAAAGAGAGGTGCTGTACAGCCGAGTAGCCGACTTTGAAGTCGGCTACCTGCGTAGTACCTAGTCGAATGTTAAACAACCCTCAATGGTTGTTTAACAATGCCTGCTATATTATAAAAATGTGCCTTTAAGGTCATCAAAATTTGGCATATAAACGTAATTCCTAGCTAGCTTTACAATTTCCTTGCTTACTTTATATACCACTCTTGACACTGTTTTATGAACGTTAATATCATCACCTATTATAACTTGAAAAGTACCTGTAGCATAAAAGCGTAATGATATGAATTTTTTTTCTAAGACAGACAATGTAAATTTGCGATTCATAACAGAAGCGAGAGCAGGGCTGATGATATCAGTAAGGTGTATCACAGTGTTCTAATAAAAACGATATCTTAATTTGAATTCTTCATCGGTATACATTTCGAAAGGATTTCTCCTGCGTCTTAAGTTTCTGGGTATAGATATGTTAGCAATAAACTCCAGCACTTCCAAATCAGACTTAGATGAGCTGCTCGTATTGATTATGCTATTCATAGATTAGTTCTTCAATAAAATATCTATCACACTTATCTTTCACTGGCTATTTATTTTAAAAATAACACGATATAACCTAAAAGTACAGTAAAAGTTCACAAATGAAACGTCAAATAAAGTTATGGAACCGATAAACGGCACAGATTGGTCAGTTAAGTTAACCTAAGTTTAAACGGAGTTTATCGTACATTGCGTTGTTCAGAAACGCAATTTCGTAAGTTATCGAACCAATAGCGCTAATGAATAGATAAACTACCGATAAAAGTACCTCAGCAACCGGGCATTAGTAATTCGTCTAGGAATATTAGGGGTTTGACCTCAGAATGAAAGATAGTCAGCTAGCAGAGATTCTTGCATTAATTTGCCTAATTTTCCTGGACTAAATAGGAGAATTAACCTTCACATTCAAATAACCCGCCACACGCCACAACGAACATTAATACCAACCCATAAACTTCCTAAAGCAGTCCTTTTGTCGATAATATAAAATGCTTTTAGAGTGCGTTGGGGTAGTAGGAGTCGTCGCTACTAAAATTATACATATATACATAGGTACAAAAGTATAACTCTGTCCGACAGTTACACTTTCACGTCTAAAACAATAATATTCCACAACTTTCACACAACGCCATCTAGTCCCAAACTAAGCAGAGCTTGTGGTATGAGTACTAGACAACTGATAAACATACATATATATTTCTAAATGCATACATATTATAGATAAATTACACCCAGACCAAGAACAAATGATCGTGCTCATCACACAAACATTTATCCTGGGTGGGAATCGAACCCACGACCTTGTGCATAGCAGTCAGGGCCACTGACCACTATACCAACAGGCCTGTCAAAACACTTACCGATTTGGACGAAATTTACGACAGAGATAGATTAGAACTTGTAGAAGGACAAAAGCTACTGTTTTTTACCCAACTGCGCGACGTAAATTAGAGTAATGTGTTTATCAGTCCATGTATGTATGTTTGTACGTATGTGCGTTCTCGTAAATTGCTGTCGCTGAAAAATTGCTTTACCAAATATGCAGAAACATGCAGAAGCTAGAAGATAGCGTTATGAAATTTTTGGTTTTTAAGGAATAAAGGTCGTAGCACACATATCAACTCGGAAAGGGATCGTCACCGTAACAACTCGAGCCGTTCAGTATTATTTGTATGAAACTCCCTACTGCAACGCACACTAATCGGAATCGCAACGTAATCGCCTCGCCTCGGGACAAGCTCACGAACCTCGGTGCGGTGCGTGGTCGACTTGCAGTTCCCGCGCTTACGGTACTCCGTAGCCTAGTTTATAGCTCTCCGTATCCTAGCTTACGTCTCTTCGTCCACGCCCTTCCCGCAGTCTGCGTTGCCGAACGTGCTTTCATTGGCTGTGATTCACAAGGTTCGATTTTAACAAAAAATAACGATGAATAGGGAGAAACTCATAGAAGAAGTAAGAAAATATCCATGTTTTTATGATTTAAGTGACCCAGCGGTCGGCGAGCCGTCAACCAGCGGTCGGCGAGCCGTAAGCGTGGCGTGGTCGCTCGCCTAGTTGTAGCCGAGTCGACGTGCCGGAGCTTCTCATCCGCTTACGTTACGTAGTTACGTTACGTGGACGCCTGTTTGACGCCAAGGGGAAAGGCGAGGCGGTGACGATCCGCTCCTGAGTTGATATGTTTGCTGTGACCCTAAGTCAAATACATAATATGTATTATAACAGTGGCTTTTAACTATTATGAAAATGGCATCTGCTTAGTCTTACCTCGACTATGTTAGGTTCGGCTTCCAGTCTAACTTGATACAGCTGAGTAATGGTGTAGTCGTTAGTAACTTATTAGTAATCTGTGGTGTAGTGTTGTAGCTGAGTAAATGTTCTAAAATGTTTAATATTACTTGTTATTGAAGAGCCTGCCCACAATCTTATTCTAACACAAAACAGTTCTAAATTCAAAATTCAAATTCATTTATTTGCATAAATAAGGTACAGATGGTTGGTAAAGTGTACAATATTGTTCTCTTATTCTGCCTTTAATTTCTTTAAGGCTTTAGAAGAAAAGATTTACAAAATCTTGAATTAACAAGATTACTTTATTCCTACTAAACCGGAAAAGTTTCCTTGTGTAAACGCACTTATCTTCGAAATTCCTGGGTGGATTTGGACGAAATTTGGTATGGAAATAGCTTGAAGCTTGTAGAAGGCTTTACCCGACTGCAAAAAAGGAGGGTTATGTTTTTATCATGATAAAGTCCACGAGAGTGAAGTCCCGTGCGATTGCTGGTAATTAGATAACATATGTATGAGGTAATCTCCGGAACTAATGGACTGATTCTAAACGTTTTTGTGTTGGTAGTTAGGTGCATTATTTGTGAGTGCTAATAGGATATTATGTTATTTCAAAATCCATGCCAACGAAGTCGCAGTGCTAGTCCATAGTAATATTAAAAATGCGAAAGTGTGTTTGTTTGTTTGTGCTTCTTTCAGGATAAAATGTAGCAATAGTTAGATCTATGTATTTTTGCTGTAGAGATAGTTGAAAGGCTGAAGAGTGCAGAAATAGTTTTTTAACGCGAGCAAAGTCGTGGGCATCGGCTATGTAATGAAATATATTTTAATTCGATTTAGCACGATACGTTCTTGATTTTTTAAGTATTGAAATCCTTACTACCAAGTTTTTGAAACTTCGTGAGTCAAGTACATTCATAAACATAATGATATGTACATATAAGGCGAAAAAAAACAGAAACATGCATAATATCATTGATATATTAAAAGGAGGAAGATACGGTACTAGACACAGCGTTTGGTCCTACAAAACTAAGTGATTGCCCGTAGTTGGCACTCAGTCGCGTACGGAACGTTGTTGATCACACAGCTCAAGAAATTCTCGTCTCTTCGTGATTTAATATTTTTTTGGAATAAATACGCATCAAAATGACTTATTGTGTAGCTAGATAGTGTTTTAGTTACACCAGGAAGAAAAATAAAAGACATGGGATCACTTACTACGTACTTACCTAATACATACAATCTCATTTCATTCATAAGCGCAAACATTCGGTAGCTGAGGCGATTTCGCTCGCACTACAGCGCCGTCTCCTATGTCTATCGGTAACCGTAGGTTTGGAACCGATGACGACACTGAACACAGATGTGTGAGTTACCGTGCATGTATTCGTGCGCCGAGCCCAGGTTTACTGATTGCGATGTTAGAGAGTAACATATCTTCCTCCTGTTGATACTATTTCAGTGGCAAAATCATTTACTGAGTACTTTTAATTTCCAACAGCACTAGAAATAAGCGACAATAACCTAATGGCTAAGTTGTTATTAATTCGAATCTCACCCATTACTCTATTGCCGTAAACCCACTCCACACAATTCTACCCACATTGCATAACCCCTTTATAGGTAACGCCAAATAACTTGGCAAGAGTCGTTCAATGCGCAGAAGTCGATTTTTAGGTGTCAGCGTTTGTCAGCGGGACGCGGGGTATGACGTAGCACCGTTCCGAGCACGCGATTGGTGCGTCCGTAGTTCTCGTTCAATTTGCTCCCGAATACACTTGCGTACACGAAAGTTGTACCCTTTGTTTTTGTTACGAATTGTTGTTTTAAATATATTTTTTGTTACCTACCCTGATTACAATGCCAGGACCAAAAACCGTTTTACGCAGATTATTAAAACGTCAGAAAGAACAGTTAGACACTATAGTTAAGGAAGGTTGAAATTCCGAATTCGTCACTGTCTTTAGGACACCGGGAAAAAAGAAGAATAAAAGGGGTAGCAGTTTTGTTAACTAATTGTGCCGACGAGAACATATTATTTTTTATGTTTTTTAAATACATTTTTTTCACTTTTAAATGTATTTATGTATTATATGTATTTTATTTATAATAACGAATTAACGAATGAATTCCTCTTCTTTCTTTAACTTTCTTCTGGACACATATGATTAAAAATAAATGATGGCAATAACCACAGAATAATGGCAAGCAGTAAAAGTGACTACTTTTTTCTTCCACTAAGTGCACGATGCGCGAATTTACCGCCACTACGTCAAAACCTTGCCAAGTTATTTGGCGTCATCTATACGTGATTTGCGTTTCTTTTGACTTATTTATACATGGTCTCTCGCATCGAATGACGACGAATCTTTGATGTCTGAGCTTCTTATGTATAGATCACATACGATAAGCCTACTCCTTTATTAAAAGACTAAAGATCGTCTATAAAAACGTAAACGGCAGAGGCAATGCGTCATGGATTCGTGGCACGAGTTTCTTACTGATTGATACGCTTACTGACACTATATTACGAGTTTGTAAGTGAGAAATCTTTCCTTAATGTTGTAACATAGTATTTTGACATGCCGCACTGGAATCAGACCGCGAGGTTGATTGCCAATTCCCTCTCATAGAGAAGAGACCTTTGTCCCACCATAGGGAATATTATAGGCTGAATATTTTAGTATTTATTGAAGTAGGGAAAGTTGGTGTGTGTATACTATTATTGTTACGAGCTGGGGTTCGGGATAGAAATAACTAACGCCAATTAGACTAAAATTAACACTTTAATTAAATAACATAATTATTCACAGTACAATAATTGAAACTTAACACTTAAATCGCACCGAAATTCATGCGATCTATTTATATCTATTTATACCCCGGTCTATGAGTTCTAGAACATTCTTGTACAATCGACTCACTGCCTATACGTCCAAGAGTATTCCAGAAGCTACTCGATATACTCAGTACTGCTACTCGCCGCTAGATGGCGTTAGTGTCTCGAACGTATTAGAAGTCGGTCGAAGTTTCTCGATATACTCAGTACTACAACTCGCCGCCAAGTGGCGTTAGTGTCTCGAACGTTTTAGATTTCTGTCGAAGTTTCTCGACGTACTTCGCTAAGCGACTAGCGTAACAATATTATAAAGCGAAAAGGTTTTGTTTGTTTGTTTGAACGCGCTAATCTTCGAAAGTACTGAGTAGATTTTGATGACATTGTTTGGAAATAGCTTGCAGTTTGAGGAAGGTTATAGGCTAATTTTTACCTGCCTGGAAAAATGGGGGATCATTATAATTTTCTGTCGTGATAAAGTTCACAGGAGTGACAGCTAGTGTAATAGTGTTAAATAAATTAATAAATCAAAGTACTTTTTCTCGTGCGATTTATTACTGATAATTGCATTGAAAACGATCGAGCAACTCGATTTGGTGCGAATGTATCATTATGCTAAACGCAAAAGAAAGTTTTAAAAGTCAGAAGACACATTTTATTTCCCCCTATTTTCTCCAAAGTTTCCTCGCGGCTTTATTATGCAAATTCTAAGAAGTATTATTTTTATTTCCTCCTGAGATTGCTTCAACTACTTACCATACGAAGCAATTAAAACCATCGTTACTTGTCGCAAATACCTACTTTTTTTGGTTCATTCTTTTCATTATGCACGAACATTAAATAAGATTTTAAATTCCTAGCTCACTTTCATTTTAAATACAAAAGGTAGTCGTTATTTAAAAGCAGCAAGATAAGGATTTTTGACTGCTTTAAGAGATGGTACCAAGATTATATGGATCAAAGGAACAGACCATGGATTATAATATGAGTGACGATATGGCTCAAAAGAGAAGCTGCAAGTTTTTTATGTATGTGTCGTTTGCTTGAGTTTTGTTTTGACGTAGTGGTCGTAATCGCCACATGGTTTCATTCTGTTAAGCTTAGGTGACCTGTTCTGTTTACCCTCCGCTATTTAAAAAAGTAATAGGCTCACGTTCAACCACTAACTCACCTGATGGTAAGTGATGATGTTGTCCACTCTTCCCTTCCCTTAGAATATCGTAGAAACCGCGTTCAACTGTAATTGCAAGCCGCGCTCTGTGTCCAACTACAAGACATGCGTCCCTCGCTAGCCTCCCTTCCCACCCGCGTAATATTGCTAGCTCAGATATTATTTGTCCGTTTTAGGGGTAAATTCTTCAGCAGGGAAGATAAAATTTTAGATAGTTATAATGTTACATAGAAACATAATTTCATACACCCCTCCTCCTTCCTCTCTCACACACACCACAAATTTTTTAAATTTATTTCGTAATCTTAATAACTACTATGTTAGTTACAAAGTAACTGTTATGAATGTTATGCAATTCTAACAATATTATATCTGGTACATCTGAAACCAACTCTATGAGGGTTCAAAAAAACGACGAAACACTTCGAGAAAAGGTAGGTAGTGCCCTTGCGCTTCGCTTGACTCGTCTTGGCAGGGGCACTACCGTGCCCCCAGGTACATAATTACATATACAAGGTGTAACAGATTAAGCGCAATACCTCAGACACCCCAATTAGAATATTAAATTATAAGTCTAAAACAACATTCGTAACTAAATATATTGAAACTAAACCTAGACATTTTTTATAAAATAGTTATCCTTACTAAACGCATACTGTTGCGTCCCAAATGTATTTTTGAACGATCTTTTTGGTGTGGCAACATTCTATTGTCTTTTGATGTTGACACTTGACATAACTTTTTCACTTGACAGATAGACTTTGGTTTCTTGTTGGAAAATGTCAGTTCTTGGGACTTTGATTTAATTGTAATTGATAAAATATCGTTTGGAATCGCCGTTTGAAACCGATAATTGGGTCGCGAGTTAACTATTGTTTGAAGTTGTAATCCCCATTTGACGAAAACCCCGGGATATTTTGGGATTCGCCGGACTCGCCGGTTGGTTGTCACCCACGTGGCACGCGCATTTGTTGGAAAAAGTAGTGATAAATAGCTTCAATCCGGTGTGAGTTTGGGCTGTGATGCTGTTTGAACCGCGCCATCTGGCGACTGACGCCTTGTGAACGTTCAGAACACTTGACTTACATCACACTTTCAATTACTCACCTCATATTACATACATACTACACTTGGGCGTTACCTAGGAAGGTCGAAGTTGGCGAACCCAGCACAGAAGGTTAGTGGTATTTATAAAGCCTCAGAGGCTATAGATTGTTGTCGGCCGGAGATACTGTAGATTATTGTGTAAGTACTTTAGATTATTGAGAGCAACGTTAAGCTCCACGAACCGTGGACAAGTTCAGACCGTCCAGTTATCGTGGCTCTTATAAGATCCACTGAACATTCTGGTAAGCAGAGCGTGGGTTTTAATAATAAATCCACATAGTAAATTGGAAGTTTTGAAAATAACTTTAGTTTAATTACATAACATAACTTATAACTTGATAAGTTTTGAATATATTGCTTTGTCAGCCGGGCTCAAATAGTACTTGTAGTTTGTACTGTAATTTGTAGTGCTAGCCCCTTGGTATTGAATTGACAAGTAAGATTTATTTGTGAAATTAGGAATTATTGGTTGTATTTGGTACATAATTTGGTATATTGTTGTAAAAAATGTTTGGTATTTGTTGCAATTAATAATTGCATGTCACTAGTCTGAATTTAAAAGGTTATCTAAATAATAATCACACATTTGTTAACATAACAGGACTTGAATGTGTGGATTGACTTATTGCTTATAGTATTTATTGGATTGTGCTTAGAGATTTGTCCGGCTCAATATTATACAGTCAATTGTTGTGTTTATTGTATATACATTGAATTGTTATTTATTTTGTAACTAGCCATCTGTACCAAGCTAGATTCATACTTGGAATGGGTACAGGGTCGGATTTGGACTTGAAATAATTGAATTTAAGTTGTTATTTTGGTGAAATTATTTGGTCGGCTAACAAGTCATTGTTGTTTGTTTAGTTAATTTTAGCCTGTTGTATTAATATTTGATTGTTGCAATGGCCTCATTAAGGGCAGTCAGGGAGGCTGCTGCCGGATTGACCTCACAGTTGAGATGGTTCACATCGGCAGCTGCAACGGTTGAGCGTGTAGAATTGGAAGAGCTCACCCTTGCTCGGTATGGGCAAGTGATTGAGAGGATCAAGTCAGCTGATGCTGCGCTCACACGCTTCAACGAGTACATCATGGACGTGGATTTGGGGGTGATGGATCAGACAGCCCGCGATAAGATTTTGGGTGACTATGACCAGATTGTCCACCTGGGGGATGTCATATGTCTACGAGCGCGGGAAATTTTGAAGAGTCGGGTGCCTGATGCGGCCAAGCCGCAGACCCCCGTTGTTGCAGGCCCTGGACTGTTGAGTAGGCTGCCCACCCTGGAGCTGCCACATTTTGACGGTCGCTTGGACCACTGGCTGGGCTTCCTAAATCTCTTTGAGAGTCTTGTCGATGCACGCTCGGACCTCGGACCTGCCCAGAAGCTGGCCTATTTATTGTCTGTCCTGGAGGGCGAAGCCAGAGCCTTGGTGCAGCACTTGCCAGTGACGGATTCCTCCTACCCTACCGCTCTGGAGCTTCTCTCCCGACGGTATCAGAACAAGCGCTGCCTGGCTGATGTGCACATCGACCAGATTTTGGGGCTACCGGCCATTGTCAGCACGTCGACGTTGCGCACTGACTTGCTGAACCCGTTGGTCTCAGCGACCAACGCCTTGAGACGCTTGGAGTTACCGGTAGAACATTGGTCCTACTTGTTGGTGCACATAGTGCTGCAGTTGCTCCCCGCGGAGCTGAGGTCACGTTTTGAGCAGAAGTATGGTGGGGATAGTGCCACCCATCTTCCCCCCTTTGACGACCTCCTCAAATTTTTGGAAGACGAGTGTCGGTTTTCGGATACCACTCGTGGCGCCACGGGGTCACCCCCACTACCTTCTCAGCCCAGACACCAGGGACGGACTAGGGCTCGGGGGCCTGTTGATGTTCCCCCCGCCCCCCGTTTTGTTGGCGCCCGGAGTCCTCGGGCTAGGGGAACTGTTGATGATCGCCCCGCCCCCCGTTTTGCTGGCGCCCGGAGTCCTCGGGCTAGGGGGCCTGTTGATGATCGCCCCACGCCCTGTTTTGCTGGCGCCCGGAGTCCTCGGGCTAGGGGGCCTGTTGATGATCGCCCCGCCCCCCGTTTTGCTGGCGCCCGGAGTCCTCGGGCCAGGGGCCCTGTTGATGTCCGCCCCGCCCCCCGTTTTGCTGGCGCCCGGAGTCCCATCATTGTGACTTTTGTAAGGCAACGGGGCATGTCATGGCGCGTTGCCTGGACTTTTTGAATTTGCACGTAAGTGCCCGCCGCCGCATTGTCAACGCACGCCGTTTGTGCTTCTCGTGCTTGGGGGCCCACTTTCATCGGGACTGCCCCGATCCCCGCCCGTGTAGAATTTGTAAGGGGTCCCACTTGGAGATTTTGTGCGCCAACGCGAACCGCTCCAGCAGACCATCTTCTGAGGAGGGTTCGCGCAGGGGGGGGTACCCCGGAGACGAGCACTGGGCTGAGGCCCGCAATTCTGTACGCCGCACTCCACCCCCCGCGCAAGTTGAACGGGAGCCCCGCGAGCGCCATTTGGTCTCCCCTCGTCAGGGAGAACGCGCATTGGCTGTTAGGCAGCAGTGGCCGGGTCGGCGCCGCTGCCTTTCCCTTCCTTTGGCGGAACGTCCCCGGTTGGAGTCGCGCCCTCCGCCATTCGGGCATTCGATGGGATGTGCCCCTCCAGTGATGGCGAGCGGCTCGGGACACCGCGCAGACGAATATTTTGATTGTTGGCCTCGTCGTGAACGAAGGCAGCCTGGATGCGGCGATCGGTCGCCGCCCAGGCATCACTAAGAGATTGACGCCTGCCCCGCTAAAGGACCCCCCCGATCAAGACGGTTTTGTTGCCAACGGCCTCGGTCAAGGTCTGGGGACCCTTGGGTGACTCGATGGTGGTCTGTGCCATTTTGGACACGGGAGTCCAGGGTTGCCTTTTGTCGTCTTGGTTAGCGGGACAGGTTGGCCTGAAGGTGAATGACCTTTCAGGCAAGATTTGGGGAATTGGCGAACCGGCTGACACCACTGTTGAGGGAAGGACCTGGTTTGAAATCACCCTTGTGAGTTGTCCGTACCCTAAAATTGGTGCTCCTGCCCTTGTTATAACTGAACTTGGTTGGGACGAGCCACTTCGGGAAACCCTGTTGGAGGACGGTTGAGGCACTCTAGCCTTCCTTATGGGGCCCGTCACCCCCTTTTGTTGCCCAAGGAGGGCCATTTGGTTCAATTGTTGGTGACTGATCGTCACGCTAAGAACTCGCATGCCGGTTGCAATGCGCTGTTGGCCATTCTGCAGCGAGAAATTTGGATTTTGTCGGCTGATCGCGTCAATGAGGCGAGGCCCTTTGCTGGCGTCGTAACGGATTTGTTGGTCCCCTTTTGTTGAAGACGTCTACCCTTCGTAATACACACATCAAAAGTGTCTAGGGATCAAGCATTTTTATGCGGATTTCTTGAGATTGAGATGTGGCTTTGTAATAAATTTATGATTTTATAAATTTATATGGATCCTTTTTGGTGCATTTCATAATTTGAAACAGGAACTGTTAATCAAATTCGAGTAAAAGATGAAAATCAGCTGTCAATATTTTCCCTATAAAAACATACAACGCATTGAAGACATTATTAGTGCTACTGTTTCCCTACTACTGATTAAAACCAACGTTATTATGGAGCGGCGACGTCATTTAAGCAGGGAAGAAATGCTCAGAGCCGTGGGAATGATAGAAGCTGGTTCCCGGCAACGTACTGTGGCTTTAGCTCTGAATACAAGTCAGAGTGTTATCAGTCGACTTTGGACACGTTACCGAAGCACTGGTACCGTGGCTGAGCGCCATGGAGGACGGTATCGCTGCACCACACGGAGACAAGACCGATACATTCAAATCTTAACTCGAAGAGCTCCAACAATAACCGCCGTGATGTTAACCGTGAGGCTTCATCACTCTTCAGGGAACTTAATTAGCGACCAAACAGTCAGAAACCGCTTGCATGAAGTGAACCTTCATTCCCGAAGACCGCTACGGGTACCACCTATAGCAATGCACAATCGTAGGATTCGATATCAATGGGCTCTTGAACACAGAAATTGGGCAGAAGAACAATGGCGTTTCGTGTGCTTTTCTGATGAGTTTCGTTTTGGTATGAGACCGGATACAAGACGTATACGACACTGGAGAACCCCTGGACGCCAACAGCGATTAAAATCCTGCCAGGAAGTCCATCCTTATAGTGGTGGAACCATCATGGTATGGGCGGGTATTTGGATCGGCGGAAGAACTGAGTTGATTTGGATCAGAGGCAACCTCAACGCTCAAATTTATGCTGAGACGATTGTATCTGACGTCATCGTTCCTCTACAAGTGCAAATCGGTCCCTTATTTCAGTTAATGCATGATAATGCACGACCGCACACCGCAAGAGTTGTAAGACAGACTCTCGCCGCAGCTAACATCAATGTCCTGCTCTGGCCTACTCAGTCGCCAGACTTGAACCCGATTGAGCATGCATGGGATATGCTACAGAGAAGAGCTCTGCCGAATATGGAGGGTATCCAGTCGCAAGAAGACCTTTTTTTGTTGTTGCAACGAACATGGACGGCCATTCCACAGCGTGATTTGGATGAACTCATTTTGAGTATGCCAAACCGATGTTCTTGTGTTGTTAGTGTTCGCGGTAGAAACACGGATTATTAATTGTTTAAGTTACCCAATAAAATTTTAAAGAAAACTGTTATTTCAGTCTTTTTTTCGAACTTTAATGTTAGTGGTTCAAATGTCAAAAATCCCTTTATTAGGAAAATGGCAAATTTCTTTATTAATGCAAAGGTGACTTGGTTTATCGTTACTGTGACAAACGAAAACACTTTATTTGATGAATCCTTAAAGAAAATTTTAATTAATATCAATCAGGAGAAAAGTTATTGCAAAAATATATGTTGATCCCTAGACACTTTTGATGTGTGTAGTAAGATTGTTAAGGCTTATTTGTGTGTTTTTGTCTGCCTGTCAACCATGGCAGTACACTTGGAGCTGGTAACCTCCCTCTCGACAGAGGCCTTTGAGGCGACTTGGAAAGATTTGTGTATCGCCGTGGGTTACCTTTGATTAGGTCTGATTGCGGTACGAATTACAAGGGTACAAGTAACTATTTGAAGGAGGTATACGCCTTCATTAATGAGAGCCAGGTTGACATTGGTAATAGTTTGGCCCGCCGAGGGGTCACTTGGTTGTTTGACCCGCCAGCCTGCCCCCATTGGGGGGGTATTTTTGGGGCCGCGGCAAAGGGACGCTGGCGGAGATTGTTGGGAGACACCGTTCTCACCTTCTACGGTATTTGGCCGCATTGAGGCTGTGTTGAATTCGCAACCTGGTCAAGACTTCCAATTGATTAGCGGACGGGTAGGCCCGTCCGGGGGGGGGGGGGGGGGTAGATGTTGCGTCCCAAATGTATTTTTGAACGATCTTTTTGGTGTGGCAACATTCTATTGTCTTTTGATGTTGACACTTGACATAACTTTTTCACTTGACAGATAGACTTTGGTTTCATGTTGGAAAATGTCCGTTCTTGGGACTTTGATTTAATTGTAATTGATAAAATATCGTTTGGAATCGCCGTTTGAAACCGATAATTGGGTCGCGAGTTAACTATTGTTTGAAGTTGTAATCCCCATTTGACGAAAACCCCGGGATATTTTGGGATTCCTCGCCGGTTGGTTGTCACCCGCGTGGCACGCGCATTTGTTGGAAAAAGTAGTGATAAATGGCTTCAATCCGGTGTGAGTTTGGGCTGTGATGCTGTTTGAACCGCGCCATCTGGAGACTGACGCCTTGTGAACGTTCAGAACACTTGACTTACATCACACTTTCAATTACTCACCTCATATTACATACATACTACACTTGGGCGTTACCTAGGAAGGTCGAAGTTGGCGAACCCAGCACAGAAGGTTAGTGGTATTTATAAAGCCTCAGAGGCTATAGATTGTTGTCGGCCGGAGAGCCTGTAGATTATTGTGTAAGTACTTTTGATTATTGAGAGCAACGTTAAGCTCCACGAACCGTGGACAAGTTCAGACCGTCCAGTTATCGTTGCACTGGCCAATTGTAGGACTGAACACATACACTCATGCAATATTAGCGGCCTACACGCACACAAGCGCATTTTCTTGAATTAAGGATTGTATTAATTTGTCATGATACTTTGTTCCCATTTTAACTTATAAATAAATTAAATTAATTAATCTTTATTTGGAACAAAAAACACATGTTACATAATTATATTAACGTTAATAGCTACATAAGTTACAAACTGTGTTGTAGCTATTAAGGCCCTCCTCTAGAATTTAAGAGTCAGCGTACCAAATTAACAGAAAATACAAAACAAAAAAGATAAAAATATTGCTAAACTAAAAAGAAATAACTTACAAACTAAGCATTTAGCAAATATTTGTTGCTATTAAAACCATGAGTATGCATTTATTGTATTTCTTTGTGTGTTTAGAGTTTTGAGTGGATGCTTGAGAATATGCGAAGCGTGAGTGAGTGACTGTAGTGTAATGTAGTAGTGTGAGAATTCTGTGTGTGGATGTTGATGTGTGTGTATAGGTGCGTGCTAGGTGTGTAAATGTAGTTTAATATAAAAACTTTTTACCAAAAAATTAAACCGACTCCCAAAAAACACTGCAAAGTGAAAAATAACTTTAATTTCGGTAGTCGGTGTCTTTAGTTTTGTATTTTCGTTTTTGGCACCGACTTCCGAAAAAAGTTATTTTTCACTTTGCAGTGTTTTTTGGGAGTCGGTTTAATTTTTTGGTAAAAAGTTTTTATTTCACTCTTTTTAGTTGGTCTATTTTTAATTTACCTAGTTACAAGAGCCTAATTATCAACTACTTATAACCTTTTACAAAATATTGCTTTTCCCAATGCTGGGCCGTTAATTGTTGAGGAGTTCTCCTGGTACTTCACCATCAGCTCTACATCACCATATGCATTGTGACGAGCATAAAGTGCGTAACATCCATATTCAAGTAATCGAATCGCAATCCACTCAATACTTATTATTGAGTAGTTTCGGCGGCCATCTGTGGTCTTCATCATCAGTTCCACTTCCTCAAATGGTACTTTTTGAGAGCAACTGCACAAGTTACTGTAATAAATACCCAAAACGACATAGGTGTGCCTATAATATTTGAAGAGTTCCCTCGATTTCTCCAGGATTCCATCATCAGATCCTGACGTTTAAGAAAATGGGACCAATATCGAAGTATACCCTTTCAATCAAAAAAAGAATTTTCCAAATCGGTTCAGCCGTCTTCGAGTAATCGATGATCATACATTAAAAAAAAAAAAAAAAATATACGCGTCGAATTGATAACCTCCTCTTTTTGTCGTCGGTTGAAAATAAAATATAGGATAATTGCTATAAATGGAAGTTGTAGTATGGAAGGAAATTATGTAGCCTCTATAATTTTACAAGATTTTCTAATTCCTCATACGTAAGCGTGTACAGCCATTCATTGATGAGTTTTTTGCAGTTTCGGGAAGTATGGGGATAAATGTTGAGTACCCTATTTATTTTATTATATAAAGAGGGAGCACAAAACTTGTATTGACGACGCACTGTACGACTGCGAGCCAATTGGGTCTGACAGACTATGTCGGACCTCTGTTTACGTCTACTCAAATTGGGATCAAAGGTAAGTTCGGAATGTTTTCGGAGAAGAGTATTTAGGATAAAAGAATGCCTAACTGTAGGTAATTTCAGCAAGGCGTACAGTTCACTAGTAGGGAAAAGAATAGGCTTGCGTGCCATAACTTTGAGCACAGCTCTTTGTGCCCTCTCCAGGCGCAGTAGCAAACATTTCCCAGCATTACCCCAAGCTGCCACACAGTATGTGACGATGGAGTGAGCTAGCGCGAAATAGACAGTCTTAAGGGTGGACATATCAGCAGAATTTCTTAATTTTTTAAAAACGTAAATAACGTTTCGTACCCTGGTAACCAGCGCATTGACATGTTCACTCCATGTCAATGCACTGTTTATCAGGACACCAAGATATTTAATGTGGTCTGTGCGCATTATTTTGGTACAACTACAGCTAGCATTTAAAGCTAAATTACATGTGTGAGCTAAAAGGCTAAAATGAGAAGCAGGTTGGGATGAAATTTTAGGACTAAACGTAATAAATCTGGTCTTATTCAAATTTAATGTGAGAAGATTTTGTGATAACCATTTCATTGTATCCCGTAAGGCATTTTCTGCTAATAGGTGAGTCTCGGTCCAATCTCTGCCATTCACCAGTATTACTGTATCATCAGCGTACGTAATGATCTTACCGTTAGGAGAGGTGAGTTTACATAGCTCATTAATATATATTAGAAACAGAGTTGGGCCAAGGACACTACCCTGCGGGACTCCATATCTTAGAAACATTTCTTTGCTGATGTGATTATCAATTTTGACTATCTGCGACCGGTCATTAAGATAACTATTGAATAATGATAGGGATATGCCTCTAATACCAATATGATCAAGTTTTGTCAGCAAAAGGGGGACAGAGACAGTGTCAAACGCTTTAGATAGGTCGAGAAAAATTGCAATAGTCTTTTCTTTGCTATTCAAATTCTGAGCCACTGTATTTAATAAGTCTAAAACAGCATCTTCTGTATTTTTACCAGCTCTAAACCCATACTGATTGTCAGCGAGTATATTATGCGATTTAAGATAATCAAGCAGTCTTTTGTTAATTACTTTTTCGAGTAGTTTAGAGAAGGTACTCAGAACTGAAATTGGTCTATAGTTGTTGACACTGCCTCCGTCTCCACCCTTGTATATGGGATGGACCAAGGCCCGTTTGAAAACCGTTGGAAAATCTCCAGATGATAAAGCGAGGTTAAACACGTGACAAATGATCGGTACAAGAACAAATGAAAGATTTTGCCGTCAAAATTTAACACTTTTCTTTTTTCAATGTTGGTGGTGTGATGCTTAAAATATAATATCCGTTTTAATACTGCTTTTTTACTGTAAAGTAACGTAACGTAAGTAAAGTAACTGAACGCTGTAGCCAAATAGCTACAGCTTCCAGTTCCACGGCTACGACATTTTTTGTGTTGTTTTTCTTTAGTGTAACCTTTGGCAGGTCAAACTATTATGTGGTTTGCTGCTTAATCGGACATGCATGCGGGTTTAATTATAATAATTAAAACCACCGGGGCTTTAAAAAAATAACAAAGTGAGCAACTACACGCTAAGGGGGTTAATTACCTCGGCTTAGAGTGTAGTGGGTAGACTAGATGAAAGAACAGCCTGAAATAACAATAATAATTCTATTGAACAGCTTACTAAAACAAATGGGTGATAAAAACTTTCATCTAAAACTACTATTTAGATTAGAACACCTTTCAAGTATAGTTTCGACTGTTTAGTTAATTGTCGACATTTAAAATCCTAATTATACAGCTCCACCCGTTTCCCCTGAAACGGGTGGAGCTGTATAATTAGGATTTTAAGGTTAAGGTTATAAGCTTGAATCACGATCTCTTTACTCATAACATTTTAATGAATATGGTAAATGCAAATTTCACCATATTTTACCTCAAACGGTGTAAATATGGCAACCTAAATTAGTATACATATTTTATGCCGGTTGGGTTTGAAACTCTCAGAGCCTTGTCTTTGTGTTCACAGACTTTATAAAAAAATTGGAAACGGCTTTTCGTGACCCAAGACAAGATAAAGATTTTATTTGTTTAAGCATGGTGTACATGCAATGTCATGCAAGATAATAATAAGACACAGAAAAGTTCTGGCATGTTCAGCCGCATAACGTGGTACATTTTTTTAATGCTTGGGAATAGGTTCACGGCAAAAGTGTAACGAGTGTGGTTCGAACCCACTACCTCTCAATCACAAGTCTGACACCTTAACTATTGACGATTTAAATTTGTGGGAAGAGATGGTGTATAAACAGTGATAATTTATATTTCTATGGTGATAATATTCATCAAAATTACATTATGCAACGTGTAATTTAAAGGGTATATACATACCGAGTGAACGGCTTCTTTGGATGATAACAAACGATATAGCAAGGGTTTTGTAATCCTATGTCTACATGTCGCTGCTTCAATTCAAAACTATCACAAATCAAAATTACACTTTTTTACAGGAGAGCTAATCAAAGAAAAAGGAAACGAATTTTTGTCTAATGTTTTCTTATTTTATATCAAATATATGCATATTATACATCGTTAGAAGCGTATTTTTTAGTAGCATTAAATGGTTTAAGTAATTTTATATTAAACTGAATGCTAGAGGAGTGAGAAGCATATAAGTTACTTTTGAATATAAAAAAATATGTTTGAAATATACTAATTATGGGATAAAACAACCATAAGTAAAAAAAATATTGTAATAATTATTTTTATCTATGAAAATTTTCAGGAACGCAATATAAATCGCCAAGCAATTTAATAAAATAACTAAAATGCTATCTAAAACTTAAAACAAATCAAAGTTTTCTTCAAAATAATAAGTTAAACAAAAATCTTCGACACTGTTGTAAAATAATCATAAATTATTTTTTAAGTTCTATTCTAACAGTCAAAACATAAAAGTAAAGTAATAAAATTGGCCAGGCTAATTAGCAAAACTAACGTAAGTTTTTCATAACTCAAAATAAAACAAAGACTTTATAAACATGAAGAAAAAATTCAAAACTTTTGAACAAAATTCTTTATCATTATACTCTTAACTTTTAATTCAACAATAACTGTTTAAATGTTATCTTATAACTATAATAGGAACATAATGCAATTAGGAACACTTATAAGTAGTTATGAGATCACAAAATATAACCATTTTTAAATATAAACTTTGTTAAAACGCATAAGTACATCAACTTACTTAACCTACTCAGGCTCACTGCGTTTCTCTTAATTTAAATATCAGCCTTACAAATTTGCAAAGAACGTTTCATAATATTTTGGAATAATATTTCTATTAATAAGATTAAGAATACCCTGTTTCTTTACTTGCGTAACATTTAGTTTTTGGGTATAAAGTTTCTTTGGTTTACTAATATTTTCAGATTGATTCGTTTTCTGCTACCTGCCCTTATTTCAACATGGAGAGGTCGTTTCAACACTTGATAAACCAACGCTGGGAACCAGCATGTTGTCGTTGTCTGCTTGTAAGTCACTTGGTTGAGCATCAATGGTTTCAGATTCCAGTCTCATCGGGACATCATCGAAAAAATGTCTGATATTGGATTACTATAGCCAGATTCTTCAATCTCTTTATATAAACCAGAGGGTCCAGGTTCAGGAGATAATAATTGTTGTACTCTTCTTTTAGACAAGAGGTTTACATTTTTAGTAAAGTCTTTATCCGAATCTGAATCACTTAAAGCAAAGTCTTGTCTAATTTGAAAATCTGGATCTTTAACACTATCGTCCGAAGAGAAATCTGAACTAGAGCTGGTTGAACTTGTAGACTCAGAAGTGTCGATATCATAATCGTTTTCTGGAATAACTACGTTTGATTTCCTTTTTGAACATGCATCATCAAGTAGAGACAAACTGAGACTGTGTTGACTGTCAGGAATAGAATTACTATCAAAAGACTCATTCAGATTCACATCTGGTTCTTCCAACATTGGATAGTCAATTTGCGGATGTTTTTCCAAGTCTTGAACATTTTCGCCATTACTTTTACTGTTACCTCTTACCATGTTGAGTATTCTATGTACTCTTCTACTCATTCTGTAAAAAACAATACATAATAATGTAATGGACTATACATACCAAAGCTACCCACTCGCAAACCTAAGCCGTCGGCTCTTTTTGAATAATCATGCCGACATGATGGTTCAAAAGGAGCCTGAATAGAATACCTAGTAAACAAAAAGAAATGTAATAAATCACCTCATTTAAAATTTATTTAACCTATGGAATAATCTTACTTCTTACTAATTCTTACTTTCTTATTTCTTTTCTTACTATAATACTATCTTACTAATCTTACTTCTTACTATCTTCTTACTTCTTATCTTATCTTACTAATATTATAAATGTGAAAGTTTGTGAGGATGGATGGATGTTTGTTACTCTTTCACGCAAAAACTACTGAATGGATCTAAATGAAATTTGGCAAGTAGATAGTTTACATCCTGGACTAACACATAGGCTACTTTTTGTCCCAGAATTCCCAAGGGATCGGGATTTTACGCGGGAAAACCCTTTCACGCGAACGAAGTCGCGGACAGAAGCTAGTAGTAATATAATACGTAAAAAATAACTAAAATTTTATAATTATAATGATTACAATGCCTTGCACAAAAAATGCTAAAGTAATGTATCTCAAAACGTGATTTATCGATTGGCCTATGTATTAAAACAACTCAGTTAAAATAAAAGCAAAATGAGTGTATTCCTGAATACGGCTCTTTTGATTTGAAATGATCATAATAGAAAGTATTTTTTTTTATATTCAAAATAAACTATTTTTAAATATCGCACTTAATTTTAAATAACTTAAATGCAAAACGAACACATCGTCTCATAAGTTTATTTTGATCAATAAATTTAAGTTCATTTAGGTATATTTTCTATGCAAAACAACCACTTTTGATATATGGTTCTTTTGAATTAAAAATAGTCTCATGCTTACGTGAATCCTTTATTCAAAACTGAAGTATTCCGAAATATGGTCGTTTTCCGTATAAAATCAATGAGTGACACAGATGAAATTTCGATATATGGCTCTTTTGCACAAAAAAAAAACGTTCTTTCAGTTCGGTTGTCGACGCGCAACTAACAATATGGTAGTTTAGATCATATTACGCGCGTTCAAAACAAAAATTCAAAAGAAACGGTTGTGTTGTTTTTGTACTTTAAAATACAAAATCAACGGGTGTCTTCTTTAAATATTAAAATATGAAGACTTACAATTGTATTTTTACAATAAAAACATGTTTGCATTTTTTTTATTTGTGGTACTTTTGAATTGAAGCAGCGATGTGTGGAGCTTATTAGAAATTTCAATACATTGATACCAGAGACCGAATTTTTCAAATTAAGAAGAACGAAGAGATATTATTGGCTAGTGACGTGGAAAGTGACGACCCTCATAGTGCTGTGACACGTTTGTTATTACTGGTATTCAAGAAACATATTATGAAACCAATAATTTGGGGTCAATTCTGTGAGTCACTTATTTTGAGCTGAAACTGTGCATAGAGATTCCATACCAGATGTTGTCTTCAGTCCTTTTGGATAGATATGGGGTTTCCGTTACACGTTGTAGACGGCTGTATAAGAACAGGCTATTGCTTTAACAGAAGACTAAGCATTGCCATGCTACATGGCAATGCCGCCAGTATCTTGGATATATTACCATCTGACAAAGTTCAGGACATTTCGACGCTTTATTATAGTTAAGTTCAGATTAGCTTTTTAAAATACAATTAATAAATATTAAATAAGATATACGTACCTAAATTAATAAATATTAGAAAATTGGATACCTATTAAATAACAAGTTTACACGTCTTATTTTCGTAAAAGTTATTCTGAATATTTATGGCAGTCACCTAGGAAATATGGAACTCATGATCTAGTTAATGAGTCCGATGTTTCCTAGTGGACTGCCATAAATATTCAGAATAACTTTTGATATTAACTTAGACACTTATATACCGAGTGCTATATAAATGGCGTTTAAAAATATAGTTTGATTGAGAAATATGAATCCTTCTTCTTCTTTTCGAGTCGATGCTCAAACCTCTTTGGACCAATATACGACTTTGCTCTTTCTAAGCCGCCGTGTAATCGCAACGGGGCTCTGTTTGCTATGCTGCTTAACACCTCCGCGCGCTAACTGTGCACGCGTGTGAGGGCTACCATCTCCAGATCCTACAGCAACAATCCAGCAAGGAAGCGTACCGCCTCCCTGAAGATCGTGTGGGATCCCCAAATCATCCGAGGTAAGGAGAAATCTCGATGGTTAGACATTGGCACTATTTTAGTAAGAAGCGTTTTAACGTTAAATTATCAGTTCACTCATTTCACCATTCTCATTTCTATTCCATCATGCGCAAGCGATATGCCTCGATGCTGCAGCGTTTCAGAGTCAGCACCAACAGTATCCTCGCCACCTTATCGGATAAAATTGATGATCCTTTTCTCAGGCACTGAGTGGGTTTACACGTAAGAGCGGGAATTCTTGTGCCAAATTGAGTGTGTTGTCTTATTTTTGTTTTGTGGATACTGTTTATTTTTGTATTCCTACTAACATAGTTTTTAAGTTTATACTAACAAGTTTTAATGGATCCTTGGTCTGAAATAAAAAGTATATTATTATTTAAGAAGAAATAAGAAACACTATAAGAAAAGAAAGAAAGAAAAAGTATTTATTGCCAACAGACAAACGACATGCTAACAATATTAAAAACTTATTTAGTTCCTTAGACTAGAGTTAGTAATTGGTACTTATAATTATGTTAGTAATTAAGGACAAAGAGTTAGATATTGACAATTTACGAAGAAAAAGGAAACAACAAAAAACAAGTCAAATGCACGTCGTGGTCGTGGCAACAAGGCTCCCACTCAGCATAATGCTATGCCATGGGCATGCCCATAGCACGGCGCTGGTTTTCAGTGGTTGCCTTATAAATATGTATGACGTACGGAAATCAAGCCTGGCAAAAAATATTAGTTAAATAATTGATACAATAATATAAAATAAGTACAGTAAAATAAATAAATAGCGTAATATAAAATAAATAGTGACACAGAAGTCCATGTAAGTCCAAGTAAATAGTGACATCAAAGAAAATTTGTTTGTTTGCTTGAACGTGCTGATCTTCGAAAGTACTGGATGGATTTGGATGCAATTTGGTATGGAAGTAGCTTGAGGAAGGTTATAGCGTTTACGCGACTACAAAACGGAGAGTTATGTTTTTACCGTGATAGAATCCACGGGAGTGAAGCCCCGCGTGAGTACTAGTTATTTATAAAATTTTTGTTCATCAAGCTTTTGATTTTCTAAAAGATACTTTTTTAAATGTAATTTAAACATATGTTTTGTTTTCAGCGATCTTGTGGGAGGCGGTAAATCATTCCAGCAGTGGGTGGCAGCATATTTGAAACATCCCCTGAATACTGTGGTTCTACGTCGAGGCAACGAGAGCGGTTTGGACGTGGAACGAGCGGAATATTCATAGTGCTCATGTCTCCATTCATTTCAAGACATGTTTCTTCGATAGTTATATCGACATGGTTACTTTTTAGGGTTCCGTAGCCGAATGGCAAAAAACGGAACCCTTATAGTTTCGACATGTCTGTCCGTCTGTCTGTCTGTCCGTCCGTCCGTATGTCACAGCCATTTCATTCCGAAACTATTAAGACGATACATGTAAAACTTCGTAGGTAGATGTATTCTGTAAATCGCTTTCCGATTTTAAGAGAAAATTTAAAAAATATTTAAAATAAAGGGGGCTCCCCATACATGGAACTGAAACTGAAAATATTTTCTTTCATGAAATCTATACGTGTGTGGTATCTATAGACAGGTCTTTAAAAATGACATTAAGGCTTCTGAAATGACTTTTTCATAAAGTTAATTGTTTAAAAGATATACGCTTCCAAAGTGGTAAAATGTGTCCCCCCCCCTCTAACTTCTATAATAATGAAGTGAAAAATCTAAATAAACCATATGTTGTAGATCTTAATGTAAACTTTCAAACAAAATTGGTTTTAACGAGATCGAGTTAGCAGTTTTTGAGATACAGTATATTTTCTAAAACCGCAAATATAACTTTGTAATTCATACAAATACTATGAAAAACAAAGTTATTTGGCGTAGTTGTAAAAATTGTGAATAAGCTAGTTTTAAGAAATTTGTAAGTTTTTTTTTTTCAAATATATATATTAAGTATATTATATTTATTATAGTTACTACGGAACCCTTCATGGGCGAGTCCGACTCGCACTTGGCCAATTTTTGTATAACTAGGACCAAGTAAGAAAACTAAATTCTCGGGTGTTTCTCACCAAGGCTCTCGGAAGATTATTACGGTAGATACTTAAGTTTAACGCAGTTTCAGCTTTATCCGGTAAAATAAAGAAAGACTAAACTTAGATGAGTTTTGGGTATTATGTAACTTCAATATCCTAGCAAGGGCATTGTAAAAAAGAAACTTCCGAGAAACGGGCCAAAAGAATCATTGGCCACGAAGGACTGGTCGAGCCAAAGTTCCAGAGTCTTGAATGTCGGCGACGTGTTGCAAGTCTATCGGTTACATTTGGGGAGTGAGCGATGGAATTGCACAATCTAATTCCACTTAGCCCTTTCCATGATTGGACTACAAGACGATAGGCGATACACAATGGTTACAATTTACGTGAGACGTTTGAGAATACTATCATTGTGCGTAAAGCTAAGGAGTAGAATTTCCTGCCGGAGTCTGTATTTCTTGAGAGCGTTAGTCTGGGGGTCTTTAAGTCAAGAGTGAATTGGTTACTTTTAGGTAAGCTTACTTCATCATCGGCCTCATCATTACTTACCATCAGGTGAGATAGTGGTCAAAAGTGAGCATATCATCAATTAAAAAAAAAACATAAAATGTAATGTGTTTATTTGGCAATACTGCATGAAAACTAATTTCAAACTATAAAGCCGTACAGATTTTAGTAATCAGTCTATGATTGCCCTTATTTTTCTACCTACTGTTACTTTTTGGCTAGTTACACTCACATAGCGACAGCACTAAGTATTTTTGTAACATAATTAAGAATCTTTATTAGAAGCCCAATCTGGATCGTAGGCTTTAATAATTACCTCTGAATATATCTAGCGAAATGTGAATGAACTAGAGCGTAATTATATGTTCTGAATTCTAGGCCCATATACTTTAAGAAAATTCTTTTTCAATCGACATTAAAAAAAGGAGCTACTGTTTTCGTTTCTATGTATTTTTAATGTATGTACTAGGTTATTCAGAAGTAAGGTAACGATTTCAAAAATAACATTGAATTTTGTTCAATGTTTTTTTTTAAATTGATAATAGGCTCGCATTTGACCACCAACTACAATCTATACTAATATTATAAAGCGGAAAAGTTTGTTTGTTTGTTTGTTTGCTTGAACGCGCTAATCTTCGAAAGTACTGGGTGGATTTGGATGCAATTTGGTACGGAAGTAGCTTGAAGCTTGAGGAAGGTTATAGGCTACTTTTTACGCGACTGCAAAAAAGGAGAGTTATGTTTTTACCGTGATAGAATCCACGGGAGCGAAGCCCCGCGTGAGTACTAGTAATATTATAAAGTGGAAAGTTTTGTTGGTTTGTAAAGGATAAACTCAAAAATTGCTGGAACGATTTCTATAAAAAGCACCACAAACATAAACCTATATCGCTCTCATATGATTTGATCACTACGGATTGTATGGACTTCAAAAGAGACGTTGGCCTCTGAGTTGGTTTAGGTGTTTCTTCTCAGGGTAGTCAGGAAACACCGGCCTCATCTAGTTTACATTTACGAAAAACATTACGTGTAAAAGTGTTATTTATAACCTAATTGGAAAAAATAATCAATATTTCAAAAACTATTCACCAATATAAAGCTAAATTATCACCAAGTAACATATGTAGATAACTTTACTTTCACTGAAAAAACAAACCTGTTCACGTTAACAAAGTCGCGGTCAGAACTTAGTAATTCATAGATTTGATGGCATGAACTGCATTAAACTACTTAAAATTGTCTGTTTTATCTTTTTGAATATTTCTAATAATTATTACAATTATTTCGTTACTCTATATCAAATACAAAACATTAGCTTTATTCATACACAAGGCGTTCTCAACCTCCCCGGTTAACTAGGTATGAGAATGCGTTATGATAAGCGTCGAAAGAGTTTATAAAATCTCTGGATGAATTTCTGGATGATTCTGTGCTGTCACCTTATAACCAGTCTACAGGAAAATGAATTTTAGATTACCGTATTACACACTCTATTTATTAAGCATTAATTAATAAGCACACTAATAAATATATATGAGAAATGGTTCACAATTTTTTTACGTAGATACGCGTTCAGATCATAAAATAATAATAAGCGAATATGAAGTAGGCAAATAATTCGAATAGTGTTTTGTTTTAATTTCAAGATAAAACATATTTTTAAATGACGGAAATCAGCTACGCAGAAGTCTATGAGGTCCAGTCTATGTGGAAAAGCCATGTCAATAGCAATAGACATAAAATAAGTCATTATCTGAGTTGATTTTTCCAACTTCTGAATACCCGTAACGTCAGTCAAATATGTACCAATGGCAGCTGGGACGAACGGCTTAACCAGCTTCCTCCTTGCCTTGGAAGTCAAAAAGAATCTGGATATGGTAAGATGGTCACCTAACCACGGACCCACGAGCTTTTCCAATAAATAAAATAGGTACCTATGTATTAAACAAGTACACAAGTATATTAGTTATAGTGGACAAGTACATAGAGTTATTTTTGCCGTCCGCTGGGTCGGCTTTTCGATACAGCTAGAGAGATTTCAGGCTAAACTACCTTAAACAAAATAAATTAACTGCTTAAATCTACATTTACACACCTAGCACGCACCTATACACACACATCAACAACCACTCAGAATTCTCACACTACTACATTACACTACAGTCACTCACTCACGCTTCGCATATTCTCAAGCATCCACTCAAAACTCTAAACACACAAAGAAATACAATAAATGCATACTCACGGTTTTAATAGCAACAATTATTTGCTAAATGCTTAGTTTGTAAGTTATTTCTTTTTAGTTTAGCAATATTTTTATCTTTTTTGTTTTGTATTTTCTGTTAATTTGGTACGCTGACTCTTAAATTCTAGAGGAGGGCGTTAATAGCTACAACACAGTTTGTAACTTATGTAGCTATTATCGTTAATATAATTATGTAACATGTGTTTTTGTTACAAATAAAGATTAATTTAATTTAATTTAATCTCTTAAATTTATTAGAATATAAGTAGTTGTACCACCACTGTATCAACTAGTCTATAATGTTATCTAATTTCTTTAACAATAAAGTTGAAAATCTATTAAAGATATTTGACAGATTGTTGTAGCTTGATGTGCTGGCGTCTGTACATTGACCTTAATTTAGTTGTATATTTTAGTTGTAAGACAAAGTGTACAATTGTTTGTTTTCCCAATAAAAAAAAATTAACCTAGTAAGCAGTAGTAGTAAAGCTAAAGCTAGTTGTTTGTTGGTGAAGTATAAAGCAATCTCTTGCCTTCTACTACATCAACAAACAGCTTTTCCAGATTGTCATCTCCTCTACGAATTAAAATTTAAAATGATAATATTGAATATTCAAAACTGAGAGAATGTCGTGGCTAAATGAAAACAGACACACGGGTTGATTTTTAAGGCTTTCCAGCGCTTTCCGTGGTTAGTCCTTGGATGAGTGATCGTAGTTACATGTCCAGATTTTTCCCTGCTATGGAAAACATGTTAATATGTTGATTCCGGCTGTCATTTGGCCATCTTCGGCCGGCGTTACGGTTAGTCTAATCTAGTAAAGTAGAACATCTGATATCAGTCTAGCCAAGGCGTATCCAGCAACTCAGATAGGGGAGAGGTGGCATGAAAGGGACATTTTTGATTTTGTGCTCCTAGTAAGTGATTGAGAAAATATTTGGTACAGGTTAGAGTCGAATAGAAAGCGTTAATTATTAAACTATTTAAATGTAATGCAATAATTGCCATTAATCAATTATTAGTTATTTATTTTTGCATCTTTAAAAAATGTGTATTTTGTCCCTTTCATAAATGAACTGTATTGAAAGGGACGCAGTAATTTATGAAAGGGACAGTACCTAATTTCGAGGAAATATGTTTACAATAACTACTTAAGTATGTTAAAAATCGAATATAAAAGTGACTGGAACTATTGTCATGATAAATCTTGCCGTTTTTATCTTAAATATTTACCATCTTTTTATAATTAAACACTTTTATGTTACTTAAACAGAAATTAACAATATTAAAATGTTTTTCTGCTATTATGAACTTAAAAATTACTAATCTTTTCTTAAGACACATAATCAGTCTCCTTATAATTAACAAGAACTGAAACACTTATATAAAATTAAAAACAAATCTACCATTCTCTTTTTAGACTTAGACTGTATTTACACTGTACTGTGTGTACAGTCTTAAAACAAAAACTTAAATTTTAAGAATTAGGTAAAAAAAGTAAACATAGGTTCGATGGCCCATTTCGTGCAAATTTTACATTGAAACCAATATTTATTGCTTTCTGAATATTTTTTCTTACAAACATTACATTGGTAACTGCCTCTTCAATATTGTGTTCATCGACACGCGTTCTCTTCTTAGGTGGCATTTATAATCTAAAAAAGAAGTAAAAAATGTATTAGAAACCTAGTAAATAGCAGTCTTGAAAGAGACAATTATGAAGGGGATGTCCCATTCATAACCGTCTGTTGTGTCCCTTTCATAAATATCATACATACACCTCCCACACTATCTCTTCACCACTCATGGTTGACTGGTAGAGAATGCCTACGGCATTAAGTCCGCCTTTGTACCTATGTGCATAAAGTGTAAATAAATAAATAAATAAATAAATACAAAAATTGAAAACATGACCACAAAATCTACAATATTAAATTAAAGTTTACTGACCTTATAATATCATATCTGTGGATGTCCAGCCTATCTTAAACAGTGATTCACACATAAATAATTAACCTGCGGCACTCGATAAAACGTTTCACAATTATAATAGAAAAAATACTATTCAATCCCATTATCAACACTCGCACGAATCCACCGTGTTTGAAATGACAGGAGTATGAAGTTACCCGCGAACGAACTTCCGTCAAAGTTGCCATACGACAAAAATAATGTTGTCTCGAAATTGTTTTTATTTTACCGGTTATTTGAATTGTCCCTTTCAATTCCTTTTCCCATCATGCCACTTCTCCCCTACTGGGTTTTGGAGGTCAAATAAGAATTTTCTTCTTGTAAATCACTAGTACTGAGATGCATCCAGATAGTTATGATCAATGACACTCGAGTCGAGATATAATCACCTCATGTGACGTAGGCGATCATACAATCCTGTGCTGCGTTGAGTCATGTGCGAGTACTTGCCTACTCGCTACAAGCTAAGCAGTTGAAGAATGCACAGCCTAACTGCTATCATTGTACACATTGAAAATATTTACCTCTCGTCTTGACTGTCGCAAAGAACAGACCAATCAAATTTCCATGTAGATAGATACATAAAACATTTATTTGGTATAATACAAGACACAAAATACAATTTATATAAGATAAGATTTCTTTGTTTGCTCCAAACATGTGTACACATAAAGAATAAAAACGCATGTGAGATAACATAAAAATGAAAATAAAGTTCAGACATGTTTGCCTATTCGATGGCGTGCAAATGTTTTAAATAATTAATTTGACAATTTTAATTTAAACCCAATAATATAAATTGATAAAGATTAGCAATAATTAAAAAAATACATTTCAAAACTATACATCACAAAAATAAAAATATTAAATGTCAAATTATACACAACAAAACGAAACAAAAGTAAAAAAAATATCATATGTCAAAAGTAAAAAATAAAATAAAGTCAAATTGTACAGTCGGCCAAGAAAGTGGTGTACCACCCTAAGGTTGAATATCGCTTGCAGATTCATAGGTCATAAAGATTAGTTTCGCTTGCAGATCGATCTGACAACTTCTATTGCTGTCTTTATCTGATTATTGATAACGACTATTACTGTTTGTAACGTGACAGCTGTTCTTAGTTTGAACTTGATGGAACCAATGACGTCGTAAAATCAACGGCGGGGGGCTGTAGATTTTGATGACAAAATTGTATCTACAAATTCAGAATTGTAATCAACAAGTTACATAAAATTGTAAAGGCACAAGGCGAGTCCACAAACCTACAATTTCTGTAAACTTGTAATTACAATATCAATAAAAAACAAGCTAAAAATAGATTTATCCTTTTATTAAATTTCTACAATCAATTTTAAAATACTTATAACAAACAAAAACATAGCATATATAGTAATATTTAGAAGATATTGAAAATTTTTAAAAATTAGAAACGGGTGTAACCGCCGTTGGCCTCTATAACCTCTAAAAGACGAGACCTCATTGAACCAACAAGCCGTGAGCAAATATCGGTTCCCCGCATTTCCTCCCAGATATAATTACAGTGACTAATAAGAGCTTGTTTGGTTCTTTCATTTTGATGCGACCATCGTTGGACCATAAGGCCCCAAAGATTTTCTATCGGGTTGAGGTCCGGCGATCTTGAGGGCCACTGAATTACCCTTACGTCAGTGTGTGAACGAAACCAGGCTCTTACGATCCTCGCATTATGAATTGAACAATTATCTTGAACAAAATCAAATTGTGGCACTTCGTTCTCCGGGTAAACATTACGGACTGTCGGTAGCATTGCATTCTGAAGCACGTCGATATAATTTACAGCCGTCGCTCGAGGAGGTAGAGAACACAATTCTCCTACACCATCCGTACTCATCCAGCCCCAAATATTTACGGAAATTCGACCTGATTCTCTATTTGGGATTACATGATCATCTTTATACCGTGTTGAATTATATCGCCAAAGGTGAAGACGTCCATGCTGACTGGATTTAAACGTTTTTTCATCACAAAACACTGTATTAGACCAATCAAACTCTAAGTGCTCTCTGGCGAAGTTCAGACGAGCAAGTCTGTGAGCATCCGTCAAATATATTTTCTTGGCGTAATGCCTGTGGTGCAACCCCATGTAATGTAGATGATTCCTTATTGTTTGGGCACTCACATCGAACATCTCCGCAAAATGTTTTGTGGGCTTAAAACCATTGATTTCATATTCCCGTCTCATGAATTCTCTATCGTTATTGGAGAGTGCAGGCCGGCGACCACTTCTTCTGTGATCCAACAAACTTCCCTCCTCTCCTTCACGACGAATCCAAAAGCGGACAGAACGCCTCGATAGATTGCTCACGCACAATGGTCTCGTGCAGAGACTAAGTGCGGAAACCAAACCGAGAAGAAGAAGAACGCCTCGATATATTCAAATTCCGGGATATCGCACTGATACTGCTTCCCTCATTAAATTGGGCAATTATTTGTGCTCTTTCGGCAATGGTCAAGTTGGCAGGCATTGAGATGATTTTATATGCAGTTGATTGAAAAATAACACGGAAAATATATCGATTTTTTGCATATATTTGACAAAATGTCAATTGTCAGTTTTCTTTTTCAAATGGAATTCGGTTGTCTAAATAGTTTTTATTACTTTTGTTTGGAAACATTTCAATTGCTTTGTAGAAACTAATGTCCTTTTCATTTATACTAAAGGTTAAAATGTCATGTACTTATATGTGACATATGACGTATGAATACTAAATACATAGGTTTACGTCATGATAATGTTGTCTCTTTCAGTAATATCTTTTTATAACGAACCTTGTTGTAATTTTCGATGACCGGGAAACTAAATCAAAACTGGTACACCACTTTCTTGGCCGACCGTACATGTCAAAACTAAAAATAAAAATTTTAAATTTTAAAACACGTAAAAATAAGCGAAAATACATACAACGGAAATAAGCATAATGAAACAAATTGGCATTACTGACTGACATAAAGAAAAACATTTAAAAGAGACGAGTGCGCTGTGTGTCTCGCTTTTGCACCAAATGTCGTACACACTGAGTTTCTAACCTAATCATTGAAGAATATCGATGTAGTAAAAAAGCTACGTTGGATATTCGTGTTACTTCTTAGAATAATTTACGAACACAATATGCCTCATTAGAAAAACAGATTTGTTGATTTTATAATTGGGTTTAATTTCATAAATTGTTTTGGATCGTGTTAATACTTTAAATTAACTTTTGTGTGTCAATCCTAAGTTCCTGGCCATTCCACTCTATGAGTGCGCTAATGAGGCAAGATGGTGACAGCGCCGGCTATTGTGTACGCTAAGGCCGTGCGCGCACTGCCTTGCGGTGGCCGCAATTCCGGTAGTTCTACCGCACCGGTAGACTGACCGCAGTGCGCGCACTTCTATGACACTCCATACTTCACAGATTTTGCGTTTCCAAAACGCAACGCAGTGCGCGTACGTACGAACGTATATATAGCTACCTAGATAATTGAAAGTAGTATATTGATTTTGATATAACGGAGTTCTATACTACTTCAAATGAACTAAATCTTCTGAGATAGAAAATCTAATGACTTGTTAGTATTGTTTATTTAACAAAGGCACTATCTTCTAAACATACCTACATCTTACTAATATTATTAATGCGAAAGTTTGTAAGGTAAGATGTTTGTTACTCTTTCACGCAAAAACTTCTGAATGGATCTGAATGAAATTAGGTAAGTAGGTAGTTGACATCCTTTTTTTCTCTGTGTGGGAAAATCATCGAATGACTTCTCCCGCTCTGGGTTAAGCGGAAGGGTGTGTCAGACTTCTACTGACTAAAAACCCATCCTGTTCCTTCAGCTGCACTTAAATTCCGCGGCCACGGTATCTCGTTAGAACATTTCCGCAACCCCGGTGGGCAATGGCCTTATGAGACCCCGTCACTGTTGCTGACAGCTCTTTGAGGCGCTCGTGGAACACGATGCGCCGCCGATCCGGGCCTGGTCCTTACCGGACAGTGAGCTACCCCTGCTCGCCGTCCGAAAGCCCGCGCCTACGGTGGCCGGAGATCGGCTCGCGATCCCCGACGCCCGGGGCGTCACCGACGGCAACCTCCCGAAACAGCCATGTCCGGTCAGCACCTGCGTCAGGCGGAAGGTGAGGACGCCATGGCGTCTCTCTTGCCACTCCTCAAAGAGGGGACTTATCGCTTCGATTGCGCTGTGCCCAGCCCTTGTTTGCGCTAACCACGTTTTCCAAGCCGCCGTGAGATCGCGCCGGAGCTCTGTCCACCGGGCCGCGATTTGCCGCGGCAGCGGAGTTTCACCCCGGGCTTAGCACCTCCGCGCGCCAATTGTGCATGCGCGCGAGGGCTACTGCCTCCGGATCCCACGGCAGTAATCCGGCAAGGAGGCTCGCTGTCTCACCGGAGATCGTGCGGTATCCCCGGATAACCTTCTGGGATGCGACCAACTGGCCAGCTGGTCGCCGCTGCAAATTCAGCGCCCACACAGGAGCCCCATAGAGGGCCATGGACTCCACGATCCCCGCGTAAAGACTCCGGCAGGAGGTGTTTAGCCCTCCTAGAGGTAGTTGTCTTCCTAGAATAACACATAAGCTAGCTTTTTATCCCGGAATTTCGACGGGATCGGAATATACGCGGAAAAACCGCGCCTGTAATATCGAGACAATGTGTTTGAACAGCTAGTATGATTTTCATACAACAAAAAACTTAAAGGCTCCTAAAATTCAGTTATAGATTTTTATCAAACAATTCAGCAAGTCTTTTCTACCAACGTACAAATTATTTCTGTCATTTTTATTCTTTTGAATCTATCATTCACACGCTCCGCAATTTATCTTCGTCACGGTGCTTTATTCGTAGTCACGCATCAAAATTGCACTTGACTAAGATTTATCATAATGATTTAAACACAATGCAACTACTCGACACTCTGGTAACCATAGATAAATGTATTTTTGATTTCTGTGCTGGTAACCGAAGCCATTAACTTGCAAGTGGCAGCAATTTATGACCCGAAATCTAACGTAGACTACAATTTATGACCGGAATAATAAGATATAGTTTAGATACTTTGTTAATACGAAAATCATTTTCATATACATTTCCTTAAATTTTACAATATCTACTCGTATTAATGTTTATTCAAAAACTAGTGGTTCAAGCTTGAAAGTTAAACACCTTATGCTCTTGACTAAATAATAACCAGTAATCGGAGTAGGCAGATTGATTTTACGTACATGATGCATCATGAATAGTCATAGAAATCATAATATGGATAAGCCTTTTTTCCGGGATTTCATTTTGGTACTTACGGGATTGAATCAAATATTGTGAATTTAAAGATTTTTGAACTAGTACATTTAAAGTTTATAGAATGCGTTATTTAAACGTTTAAAATTGTTTTTTTTCTTATTTATCAAATAATAAAGTGAATCTAATTCGTATATGAAAACTAGCCAAGTCAGACCTTAGGCTACAATATATTCACCTAAGTTATAAGAATAAATGATATTTTATGTTGTTATAAATAAATTTCAGGACTGACCATTGAACTTGGCACCCATTTAGATTTCACTTCTTTTGTCGTTGAAGTCAACAACCAAGGCATTTATGATAATATTGAACTTGGCTCTCATTTCACATTTATGTTTTTCATGGGATATCATTACTTTTTGTACATAAATTAGTAGTAGGTACTTACTTATAACAAAATTAATATTAAATGGTTTTTTGTTAAACTACTGTATTTTCCTACGCTTACGGGTTATAATTGTCCTTTTTGTGTTATTTTCTATATTTTCTTGTACCTTTGAAATGTTCGAATGAATTGCCCATTCAGTAACCGGAATTCTTTTTACGCGTTTTGCCTCCATGGTGTAGTGACCCTCTAAGATAATAGGTGGCGCTAGTGGTTGTAGAATACGGTTAGTTACGCGTAATAAATACGAAAAGAACAATGGGCGTTTTTGTATGAACCCCGTCCCTACCCTTGTAGCATCTTAAGTTTTGGATCGAAACATGTATATTATTATAAAGATAACAAATGTGAACGAATTAATGATTGAATGAATGGGAGAATGCGAGAATATGGTATTTCGTGTAAAATTATTTTACTTGATTATTTTTAATTTCCTCAATTCTAATTAATAAACTATGTTTGGGGATGAATAAATAAACAGATGTGAACTAAATATATTACATTGTATTTCGGCTTTGTAGAATAATATCGTCCCAGGCACTTGCAGGACCAACGAAATTGTCTAAATGTCGGCAGACACCGAAGTACCAGATACTGCTCACGGTATGTGCGTAAGCATCAACAATCCTCATAGGTACCCGTTAAGCATGAGCAATAATATTCTTTTATGGCAGATCTGCTCTTCAAGGTGGAATCGATCAGTATATAACTGTAATAAGATTTATTTGAGATGTGCCTCGATGCGATACGACCTCTCAGGAGCATACAATCTTCCGTTTGAATGTCATACTGTGTCATCCTTGGACTTGGTGTCACACTACCATATAATATACACCTCCTCGCATATGTTCGCTAACATAAGAGCGCCAGGCGCAAATGATAAGTCTCCAAACAAAACAAAATAACGTCTTCTTCGGTGAGGACAGGAAACGGAATATCAGCTACAGCGTTCATTGATACGAATGCCGCTCGCTGACGGTTAACGTTTTCTGCTTTGACGTAGTTTCCCAGCCTGTTGGGAACATTCATTCTTTGCTGTATTAATTCTGCAATAATTGTGGCATAGCAGACATCTTTCAAAGGTTCTCGGAATGAATTGAGCAAGGCTCCAGCTCTGCAAAAGTCTGTAAATAAATGTGGTAAGGATTTGTTAAACAATTGGTTTTGAAATATCTTATAATCCCTTTTAAACCATCCATTTATTACTTCTACGACCCATCGCACAATTGTGATTTTTCTTGTCTCATTTGCCTGCTCGTTATTCAATTGGGTAGCGTTTTGATTTTTAGATGGCGGCATGTGACAGTCATAGCCATGTTGTTCTAGGTCGGGAATTGCGTCTCTAAAGCTGCGATCTAGTACAAATGCATTGTTTTCGTGCAATAAATAGTGTATTGGCCCATGATTTTCGTTAATTTGTTCGCTCATTATGGTGGTGTCAGAAGTGGTTGCCGTTGAGGTCTGGTTATGTCGACAATATATCCGTTTGTACATACCATGATAAAAGGCTTTAGCAAGTTTTTTATATTTATGTAAACTGTATGTTTTCTTCTGAAAAGCGAAATTCATACTTTTCTGAATATATATATATATGTTCCGTCAACAAGTACAATAGCTTTTGGCTCTGTCGTACTCCCAAATAACGCTGTCGGTTGGATCAAATTGTGTCTTATTATATCATCTCGGCTGATATGATCTAGTCCCAAATGAGGTGGAACAAACTCTAGGAGACAATCACACGCTATTTTAAAATAACGCTCTAGAGTTCTTCGGCTAATGTTAAGGTGGCTCGCAATCCTGGCATCAGGCTCGCCTGACCTTATTATTATTAAATATTCACCTAAAACAGTTTTAGGCCGTTTAAATTGCTCTGTAAGGGACGGAGTTTCATTTAGAAAACTAGCAAACTGATCGTGTGTAAGTCCTGTTCGGAAATATAGTTCCTCGGGAGAAATGGCAGTTACATTATCAAAATCTAGAACGGACTTAGACTTGTAAGCGTTTCTTAAAGTGTCCAGCATATCTTTTGTTTGTTCAGGCCTGAATAATGTCTGGGCAAACTCGTTGAATAGTTCCCATTCATTGGTTGTGATATGCACTGTACAAAGTCTGGCACTTGAAGAAACGTATAAGTTGTGTTCTACTAATGAGTATATTTTTAAAAACAAGGGCACTCTATGCAGATCTTCATTTCCACAACCATGAAAAGCACAGTGAGTTGAGGTATTTGCTAGTCTTTTATAAGTTGGAATTACTCTCTCCTGCGAGTTTTCTCTACCTACTTGATTTTCTTGTTGTTGTACTTGGTGTAAATGTTCCTCTTGGGGATTTGCTGCAACCCAGCAGCGGTGGCACATATACTGTACCTCATTGAGTCTTTCTTCAACTTCCATAGTCGACAAATCCAATTGTTAAGGCACACAAAAATCCGTTGACTAGCTGAAGTTAGTGAGGGAATCGATGTCAAAATAGTAAAAATACAGAAACGTGTACGACGCATAAGCACAAGACCTGCACGGAGTATGTTTATAACACGGATAACGCCGACATCTCAATCTGTCTCATTTTTTTATATAAATGCATCCTTGTCGGTCAACGCCAATGTGCCCGGCGCCGTATGCGCGTACGTGAGTACCAGAAAATCGGGTGAGCCGCAAAAATATGAAACATCGACGCAATAGTACATAATTAAACGAATATATAATTTTTTACATAAAATTATGTCGTGTTTGTATTTTTATTTCTAAGTCTCAATAACTTTTTTCCACCATGCTTTACAGGTTTGCTGTCATACAATGTAATGATACACTTATCGAGTACTTTCATTTGATATATAGATGATAGTGCTACAAGGGTAGGGACGTTTTGCCCATTGTTCTTTACTATATTCTTATTTATAAGTACAAAAACGGAAATATTTGGATTAAAAAAAATTAAGGATGGTATTTAACTCGTTATATATTCACGTAAATATCTTAAAATCCACATATATAGATTTACAGGCACTAATTATAAATTAAGTGAAAATTATAATTAAATGATAAAAAATTACCAGTTTCTGATTTTTTCCTTTGTATTCACCTAATTACCTATCTTCATGCCAAATTTGAAGTTTCTAGGTCATCTGGAACTGGGTTATAGTTTTGATCTATAGGTCAGTCATAAAAATGACGATTTTTGGACGTTAATATCTAAATAACCGTTTGAGATATGTTTATAAAATTTGGAACACATATGTATCTCGCCAGTCTCAATATATAAGCTAAATTTGACAAGTTTAGGTGAAATAATTTTTGAGTTATGAGGGGCTCAAAAGTGGCTCCAAATGGTTCGTGTAATATTACACACGGTGAGCTGCGCGCCAGTTCTTGGCTTGACACGCTCCCGCGTGTCTAGATATATGAAAACAAACACACACCCATGCATAACAAATAAATAGCATGAATGTATTGACTTATTTTAAGCTAAATTCACTAATATATAATCTGAACCATGCCGATTATTATAACGCATTCGAAGCTTCAACGGAAGTAAAATACAAAAACCATAAAAAATAAAGAAACAGCACGAGGCATAACATACGATAATTCGAAACCCAAAAACACCACCGATTATTAACCTAAAATTTAAGTAACTTACTTTATGAACATTGGTTACGTATTTCTCTACTACGCTGTAAAATAATCAAAATAAGCAAAAAAACATGATTTACATCGATCTTCCAACCGGGTTAAAACGGTTGACAGATTGAAAAATAAACTATTGTAGCGACGGCAACGTCGGAACTCCTTACGCATGCTGCGGGCGTAAAATAAATTGTTTATTCTTTTTTACTTTTTTGTACACTTGACTTTTCAACGTATTTTTCTTTCTGTCATCTCATGTAAAATAAAATTAAACATGTTTTCTTAGAGGTTTCCGTATGTTATAAAACCCCTAAACTATAACAGCAATATTTCATTCGTCTATCGACATTGTTGTCGATAGCCTACGTTAGTGGATCTGCACAAGCACATCACTAACTCGTCACAAGAAGCGGCGGCCTCACTACGCGATGCATCTGCGTAATACAGTATCGTTTTGTTATTTTTACATTGCTTGTCCAGTTACTTAGTGACGAACTCTGGTAGTGGTTAAGGAGCAATGTATTTATAGCAAAAGTAGTACAGTCGCTGTGATATTTGAGAACAAAAATAACATGGTAAAAGCAGAAAATATTTTACGATTTATTGTTTTTCATGATTTTAAAGACAAATATTGTAAAATACTTGTACTTACATATGGTAAGTGATTCCATGATTCACAAAGTTTTGGTATGGCTTCAGTTTTTACAAGATACCACTGAACAACTCGGCATTCTTATAAGTTATCACGATCGCCGTCGAAACCGCACTAGTTCGCGGAGACGGCCACTTGCCTGTGAAATAAGCCCTGTGGCCATGTCGCGCGGACACCGATTACCACTTCTCCTGTCTTTTATATTTCTATGGGCTTGTCCCTCGACGTACTGTTATAACGCACTATTTTAATTTCCCGCCTAACGACGTACTGTCAGCGAACGTGTTAATGGCTTAAATGTCGGACTTGTGATCGAGTGCCCTTCCTGTATTTTATATTTCTATGGTGCTGCCATTCAAAACATAGTCACCTCTATGTAGGTATAATAGTCATATCTACCTAATTAATCTATGTAAAATAAATGGTGAATTCTGTTCAATGTGCTGTGTAGTGGTGTATTATTTTTAGTTCTGCGGCATTGGCTTGCCTTTTTTAAAAGTAGAATACATAATATTTTTCAAACATATCTATCCATAGGGACGAGAAGAGGGTTACAATGGGCGGTCTTATCGCTTGAAGCGATCTTTTACAGAATCCTTTGGATGGATTGACACAGCAGGACAAGGTGGGTTTTTAGTCAGAAGAAGTCCGACACTCCATTCCGCTCTAACCAGAGTGGGGAGAGTCAGTAAATGATATGCCCACCGAAAAAAAACAAAGTTAAAGCCAGCACTTGTACCATGTTAAGTGGCAACAAGCCTTTTCAAAAATAAATAAATTAATAGTTTAAAAATCACTAGAAAAACACGCTTTTATAAATGCACGTAAAAACAAAAAAATTGTTTGCGCTTTTCCTTTTTTTGTAGTCTCCGTTTTCTTTGTGTTGCTATTTCTTTTTTGTAGTTTTTGCCATATTATTTCCATAATTCTGCGTTTAAATATTTACAATATTGATTTTACTTACATACATAATAAATTTATAATATAATTCTGTATTGGCTTTTAAAAAATAATCTTTTGGTATAGATTATTTTTAAAAGAGATATTTTTATGTTGTTAATAATGTTTATTTTTTAAATCACCATAGTTATGACCGACCCCAATTTCGCCCATTCTCCTGCTTCTCTCTGATTATATGGCCTACCCATTTCCATTTTGGCTGAATGGTATCCGAGAGAGGGATCAAGGAAAAGGGGACGCCCGATACGAAGGTGGGACGATGATACGATGGCCACAGCTGGGCCAGATTGGAAGAGAAAAGAATATGGGCTCCCCCATACCGAACCCGCCTATGCGAAAGCGAAACAATCTTAAATACCGAAGTCTAAACAAACAAACAAAAGAAGTAAACAGAAATACTAACTAAAAGACCATATAAATAAATAAAAAGATTGTTATTAAAGGCTAATAATAAAAATAAAATGAATAATTATGACCACGCTAACAACTCTGTAGGCTCTTAGATTTATTTTACAATTTTTTTATTTGTAATTCCATTGTGCTGTATTAATTTGGTCTATACTGTCCTCTCATACCTAATTAACCTGTATCATGGATACATTGGAAGAATGATACTTTGATTAGAAAAGAATAACTGTTGGTGTTGAGTTTATTGCCGGTTCTTCTCCATAGAAAACGACCAATTTCGAACCGTGTATTAACTTCTGAAGTTTGTAAGTGACTACGGAGGCCTATGTAAAATAAAATATTTTGAGTATTATTTATTTATTTTTTGCTCTGGGTGGAGCGGAAGAAATTGTCAGACTTTTACTAATACTTTTGTATCAGTAAAAGTCTGACAATTTCTTCCGCTAAAATAACAGGTTGCGTTTTCGCACCCTGTTATTTTAGTTGCGCTTGCGTCCCAAGACTACGGTATCTCGTTAGAACATAAATATCCGCAACACCGGCCAGACTATTTAGACCTAAGAATCTTGCTTACGAATACCAAGTTCAGTATATCAGTTCATTAATTTCTAAGACTAAGGACTCGTCAGAATGTATGAAACTTCATGAGATATAAAGGCTTTTACTTACGCTTTGTGACTTTAGAAATTGGCGCAGAACCCTCCATATTACCTTTAGACTGAAGTGGTAGAAGTTCTAACTCGTCTGGTTTACACAAAGTCAGAACTACCGGCGTCGCTCGCTTTGATAAATACGTAGAAGTCGTCGCCTAATCTTAATGGAAACTTCCATGGAATAGAAACTTGTTACATGTGCTCAGTCTCGAGGCAATCTCGGTGGGGAAATCTGATTTCAAACTATCTATTGAGTTGTCGTTAGGGTTGATGGCAATTCTTTAGTGTAATTTATCTTAACAAGATCTTGATTCCTAGTAACAAATAGTTATAATATTTTTTTTGTTTTCTTGAGGCTGGAGTTCTCATGGATCTCCACCGCGTTTGACCAGATGAGGCCCGCAGAAGGGGGTCAGCACGAGTCGAGATCATCACTGAAGAATATTTAAGTGCTTCCGCTGCCCCCGGTGAGCGGCGAAAGTCGCACCTTCAGAACGATAGGGATTTAACTCAAAGAAATACGAAACGGAGTTACGATCATAGCAAAAAATTGGCCCCAAGTGCGAGTCGGACCTGACTATGAAGGCTTTCGTAGTAGCTACGCAAAATAATTTTGTTTTTCATACTGTGTTTATGAATGAAAACTTTTTTCTTTTTTTATATCTCAAAAAAGTAAAGCGAAAATTAAAAAAATATATATATACGACGTGTATCAGAATAAACGCAAGACCTGAAAGTAGTTTGCTCAGAATCGGCTTCTGAATCGATTTCCATCATTATTTATATGTGTTAATTTTTTTCGGAAAAATCCTTTATTTAACCTAAATTAGCATCACTGCGTAAAACCAACGTAATAAAATATTTTATTTAGGGAAATTTAAGCCTTATCTCAAAGCAATAAAAACCCATATGAATGTATGGCTGAATTTGTAGATCGCTCAATAACTATCCATACACTCACGTAAATAATATCAATACATTTATTTTCAGTTAGTGTGTGAAAAATAAAATTTTAATTTAAGGAAGATTAATCCTTAATTCCAAGCAGTACGTCTTACTTAACTGCACAACCGAATTTGTACATTGTAGTTCGGTCACTCGTAATAATAATCATATCTGTCCTTACTATAGTTGCAAAACTTCTGAATAATTCCGGAATACTTCGGGGAAAGTTTCTTTAAATGGGAATTATTCAAAATGATAAATTCATTTTGAATCATTCTGATTTAAAGAAACTTTTAATTATTTATTAAGATTTCAAATTTTTTTGCTGAAAAATCGTATTTTGCATCGATCGTCGATCTCTGTGCGCCGGCCGCTGTCGCCGCGCTGGCACCGCGACGCGCGCACCTGACTGCCACCGGCCACGAGTCGAGTCGTGCGTGCAGGCGATGGCGGTGCGGGGTGCGGTAAGAGGGAGGGGATGCTGCTCCCCGGAGAAGTTTTCACCCGCGCGAGAAAGATTCGTACCCCGCAAATCGAATGTTTCCGAATATTTCGCCCGAATAATTCAATGGGAATAAATGTGTTTGCTTGTTGTGTGGTGGGTGAGTTAATTATTGTTCACTGCGAGAGTACGTATGTACGCTACGAGAGTAAAATATAAATGTTTATTTTGTTATAAATGGGATTGATTAAGTATATGTTGATATTTTTATAGGTAGATTTATTAGCCTGCGATTAACAGGATTTTTATTCTTTTGTTTTTAGGTAGGTACTATCGGCCAAAGATACGCATACTCACTTAAGAAAATATTTCTGCGGAAGCGCAGCTAGTGACAAACCACATCCCTTCCTGTTTTCGCCCAATTAGAAATAACTAGCTTCTGCCCGCGACTTCGTACGCGTGGGAAGGTTTTCCCGCGCAAATCCCGATCCCGTGGGAATTTCGGGATAAAAATTAGCCTATGTGTTATTCCAGAATGACAACTATCTACTTACCAAATTTCATTCAGATCTGTTCAGTAGTTTTTGCGGGAAAGAGTAACAAACATCCATCCATCCTCACAAACTTTCGCATTTATAATATTAGTAGGAAGTTGGAAGTAGGATAGTAGGATAGGATTAGTAGGATAGGATATGCATTTTGTGAGTACAGGGCGTGTAACATTATATTAATACTTACTATTACGAACACTACTATAATACGCTTCGTGCATCCTATTGGTCAAAATACATGCATTAGGCGATCGAGTTATAGCCTTAAATGTCAGTTGTGAAATAAAAAAAATAGGCCAAGCATATTTGATTTGCTATTTGAAAAAGGGTTACCTATGTTTTTGGTTAGTTTGTATGTAGCTCTGTACGCATCGCGAGTATTCGCGAGTCGCATAGGTAGGTATTAATCATTACCTACCTACTTAAAGCGTATAATAGCCCAGTCAATAAAAGCAAATAAAGGCAAACCTTGCAAGCAAACACGTTTTGATGCGGTTTTCAGAAAAGTATTTGTTCTTACCTACTTAGGAGCAGGTTTTGGTATATTAACAGCCTTCAAAGGTCGATTTTCCTGTTTTTTTTTACAGTTGAAATATTCCCAAAGTTTCGGAATATTTCAGAATACTTCCGAAGTATTCGACAAGAATGATTCGGAATGTTTCCCGCCAGCATCTATAGTCCTTACTCACACACACACCCCCCTATTGTACGTAATTTAAGGAAATTTCAACCTTATTTCAAAGCAATAAAGCTTTTTTAAATGCATGACTGAATTTGCAATTCCGCATTTCACAATTTTTTGTTGAGAAATGACAAAAGATTAGAAAATCTAAGGTACGTTTTTTGCAAACGCAAAATCAATATGAAAGAGCGAGACGCAATAATTTACCCGACTTAGCCCTTTGACGTTTGTTATGCCGCCGCGCACACGCGCCACCACCGCCCGCCCGATATCAAACAAAGTCAGTCACTCAGTCACGACGGAGCTCCCGCGCATTTCACGTGGAACGTCCGAAGGCATCTTGATGCGGAATATGGCCCTCATTGGATAGGTCGTGGGGGTCCAGTACAGTGGGCTCCCAGATCCCCTATCTCCCCTGATCTAACACCGTTGGACTTTTTTTTGTGGGGTCGAATAAAATCGCTCGTGTATGTAAACGAAGCAACAAGTGTCGATGACCTCAAACATAAAATTGAACTCGCGTTTGTTGAAGTGAAATGTGAAACTGAGGTTTTTAACAAACTAAAAACTAACTTAAGAAAACGTGCAATAATGTGTATCGAGCAAGGTGGTGGACATTTTGAAAATCTTCTAAAAAGGGGACAAAGCAGAGGTATTTAGTAATACCTCAGGTATGTACCTTCATAATACGATTTTAAGTAGGTACTGTAAATATTATGATTCAAATCTTTGGTCAGTGAGTCGTCTTAGGGCTCAGAGAGCGTAAGGCCACCGGTGGCCAAAAAATTTTTTTTTAATTTTCATTATCTGAGGGGTTAAACACGCCGACTTTGAATATTTTTTTATACGTACCTAATAAAAATATAAACACGACTTAGTAGAGGGCGAAAAGACGCGGGCGCCTTTAGGTATTGCCGTAGGTACTGATAGATCGCAGTGGGGTAAAAAGTTGCTCAATTTAAAAATAATTCCATATCCGTAATTAAACCAAATCATTCGAAGCTGTCAGTCCAAAGCCTGTGTAATTGTGATGGAAAGATTAAATCAAACTAGTTAGGCAACTAGCAATAATAGTTATACGGTAATATCGCAAATTATTAGTATCAAACTACGTAGGTAATGTTCGGTCAATGAACGTACAGACACATACCTAATGCGTAGCTTTCTGTTACTACCTACTACGTAGGCACGCGCACGAGTATGCGTAGGGATAGAGTAGTATGCTCGAACGTTTTACGTTCAGTCAGGACAACCATTTTATTAAAAAAAACTGGGTGTTCTTTAAGTAAATTAAATTACAGATGTTGTTTTAGTTCTATAATTTAATATTCTAATTGGGGTGTCTGAGGTCTTGCGTTTATTCCGTTACACGTTGTATATGCTGTAGATTTCAATGAAAATTGGTTTGAACTTGATACAGTTAGTTCGTTTTGAGAAATATCACATATTATGTATAGGTATTTCTATGATCGTAACTAATTTTAGTACCTAGTCAAATGCGTTTTAAGGTCGTTATGAAGGTGAGAAGTGTGCGAGGGCACATTTTTTTTTGGGGTTTACTTAGAATCTGAAGACCACTTCGGCGCCCCAGGGCTGAGGAGCTCTGCTCCTATAAGGCTATTTTTTATAATTTAATTACAAATGTATAGATTTTTATAGATTTCAGATTTTTCCTTGAACTTGTTTTATAAAACGACGATACTTGCCAAATCACATAGTCCTAGTTCTTTTTGCAGTATTAAGGGCCATATCGCGTAGTAATACTATGACGTTTTATAGACTGCGCCCTTCAGGTTAGCCTGGTTTATGGTATATATGAAATGTTGTCATCATAAGAAAACACATTGTCAATTATTTTATCAATATCTAAGTTTTTTTACTCGCATGAACCCACTCTTGACTTCGATCTTACTTGATGGTAAGCGAAGCCTATTCACTCTTTCTTTAAAGGGTGAAAGGTTCAGCCAAAAAAATCCACACCTTGGCTTGAACACAATAAATGTGGACAAAAAGCGCTTTGGTACGACCAGAAAATCAAATCTAAGTATTTAGCTTAGCTCCGAAATCTAGATTATTAATTAAATCATTGGCCTACTTCACCTTGCGGGAAGGCATTTCGAAAATAGATTTCTAAAATTAGCCATTTATAGTCGGTATTTAGTCTTCAATATAAATACTGTATGTGTATACTTTCATATAAACAAACTATTTACATGTAGTGATATACTGAATACATTTAAATAGTAAATAGTAAAATTATCTATATGTAGGTACGCGTTTACTAATCGTTTTAATCTGGAAATGTGCCCAGAAGACTGGCAGCATTTCTTTGTAGAATGGTAAATATCAGTATCTAATCCGCTGTGCACGCAATGTGTATAGGTACTACATAAAAACTTTATACCAAAAAATTAAACCGACTTCCAAAAAACACTTTTTTTAAACTCGTTTTTGGCACCGACTTCCGAAATTAAAGTATTTTTTCACTTTCCAACACTGCAAAGTGAAAAATAACTCTTTTTGGAAGTCGGTTTAGTTTTTTGGTAAAAAGATTTTATTTCATTCTTTTTAGTTGGTCGATTTATAATTTACCTAGTTACAAAAGCATAAATCTCAACTACTTGTAACCTTTTACAAAATATTGCTTTTCCCAATGCTGGGCCGTTAATTGTTGAGAAGTTCTCCTGGTACTTCACCATCAGCTTCACTTCACCATATGCATTGTGACGAGCATATTGTGATTAATAACCATATTCAAGTAATCGAAGCGGAACCTATGAAATACATATTATTCCTACTTATATATTGAGTAGTTCCAGTGGCCATCTGTGGTCTTCATCATCAGGTCCACTTCACAAATGGGGGTTTTCGAATGCAACTACACAAGTTACTACAAAAAATACTCAAATCACTATAGGTGTGCATATAATATTTGAAGAGTTCCCTATCATACATAAAAAAAAGAAAAAAAAAACTAAAAAAATATACCCGTCGAATTGATAACCTCCTCCTTTTTTTTGTCGTTGGTTGTTAAAAAATACTTAATTCACTATAGAAGAGCCTATAATATTTGAAGAGTTCCCTCGATCATCAGATCCTGACTTGGTGGCAATGGGACCAATTTCAAAGTATACCCTTTCAAACAAAAAAAGAATTTTCCAAATCGGTTCAGCCGTCTCCGAATAATCGGTGATCATACATAAAAAAAATACGTGTCGAATTGATAACCTCCTCCTTTTTTGTCGTCGGTTGAAAATGCGAAGCGCACTTTAACCTAGAATCCTCCCGAAGCAATGCCCTAAGCTGTCTCACCTCACAGGGAGTCCGCTTAGCGTGTAGTTGGTAACTTTGTATGTTTTTATAAGCCCTGGCTGGAGCACACACAAAGCAAGCCCAGTTAAGCAGCCAACAGCTTCCTAGGTTGAGCTGCAAAAGACCACCCAAAAAAATACTTAGTCATTATAATTACAAAGAAGGTTTACCATTAATTAAATTTGCAACATAATAAAGTAGACGATAAACCTTGATAAAAACAGAAACCTTTTCCAGCATCAATAGAAATTCTGTAAAGAAATTCATGTTCTTATTCCACGTTTCCATAATGAATGTTCTCCAATTCCTGATGGCTTACGGAACGATATTCTCAAATAACGAAGCTTAGAATACAATTAAAATTTTAGTAGGATTTCCTTAAAGATATTCCAAGGGACCAATAAGCAAAATAAATTGCAATATTAATTAATCTTTTGATATACATTTTCCTGGATTCGTCGTTGAAAGCATGTTTAAATAAATATGATTAATTTAATAGTATGTCATTAATAGTATTGTATATTTAATTGTAATGTTTTTAAAATCATCAGTGAGCTTTCTTTCTTCAAAAAAGAGCAATATGTGCATACAATGGCTAGAATTTCACAAAGAGAGCTGTCTATCTCATTTTCACCGTTTTAATATTCTAACATTGCCCAGCTTATACACACTTGTACTTCCAACTTCGGCGGAAGAAAAACATGTTTAGGAAAATACAAATATTAATTAATGAAAAACCGGTCAAGTGCGTGTCGGGCCACGCGCAGTGTAGGGTTCCGTAGTTTTTATAATAGCCAAGTGCGTGTCGTATTCGCTGACTGATCGTTTCGTACCATGCTCTAACTAAAAGCCAAACATGACTACCTAACTAATTTGACTTCCTATACAAATCCTCACCTGATCCGACAATTTTGCACGAAAGGTTTTAATTTTTTTTAGAGATTTGTATAAAACTTGTCATAGCCGGTGTTTTGAATTTAAATACGGACACAGAGCTACACTAATCAATCGTCACAAGAAACTAGCACGATACAACTGGCGCTTAGCGCCATCTATCGACATTTCTGTAGAGTTATTCGAAATTTTCGAGTCAAATACAATTGGTCGACTATTACTCGTAAACTTGTAAAGCCCACTTATGTGTGATAGTTTTCCTTTAAATTTCGTTATATATAAGTACTACTGCCGTGACATTTGAATTTCTAACTACAACCGTTTAGTTGATAGAGGGGGTGGACACTTGACTCTAACGAAAATAGGTACTTTAAAGCTTGATAAGTCACGAACGGTTTACTTGATCAAAAAACGGTCTTACCAAACCCCTAATATTTTTGAAAGACCTATTCAACGTTATCCCACACTATGGGAAGAACGAAAAAAAAAAAATTATCATCCCACTTTACATGTATGGGAGGTACCCTAAATAATTGTTTTTTTCAAAATTTTGTTTTACTACTTTTTCGGCGTCATTAACGTGTATACTCATGCCAAAGTACAACTTTCTAGTACCAATAATTTTTTGAGCTAAACCGCGGACAGACGGACAGACAGACGGACATGGCGAAACTATAAGGGTTCCTTGTTGACTACGGAACCCTAAAAATAGGGGACTTTCAAAATAAAGTTGTATCGAATTTTAATATAGTCTTCATTATCAAGCTGTATAAATGTTTAATGACCGCTAGCGGATTTGCTCGTTTTAGACTAAGCTCAAAGGATTTCTGTTGGAAAGGAGCTTGTACACAATAGACGAACTTTAATTTAATGTTTGAATTCTCTATTAAAAACACTATTCTATTATCTACAGTTATGGTAATGTAATCATTATTTTATTGTTCATTTTATCATGTTGTTTAAATTATTATTGTATATAGTAATAAATTGTTTTTTATTATTGCTGGGCGCACTCTATTAAAATTTATAGTAATGTTATTAATAATGAATTGCATGTATCGAACACAATGTGCATTGTGTTATAAATAATAAATGTTTTTTTTATTAATTTTTTATCTTTTTTTCGGTGGATAAATCATCTAATGACTTCACCCGCTATAGGTGAAGCTGAAGGGAATGTCAGACTTCTACAACTAAAAACCCACCCTATTCCTTCCCTGACTATACGTTCTGGGGCCGCGGTATCACATTAGAACATTCCCGCAACCCCGGCTTATGAAAATGGAGTCAAGGTATAAAACCTTGACTCCATTTTCTTGTGTGTTATATTGCTGAGCCCTTTCTTTATTTTTTATTGTTGATAAGCTCGCGTTTGACCACCACCTCATCTGATGGTAAGCGTTGATGTGGTCGAAGATGAAGCACGCTTGCCTAGAAATAACCTATTTACTCTTGACCTAACGACTCAGGTTATAGCGATCAGAAAACACAGACTTCGAGGGAATTCCACTCCTTAGCTGTACGCACAATGAAACTATTCCCAAAACGTTTTGACGCATCGCCGTACGTCTTCATTCGTCTTGTTGTTCGCTGTCTAACAGGGTCCACAATTGTCCTTAGCTTTGAGCCTTTTGTTGCCATATATTATTAAAATTTTGTAATGCAAAATAAAGAAGTATGAACACGACAATTACATTAAGATGGCTGTATTTTTCGAATTTTGTCAAAGGTCTACTTATCCTCATGACGTAGAACAAACACTATGGACCAGTGCCAAGTATCGTAGCTGTTACTGCACCAATCTGTATACAGGTTGTTTCAAAAGTGTGTAATAAGTTATATTATTTCAGGCTGCCAACACCCTTAAAATTCAGTACAATAATGCTTTCAGGGCGCTGTTGAGGCTTCCTCCTTATTGTAGTGCGTCTGGGATGTTCGCGGATGCGCATACGGGTGATTATTATGCGATCATGCGCAAGAAAGTCACGTTTATAATACGCAGAGTGAGAGGAAGCATCAATAGCGTTCTGAAAGTTTTCGCGGAAAGACTAGAAGGGCCTACAATGGATAGGTTTAACAAGCTACATGTTAGACATGGGGCTTGATAAACCTTCCTGTGATTGTGAGTTGTTTATTTTGTTTTTGTTTTGTTATGTCCTTTATAATTGTCTGCGTATGCTTAATTGTGTCTGACTAACATAGTTTTTAAGTATTTTTTAGAGTAACACTATGGGCCTTAGAAGCCTGAAAAAAAAAAAAAATCATCTTATTATTATTTATTTTATTTTATAAACAAAATTTTTATTTCACTTATCTTAAGAATAATATTTAAGAACTAAGTAAAGCGACCTGAGTACTTCGACATTCTGACTTGGAATATAATAAATATTTTATTTCACAGAGGCACTTATAAAATTACGGTTAAGTAGCGTACGGTTCGAATTGGTCGTTTCCTATGGCATGATATTAGTAAAAACTACCTTTCTTTGAGAAAAAGAGCGTAGTCTCTAGTACCACTTATGGGCATAAGAGAGAAAGTAGTCTATCTATTTTAACTTTTTTGGCATTGTAAATTATTTTATTTAAAAAATAGTTCATGCTTAAGTATTATAATTTCGCAGATATAATACCATGAGCTGGCATAGGAAAATAGTGTATGGATGTATGGAAAGAATTTGAGGAGGTCTTTGCCCAGTACTTGGAACTGTCCCACTGCTGGGCAAAACTAATAAAAGTAGGCAAATAAAAAATATAAAAACCATAAGCTGCATTAGACTTCTTGAAGAGTGATTGGTTTAAAACATTCCGCAAAACATCAGCCATAAAATATTACTCTTGAACATGACCACACATTTCAAAATCACCCTGTATAACGTCATTAAGCTGAACCTATAACAAAAATCTTAATACACCCACGTTGCGCTTTCGATGTCATTATGTACGAAATACCCAATTTTTTTATCTATCAGAGAATGATATAGGTACCACCGTGTTAAGTAATGACTAAAATATTACTCCGTAAAGAAGGTAATTATAAAAAAAACTTTTAACAAAAAATTAAACCGAATCCCAAAACCTTATCCCGAAATTAAAGATATTTTTCACCTTGCAGTGTTTTTGGGATTCGGTTTAATTTTTTTGTAAAAAGTTTTTATTTCACTCTTTTTAGTTGGTCGATGTTTAATTTACCTAGTTAAAAGAGCCTAAATGTCAACTACTTATAACCTTTTACAAAATATTGTTTTTCCCAATGCTGGGCCGTTAATTGTTGAGGAGTTCTCCTGGTACTTCACCATCAGCTCTACATCACCATATGTATTGTGACGAACATAAAGTGCTTAACATCCATATTCAAGTAATCGAATCGCAATCCACGAAATACCTATTATCGAGTAGGTCCGGCGGCCATCTGTAGTCTTCATCATCAGTTCCACTTCCCCAAATGGTACTTTTTGAGAGCAACTGCACAAGTTACTATAAGAAATACCCAAAACGCCATAGGTATGCCTATAATATTTGAAGAGTTCCCTCGATTTCTCCAGGATCCCATCTTCAGATCCTGACTTGGTGGCAATGGAACCAATTTCGAAGTATACTCTTTCAAACAAAAAAATAATTTTCCAAATCGGTTCAACCGTCTTCGAGTAATCGATGATCATACATTAAAAAAAAATATATACGCGTCGAATTGACTTGACTTGACTCTTTTTGTCGTCGGTTGAAAAAGGTCTGTAATAATAAAGTATTAGTACCTATTTCAACTCATAGTTGACGTTGTTTTATTCCCCGTTACTAGAAGCTATTTGTACGAAACGGTAGAATATTATGATTGTAATAATTAATGCACTTAAAAACTTTGTACAATATTCTGATAAATAAAATGCATTATACTCTATTCCAATCTATGAGCTATAAAATGGTGGCCCAAAGTAATAAATTTATTTGCCATTAACAGTAATACGGGAGCGTATTACTGTTAATGGCGAATATATTTATTAAAAAAATAAACTAAAAGACACAAACAAAGCACTTAATAATAAAAGACAAGCACTTAAAAACATTTAACAAGAAGATTAATAATCCCCACGCTAAGAAATTCTTGTGTTATGGGGATATTCAATCGTCTGTTTCAACTACTTAGATTGGAGATAATTAAAAGTAGATTACACATTTTTTTATTTAATAAAACAATATTTAATTTCAATGTTAGTCCCGCATAGATAATAATTATGTTTGAAAGGTGTAATGTAGGTGAAATTATGTAAATACCTTTCCGTTATCCGACACACGGGCGGATAACAGAAAGGTCTACCCAAAGCTGTCTTGAATTGCTATCTTGGATGTTACATTGGTGTACCTCTTGTGTACCTTTTAATAAAATTGAACACACGTCTACCCTAAGACATGGTGTCGGATGTAATCTCTCGACGGAATTCATCAAAATGGAGATGTTGTACGTTCCAGGAATCTAGCACCATAAAAATATTATGACAGCGCATTATATCGCCAAAATACATCCCGACCAATAGAAATTGTCTGTCATTTTTGTATTACACGTATGTTACTTTGTGTTGATTAGATTTGGTACTATTTGTTGGTGATTGAATTGTCGCTATACCCGGAAATCGAACTCGAGATCAAAAAGTTAAACATTGAAATGTCATTGTCAAAGTGATAGTTCAGGGATAGTCAACATTTCGTTAGTAATTCAAATTAAGGTATTTTGAAAAAATTGTGTTTTTTAGTAAGAACGCTAAAGCAGTGTGTCAAAATTAAAAATATGATAGCCTAACTTAAGTCCCAATATACAATATAAAGGTAAGGTGAAAACAAAAGATTTCACACTAAAAATGAGATGAATCATTGTTATGAACAAGTAGCTCATGTTTATTTAAAATTATGATTTATATGTATAATATTATGATTTATTCATTTTGTGATTCGGACTCTGATAAGCTCTGAATCTGTTGCCGCATGCCGTAATATTAGGGTGTTGCAAGCGTCGTCGTATTATCATCACTTGAGAACAGTTCTACCGATTTCACCGATATTTCTGTTGTTCTGTTCATTATTTTCAGGATAAGGTGAGTGTGTAAGAAAATTCTCATTTGTTTCATTAGAAAAAAGTACCATACGAAGCCGAGGCGTTGCGCTAATTGAAAACACTAAATGAAATCCAAATGTTTAAGACCACTGCCTTATTTCAGTGGCATAAAAATAATTTGCACGATTTTATTTCAAATAGTTTTATTTTATTCTTGGACTGTAGTTTACGTCACTTTAAAGTCGGAAATGTGTGCAATATAACTGTTTAAAATATGTCTACAATTTTATCACTAGGTATATTATAGTACTTTTCGGCAAACCGCACAATTGAGATTATTATTTAAAATTGGTAACATCTTTGTTTACATTTTTGATCTCGAATTCGATTTCTGAGTGTACATAACAACTTAGTAGACGTTCCTTATTTTCGAAATGTACAGATCCCTTGACGGGGACTTTATATTATGCAAATAAGAATGAAAAAGCAGCCAAGTGTAAAACGAACTTGAACGCAAAAATATTTTTAAATAACCCATTTCTTTACATATTATATACAAGCGATTTTATCTACCTCCTAATTGATTTTCCTATAATTTATGTGCAAAGAACAATGATCTGTATTAATTTGTTTTTTATTTTGGTTCAGTAGTTTCCAAGAGTAATTGGAAAAGGTCTATTATTTTTTGTCAATAACTATGAAGCCTTGAATAGGTAATAAATCAATCCTTCCCAAAAACCGACAAGGATGTGTATATAATATATATTTCTTTTTTTGAAATGACAATACACACAAATTTAGTAGTCCCATATTATGTGTAGGTAAGTACCAAGTTCGACACAAATAATTGTGCATACTACAAGTTTAGTATTAATATAATTATCGAGCATACAATCACACAATCCCACACTCGACTGATTCAACAAAGGTTAATTTTTATTGGATTTTGAAGAAACTTGAAAATTATCTAGCTTTGAGAACTAAGCCATTCCAAATTAGATGTTATGATGCTAAGTCAACCACATAACATGCCAGTGTATAATTATCTCATAAATGTATACTTGAAAAGGCACAAATTTATATGTATGTTGTAACAAATATAAATGTATGTTTATCAGTTGTCTAGTACTCATAGCACAAGCTCTGCTTAGTTTGGGACTAGATGGCGTCGCGCGTCGTGTGAAAGTTGTGGAATATTATTATTATTACTATATTATTACTTTTTGTGGGAATATCATTAAATAAATCCTTCGACGTTTACACACTAAAAATCTTCCCTGTTCCTTCAGTTGTCCAAACATTCCGGGGCCGCAAAATCTCGATAGAATATTTCTGCAACCCTGGCAGGCCCTTTTGGGTTCCTTCAGTGCTGTTGACCGCTCTTTGGTGTATATGTTAACGGAAATGTATGTAATCCGTCATTGTATACAATTCCTACTAAATGTATATAATTCCTAAAATCGTACGGAAATGTGTTAAATAAATAATATTAGACACATTTCCTAGAAAATCTATACATTTCCTAAGTAACAATCGGAAATGTACTACATACATTCATATGTTTCATTCATAAGTAGTTGATTTTTGAAGTTTCTCGATAGAATATTTCTGCAACCCTGGCAGGCCCTTTTGGGTTCCTTCAGTGCTGTTGACCGCTCTTTGGTGTATATGTTAACGGAAATGTATGTAATCCGCCATTGTATACAATTCCTACTAAATGTATATAATTCCTAAAATCGTACGGAAATGTGTGAAATAAATAATATTAGACACATTTCCTAGAAAATCTATACATTTCCTAAGTAACAATCGGAAATGTACTACATACATTCATATGTTTCATTCATAAGTAGTTGATTTTTGAAGTTTAATCTATACTATATATATCTATACTAATATTATAAAGCGGAAAAGTTTGTTAGTTTGTTTGTTTGTTTGTTTGCTTGAACGCGCTAATCTTCGAAAGTACTGGGTGGATTTGGATGAAATTTGGTATGGAAGTAGCTTGAAGCTTGAGGAAGGTTATAGGCTACTTTTTACCCGACTGCAAAAAAGGAGAGTTATGTTTTTACCGTGATAGAATCCACGGGAGCGAAGCCCCGCGAGAGTACTAGTTACTAGTAAACCCTAAAATATTTAATATTTTACGATGTGACTGTTACCTAGACGGCCTTCATTACATAGAGAGATTTTTATATTGTGGCCTATTATTAGGAACTTAAATCGATGGGTCCTATGTATATGGGCCAAACTAACAATTTGGCCATTTTGACTTTTTTATGGTAAACGCATCTTATCGATATAAAGAATTATGTGAGCTATTAAAAAAAAAGATTTCTGCATAGAAACACGATTTTTTATTGCAGTATAACGGCGTATGTGACATGAATTTAAACGAACAAGGTCCTAATCAGAGGTGGGCGTTTAAACGAAAAGCATATAATATAACATATTATTTAAAATAAGCGAATAAGCAGACTAGTTTTTTATAAACTAGTCTGCTTATTCCGCTTTTTGTTAAAATTAAAACGCAACCGCGTTTTGACAATTTCTTTTCATAACCACGTAAGTAAGAACGTGCTCAAATGAATTATGTAACAACTGATAGATGGCGCCCGATTCAATTTTAATAGATAGTAAACAATGATTATGCGAAAATCGACCTTAATTCAATAACTTTTTTGTTTAAAATATTTACATCTTTTGTTTATGTGCTGAATCGCGTTGACTTACTCAAAATTGGTAAACCTAGCAAATTAAATATGCTTTCCGTTGTTCACTTTTAAAAGCGACAATTTAATTTAAACGGGTTGCTTATCACTTATTTTGCTTTTTACGTTTAGTAGCGTTTCCTCCGCCCGGTGAAAAGCGTCATGTTTTGTGAATTTCCGAAACAATTTGATTAGAAGTTGTGACTCGGACTTGTTTACGTAAACATAAATAGTGTAAAACATTTTTTCATGTGGTGAATTGTTTCTTACCAAAGAAATAATTCTGTGAGTTTTGGACTTGTATACAATATAGTTTTTAGGTGTAGTTAATTGTGTTTAATAGGTAATTGTGTTAATAATAGTGTAAATAGTTTATAGTGTAAGTAATTGTGTTAATTTTGACTACTTTTTCTACAAAAACAAATTGATGAGCTAATTAAACTGTAAATTCGAATAACTACTGTATCAAAATGACGAGTAGAAGTTCGAATAACATAATTTGGAACTTTTTTTGAGAAATCATGCGACTAAAACACCTGAGTGTAATTTTTGTAAAAAAACTTTATCGTATTCCGATTCTAACAAAATATCGGAACGGAGGACCCGGTTGCTGACGAGCAAAGTAGAAAAATTATGTTTCTGAATGTGAATAAATAACTTGATGGTTTGAGGAAATAATGGAAATTTTGTAAATAATTAAAATATACATATACTAGATAATAGATCAATGAACTTTTAAGCACGCCTGAATTTAATAAAATGTAGTTTATTATTTGACAAGTTATTAATAAATACAGATCTTAGAATAATACTAACCTATACTTAGTTTAGTTTCATAATTATATAATATTATTCATTCAGATAGTCCTAAGCCTGCCAAGTACGAAAGAAAATTCACTGATTTCGTTTAAAACCAATACTTAAACTTAACCAACTAAAAAAGCAAAGAACATAATTTCATTATTTTTAATTTTAAGTTTTAAGTCGTTTATCACATCTTTAGTCCTAATAGTAGTTAGAGACTTATACGCGGGGAGTTGCCGCGCGTTTATTTATTGTTTGGACCAATCAGCTGATTTGACAATACATTGAACGGAGCAACGGCCGCACTGCGATGAATACAAATTGTAATTGTTGTGTTTTTGGGTTACAATTTAGTTTAATAAGTAAAGGATGACATCCAATTATCGCGCTAAGTTGTCTACAAGTCGGAATTTAGTGAAAAAAAATATATTATCCCACCTGCATATCACAGTTATTATGAAAATTTAGTAGCATCTAATGACATTGCGTCAATTAATGAAAGCGATAATGAAGAAAATTAATGAAGACTTTTTAAGAATTAGCACGGGGAAGCACTTGCTGTTTCCCTTGGCATCTCCAAGGCTTTTGACAGGGTCTGGCACGATAGCCTTATTGCTAAGCTTCCTTCTTTCGGTTTACCCACTCAACTTTGCGTTTTGATTGAAGACTTCCCGAGAGATCGGTCCATTCGAGTGGTCATTGATGACTGCTAAATTACCAATTGCCAATTGGCTATTAATTTCGGGGTCCCTCAGGGGTCGGTTCTCTCAGCACAGTTGCTGAGAGATATGTGTCCAGCGTGCGTGCTGGTGGGTCAGATCCAGTCTCTCCATGAGGACATGGTTAGGCGCTTGAACTTGTCTTTGAAGGCTGTCTCCGAATGGGGTGATGCCAACTTGGTCCAGTTTAATACAGCTAATACCCAGGCTTGTCTCTTCTCCTGAAAAAGGAGCCAATTCAAACCGGCTCCCACTTTCTGTGATGTAATCGTGCCGATAACCCATAGATAAAATAAATAACTAGATGTGGTCAACAGAAGAAATTATACCGGAACCGTGTGTCTCCATTTAGGTGCTGGGCGGGGCAACAACTACACATGCAGTTTAATAAAATCAATAGATACGCACTCGCGCACACACCCGCATTTCCTAAATCAGAACGTACTATACAATCAATAATAAACCTTATTCCGTCAAACACAGCGTGTATTTACCATGCACCTTAGAATTTACCCACACAAAAACATCGGTCGCTATCGTTGTGCTGTGCAAAAGCAATTTATTTTACATATACGCTAGTGATTGACTAAATCGGAAAGTTATCGATTCTTCCATTTGTTATTGTACATTTTTTTTGGGCACCTGAAAATGAACCAAATAAAAAATGGCATGTCCAGAAAATATTATAATAACAATAAATATATTATTAAGAACATAACATTACATAATTATTATTAAGTACTACCTACTAAGTATTAAGGGCTTCCCTGGCGCTTTCGACTTAAATCTTAATATTTAATTATCATAGTGATAGGTCAAATAGAAGTTGATGTTAACTTACATTACGCTCTTGATCGGAACATACCAGCCGTATAGGTTGTATAGAATCCTGAAAAGTTGAATGACTGATTTTATGAATGCCCTAAAACATGAGAATAGCTTTCAGTAATAAAATAAAATTTAACCCACTTCTGCAAAAATCTGTTGTACTCTTAATTTTGGAATTGTCCATTCAGGCTGGAACATTTCTGCGCTGAAGTGAACTGAGCATTTATGGTGCTATTTTGTGTAGGGTACCAGTTAAGTGGCATGCCTGTGGCATCAATCCATTCCTTTTTTATATTACCATCTTTTGGGAAGCTGAAAAGTACGAAAACCACTTATTTATCATTTACATACATCCTAAGCTACTTCTAAACGTCACCATATAATAAGCATCGCAATAATTACGTAACACACTATAAATCAAGATCTGAATGATTTTGACGTATATTGCTAATCCATTGCTACATATGTTCGAAATATTGGTCTGCTCAACAACGTAAATACCACAGTGAGTGTTGTTGATTTAGCATAATGAAACCGATTCCTACTGTAAGTGTGTTACGCAATTATCCCGCAGGTAATAGTTTAGTAGGTTATAATAGGTTTTTGTTATAACAAAAATCCTAGTTAGTAGAGAAATTGTTAAATATATGAAAACACACACACATCCATGCCTAACAAATAAATAGCATGAATATATTGACTTATTTTAAGCTAAATTCACAAATATATTATCTGAACCATGCCGATTATTATAACGCATTCGAAGCTTCAACGAAAGTTAAATACAAAAACCATAAAAAATAAAGAAACAGCAACATAGGATAAGGCATAACATGCGATAATTCTAAACCGAAAAACACCACCGATTATTAACCTAAAATTAAAGTAACTTACTTTACGAATATTGGTTACGCATTTACGTACTCTGTAAAAAAAATCAAAATAAGTAAAAAAACATTATTTACACCGGGCTAAAACGGTTGACAGATTGAAAAATAAACTATTGTAGCGACAGCGACGTCGGAACTCCTTACGCATGCTGCGGGTGTAAAATAAATTGTTTATTTTTTTTTTTACTTTTTTGTACACTTGACATTTCAACGTATTTTTATTTCTGTCATCTCATGTAAAATAAAAGTTAAACATATTTTCTTAGAGGTTTCCGTATGTAATAAAAAACTTTTACCAAAAAATTAAACAGACTCGGTAGTCGGTGTCTTTAGTTTTGTAATTTCGTTTTTGGCACCGACTTCCGAAATTATAGTTATTTTTCACTTTGCAGTGTTTTTTGGGAGTCGGTTTAATTTTTTGGTTAAAAATTTTTATTTCACTCTTTTGAGTGGGTCGATTTTTAATTTACATAGACAAGAGCCTAAATGTCAACTACTTATATTCATTTACAAAATATTGCTTTTCCCAATGTTGGGCTGTTATTTGTTGAGGAGTTCTCCTGGTAGTTCAACATCAGCTTCACTTCACCATATGCATTATGACGAGCATATTGTGCTTAATAACCACATTCAAGTAATCGAAGCGGAACACATGAACTACTTATTATTCCTACTTATATATTGAGTAGTTCCAGTGGCCATCGGTGGTCTTCATCATCAGGTCTACTTCACATATGGTGCTTTTCGAATGCAACTACACAAGTTACTATAAAAATACTCAAATCACTATAGGTGTGCCTATAATATTTGAAGAGTTGCCTCGATTTCTCCAGGATCCCATCATCAGATCCTGACTTGGTGACAATGGGACCAATTTCAAAGTATACCCTTTCAAACAAAAAAAGAATTTTCCAAATCGGTTCAGCCGTCTCCGAGTAATCGGTGATCATACATAAAAAAATAATAATAATATACGCGTCGAATTGATAGCCTCCTCCTTTTTTTGTCGTCGGTTGAAAAACCCCTAAACTATAATAGCAATATTTCATTCGTCAATCGACATTGCTGTCGATAGCCTACGTTAGTGGATCTGCACAAGCACATCACTAATTCGTCGCAAGAAGTGGCGGCCTCACTACGCGATGAATCCGCGTAATACAGTTTCGTATGTTATTTTTACATTGCTTGTCCAGTTACTTAGTGACGAACTCAGGTAGTGGTTAAGGAGCAATGTATTTATAGCAAAAGTAGTACAGTCGTTCTGATATTTGAAAACAAAAATAACATAGTAAAACCGAGAAATATTTTACGATTTATTGTTTTTCATGATTTTAAAGACAAATATTGTAAAATACTTGTACTTACATATGGTAAGTGATTCCATGATTCACATAGTTTTGATTTTGGCTTCGGTTTTTACAAGATACCACAGAACAACTCGGCATTCATATATGTTATCACGATCGCCGTCGAAAGCGCACTAGTTCGCAGAGACGGCCACTTGCCTGTGACATGAGCCCTGTGGCCATGTCGCGCGGACACCGATACGCCCCCTTACCACTTCTCCTATATTTTTGATTTCTGTGCGATAACCGATCATATTGAGCTTCTTGGGGTTACACTAACTTCCACCCTCAATTTTGGTCCATTTATCGAGGTTAAGGCTCAACTAGCATAAAAAAGATGGGAATCTTAGCAAAGGTGAGACGGTACTTCACACCGGAACAGTTGCTCAATCTGTATCAAGCCCAGGTTCGGTCGTGTATGGAGCTACTACTGCTCTCATATTTGGGATAGATCTGCCAAATACAATTTGGACGCGCTTGAATCTATTGAGAAACGGGTCAAGAGACTCATTGGCAACGATGCACTGGTCAAGTCAAAGCTCCAGAGCCTTGAACATCGACGACGAGTTGCAAGTCTATCGGTTTTCTATCGGTTACATTTCGGGGAGGGTGTGATGGAATTACACAATCGAATTCCGCCAAGCCCGTTCCATCATCGGACTATAAGACAAACGGTGATGCGCCATCGTTACATGGTGGACATTCCACCCATACACACTAAACGTTTTGGGAATGCCTTCGTTGTGCGTACAGTTAAGGAGTGGAATTCCCTGCCGGAGTTTGTGTTTCCCGATAGCTATAACTTAGGGATCTTTAAGTCAAGAGTGAATAGGTTACTTTTAGGTAAGCGTGCTCTATCTTCGACCACATCATCACTTATCATCAGGTGAGATGGTGGTCAAACGCGAACCAATTAACAAAAAGTAATAATACTAATGTTGATTTTGTTGATTTTATTACTTAATTATACTACCGAGATTTTTTTTAGTTTATTTACACAAGATAGGTTTTTAATTTTGTTATTTTTTTTTGTAATTTTATTGAGAAATTAATAATGTGAAGTAGGTACATTATTTTGTTAATCAAACTAAGATCTTCAGTAAAAGTTTCGTTCTTACTTATTATTTTTTGTTTTTTTGTTTTTTCATAATTGTAGTTTTAAGACTACTTTAATTTTTATTTCAATAAATGAATAAAACTATTGTGTGTTTTTTTAATTATTGAAATGATCTAACTGAAAATTGAGTTAGTAGGTAAGCCGATTGTAAAACGTATAAGTGTCAATGTGACATAAATGACTAAATATCTAAATAGCTTATATTCTAATTAATGAATTATCAACTACTTCAATTGTTACTTGATTTTATGAGTAAAAAATATAAAAATATATAACGTATGCTAATTAACGTAATATGCATATAATGGCCAATATGACACATTGGCCCTTTTGAAGTGTTTTTAGAGAAAAATAATTTTAACAAAAACTAACGTAGAAGGGCCAATGTGACGTAAAAAAAAACCGATATATGTATATATAAAATACTATAGTACAAATGAGGAGGATAGTTGTCTTAGCAAACAAGCAAAGATTCGTAAACTTCGGTTTTATCAATCTGAAGTTATAGTAAATAGAAACTTTGGAAGCCTTTCCTGTAAAGTTGTAATTTTGCACTTTGGCCCATATACATAGGACCCATCGAAATGAGAGACTGATTACTTGTCAAATGAAAGTTTGCGATTTATAAGAAAATATAAGTAGTTTTTGTAGTAGATGGACTTTAATAAATAATTAATCTTTTAAGCTTAATTAGTAAGAAGCCATACGAATATATATTTTTTTTACGAAATGATTGTTACCTGATTGTCTCGAGTCTTAATAAAAATTTTGATCCTCAGTTTAGGAACGTGTTTAATATATTTTGTTTATAGAAAGCATTAATTTAACAACAAACTTCTAAAAACGAGGAGGTTCTCAATTCGTCACGATTATTTTTTGTTATGTATGATCACCGGTTACTCGAAGAGGCCGGAGGCTGGACCGATTTGGAAAATTCTTTTTACTTTCTATTCATCAAATATTATCATATACCTATAGCAATTTGAGTAGTAAGATTTCATAGTAACTTGTGCAGTTACTTTCGAAAAGCACCATTTGGTGAAGTGGAACTGATGATGAAGACGACAAATGGCCACCGGAACTACTCAATACTAAATATTTCATGGGCTCCGATTCGATTACTTGTATATGGTTACCAAACACAATATGCTTGTCACAATGTATGTGGTGAAGTGAAGCGGATGGTGAAGTACCAGAATAAACCGCCAACAAAGAGAGAAATAAAAACTTTTTAACATAAAATTAAACCAACTTCCAAAAAAACACTGCAAAGTGAAAAATGTCGATACCGGTTTAATTTTTTGTTAAAAAGTTTTTACATTTTCTAATACGATATCTGAATTTTATACAAATCCTAGGAAATATACAACGTGTAACGGAAACCCCATATCTATCCAAAAGGGCTGAAGACAACATCTGGTATGGAGTCTCTATGCACAGTTTCAGTACAAAATAACTGATTCAAAGAATTGATTGGTTTCATATATTTCTTGAATACCAATCATAACAAACGTGTCACAGCACTACGAGGGTCATAACTTTCCACGTCACTTGCCAATAACAGGATAATTCTTTTCGTTCTTCTTAATTTTAAAAATTCGGTCTCTGGTATCAGTGTAGAACTTATTACAAATTCCATTTGTAATAAGTTCTACACACGTAGACTTAGGATTACAAAACCCTTGCCATATCGTTTGTTATCATCCAAATAATCTTTGAAACAATATTTTATACATTTCCTAAATAGCTTCAAAATTGTATACATTTCCTAGTAATTGTATACAATTCCTAGTTTTTATACAATTCCGGTAACATATATACTTTCTAGCTGGCCTGAGACTTTTTCGTCTTGAAGTCGCTGTTACTTGTTTCGTTTGACCCGTGTAAATACCGATCCCGTGTGAATTCCAGGATTATAAAGTAGCTTATAAATATGTTATTTCAAGATTCTAGCTATGCTATTCTACATACCTATAAATTTCATCATTCAGATTCATTCAGCCGTTTTAGTTGAGTAACAAACGTCATTCAAAACTCTCGCATTTTAAAATAAGGATTTTTCCAATGAGTTACGGAACCCTAAAAATCTATTACGACTAAGCTAAACAAAATTTGCTTGAGTACACTTATTGTTTTTCGTGTGGTGGTTTATTTTAACATTGGGATTGATCACATACAAGTACCTAACTCCAAGTACTAAAACAATATTTATTAAAGTGTAAAACCTTACGACCATTTTATTTAAAGTTGCTTTGCGTGATCTGAAAGTTAAATATAAAGGCAGTTTATTGAAAAACTTACGAGACATATCGTGATCTAATATTATGGGTGCAGAGTTTATGTTCTATGGATAGCATTGTGGATTTCTGAACTTTAGAATACTATGATGGAGCTGAATGGGAATAAAATAGTGGACTGTAGATATTATAATTAGTTTTAATTCTGTTATACATAGATAGATAGATATAATCTTTATTACACATCGATAAAAGAAATCTTTTACACACAACATTTGGATGGATTTGACACAGCACATAAAAAACTGAGATACATAAAAATAGTAACAAATTAAAAAGAGAGATAGAGATCTTTTACCATGTTTTTGAAAGAAGGAAGGGTTTGTGCTTGTCTTACTGACACGGGAAGAGTATTCCACAGTTGTTGTACTGCTTGAGCTGCGAACGATTTACCAAAGAAATGGGTGGAGTGACGCGGTACCTCTAGCCTCAAGTTTTCTGATGACCTCAGAAATATTGCATTTGTGTTATGAAGGAACCTGAAACTTTTTTTAAGATAAGACGGAGTTTTAGCTACTTAGTTATTACTTAGCTATTTAATTATTACTTACAACAGTAAATCGTAACAATCAAGTGCCCATAGTGTGACGCGTCAGCGAAATTTTAGATACACCTAATCTTCTGATGCGTCATGCATTTTTTTTTTTTTTATTAAAAATGTTTCACTATAATTTTTATTCGTTTCGTTTTATTTTTACTGCATGCTTCGTCATTAGACGACGAAATTGACGAGAAATTTCAAATTGTGCCTACACTTCAGGATAGAGTATGGGATTTTACCTCAGTGTCTACGACAGTGAATCCACAATTTATTCAGATTTATTTATTACATTTTTGTGTGGAAGTGGAATTCACCGGTCCATCGTTGTCAAGGAACGGTTTTCTTAGCTTAGATTTCACGGGTGTAATAAAATAGTCTATATGTAATGTAATGAAAATATGAAATATTAAAAGGATTTTTGAAAATCTGTGTGTTGCTATATATAGGCCATAAATTATTTCGAAATCCACGTGGACAAAGTTTTTTTTTAATTGAATATAGGTTCGCGTTTGACCACTATCTCACCTGATGGTAAGTGATGCTGTGATCGAAGATGGAGCACGGTTACCTAGAAGTAACCTATTCACGCTGGACTTAAAGACTCCCAGGTTGTAGCTGTCGGGAAACACAGACTCCGGCAGGGAATTACACTCCTTAGCCGTACGCACAATGAAGGTATTCCCAAAACGTTTTGTGCGTATGGGTGGGATGTCCACCATGTAACGATGGCGCTTCGCCGTTTGTCTCGTAGTCTAGTATTGAACATAAAAGCCACTCCGGAACCCACTTCTTATGTGCATTTTGTTTTTCGGGTGGTCGATCATTAAATTCATTTCAAAAAACAATTGTATCAATCAATCAATCATTTATTTTGTCAAACACAGGTAGGGTTACAGATAGTCAGTATGCGTAGCGCACTATGTTTTGCCAATATATATAGCGTACAAAATCAAGTCATACAATAAAAATAATAGATACAATACAATTTAGAAACATTGTCAAAATTATTAAATTCCATTTAATATATGTCAATAATCAATAATATGTCAATAAAGTAATAATTATATATTATGTCATTATAATTTTGACTACAATTAATAAATAAATAGACAAAATAACATTAAAGAGAGTTAAATAATTAGGAAGTCAGATCTTCACACATCTGTTTGTCATTAATAAACTCTGTGATCGAGTAGTAACATCTATCCAAAAGAAACCTAAACAAAGACTTCTTAAGGATCCCAGACACTCTTTATGACACTCCCTTCTGCTCCATCCAGTACTTCAGGACAAAGGGAGTGTCACAATTCACCCAGTTGCTTCAATTGGCCTTGCGTTCCGTGGCGTGGTATCTCTTTAGAATATTCTCACAACTTTGGACTCCGGAATCCACTACAACGTCTATTAGAAAGGCACATTCCTGAAGAGACTATTGGCCTCGCCTGGTTAACAATATCAAAATATATTTGTCTAGACACAACCTACACATAACAGCTTCTACAAAATCGTAAGTGGGTAAGCTCTAGTTACGATGACATAACAAACTTTTGTTGTCAAATAAAACAAACAGTTTTCTTTTTCCAAGAATAATTCATTAATGGGAGAAAATCTTTGTGTAATATCTATTTGAAGTAAAAAAGGTCTTATACAGCTATTTATAGAGAGTTCAGAACATTGTTAGCATGTCTGGTGCTCGATTCTTTACTTAGTAAGCTGAGAACTCTCATTATCAAAGTCTTCTCATTATACAGAGTTGATACGACCGAGGGGCTTTCCTTTAAACTGCGTATACTAGGTACCATTTTCAAGCTTTGTACCAAAAATCAATTAAATAGGAGAAGTAGTTTAGTCGCAAATGATTTTGATGAGATGCACCTTAAAGCGATAAATCTGACCAAGACAAGAGATAACACATGCCGCGCTACGTTGCAACTTTGTTACCTAGGTATTTAAGGTCAGTCACATTTATTTACAAAGGGGGGTTGCGTTTTACTCTGATTTGTAAGCTATTTAGTTTGTTTGGAAAAAAAATTTTTTGGCTCTTTTTATATTTTAACTGTATCGAATTAACACTAAACACATATAGTATACGTAGTGTAATTTAATGCCCCTCTGTCGTATCAACTCTGTATAGTCTATATAAACTAAAACAGTGGACGTTCAAAGCTGTAATTATTGGTCACGTCTTTTAGTAAAACCATGATTTGTTGCAGGCACAGGAGGATGAGTCAGTCGCTGGTCGCTGACTACAGAGCTAGATACTTTCGGAAACCATTTGCATTTGCAGGTTTTGCCGTTATAGGGGCGAGCAACGCCCTGAAAACCGTGGTTTTTTGAAGGAACTAGGATGGATCGAATGAGTTATCTATTCTACCTTCTATCCAAAATGTACATACATACAGTTTTCTTCTATGGCTTCAATAATAAATTAGGAAACTTATTCACTGCGATAATGCAGTGATAAAGCATAGTTTAGCTTTTTGTATACAAATCAAAACGACGAGTTGAAATTGAAATTGAAAACTATGTATTCGGTGATAAACACACACACAACAACAGAAAATTACAAACATAAATTTCGCTGAAGAGAGAGAAGAAGAATTTCGCTGAGCTTGTCTATACCGAAAGGGTTACCAACTCAGCATTTGCTGGGCGAAAGACACCCAGCGCTGGTTTTCAGTTGGCACCCAGCAGTGACACACGGACGAGGGTAAATAACCGTGTAAAATGTGTGGTGTATTGAATGAATGTGTTCATGAATGTGTAGTGTATTAAATACATAAATAAAATAATATTGTAAGGTTTAATATCGTGCTAGGTGCTAAAAATAAAAATTTTAAATTGTAATTTAACTTAACTTGTATTGTAACTTATAAATTGTAATTATAATTGTAACGAGTCACACGGTCGTTAATATTACTTGTGATGCGAACGTTAAAACAGATAGAAAGACGGGAGAAAAATCTGCACTGCTCTGCGAAGCGGCAGTATAGCCTCGGTAATGATATTTATAAAGTACTAGCTTCTGCCCGCGACTTCGTCCGCGTAGAATTAGTCCGCGAAGTATTCCACGGGATCCCTTCCCCGGGATAAATAGTATCCTGTTTTATTCCAGGACATATTTATCTATCTGTGTGCCAAATTTCTTTCAAATCCGTTCACCCGTTATAGCGTGATATAATAACAAACAACCATCCAAACTTTCGCATTTATAATATTAGTATAGATATAGATTTACAATCCCATTTTTAAATATGAAAGATTTCGCCTATGACTTCGTCCGCCAGCAATGTTTACAGGCGGTGTTTTTTTTGAATTAAATACAATGCTAATCTAAGAGCTTTCAGCTCTTTAATGTCCCACGGCTAGACAGGAGACTCAAAGGTAATGTAGGCAAATTATTTAAATATATCCCGCTGGCTAGATAGATTTATTAGAGTGTTTTTATACCGCAACTATACGGATAATAATATAAACGTAGGTAATATTTAATAACATAAAATTTAAGTAAGGGCCCTGTTTAATTTAAAGCTTCTCTGTATACAATATTTGAGGTTGTTTTATTTTCCGGTAACAAAATAATCTGCTTTTCAGATGATCCAACTCGTGATAGGCCAACATATAATTGCCCGTGGAAAAAACATTATTTTCGTAAGTCAATAAGTAAGTAGTAAGTCAGTACAATAATAGTACATTGTTCATCGAGGGGAGAAAGTGACCGATTACCAAAGAAGGTGTAGTTTGAGTACATAATACACATGAGTTAGGAATCGCACTTTCTTCCAAGTGATACATAGTGCTTTATACTATACCTACGAGGAAAATAAGAGAGAATAATAATAATAATCTGTCCCTTGTCTTTTGGCATTATAAGTACTTTTAAAAAATTAAGTTAGCTACTGAACTGGTCTAAATTTAAAAAAATCAAAAACAACGCGTTAGTAATGGATTTTCATACACTTTTCCCTCCCTCTCCAGTGTCTCCAGCACGTTAGTAATGAGTTCTCATACACTTTTGTGACTCGCACATTTGTACTACAGTAATGACGTCCTTTCTGTCAAACTTTTTAAAAAGTAATAAGGCACTTTCCGAGCAGGTATAGTATAAAGTATATTCTATCTATTAATTTGGAAAGCTCAGCCTGTGTGTGCTTTTCTGAATTATACTATTATCAAAAGCTACAATTCTCAAACAACTAAACGTTTACGTCATTTAATAACTCTTAAAATAATTTATATTTCATGAAACGTACAGTTTGTCAATTACATGTTAAGTTAGAACAACATTTTCTCAAACATTCGTCTTATATATTATGTAAATTGTCATTATCTTTTTGTATGACTAAGATGTATGTTTGTTGAACGATTTTTGTATAATGAACACATCTATTCTGATTTTTAATTAGCCTAAGTGCGGGTGAAGCTTGCTTGGAAACTTAGAGCCACCATTATTTCCAACAAATATATAAGGAACATAAGTTAGTTTTCAAAATGATACAATTTTATATTACTTGCGTCGTAGGTTCCATTGGAAATATTTAAGAAAGATTGGAATTGAAATTGAGAATTTCCTTTTAACACTCTTAATGTTGAGACATTTATGAGTAAACAGTGCCCGATTTTTTTTCTACCTGACAAAATATAGACGATAAAAGAAATAGTGACCGAATTTACTTTTTTCGGGCAAACATTTTGTATCTATAGACAAAAGCTGTGATATGCGCAGCTAAAATACAGAGACAAACAACGTTAGCAAACAAGAATTTATTCCATTTATTCGTTCGTACTGTTACGAGCTGGGGTTCGGGATAGAAATAATTAACGCCAATTAAACCAAAATAAACACTTTACTTAAATAAACGCAAAACAAAAATTTAACACAATTATTTGCACTACAACACTTGTCACTTAACACTTAAATCGCACTGAAATTCACTCGTATAGCTTCGATTGTATCGCCTCGGATCTTCTAATAAGACTGCCATCTGCGTTCCTCTGCGAGCTATTTATACCCCAATCTATGAGTTCTAGAACATTCTTATAAAATCGACTCACTGTTTATACAGCCTAGAATATTCCAGGAAGCTACTCGAGATACACAGTACTGCTACTCGCCGCTAGATGGCGTTAGTGTCTCGAACATTCTAGATTTATGTCGAAATTTCTCGACGTACTTCGCTAAACGACTGGTGTAACAGTACGTTTTTGTAAACAAAAGTGTAACAAATCATTTTCTGCTTGATTTGATTATACAGAACTAATCATTAGAAAAAATGGATAGTGGCCTTATGGCCCACATGATCTGTGCTGGGGTTGTGGGAATATTCTAACGAGATACTGCAGCTCCGTAACGCAAGGGCAACTAAAGGAGTAAGGTGGGTTTTTAGTCAGTAGAAGTCTGACACTCCCTTCCGCTCCACCCAGAGTAGGAGAAGTCATTTGATGATTTTCCCACCCAGAAAAAAAGACACAATCTTTCAGGGTGGGCCATTGGCGTTTTTTGCGGGACTTAACATACTGTCCCGAATGGAACATATTTCAATTTTAGAATGCAATGAGTAAAAGTGGTTGAATGATTCAAACGGCCAACTGTTGTGCTAGTTTGAGCGAAAAAATCACGAATGTAAACCTAACAGATAAGCTGCACATTCACACACTCTCAAATATCTTTTTGCATATTCCCCCAAATATCAGCTGAGGTATTGAATATTGTTGTACAAGCGGGGGTCTGTAATTAAGCCTGTCCCTCAAAACTAGGATGCATTTTGAAGCGGAAATAACCTTTTTTTTTTCGGGTGGGAAAATAATCGAATGACTTCGCTCGCTCCGGGTGCATCGGGAGGGAGTATCAGATTTGTACTGATTAAAACTTTGGTTTCTTCAACTTCCCTTGCATTCCGGGACCGCGGTATCTTGTTAGAATATTCCCGTAACCCCGCAAAGCGGCAATAGCCTAATCGTTAAGGTACCGGCCTTGTGATCGAGAGATCGCTGGTTCGAATCTCACATTACACTATTGCTGTAAACCCACTCCAGACACAAGAATATTTAGCTTAGTTGGAGTGGTTTACAAGATTGCTAGTAATGTCAATTCTACCCACATTGTTAGTTCTCTTAAAAGATATTGATTCTCCTCCCCTGTTACACCCTGTAAGGGGCGGTTGCCTTAAACAGAGTTAGTAATTAGATGAGGTGTCACCTAGGAACTCTTTAGTAAATAAAAGCACGATTATTTGTTCCTTATGAGTTTCAAGATTACAATAGTAGTATTTTTTTTTATCGTTTCTACGTCAAACAAATCTCTACGTGTTCAAAAGTTCATCCCAGACCGCACCATTTTCTCTTGCGGCTTCTGTCCCGTAAAATGCTTTTTTCCTCGAATAAAAATTAGCCTATGTTCTACTTTACGGTTGGTATGGTTTAGTCTATCTCTGTTCAAAATTTCAGAAGAAGTAAATTAGACGTGAAAGTGTAACAGACAGACAGTAAAAATTAGTACGGATGACATGAAAATATAAATCTGTGTTCTACAAAAAATTTTTACCAAAAAATTAAACCGACTCCCAAAAACACTGCAAAGTGAAAAATAACTTTAATTTCGGTAGTCGGTGTCTTTAGTTTTGTATTTCGTTGTTGGCACCGACTTCCGAAATTAAAGTTATTTTTCACTTTGCAGTGTTTTTGGGAGTCGGTTTAATTTTTTGGTAAAAAGTTTTTATTTCACTCTTTTTAGTTGGTCGATTTTTAATTTACCTAGTTAAAAGAGCCTAAATGTCAACTACTTATAACCTTTTACAAAATATTGCTTTTGCCAATGCTGGGCCGTTAATTGTTGAGGAGTTCTCCTGTTACTTCACCATCAGCTCTACATCACCATATGCATTGTGACGAACATAAAGTACTTAACATCCATATTCAAGTAATCGAATCGCAATCCACGAAATACTTATTATTGCGTAGGTTCGGCGACCATCTGTGGTCTTCATCATCAGTGCCACTTCCCCAAATGGTATTTTTTTAAAGCAACTGCACAAGTTACTATAATAAATACCCAAAACGTCATAGGTGTGCCTATAATATTTGAAGAGTTCCCTCGATTTCTCCAGGATCCCATCATCATATCCTGACCTGGTGACAATGGGACCAATTTCGAACAAAAAAGAATTTTCCAAATCGGTCCAGCCGTCTTCGAGTAATCGGTGATAATGCATAAAAAAAGACGCGTCGAATTAATAACCTCCTCTTTTTGTCGTCGGTTGAAAATTGATCAAAATTAGTCACAGGATACGTACATTTTTTTTTCCGGGTGGGAAAATCATCGAATGACTTCTCCAGCTCTGGGTGGAGCGGAAGGGAGTGTCAGATTTCTACTGACTAAAAACCCACCTTGTTCTTTCAGCTGCCTTAAAGTTCCGGGGCCGCGGTATCTTGTTAGATCATTCCCGCAACCGCGGCAAGCAATACCCAAGAAAGTCATCGATTGCAGTCGCTTTAGCAGAAATGGTTCGTTAGCATCATCACCATCATTATATTCCCTTCGGATGGTAACACAACTATCATGAGGATAAAACCCGAAGACAAGCCAATTTTCTTTGAAAATGATAGTCGTTTTGTGAAGGAAGTTAGGTACATCTCGCCTACCCGAGGGAGCTTAGAAAAATTGATCCACTCGCATTTCGAGTTTATTGACGTTAGTGGGTAACATAACAGCCTGGCTTGAAGTTCATCTATCCTAACCTAGATTGAACTGAAACGGTCGAGGTCTAGTTTATTATATTAGGTCGATAACCTTGAAGTTACTCAAGACAATGACGCTCAAACGATTCCCTTTCGAGGGTCATTTTAAGAGGAAGGAACTCAGAAGATTAGGTTACCGTTGATTCATTAGCCTTACAAATGTTTTTTGTTGTAACCAGTCTATTCATATTGTAGGTAAGTACTTGCCATTAAGAAAGTGAGCCTTTTTTATTGACGTAGTTTTCTTGGATTTTTTTATCTATGTATGTATTTACTAATCTTGGCGCTTGTTAGTTTTCGCTATTGAAACTACTGATGTGTGTATAGGTTTGAATCTTTTCGGATAACATTCGTTCCATTTCGGACAAAAACAAAACAGACAGACCAACATTTTTTAAGTTTTTGTATTTTTTAGTGTTGTGTAAATATACAACGTGTAACAGAATAAAGGCAATGCTTGAAAGTAGTTGGTTCAGAATCGGCTTCTGAATCGATTTCCGTCATAAAAAATAGGTGTTAAATTTTGACGCAAAAATCTTTCGTTTAACTTAAAATGGAAACACAGTATCATAAAAAATTAATACAATCCTTAATTCAAGGAAATGCGCTCGTGTATGGTTCGGCCGCTAATATTGCATGAGGGTTTCCGTCTGCGTAAGGATATTGTATGACGTACTTACGTTTTGCGTTGAGTAAGGTTTATTTTATAAAAAATGTCTGTTTGGTTTCAATTTATTTAGTTACGGATGTTGTTTTAGACATTTAATATTCTAATTCGGGTGTCTGAGGTATTGCGCTTAATCTGTTACACCTTGTATATATAAGTAACTAGCTGTGCCCGCGACTTCATCCGCGCGGAATAGTGACTTTCAGCAGCATTTTTAATTTCTTAGCCTAATTATTTTGAAAATAAAACTCATAGATACATAATTTGAATGTCGTATTTATTAATATCTAATCAAAATTCTAAAAAATAAGTTTTAGGCTTCTTTTTTTTTTTTTTTTTAACGTGGTAAAATTATCATATAAGTCCTCCCACTCCGGGCAGGGTGGGAGGGACTGTCAGACTTTTACTGACTAAAATCCACGGTGTTCCTTCAATAACCCTTTACATACCGGGGCCACGGTAACGGGATGAGTCCCACGACCCCGGCGGGCTTCGGCCCTCTGCAGAGGGGGCCTCGTCATGTTGCTGACGCTCTTTGAGGCGCGCGTGGAACACGACGCGCCGTCGACCCGGGCATGGTCCATGATCGGACAGCGAGTTGCCCTTTACTCGCTGTCCGCATGCCCGCGCCTACGGTGGCCGGAGATCGTCGGCCGACGTCCGACACCGTGGGCGTCTACCACTGCGGCTGGGCTGGAGGGAGGACGCCATCCTCTCCCTCACGCGGCCCGCCTCCTCCTTCGGAAGCATGACTGCTTCGCAGAAGGAGGCGACCACTTCCCACTCCCTCTCGCCCCGCAGCATGGCCTCGACCAAGGCCGGGCGCGAGAGGTCTCCGCCTATTGTCGCCGTGAGGACACGTCAGTGCTCTGCCCAAGCTGGGCAGTCCTGCACCGTGTGCTCGACTGTGTCCTCAGGGCGACCCTCTCAGTGGTGACACCCAGGCGTCTCTTCCTTACCCATCAGACACAGGTACCTCCCGAAACTTCTATGTCCGGTGAGGACCTGCGTCATGCGGTAGGTCAGGACGCCGTGACTCCGATCTAGCCACTCCTCAAAGAGGGGTCTTACCGCCGCAATTGCGGCGTGCCCGAAGTTTCTTGCTTCTAGCTTTAAAAATGTCGTAATTTCCATACAAACTTTCATCCCATGTTTCAACCCCTTACAGCCCTTTCTTCGCATTAAAAAGCAACCTATGTCCTTTATCAGGCTCTAGACTATGTCTGTACCAAATTTCATTAACATCGGTTCAGTAGTTTAGGCGTAATTGCGTAACACACAGACAGACAGAGTTACTATCGCATTTATAATATTAGTAAGGATAATTCAGGAACAACTATAACTATAAGCACTTGAGGAAACAGTTATTTAGAAATCATAGACTGTTCAGGACTGCAATAGGCCCAGTGCAACGATAACTGGGGTGTCCGAACTGTCCACGATACGTGGAGCCTACCGTTGCTTTTCAAACAAAGTTCTTACAAAGGCCTACTTCTACTAGGCTTTATGAACACATTATTACCACTAACCTTCTGTGCTGGGGACGCCAAGCAAGGATCCTTTTGATCGCGTCCGTGTGGTAGGTATGTAATATGAGATGAGTAATTGAAAAGTGTGATGTAAGTTAAGTGTGTGGACGTTCACAAGGCGCCGTCTCCAGATGGCGCGGTTCCAACTCAGCATCACACCCAACTCGTTTCCACCAAACGCGTGCCACGAGGTGACGCAATAAGGCGATATGATCCGAGAAATATCCCTGGATTCTCGTCAATCCGGGAGTACAAAGTTCAACAATAGATAATTCGCGCCCCAATTATCGGTTTCAACAGGCGAATACAACGATATTTTACCAATTATAATTATCTCAACAGGTCCCAAAGGCGGACATTTTTTCCAACCAAGCAAAGTCTATCTGTCGAAGTCAAGTAATGTCAAGATCAAATTTCTTTATGTCAAAAGGGTGCGTTCTGTTTCACGTCGGACCGAACATCTACCCCCCCCGGACGGGCCTACCCGTCCGCTAATCAATTGGAAGTCTTGACAAGGTTGCAAATTCAACACAGCTTCAATGCGGCCAAATACCGTAGCTAGTTACTCAAAGGTGAGAACGGTGTCTCCCAACAATCTCCGCCAGCGTCTCTTTGCCGCTTTCACCGCGGCTCCAAAAGATACCCCCCCAATGGGGGGCAGGCTGGCGGGTCAAACAACCAAGTGACCCCTCGGCGGGCCAAACTATTACCAATATCAACCTGGCTCTCATTAGGAAGGCGTATACCTCCTTCAAATAGTTACTTGCACCCTTGTAATTCGTACCGCAATAAGACCTAATCAAAAAAGGTAACCCACGGCGAGACACAAATCTTTCCAAAGTCGCCACAAAGGCCTCTGTCGAGAGGGAGGTTACCAGCTCCAAATGTACTGCCTTGGTTGACAGGCAGACAAAAACACACAAATAAGCCTTAACAATCTTGCTATTACGAAGGGTGGACGTCTTCAACAAAGGGGGACCAACAAAATCCGTTACGACGCCAGCAAAGGGCCTCGCCTCATTGACGCGATCAGCCGACAAAATCCAAAATTCTCGCTGCAGAATGGCCAACAGCGCATTACAACCGGCATGCGAGTTCTTAACGTGACGATCAGTCACCAACAATTGAACCAAGTGGCCCTCCTTGGGCAACAAAAGGGAGTGACGGGCCCCATAAGGAAGGCTAGAGTGCCTCAACCGTCCTTCAACAGGGTTTCCCGAAGTGGCTCGTCCCAACCAAGTTCAGTTATAACAAGGGCAGGAGCACCAATTTTAGGGTAAGGACAACTCACAAGGGTGATTTCAAACCAGGTCCTTCCCTCAACAGTGGTGTCAGCCGGTTCGCCAATTCCCCAAATCTTGCCTGAAAGGTCATTCACCTTCAGGCCAACCTGTCCCGCTAACCAAGCCGCACTCCCGTGCCCAAAATGGCACGGACCACAATTGAGTCACCCAAGGGTCTCCAGACCTTGACCGAGGCCGTTGGCAACAAAACCGTCTTGATCGGGGGGGTCCTTTAGCGGGGCAGGCGTCAATCTCTTAATGATGCCTGGGCGGCGACCAATCGCCGCTTCCAGGCTGCCCTCGTTCACGACGGGGCCAACAATCCAAATATTCGTCTGCGCGGTGTCCTGAGCCGCTCGCCATCACTGGAGGGGCATATCCCACCGGATGCCCGAATGGCGGAGGGCGCGACTCCAGCTGGGGACGTTCCGCCAACGGAGGGGAAAGGCAGCGGCGCCGACCCGGCCACTGCTGCCTAGCAGCCAATGCGCGTTCTCCCTGACGAGGGAAGACCAAATGGCGCTCGTGGGGCTCCCGTTCAACTTGCGCGGGGGGTGGAGTGCGGCGTACAGAATCGCGGGTCTCAGCCCGGTGCTCGTCTCCGGGGTACCCCCCCTGCGCAAACCCCCCTCAGAGGCTGGTCTGCTGGAGCGGTTCGCGTTGGCGCACAAAATCTCAAGGTGGGACCCTTCACAAATTCTACACGGGCTGGGGTCGGGGCAGTCCCGATGAAAGTGGGCCCCCAAGCACGAGAAGCACAAACGGCGTGCGTTGACAATGCGGCGGCGGGAACTTACGTGCAAATTCAAAAAGTCCCGGCAACGCGCCATGACATGCCCCGTTGCCTTACAAAAGTCACAATGATGAGGACTCCGGGCACCAGCAAAACGGGGGGCGGGGCGAACATCAACAGGCCCCCTAGCCCGAGGACTCCGGGCGCCAGCCAAACGGGGGGCGGGGCGATCATCAACAGGCCCCCTAGCCCGAGGACTCCGGGCGCCAGCAAAAAGGGGGGCGGGGGGAACATCAACAGGCCCCCTAGCCCGAGGACTCCGGGCGCCAGCAAAACGAGGGGCGGGGCGATCATCAGTAGGCCCCCTAGCCCGAGGACTCCGGGCGCCAGCAAAACGGGGAGCGGGGGGAACATCAACAGGCCCCTGGGCCCTAGTCCGTCCCTGGTCTCTGGGCTGAGAAGGTAGTGGGGGCGACCCCGTAGCGCCACGAGTGTTATCCGCAAACCGACACTCGTCTTCCAAAAATTTGAGGAGGTCGTCAAAGGGGGTAAGATGGTTGGCACTATCCCCACCATACTCCTGCTCAAAACGTGACCTCAACTCCGCGGGGAGCAACTGCAGCACTATGTGCACCAACAAGTAGGACCAATGTTCCACCGGTAACTCCAAGCGTCTCAAGGCGTTGGTCGCTGAGACCAACGGGTTCAGCAAGTCAGTGCGCAACGTCGACGTGCTGACAATAGCCGGTAGTCCCAAAATTTGATCGATGTGCACATCAGCCAGGCAGCGCTTGTTCTGATACCGTCGGGAGAGAAGCTCCAGAGCGGTTGGATAGGAGGAATCCGTCACCGGCAAGTGCTGCACCAAGGCTCTGGCTTCGCCCTCCAGGACAGACAATAAATAGGCCAGCTTCTGGGCAGGTCCGAGGTCCGAGCGTGCATCGACAAGACTCTCAAAGAGATTTAGGAAGCCCAGCCAGTGGTCCAAGCGACCGTCAAAATGTGGCAGCTCCAGGGTGGGCAGCCTACTCAATAGTCCAGGGCCTGCAACAACGGGGGTCTGCGGCTTGGCCGCATCAGGCACCCGACTCTTCAAAATTTCCCACGCTCGTAGACATATGACATCCCCCAGGTGGACAATCTGGTCATAGTCACCCAAAATCTTATCGCGGGCTGTCTGATCCATCACCCCCAACTCCACGTCCATGATGTACTCGTTGAAGCGCGTGAGCGCAGCATCATCTGACTTGATCCTCTCAATCACTTGCCCATACCGAGCAAGGGTGAGCTCTTCCAATTCCACACGCTCAACAGTTGCAGCTGCTGATGTGAACCATCTCAACTGTGAGGTCAATCCCGCAGCAGCCTCCCTGACTGCCCTTAATGAGGCCATTGCAACAATCGAATATTAATACAAAACACCAATCAACAACCAACAATCAAATATTAAACAAACAGCAATGACTTGTTAGCCGACCAAATAATCTCAACAAAATAAAAATTCAAATTCAATTATTTCAAGTCCAAATCCGACCCTGTACTTATTCCAAGTATGAATCTAGCTTGCTAAGGATGGCTAGTTACAAAATAAATAACAATTGAATGTATAATACAATGCTGGATCAACCTCAAATAAATATCAAGAAGCACAACAATTGACTGTATAATATTGAGCCGGAGAATCTCTAACAACAATCCAATAATTACTATAAATGCAATAACCAATACACACAATTCAAGTCCTATTATGTTAGACTATGTGTAATTATTATTTAGATAACCTTTCAAATTCAGATCAATGACATTCAATTATTAATTGCCACAAATACCAAACAACTTTACAACAATATACCAACTTATGTACCAAATACAACCAATTCCTAAATTCACAAATAAATCTTACCTGTCAATGCAATAAAAGGGGCTACAGTACAAATTACAAATACAACTTCAATTGATTCAACTTCAATTAGATAGCCCGGATGACATGGTAATATATTCAAAACTTATTAAGTTATAAGTTGTGTTAAGTAATTAAACTCAAGTTTTAAGTTTTCAACAATATTCAAAACTTCCAATTAAACCAGTGGATCTTATATTATAAGAGCCGCGCTCTGCTACCAGAATGAATCAGTGGATCTTATAAGAGCCACGCCTGCTACCACTTTGTTCAGGACTGCAATAGGCCCAGTGCAACGATAACTGGGGTGTCCGAACTGTCCACGATACGTGGAGCCTACCGTTGCTTTTCAAACAAAGTTCTTACAAAGGCCTACTTCTACTAGGCTTTATGAACACATTATTACCACTAACCTTCTGTGCTGGGGACGCCAAGCAAGGATCCTTTTGATCGCGTCCGTGTGGTAGGTATGTAATATGAGATGAGTAATTGAAAAGTGTGATGTAAGTCAAGTGTGTGGACGTTCACAAGGCGCCGTCTCCAGATGGCGCGGTTCCAACTCAGCATCACACCCAACTCGTTCCACCAAGCGCGTGCCACGAGGTGACGCAATAAGGCGATATGTTCCGAGAAATATCCCTGGATTCTCGTCAATCCGGGAGTACAAAGTTCAACAATAGATAATTCGCGCCCCAATTATCGGTTTCAACAGGCGAATACAACGATATTTTACCAATTATAATTATCTCAACAGGTCCCAAAGGCGGACATTTTTTCCAACCAAGCAAAGTCTATCTGTCAAAGTCAAGTAATGTCAAGATCAAATTTCTTTATGTCAAAAGGGTGCGTTCTGTTTCACGTCGGACCGAACATAGACATACACCGTTATATGTTGATATGAACTTCACGAACCTATCGAGGTATGCGTTGATTCGCGAAGTTCGTAAGGTTTCAGAACAAATCTATCTATAGAAATGCTAAAGTATTGTGGATATAAATTGAACAGTAGACATTCACAAACACTGGTGCTGTAATTGATTTTTATCTCTTTTTTCGAGTTTCTTTTATTAAAATAAACGATGTCTACTTTGAAGGTGAAAGTAAACATCGTAAGGTTTCTCAATACGGGGTTTATTTTCATATTAGTTTATAGTTCGACCCTCCCAAGCAATAACTCGGTAATCGCAAAATCAAAATTTTACCGGGAAAATATTTACTGATTTTGTCAAATATCTTTTCAACGAGTAGGACTATAATTGAAGTCATTGGTGTATTAAATGAAAGCTATTTTTACACGGAATATGACTGTGACGTTAAAATGAAATTTCTTTTATTAAAAACCTGAAATAAATTTCGTAACATTATATTATGGACTTTTACGATGTTAACTTTTAATCGTAGGCCTGATACATAACGTGCTTTTACGGAGTTATTGTGGTAATATCCAATAATTTTAGAGACGGTATTGATAAATAACATAATCATTGAAATATTACGTACATTAATGAGCCAATACCAATCTTAAATAACATTGTTATTGTGTATTACGGAATACATATATTAAAATGAATTCAACAAAAACTACGTACTCACGTTTACCAAAAACTTCATGAAAATTATTTACGCCCATAACCCGGTAATTGCAACTTACCAAAATATATTTTTTTTCGTAAAGTTCTATAACAGGTTATTTGCCGAAGTATATTTCTGTCTAAATTCCCAACAATAAACACTTGTGTCACAATATGTTTGTAAATTTCATTAGGAAAAATTTGAAAAAAATTGCTAAGGTGTATTCTAGTCCATAGATGCCGAATTTGACATAACAGCATAAAACCCATAATAGCACATTACCGAGTTATTGCTTGGGAGGGTCGAGTTTATTTATATCTCTCTTATTTTTATTTTCAATTTTCTTTTATTCATGTAGATTACGAAACAACAACAATGAGAACACAAAACAGCATAAAGGGATTACGTTGCCGACTGTACTAGTATGAACTGTATCACAGTCGACAGCGTCTTCTACTCTAATGTATTATAATATAAATTCGTTGTTTTAAGCACAACATTACAATTCGTAGCTGGAATGAACATATCTAAATCGTAAATAAATAATTAAAATTAAAGAACTAATAGATTAATTATCGACGTGAATATAATATTTTTCCATCATAAAGGAAACAATGGTTTGGTTAAGGGTGCACTTGGCCGGCTCAGAGAATTGCAGTCCTCTCCGTCTTAGGGCATATTCCTGCTATGTCGTGATGCCAGATAATCGTATCGTTTAAAGCGTCGTGTCTTGTGTATTTAAATGGAGTCGTAATAATTATAATGGTAATGTATATGTCACAGTCATCTGGTTCATTCTGCTATTATATTGAATGACTAGCGCGTTCATTGAATGACGACATTTAATTGAATGACTAGGCTGAACGTTGATTGAACAAGCGTCACTCAACGTCCAACTAGTTAGCGGATTGAAAACATAGTCCTTTGAACAGAGCGGACATAAAATCAGTCAGATGGTTCAAATTTAGTTCATTTTTTCCCACTGCGGCGCTAGTAATCACCAAAACAAATATGGCGTCAAACAGCTCGCACAGATAGCACTGTGTTGATATATTTTTCGATTAAATTTGCTTTAAAGTGCGTTATTTGTAATAAAATAGTGTGATGGCATGGATTTACCTATTATTACGACACCGCCGGCTACTTTTAAAGAAAAATTTGAGGCGAAACTGGCTGAATACGAACAACAAAATCAAGGTAAGATGATTGTTATTGTTTAGTTTATTTGTGAAAATTAGGGCTACTTAATGGGCTACTTTTTTTTTTTTTTTTTTTAGCGTGGTAAAATTATCAAATAAGTCCTCCCACTCCGGGCAGGGTGGGAGGGACTGTCAGACTTTTACTGACTAAAATCCACGGTGTTCCTTCAATAACCCTTTACATACCGGGGCCACGGTAACGGGATGAGTCCCACGACCCCGGCGGGCTTCGGCCCTCTGCAGAGGGGGCCTCGTCATGTTGCTGACGCTCTTTGAGGCGCGCGTGGAACACGACGCGCCGTCGACCCGGGCATGGTCCATGGTCGGACAGCGAGTTGCCCTTTACTCGCTGTCCGCATGCCCGCGCCTACGGTGGCCGGAGATCGTCGGCCGACGTCCGACGCCGTGGGCGTCTACCACTGCGGCTGGGCTGGAGGGAGGACGCCATCCTCTCCCTCACGCGGCCCGCCTCCTCCTTCGGAAGCATGACTGCTTCGCAGAAGGAGGCGACCGCTTCCCACTCCCTCTCGCCCCGCAGCATGGCCTCGACCAAGGCCGGGCGCGAGAGGTCTCCGCCTATTGTCGCCGTGAGGACACGTCGGTGCTCTGCCCAAGCTGGGCAGTCCTGCACCGTGTGCTCGACTGTGTCCTCAGGGCGACCCTCGCAGTGGTGACACCCAGGCGTCTCTTCCTTACCCATCAGACACAGGTACCTCCCGAAACTTCCGTGTCCGGTGAGGACCTGCGTCATGCGGTAGGTCAGGACGCCGTGACGCCGATCTAGCCACTCCTCAAAGAGGGGTCTTACCGCCGCAATTGCGGCGTGCCCGACTTAATGGGCTACTTAGTGTTCTTGTTGACGTGAACACAATAACAATTTATTCTGGTGTTATTGTTTCAGGATCCCAAAGAAAACCATGGACTACCGAAAGAATTTTAGAGGTTATAAACAATGTTCGAAAGGCTAGGGTGTCCATAATTTCAAAGCAAGCCAGGACATCTATGGATTATTACTGGATATCAAAGTACGATACTATGGTTATAGCTAACGAAGATTATTTAATATTTAAAAGGAAATCTGCTGATGACCCGACGGTGCGTATTATACCTAGAAACGAATATTTTGGCACATTGGAAGATATCCATAAAGCATGCGGTCATGGTGGACGAGACAAAATGTTACATACTATCAAGTCAAGATATTATATACCAAGAAAAGCAATAGAAATATTCCTTGCTCTCTGTCCTACATGTGAAACGAAAAAGGTCTTATCCAAAAAAGGTATAGTAACAAAGCCAATTGTATCCCAGGATTTTAATATTCGAGGGCAGGTAGATTTGATGGACTTTCAGTCTTGTCCCGATGGCGAGTACAAGTGGTTATTGAAGTACCAAGACAATGCTACAAAATTCGTTAGCCTTCGGCCGCTTAAAACTAAAAGAGCACAGGAGGTAGCAATGGAATTAATGAAAATATTTATGATTTTTGGAGCACCTTACATCTTGCAATCTGATAACGGACGTGAATTCACGACAAAGATTATCAAAGAATTAACTACAATGTGGCCTGAGTGTAAAATAGTTCATGGGAGCCCTAGGCATCCTCAGACCCAGGGCAGTGTAGAAAGAAGCAACCAGGATGTCGAAAATATGTTGAGGACGTGGATGAATGACAACAACTCGACAAATTGGTCTGTAGGATGCCATCATGTTCAATATAAAAAAAATGCTTCATTTCATCGCATAATTAGAAGATCTCCATACAAAGCTTTATTTGGCTGTAATCCCAAAGTTGGATTAAATGGATCGGTTATACCTATTTCAATTCTTAGTAATGTTGAAACAGAAGAACAATTACAAAACCTTTCGCAGCAAGAATTCAGTAGCGAAAACAATCTTGTGGATTCAGCTATAAAGCCTGTAAATTCAGAGATTGAAATTGGCGAACATCTAAGTAGAAATATTGAAGTTCCTGATCAAATTGAATCTGATCCACATTTTAAATTAGAGCCCTGTTGTTCCAAAAAATGTAAGGAATGAATCTGCAACTAATAAAAATAATTTACAAGTTCAAGAACAACCAGGTGACAACAAAGACCATACTGATACTGTATAAGTAATAAATTACTTTAGAAATAATAAGCAAAAATATGAGATTAAGTAAAGCTTTGGAAATCATGCTACAATCTTTTATTAATTTTAAACTTAGAAGTTTATTTAATCAGTAATTTTTAATTCTATTCATAAATGTATTTTATTCTGTAATTAAGATAGATTAGTTTACTTTACGTGATAGGTAACTGTAAGTACAGTATGCAACTGCTTTTAAATATTTACATTTTACAATATAATATAAATTTTATTCGTTTCTAAATAATACGTTTATGTTTTCGTGATTTTTTAATTTATATTCTTCAAAAAATATAAATATCTGTTTACTACGATTTTTTCCTTTGAATTATTCATAACTTACTTCCTTTGAACTGTATTCCATAAATGCTCATGACATTAGTATCTAATTATAACTCATCCATAATCACGGCAATTAACAAATGAGTTACTTAGTAACATTAGTTTTCAGTCACTTGTTAATCCCCGTGATTATGGTTGATTATGCAATTTTGTAAAAAAGTATTTGATCAATAACATTTTAAATTATTCTTATCAAAAAAGGCATTAGTAGGCTATTAACTAACGATTGTATAAGTAAATCGATGGTCAACTGCCTTCGACCATGTCAAAGATTTGAAAAATCACCTATCGAAAATTAGAAAATTAAAAAATTTGCTACGCGCAAAGCGGCACCGAAAGGTGAATTTGATGTCATCTTGATTGCCGTGGTTAGTATAATACCTTGTTTGAGCACCAGCCTTTCAGTTCCATTCAGTTTCAAATAAAGTAACTTTAAGTGTTTTCTCCCATACAAAAAATACTTAAATCTTTATTTTCACACGCGTGGAGTTAGTAATAACTTCCATACGTTAATATCACATAAAGGGATGTATACCAGACACATTACATTTACTTTATGCAATTGCCTTCGTAATACCTAAGTACTTGCGTTTATTCATAGCAATCGTGTAACGTCACAGTAGTAACACGTTCGTTGAACGGGGTACTCTCTGAGTATAAAAGCAGTTTTAGGAAAGAGTGGGCCTTCTGAACTTATTAATTTTATGGCACTGTCGTTTAGTGTTATTTTTTATTTTGATTTTGAACTGCTCAATATGCTGACCTCCGACTCATGTTTAACAGGCGGCCGGCTCTTCTAGTGCTTGAACCGGGCTCCTCCTCAAAATGGCTTAGCACGTTCTCTTCCTGCCGCACAGAGATCACGGATCCGGGGCCACCAGAATGACGCGGCACTACCGGTTTATTGTTACGAATACGCACCAGGGCACTCACAATAACACGACAATTACGCGGTTGATGTGCATTGGGGTACCTCTTAGTCTTAGCATACATTCTCAGAGCACGTGCACCATCATAATTACACTCAGCATAAATAAGCACCATGTTCAAATACTCCTGAGCACTTAACTGATAATGTGACATTTTTCGAATAATGACGCAAGATGTTGCAATGCGAAAATAATGCACGTCCGGCCAGCGCGTGAGATTAGTTCCCAGTCACATCCGAAGGCACATCAATTAGATCGCCGCATACGAAATCATTCATAAATAATTTGCGATGTTGCCGTCTTTTAAGTAGGTACGCGTGTAAGATACTGTAGACATACTGTAGAGCAGTGACATCGTACCCTGTAGAGTTTTTCAACTCTTTGGAATTTTCAGGGGTAACATCACATAAATTGGGACTTAAGCTTGGTGTCGCAGTCCTGTTGATGGGTAATCTGGACGCACCAGAGCTCTATAATACGCGCACGCGACTACAAATTACACACATCGGACGGAATGTTGTTCAAGCAATAATTATGAAAGGAACAGCAAGCGGTGAAAACGTATTTATTCCTCGCATTCCAATAATCCCGACCAATTTGCCATTCCAGTTCAAAAGACTAAAATTTCCCTTAAAAGCAGCATTTGCAATGACCATAAACAAAGCTCAAGGACAGACACTGAAAGTCGCAGGTGTACATTTAGAAAAACACTGATTTGCTTTTCCTATGGGCAACTGTATGTGGCGTGCTCACGAGTATCAAGCCCGTATCAAGTACGAGTATCAAGTACGGGAAAACGAGACACGTAGTTAACAAAAATTTAGGCATTGTAAACTACGTTTTTGGTTTTAAAAAGATACATTTTAAATACTAACTCTCCGTCTGTTTTTGGGGAAGAATGGATCCTTGCGATGGTGCTTTTTTTATATTATATGCGTTTTTAAACAACCCAAAAAGGGGTCTCCCTTGTTTGACCGAAAGGAATTTGACAAATTTTCACTTACCTATTTTTTCGCATAATTTCATTTGCCAAATTATTACTTAGCAAAAAATCTATTCACAGAAAATTGTAACGCAAACCTAATGTTTGGGAAATAAACGTTTAAACTATAACTTGTTTACCGACTAGTACTTTTAACATTTTTTATTTAGTCAAATATTTCAGTTGGAAAGTTGGAATAACAGTTTTTACGCAAAATCTTGTAAGTTCTATCATAGTTATAGGTAATAGTAACCTAAGTAGATATTAAACATAACGAGTAACTAATTACCACCTGTGCTAAGATAGGTCGACGAAGCCCCGCTTCGTGGGGCACCTATTTCTGGGTGGTTTAAAAAAAATAACCACGAAGGCTACGGCCTTAGCCTTCTAACCTAAATACCTATCCTAGTCGGGGTACTCTGAGTCGTTTTAACCAAACGTTTATTGTCTGAAGATTGTTTGCTGTAATAAATCATTTGATTAAAGACCAAATGCCATAATGACATTATGCTTGGTAATATATTGCCAAGTAAAAATTTGACCAAATAAAAAAAAACGTACTAAAATCATTCGAAATATTGTAATGGTATAAAAAAGGTTGCTAAAATTTGTTTGAGTAATGAAAGTTTGTCAAAATCTTTTCGGCAAAACGGCAGGATCCCCCAAAAAGGTGTACCGTTTGGCAACAAGAATTATTGACAAGTGTAAATTAACGCGGGCGAAGCCGCGGGCAAAAGCTAGTAAATATATAAAATCAATTGCTGTTCGTTATTCTCGCTAAAATTTGAGAAACGGCTGGACCGATTTGGCTAATATTGCTTTTAAAATAATTGTAGAAGGCCAGGGGAAGTAAAAAAGGTGTAAAAAGTGGAAAATAAAAAATAGTGGTACTCTGACTTTGGCACGACAGGAGGACAGCAACATTACAGCATTTTTTTTAGTTAGTTCGGTGTAGTCATAGCTGTTGTTACAAACATCAAAAAGATACATTCAAGATCAAAGATTCAAAGATCATCATTGCAAGATACAGTGATCTAATCTTAAGGCACATTAAGTTAAATATGTTCTTTAAGGAATCAACATAGGTGCAGAATTTAAGGAAACACTGGTAGTGGAACTCATCTGCCTTAAATGAGTCTCCAGGTGGACGGACGCTCAGAGTGGGGACTCTGTCCGCTCATCATCACGACACAGTGATCTCATTCCAATGTGAACAGCAAGGCTCAGGGGAGACCGCTTTGCAATCTCCCCAGATGTGCACTAGTAGGCCATGCACAAGGGAGGCTCCGGAGTGATTATTTAAGGGGTAACGGGGATTTATGACCTGATGAAGATCACCAAGGTGTTAGTAAGGGAAAATCTCACACACCGTGGTATTTCCCTCAAAATTCCAGGTTCCATGCTGAACTGACATTAGAAGTCTAAACAAAGAAGTCGTAAAAGAGTTAGCATCTTTTAAATAAGAATTAACTATGTTGTACCAACTTCAACATTCTGAACTGTAAAAGATAAAATACTTTAAACTTTTCTACTTGTTGGCCAATAAGCTGTTTGTTTTGCTGATGCTTAAACTTTTGCGCATCGATATGTACTCGTAAAACTAAATCAATTTTGGCAAGCAGCCGCTGGCATGATACCTCGAAGTGATCCCAAAGTGATTTGTATTCTTTTGATGCAATCTAAAATTTTGGTCAAAGCATTCGAATGTTTTGCTATTAATGCTTTTTATTTGTTTTTTCATTGATACACAATATCGATAGTCTTCACAGAACTCAGAAGCTTAGCTCTTTATGTGCCTGATTTATAAGTTTAAAGTAAGCAGACACGATGAGACATTGTAACGATAATGCGACAGACCATGTTACTATTCGTAGTTGTAACTATAAATATTTGGGCTAATTCAGGGAAGCAGAGTCGGCCTCATATTACGCTGCTTACTAGAATTAAAAAGGAAGCCCTTAAATGGCGAATTTATATTACAAAAGTCTGAGAAATGTTGACATAATAATTGATACATTCGGCTTCGTTGTAACGGAAAAAACCACTCATAATTCTCAACAAGGCTTTTTAAAATAAACTAGGTATTTGTATCTTTCCTTAAAACACGATTGCACTTGCCCAAACTTATATTTTTATGTGACGTGCTGACCTGGACCCATAGTTTATCAAATATTTGTAGTCAATCTTGTGTTGGCAACTGATTATAAGTGAAGTGTTTGGCGTTGAACCAAAATCCTGTTTGCTTTGCACCAGCCTGAATGAGATAGTTGTTAACACGAGCCCATTATGTGTGAACTATATGTTGTATAACTTCACGTCCTTTGAGTTCAATGGAAGCCCGAAATGGGGCTGAAAGTTCCACTTATAGCAGCCTTTGTGACGTAATAATGTAATAATTATGGCATTATTAGTGGCATGTTTCAAAGGGATAGACAGCGATGACTATACAATAAACACACTCACATTAGGTCAATATTCACACAAATCAAGTTAGTGAGTTGAAATTATGAAAAGGGCTGATCGTTGGCAACTGAATTTCCGATGTAACTTTTCGACTGACTGCCAGAAAAATATTAAATTGTTACAAATATTATAAAAGAAAGAATGCAATATATTGGAATTGTAATACCTCAGATGGAAATTGAAATGCACTCATAGCAGACAATTATTTTCTGTAATTCATCAACATTAAAGTTCACAGTTGCTCCTATAAAATTTTACATAAGCCATGAGTCACGCAACTTGTAAATACATACCTTAATAACATGAAACAGTTTGTTTTACGAGAACAATATTTTAGCCTACATGTTTCCTTGTCAAATGCTATTATATTTCACGACCAGGAAGTTAATTTTAAATTCAACTTAAATCCCACTCTCAGCTGTAATTTTATTTTTACTTTGCCAGTTTTGTCTGAAGATGTGCCGGAAATTAACCACTCGCGTGGTCTTTGAGAGTGAAAATGAGAAATATATAGGTATGTATTCTCGTATCTAACTTTTTAATAAAATGCTAAAACATCCTTCTTGAATGAAAATGAAAAAATATGTATAACAGGGACTACTGAAAATGCCGCTCTCTGCATACATATATGTATTATAACTATATAATATGCAGAGTGCTTGAAAATATTATTGGCTGTTTTTTGGATCGTCATACAACTTGGAAAAACAATTCAAGAAAAGAACACAGACAGTCAACGTGACGAAGCTTTGGCTCATTATATTGTAATGTAAAACTGTACAATATTCTTTGATAAAATCCAAAACTAAAAGAAATTGAGTTGCCATCAAAATTGCTATGATTACAAAGTATAATACACTTCCCAACTTAATATTATTGATGCGAATGTAACTGTAATATCTGTCAGTTACTCTATTACGTCTAAATAACTAAACTGATTTTGATGACATTTTGTACAGACATAGTGAACCTTGCAGGACGACATTTCGATTAAAAAACCTTTTTCTTGCGGGCAAAACCATGTAGTAGCTATATCTACCTCTATCCCTATACACATAATTATGTATTTAAGTTTACAAAAATCATTGTTCGTTAAAATAAATACAAGAAGAGAAAATAATAATTATTTCCTTCACAATATATGAAAAATAATTAAGACTGTCGAAAGTTTTCAGTGTAATTACTGAAATTGGCTTTTCGGTTGTTTACATTTCAAATCCAATCGAGCAGGGTCTTAATTTAATTGGACCAATGATCCGCTATCTGGGTTAAATCTTAATGGTCTCGAGTGTAAATGAGCGTCGAATTTATTCAACAAATTAATATTCTAAACGGAATATTGACAAGCTCTCATTTTAAATGATCTTAAAACACAACAAGAATGTAAAAGTTTACGATGAATTGAAATAACAATCTTGACGATTGGTATGCGATTTATATACTTGCTATAGAAGACACACAAAACATCATATCATCATCTGCCCAACCTATTAGAGTTCCCTACCTCAAAAGGGGAAAAAAGGGAACCCTTATAGGATCACTTAGATGGCCGTCTATCAGTCTGTCAAGACCCTATATTTTAGGAACGCGTAAGATATCGAATTGAAATTAAAACTATATACTCAGGTCTACGATCCCTTGAAGCTGTGAAAAAATCAAACTTCATAATCAATAAGACCCGCCGCTCATTGCAACTTTTTGTCACCGTGACTTTTTGTCACTTAGTCAAGTGCTATGAAAATTATACTGAGTGCGCTTATTATGGTGACTTGATAAGACGGTGACAAAAAGTTGCAGTGACAGGCAGTACCGGAGTGACGTGACTGTCACTCGCCCTGTACATTACTATGGGAGTCCGCTCACTGGTGACTTTTTGTCACTCAGCCGTAAAGATGGGCGTTTAAACGAAAAGCATAGAATAAAACATGTTATTTAAAATAAGCGTATAAACAGATTAGTTTGACAACCTCGTAGAAGTCCATTACAAAAATGAACGCAACGTGATTTGTTACCCAAGAAGTCACCTCAGTGAGCGCATCGTGGGTGACAGCAGGTGACAGTAACAATAAGTCACGGTGACAAAAAGTTGCAATGGGCGGCCGGCCTAAAATATGTTTTGGAATGTGCACATCAAGGCATATTAAAAAAAATTATTTACGATGCATAAATTCTTATTTAAAATGAAAAATAAGAATTTAGGAAAAGCTCGAGACTCGATTCCAGATCTATTTGCCTTGTACTATATCTATATGTCTTTTGCCAAAGTAAATCTACTTTGTACGGAATCCTAGGACGGACTCGCCTCGGGTCTGACTCGCGCTTATCCGCTTTTTTACAACTATGATGGCAAGGAATGGAAGCTTAAACGCATTCAGCAGAAAACCAGTGTATTTAATGGAGCGACTGATCCTGACCTCCACTAACCATGCAGTAACAAAGATGTTCAAATGTTCAAAATTCCGGGTTACTATTGAGATACTCCTTATAGAAAAACGCAGTAGCACATTTTGCCGGACCGGGGAATCGAACCGAAGACCTCGCGCTCTGTATTCGCGCTTGCGACCACTCAACCAACGAGAGAGCAACGTATGCTGCGCTCTATTGTGCTTTTAAACACTCCAAGATGGCACTTCAGCGACTAACACTGCGGTCTGAGTAGGTTAGGATGAGTAGGACTGCAACATGAAACAAAAAAATTGGCCAAGGGCGAATCAGAGTCGCTCATGAAGGTTTCGGTAGTAACTACGCCAAATAACTTTGTTTTTCATAGTATTTGTATGAATTACAAAGTTATATAAAAGTTTTAGAAAATATGCTATATCTCAAAAACTGCTGACCCGATCTCGTTCAAACCAATTTTCGTTGAAAGTTTACATACATCATACAGCATACATCTACAGCATATTTTTTTAGAGTTTTCCCTCTATTATTATAGAAGTTAAAGGGGGAGGGACACACATTTTACCACTTTGGAAGCGGATATCTTTTAAACGATTGACTTTTTGAAAAAGTGGTTTTAGAAACCTGAATGTCATTTTTAAATACCTTTCTATAAATACCACACACGCATAGGTCACCAGAGCACGTGGGCGACCCCGATGATAAAGACAGACCAGGATAAAGCGGCCGCTGGCAACACCATGCATGAGTGCCGCAGGAAAGCATATGTTAGGAAAGAATGGCGGCGGGTCACAGAGCGGGTCACTTTACACAGAGATACCACGTGTTTAGTTTCATTACCCGACTACGGCAAAGCCAAAGGAGGGTTATGATTTTGACAGGCTATGTATGTATGTGTGTATGGTCATCTGTTCCCTCATAGCTCCAAAGCTACTTATCGGAACTCGACAAATGAGATATCGTTAGAACCGTCTTGACCGTCCGCTGAACATAGGCCACGTGACATGTCACAAAACCCAATGTGGCGCCCTCTAGCGCCCAAAAAGTGTTGTGATAAAAAATAAAAATAAGATAAACACATCGTGTTTGATATCATTTGAAAGAGCGTCACATGCACATTTCCAAAATATTGCAGAAATTTAAAGTGGCGCCCGCTAGTGGACAAAATAACATGTTTTAAAAAAAATTAAGATAAATATACCGTGTTTGATATCATTTGAAAGGGCTTCTTTTGTACTTATCAAAAATATTTGACAGGCCTGTTGGTCTAGTGGTCAGTGACCCTGACTGCTATTCGCAAGGTCGTGGGTTCGATGTAGCTCTGAGTAGAATAAAAACCCTAGAGGGATTATTCATAAGTGCTTCAGATCACAATAAACTACTCAAAAATCCTAACGATAAGCAATCACTTGCATAATGGAAAGACTAACAAATCTTTGCAGATCTTAATGACATAAATCTCCTAATGATCGCGATCAAAATGGCGTAAAACCATTAGCATTGAAATATATGTCATGTGAAAGCTAATGACTAGGTAGTACCTACTTAATTTTATATTATGACGGTAATTATCCAAACGCCTGGATAACAGAAATATTCAGAGATTTTCAAAAAGACAGAAACAAACAAATTTTCATGGTTTTTTTCATTTGAGAGTCTCCGCAGCTGTTTCACTGGACACTAATGAACAGAAGTTTTATGTTCATTACATACGATCTGTGCGTGTTCAAGTCAAGAGTGAATAGGTATTTACTGAGTAAGCGTGCTCTACCTTCGACTATATCATCGCTTTCCATCTGGTAAGATTGTGGTCAAACGCTTACTTAGTCCAAAAAAAGACATACCTAGTTCCTATTTGACAATTTAGCTTTTGCAAGTAAATAGTATAGAAGCACAGTGATTTAACACCAAAATAGTTTAAATAATAAAAAGTAAAAAAACTAAAACCCGACTACGACAAAAAATCGACGCTGAAAAAGTATGAAGCAAGATTTTCAGGATGCTGAAATTAACAAGGTTACAGGAAAAACAAGAACAGAACCAAAATTTCATTTTCAGCGTCGATTTTTTGTCGTAGTCGGGTTTTAGTTTTTAGGGTTCCGTAGCCGAATGGCAAAAAACAGAACCCTTATAGTTTCGATATGTCTGTCCGTCTATCTGTCTGTCTGTCCGTCCGTCCGTATGTCACAGCCATTTTATTCCGAAACTATTAAGACTATTCATGTGAAACTTAGTAGGTAGATGTATTCTTTGAACCGCTTTCCGATTTTAAGAAAAAAATTAAAAAATATTTAAAATAAAGGGGAGTCCCCATACATAGAACTAGAACTGAAAATATATTTTTTCATGAAATATATGCGTGTGTGGTATCTATAAAAATTATATAAGGGTTTCTAAAACCACTTTTTCACAAAGTCAATCGTTTAAAATATATAAGCTTCCAAATTGGTAAAATGTGTGTCCACCCCCCTCTAACTTCTATAATAATGGAGTGAAAAATCTAAAAAATATATATGTCTGTAAATCTTAACGTAAACTTTCAACCAAATTTGGTTTGAACGAAATCGGGTCAGCAGTTTTTGAGATACAGCATATTTTCTAAAACCGCAAATATAACTTTATAATTCATACAAACACTATGAAAAACAAAGTTATTAACATAATAATGTCATTATGAATCATCAAAAACACAGGCCTGTTGGTCTAGTGGACAGTGGCCCTGACTGCTATGCGTAAGGTCGTGGGTTCGATTCCCACCCAGGACAAATGTTTGTGTGATGAGCAAGATCATTTGTTCTTTGTCTGGGTGTAATTTATCTATATGTATGTATTTAGAAATATATATGTATGTTTATCAGTTGTCTAGTACTCATAGCACAAGCTCTGTTTAGTTTGGGACTAAATGGCGTTGTGTGAAAGTTGTAAAAGAAAAAAAGTTCATGCCTCTAAATATCGATTCTATTTTATTTTGCAGCTAACTATTACACTTGACAAACAAGATATTTATAATGAAACAAATTTCGAACCAGTATTTCCAATTATTGCTTAATCATACTTTATATTAAGTGGATGAATATGACATGTTGACAAAAAATTACGCACTGCTCCCCGAAGTAGGCAGCGCCTGTCTCTCGGGACAAGGAGTTTCATTAACACATAATAATAGGATACTAGCACTTCGCCCGTGGCTTCGTCCGCCTGGATTTTATAATAATTTATAGCATATAGCACTCACCAACAATGCACCTTACCACGAATGGAAAAAAAAAATTGAATCGGGTCATTAATTCCGGAGATTACCCCTACATACAAACTTACAAATAATTTATAATATTATGTATAAAATACAGCAGAGAGGAATTCAAAATACTGACATCCCCTTTTTATCCCACTGCAAAAGTAGAGTTATGATTTATTCGTATTTAAGTCCACGGGAGTGAACACCCGCGCGACTTTTAGAAATAAATATATTTTAAAATAAATTAATAGTTTAAAAAACTAAAAACACGTTTTTGTTTATTAGTAGGTAGTCCAAGGTTCCATCAGCCATCTTCCAGTCCCATCATCAGACCAGCTCAGTGGTACCATAATATTATATTGTCATCTAATATACATATAATTGCCAAGTTTCATGATGATACAACAATTAGAAGTGCGTGTAATTCAGATTCTTAGATTTTATTACATAATTACTTAGTTTGTTACAGCTCGACCTTATAAAAGCGTGTTAATAACTGTGTTCTCAAAAGTGCTAGTTTATCGACATTATGGTTCACCATAGTGTCGATAAATTTTGTTCTTTATAAAAAACAAACTTTTATGTCGGTTATTAGTTTGTCCGGACTAACCTCTGGAACGGCTGAACTGATTTTATTGGGACTTTCTCTGGAAGATAGAGGAGGTTATACGGTAAAATAACAAGGCTTCTTTTCACTCCCACGCTAACGAAGTCGCACAGTTAATCTATTATTATAAAGAGGTAAAGTTTGTTTGTAAGTTTGTATCTCAAGAACTAATGATCACATTCTAAAAAAAGATTCATTGGTAGTACGTTAAGTAAATTATTTCAAAATCCACGTGAACAAAGTCACGGGCAACAGCTAGTATTTCAGCAACACAATACATAAGGAAGATTTCTCTAAACCCTGCTCTTAACCAACTTACTGAGCGAGATACTTAAAGCGCATACGTTTGCAATATAAGCTAAGCTAATATAATATAAGCTAGCTCATATTATTTTATACTTACTGCTAAGGAGCTGTATCTTTCTAGGTAAACACGTGCTCGAAGTATTTAATGTATTCATTAAGAAAGTGGGTAACGTTTCATGTACTTACACTCCATTTCCGTAACAATCTGATATTTATTTATTTATTGAAACTTTATGCAACACAAAATGTACAAAGGCGGACTTAATGCCATAGGCATTCTCTACCAGCCAACCATGGGTGGTGAAGAGATAACATGGCAGTTGCATAAAAAAATAAACTAAGTAGAGAAGTAAATGTAAAAGTAAAGTAAAAGTTTTATTACAAGTGTGTTATATACATATATAACTAGAATAAACTTACATACATATTTATCATAATACATACCAAAAATATATTATAAATATTTATATTAATAAAAAGTCATGGGGGGGGGGGGTCATAGAAACTCTGTTTCCACTATTTGTTAAGAAAATAATCCCGCAACTTGGTGGCCGTCCTGATATCGAGAGGTAGTGCATTCCACAGAAGAATAGATTGTATATAGAAGGAAGAAAGAATAAAATTAGAAGTATGAGAAGGACAGAGTAAGAGAAGATTATTGGAAGAGCGCAGACTTTTAGCGTGTGAGGAACATAGAAATTGAAAATGAGAAATAAGGTAAGAGGGAGGGGTAGGAATTTCAGCAAAGAGAAAAGCGTAGTCAAAGCGCGCAAACTTCTTCTCTGGCGAATGGGCATCCATTTGAGCTCGGTTCTGTACCTTGATACGTGGTCATATAAAGTGTAAATAAATAAATAACATAACTTATTTCTTTCTTTCTTTCTTGCAACTTAATGCAGCAAATAGGTACAAAGGCGGACTTAATGCGTTAGGCATTCTTCACCCGTCAACCAAAGGTGATGAAGAAATAACATTGCAGGTGCATAAACAAAAGCTTTACCATTAAAATAAATAATCTGACATTATTTTCTTTTCTGTGATTCGCTAACGCTAATAGACTCAAATGTTAAAATTAAACACAAACTAATCACGAAACTGACTTATTTGTTGTTCAAAAACCTATTTTCGTACAAACTTCACATAGCCTTAGAGCGTTGCACTGAAATAAAAATAATGAGAATGGACAGAACAATTATGAGCTAATTACAAACAGATGCAATGACTGGATAAATACGTACCTACAATGATGATAAATTACTCTTTATATCTTAAGATTTTTTGCTGTAATAACTGTATTAATTTGTCACAGTTCCAATTAATTTATAGGTATACCAATACCATGCGTAATAAAACTTTGCTGCACTCTAGAATATTTAATATATCACCAAAGCTTTAAATTCACTTGCACCAACATTCAGACCCGGAATAACAATCTAAACGCCATACAAACATTCGTTCCGGTGCGAGAATCAAACCCACGACAAGCAACGCCGCAGCCAATCGTTCAATCATTGCGCCTACCGTGTCATCGTGTGATACACAAGTTACATAAATTGTAGCTATAAGTCACCAGCTTTCTCAAGGGCCATGCTAACATGGGATCGCACCAATCTATAAGGAAACGCGCGCGTCATCGTTCAAAAAGGAAAATAATATATAACCTAATCTAAAAAAAAAATGGCCAAGTGCGAGTCCGGCTCACCCATGGGGACTTAACTTTTTTTAAATAAAAATCATAAAGCGGTTCACAGAATACATTTACCTACTCTCAACTAAGTAAGTTTAAGTTTCAACTCTCTAGTCCCAAAAGTTTCGAAATAAAGTGGCTGTGAAATACTGTGTTATTTAATAACGGGAACTAATTTTTTGAGCTGTTTTTTAAATATTCGAGATGTTATTATGATCAGTTGAAAAATATATTGAGCAGTTATTTAATTTAATGGCGGTTGATTAATTATTGCGACAGTAAACCATGGAGAGTAATAAAAAATCAATTAGTCGGTTATTTTATCATACAATGTCAATTCTAAAAATAATTGAGCAGTCCAATAACTAAATGAGCGGTAAAAATGATGGCCTCATATATACCTGCGCCAGATCCCTTCTATTGTTGGTGAATCATTTGGGTTAGATGAGGTTAGAATGAGATTTTTTATCGACAAATTCCGATTCATTACTGCCCACACGTAACTGCTCGTTCAATATTTTTTACCGCCCATTTAATTATTTTCCTGCTCAATTATATATTCACTGATCCATTTCATTATTTTTTATTACTCATTTTTGTTTACTTTACTGCTTAGTTTTAACTGCTGAACTAGTTATCAAACGTGCCATTTATAATTTTTAACTTACCAAAACCGCTATTTACAACTGCCTTTTATCATTTACAGACATGACGAATCTGTAAGGGTTCGGTTTCTTGCCATTCGGCTACGGAACCCGAAAAAAAAATCCACCTTCACTTATTGCTTTCCATTAAAAAAATAAATGGATTACGTCGACCTGGAAGAACCATAAAAAGTACGTCACTTGTTTGTTCTACCACATAGTGATGTGAAAATGAATTTTCTAGCCAAATGAGTCGGAAAATAAATGATCGTCATTTTCAGAAGAAGGCGACGGGAATGAGAAAAGCTCAACGTCGCAATATAGAAATTATTCAGAGGACCACTAGTAGATCTACAGTCACTACTTATTTCAGCTGCCAAACACTTTCTTTACAAATGATTGACCAGCGAATCATGTCCATATTTCATGTGAAAACAACATCCCAGATCACACCACAGTTACGCTTGCACTTCAGAATATGTCAAAATTTCATTCTATACTTACATTATAAAACGCTAATCTTCGTAGGTTTTAGGTGGATTTGTATGAAATTTGGTATGAAAATAGCTTGAAGTTTGAGTCTGTAGGGTATATTTTTACCCGACTTCAAAAGAAGGAGGTTACGTTTTTATTGTGATAAAGTTCATGGCAGTGAAGCCGAAGAACTGCTAGTGAGTGATACAGTACGCCTACCAAAAGAAACTTGAAGACTATTCTTGTCACAATTTAGCAGAAACGCCTTTACTAATTAGTATCCTCATAACCATATCTTTTTTTATCTACTCGCTGATGCCAGCGACTTCGATAGCATGGTGTCATAAATGCAGCAATGGATTTTTTGTTTCCTTAGCCCTTTCAACTCAGTCTACCAAAGTATCATCACAATATGATTTGAGGGCACATAGTGGAACACTATACAAACATTAATTTATATACTAGCTAAACCGGCAAACGTTGTTTTTCTATATAAAAAGAGTACCTATATGGAAAAAAAATTACCCTACAACCTTATTCTCAGACCTACCAAATATACACAAAAAAGTACAAAAATCGTTTCGGAATAACCAACACTGTGACACGAGATTTTTATATATTAGATTCTTATATCTATATAATCTAATATATAAAAATCTCGTGTTACAGTGTTGGTTGGTCACATGTCTTGTGTTAAGTAGTAATTAGTACTTGTATCCATTATAAGTTAACTTTTTATATTTTTGCTTCCTACTGTACCTTACTTCCTACGGTACCTTGCTTCCAAGGCTCGGCATCTCGTGGAAACATTCTCGCAACCCCAACGGGACGGTTAGAAAATGTCTAGCCCATTAAGTCCACCTTTGTACTACCTATGTGCATAAAGTTTAACTAAATTAATAAATGAAAATCAATCTCAAGATCCGTCAAATCTTCTTCAATATTAAGCATAAAATGCCCAATCATACTGCAAAGTTAGTTAACCATAAGTTAAAACCATCGTAAGATCCAATTAGTCCAAGTTTCGAACAAATCACTTTTAGTAGGCAGTCATTAGATAGTGTCAAACTTTAACTTAAAGCCAAAAGTCTAATTTTAAACACTTTTTCAAATAAACTTTGAGTACATTGTGTCAAAACTCAAAGATGGAAATAAGTTGTGAGAAACTTTATAACTTCATTTTTATCGGAATCTTCTCGACGTCGTCGTTTCGACTAATTTTAAGTTACTAACTATTTTGAGACGTCGAATCAAAGTTATGTAACTTTAAAAAGGGAATACTCGCTGAATTTTAAGTGTCGTTTATTGCGTCCTATTTGGTAAAAAATTAAAGAGAAAGCGTTCATACATTTTTATATTTCACGCAAAATTAATTTACTAGCTCAATTGAATATAGAGCTGCCATCACCAAAATTGCCGGCCCCAGACAAAGACTTCATAAACCCCGGACATTTGGGTAAAATCGCAATATTTCCCCGGACACCGTAGAAAAATACATTTTTGTACTTGAAACTAAAAACAATGATGTTTTATTAAAGTTTTTATTTACCGGTAAATAAAAACTATAATATTAATAACCACAATGTTTTATAGACAGTTAGAAGTTTATTAATAATAGGCTTTCTTTTTAATTAATCAACGTAACGAAATCAATAAGATGAAATACAGAGATCGTGCTTTTTAGTGCCCGTAATACCAATTTGTGTCCGGGTTTTACCCGGACGCTTATAGGGAAAATCCCCCGAACGCTGTCCAAACTAGGACAAATCCAGGGAAACCCGGACGGATGGCAGCCCTAATTGAAATTAAATTGTTTATTGAAATAATTGATGTACAAAGTTAAGTACATTAGGGCCTAGAACTAAAGGTATATAACAAATGTTTTCTATTTGAACAAGGTTATAATAAACCTATATCTGATCTGAATGCCGAAGTAAACCATTCGCTCGTAATATTTTATATTCTTCTTCTTCTTCTTACCGTGTCGATGGCAAGTACATATTTTATATTAGATTAGCCCAAAATACAGCAACTTATTCCATATTAGATGTCTAGAAACAATAAAGTTGCTATAAAACCCAATATATAAAATATAGTGTTTTATGAAGCTGAACAACGTAAAAGCGACCATTCCAGAAGGCCAAATAATATAGGTTACCACATAATCGACAGTGAATATCTACGTAATAAAACGTAGTTGGCCATTGGTATTATCGCCACTTACATAATATTGCGTTATTGGCCGCCAATGGTACTAGACTTTCGCACATTTCCCGGGGTAAAAATTGCCTATAAGACCATGCCAAATTTAATATAATTTATTTAAATCCTGATCCAATTAGTCATGGAGTGATTGTATAACAATATTTTTTTTCTGGTTGGGAAAATCATCAAAAGACTCCTCCGCTGTGGGTGGAGCGGAAGGGAGTGTTAGACTTCTACTGACTAAAAACCCACCCACTCCTTCAGTTGCCCTTGCGTTCCGGGGCCGCGGTATCTCGTTAGAACATTACCGCAACCCCGGCAGGAATCTTTATACAGAGTTGATACGACCGAGGGGCTTTCCTTTAAACTGCGTATACTAGGTACCATTTTCAAGCTTTGTACCAAAAATCAATTAAATAGGAGAAGTAGTTTAGTCGCAAATGATTTTGATGAGATGCACAATTTAAAGCGATAAATCTGACCAAGACAAGAGATAACACGCCGCGCTAGTTGCTACTTTGTTACCTAGGTATTTTAGATCAGTCACATTTATTTACAAAGGGTGGTTGCGTTTTACTCTGATTTGTAAGCTATTTAGTTTGTTTGAAAAAAAAAAAAAATCTGGCTCTTTTTATTTTTTGTCTGTATTAAATTAACACTAAACACGTATAGTATACGTAGTGTAATTTAATGCCCATCTGTCCTATCAACTCTGTATACTACATGTATCCTAATTAATGCACACCCTCAAACGACCAAATTATAAAATTATGCTATAATCATAATAAATCCACTACATTTTTAGTTTTAATTGTATAAACACTTTTTTGTAGTATTTTAACTTCCTTAAACTTACTATTATTAGTTATAGTCCATGTAAACTGCAGTGACATTCAATTCTATATTCATTCATTTTGTATCATATGTAATTACTGTAACACTGTCTCCCCAAACGCAGGCTCTAGCTTAGTTTGGGACACAGCATCAGTAGTTTTGAATTAATACATTTAAATAAGTCTATTCACTTACATCAAGAATGAATGTGCCAAAAATCAATTTTTATTTAATCAACTCAACAAACAAATTTTAGGATTTGCGTTAATTATGTTACAAGATGTGAGTACGAAGTTTGCCAAGTCAACTTTTAGGTATATATTTATACGAAAATCAATTACTGTTCGTTAGGCTCGCTAAACTCGATGTCGAACGGCTGGACCGATTCGACTAATTTTGGTTTTAAATAATTTGTGGAAGTCTGGGGAAAGTTTAACCCTTTGACCGCCAACGACGCCTACAGTCGTCAACAAAAAAAGTGTCCAGACCGCCAACGATGCCTTTAGGACACCAATTATTTACAGGAAATAAAGTCAATAATTATTTTAACAGTTTTTTTTTAATATCATCCCCATACTTCATTAAATTAAATTAAAGTAAATAAAATAAAAGCTTGTTCTTCGGCGTATAATCCTGAAATTTAAAATTTTCCGAGACCATCTGTAAACTCCTAAAAATATAGGCCCACCAGACGCCATAGTCGCTTTAAAGCGACACTAGTGATGAGGTTATAGTCGATATTCATTTACTAAGCTACAGGATGCTATGACTGCAATCAATACAAATACTAAAAATTAGTTATAATTCTGAACAATTAGCAAAATAAAAACAATTTAATCAAAAATAAATGAAATGAAAGAAATAAATGATGTCGGGTAGTGAAACCAAAAGATGAAGAACGCCCCCCTGAAGATGAAAAATTGTAAATAAAAGTAGAATTGTAACAATACTAATTGACTTTTATGAGTAGATTTTTTTTTCTCGCTTATAGCTACATTTTCACCGCCCGCCTCCATAAAAACGTCGGCAGTCATGCGTCAGGCACGCTTTCGTTTAATAATTTTGTGTGTGGTTCGCGCCAAAAATCATCATTGTATGGAAACCTACTTAAGGTGAGTACTCCCCAGATTTAAGCTAATCGTTAAGTTAAAATAAGAATTTTTGATTCAATCATTTTTTTCTTTGCCAAGTAAAATCTTGATTAACTGACTAAAACGTAGTCATATATTTATAAAATTTAACATATTTTGACTTTAGCCAATAATTGACACCGTTCATGTAATGGAAAAAAGTATATAGAATATTTAATAATCATTACCATTTACCTAGTGGATAAAAATGATCTGTGTATTGTTTAAAAACATCTAAGTTTATTTAATAAACTAAAAACCTAAAATTGAACGGGTATTTTTATTTTATTGGTTTCAATATAGTATGAAATCAGTAGTGTTCACTTTTAGGATAAATTAGCAATAGTTGAACCAAAAAATATCCTTATAATTTTTTTCGTTCAACTTTAAGTTTTGTTTCCTAAATTTTAACGAATGTACACCTAGAAAATACAAAATGAAATACTTGCATGCATGTAGACCGTTTTAAACAATTTAAGCGTGCATGATGCAGGTGCATGAGCTACTTATGTTCATACATTCAAACAAAGAGGTAATCTATTACAGATGCGGTCTACACAGTCTGCGAAGGAAAGCAAGCATATTTGATGACCTGACATATTTTGTTGAACCATCTACTGAAGATTTGGAAGAAGTATCGATGTCAGCTATAACCAAGAGATTGCCATATCCTCGAATTGGGTGAAGAGGATGATTACTTTTGAAAATTGTGATCTCAATATGTACGAATAATTTTTATTATAGAGGTTTTCTTTTTAATTGATGTTATACTAGTTTAAAGTTAGAGTTGTAAAGATACCTAGTACCTTTTTGAAAATTTCTTCTACCTTCTTTCGTCAAGTATTTTCCTGATTTGTTACTAAGGTATAGAATACTATGTCATTTTATACTACCTAATTATTTTACTAAATAAACAAGTTTTTCCTTTATTATTATTTAAAAAAAAAACACGAAAAAAATACACTAATAAATTAGGTACACAATTTTTACGCCTTCTCTTAAGTCATATCAAAATCTTAGTTCAACTAATTGGGGATCAGTGTTCAACTGTAGGGGGAAAACCCATTTTTTTATTAATTCTTATTTGTATAAAACTCATGAGACATTTTTTTTATTTTTCAAATAATCTTATAGTTTTCGAGCATCAAAAATAAACAGAAAAACAACTTCAACTATTAACATAATTTAATTACAAATATTCAAAGTTAGTGATTCGGCTTAATAGTTAATTTATTGGTTCTACTGGTGTTCCGTCCCGTACGTGAAACAGAACGCACCTTTTGGTTGGCAACATTAATTATCTGTGGGCTTGACATAACCTTCTTCACTTGACAGATAGACTTGGTTCCGGTTGGAAAAAATGTCCGCACGTTGGGACCTCTTGTGATGTAATTGTAATTGAAATAGTATTGAATCGCCTGTTGAAACCGATAATTGGGTCGCGAGTAACGATTAATTGGAATTTGTAATCCCCATTTGATGAAAAACCTGGGATATTTTGGGATTTATCGCCGGTTGGTTGCCACCGCATGGCACGCGGAGTTGTTGGAAATAAGTTGTGCTGTGATGCTGATCTGGACCGCGCCATCTGGAGACTGGCGCCTTGTGAACGTTCTAGAACACTTGACTTGCATCACACCTTTCAATTACTCACCTCATATTTACATACATACCACACTTGGGCGTGACCTAGGAAGGTCGAAGTTGGCGTACCCAGCGCAGAAGGTTAGTGGTAATATTAGGTATTGATAAAGCCTCAGAGGCTATAGATTGCTTTGTCGGCCGGAGAGCCTGTAGTTTTGTTTTGAAGAGCAACGTTAAGCTCCACGAACCGTGGACAAATTCGGACACACCAGTATCGTTGCACTGGCTTTATTGTAGTCTCGAACAATATTGGTAGCAGAGCGTGGTTTTTATAATATAAAATCCACATAGTACATTGGAAGTTTCGAACATCGTTGAAAATAACTTTAGTTTGATTACTTAACATAACTTATAACTTAATAAGTTTTGAATATTACCATGTCATCCGGGCTATCTAATTGAAGTTGAATCAATTGAAGTTGTATTTGTAATTTGTACTGTAGCCCCTTTTGTTGTATTGACAAGTAAGATTTATTTGTGAAATTAGGAATTATTGGTTGTATTTTGGTATAATTTGGTATATTTGTTGTAAAGTTGTTTGGTATATTTGTTGCAATTAATAATTGAATGTCACTGATCTGAATTTAAAAGGTTATCTAAATAATAATCACACATTTGTTAACATAACAAGAATTGAATGGTGTGGATTGACTTATTGCATTTATTTGTTTATTGGATTGTTGTTAAAGATTGTCCGGAGCAATATTATACTTCAATTGTTGTGTTTATTGGTGTTTATTGTATTATACATTCAATTGTTATTTATTTTGTAACTAGCCATCTGTACCAAGCTAGATTCATACTTGGAATAAGTACAGTGTCGGATTTGGACTTGAAATAATTGAATTTAAGTTGTTATTTTGGTGAAATTATTTGGTCGGCTTACAAGTCATTGTTGTTTGTTTAGTTAATTTTAGCCTGTTGTATTAATATTTGATTGTTGCAATGGCCTCATTAAGGGCAGTCAGGGAGGCTGCTGCCGGATTGACCTCACAGTTGAGATGGTTCACATCGGCAGCTGCAACGGTTGAGCGTGTAGATTTGGAAGAGCTCACCCTTGCTCGGTACGGGCGCTTGAATGAGAGGATCAAGGCAGCTGATGCTGCGCTCACACGCTCCTGCGAGTTCATAATGGACGTGGATTTGGGGGTGACCAGGCAGCCCGCGATAAGATTTTGGATGACTATGACCAGATTGTCCACCTGGGGGATGTCATAAGTCTACGAGCCCAGGAAATTTTGAAGAGCCGGGTGCCTGATGCGGCCAAGCCGCAGACCCCCGTTGTTGCAGGCCCTGGACTATTGAGTAGGCTGCCCACCCTGGAGCTGCCACATTTTGACGGTCGCTTGGACCACTGGCTGGGCTTCCTAAATCTCTTTGAGAGTCTTGTCGATGCACGCTCGGACCTCGGACCTGCCCAGAAGCTGGCCTATTTATTGTCTGTCCTGGAGGGCGAAGCCAGAGCCTTGGTGCAGCACTTGCCGGTGACGGATTCCTCTTACCCGACCGCTCTGGAGCTTCTCTCCCGACGGTATCAGAACAAGCGCTGCCTGGCTGATGTGCACATCGACCAGATTTTGGGGCTACCAGCCATTGTCAGCACGTCGACGTTGCGCACTGACTTGCTGAACCCGTTGGTCTCAGCGACCAACGCCTTGACGACGACGCTTGGAGTTACCGGTAGAACATTGGTCCTACTTGTTGGTGCACATAGTGCTGCAGTTGCTCCCCGCGGAGTTGAGGTCACGTTTTGAGCAGAAGTATGGTGGGGATAGTGCCATCCATCTTCCCCCCTTTGACGACCTCCTCAAATTTTTGGAAGACGAGTGTCGGTTTTCGGATAACACTCGTGGCGCCACGGGGTCACCCCCACTACCTTCTCGGCCTAGAGACCAGGGACGGACTAGGGCTCGGGGGCCTGTTGATGTTCACCCCGCCCCCCGTTTTGCTGGCGCCCGGAGTCCTCGGGCTAGGGGGCCTGTTGATGTTCGCCCCGCCCCCCGTTTTGCTGGCGCCCGAAGTCCTCAGGCTAGGGGGCCTGTTGATGTTCGCCCCGCCCCCCGTTTTGGCGCCCGGAGTCCTCATCATTGTGACTTTTGTAAGGCAACGGGGCATGCCATGGCGCGTTGCCCGGCCTTTTTGAATTTGCACGTAAGTGCCCGCCGCCGCATTGTCAACGCACGCCGTTTGTGCTTCTCGTGCTTGGGGACCCACTTTCATCGGGACTGCCCCGACCCCCGCCCGTGTAGAATTTGTAAGGGGTCCCACTTGTAGATTTTGTGCGCCAACGCGAACCGCTCCAGCAGACCATCTTCTGAGGAGGGTTCGCGCAGGGGGGGGTACCCCGGAGATGAGCACCGGGCTGAGGCCCGCAATTCTGTACGCCGCACTCCACCCCCCGCGCAAGTTGAACGGGAGCCCCGCGAGCGCCATTTGGTCTCCCCTCGTCAGGGAGAACGCGCATTGGCTGCTAGGCAGCAGTGGCCGGGTCGGCGCCGCTGCCTTTCCCCTCCGTTGGCGGAACGTCCCCGGTTGGAGTCGCGCCCTCCGCCATTCGGGCATCCGGTGGGATATGCCCCTCCAGTGATGGCGAGTGGCTCGGGACACCGCGCGGACGAATATTTTGATTGTTGGCCTCGTCGTGAACGAAGACAGCCTGGATGCGGCGATCGGTCGCCGCCCAGGCATTGCTAATAAATTGACGCCTGCCCCGCTAAAGGACCCCCCCGATCAAGACGGTTTTGTTGCCAACGGCCTCGGTCAAGGTCTGAGGACCCTTGGGTGACTCGATTGTGGTCCGTGCCATTTTGGACACGGGAGCCCAGGGTTGCCTTGTGTCGTCTTGGTTAGCGGGACAGGTTGGCCTGAAGATTTGGAATTGCAAGATTTGGGAATTGGCGAAATGGCTGTCACCACTGTTGAGGGAAGGACCTGGTTTGAAATCACCCTTGTGAGTTGTCCTTACTCTAAAATTGGTGCTCCTGCCCTTGTTATAACTGAATTTGGTTGGGACGAGCCACTTCGGGAAACCCTGTTGGAAGACTGGCTCCAACTTGTATCTGCACTTCCTGCGGTGCTTCTTGTGCGTCTCTTAAGCCACGTTGCGCGCACTTTGGGTGGAACTGTTGACATTCGGGCTTCTTGCGCCTGGACGGACAGTCAAATTGTTTTGTGTTGGTTGAAGACGTCCGTCCACTCTTTGGAGGTCTTTGTTGTGAACCGAGTGTTGCAGATTCAAGGTTCTGAAACGACTTTGATTTGGAGGCACGTGCCTGGTGACCTGAACCCGGTGACGTGGCCTCACGGCGGCGCGGGCGCCACTTGATTGCTCACCCCCTCTGGTGGGGACCGGACTAGCTGACTCGCCCCGAGGACGATTGGCCTCGAACGCCAGTCTTGATGTCGGATCCTTTGCCCGGACTTGAGGTGTTCGCTGTTGGGACAAAGGACCCCCCGTTTGATCTTGAATTTTGATGAATCGAAACAGCTCCCTCGACAAATTGTTGAACGTTACCTCGTGGATCAGGCGTTTTGGCCATAATTCTAGGAATCCAGAAGACAAGCGCCTTTCACCAGTTCTCTCTCCTCAAGAGTGACAGGAGTCACTCCTCCTTTGGGTCCGCTCTGTGCAGGCTGCACACGTTGAGAAGGAGATCGAGGTCTTGAAGTCTGGTAGGGTTGGGTTGTCGGGAGCTGTCAGTAAGTTGAATCCCTTCTTGGATAGGACGGGTCTTTGCGTGTTGGAGGACGGTTGAGGCACTCTAGCCTTCCTTATGGGGCTTGTCACCCCCTTTTGTTGCCCAAGGAGGGCCACTTGGTTCAATTGTTGGTGACTGATCGTCACATTAAGAACTCGCATGCCGGTTGCAATGAGGTGTTGGCCATTCTGCAGCGAGAATTTGGGATTTTGCCGGCTGATCGCGTCAATGAGGCGAGGCCCTTTGCTGGCGTCGTAACGGACTTGTTGGTCCCCCTTTGTTGAAGACGTCCACCCTTCGTAATAGTGGGATTGTTAAGGCTTATTTGTGTGTTTGTCTGCCTGTCAACCAAGGCAGTACATTTGGAGCTGGTAACCTCCCTCTCGACAGAGGCCTTTGAGGCGACTTTGGAAAGATTTGTGTCTCGCCGTGGGTTGGCTTCTTTGATTAGGTCTGATTGCGGTACGAATTACAAGGGTACAAGTAACTATTTGAAGGAGGTACACGCCTTCCTTAATGGGAGCCAGGTTGACATTGGTAATAGTTTGGCTCGCCGAGGGGTCACTTGGTTGTTTGACCCGCCAGTCTGCCCCCATTGGGGGGGTATTTTTGAGGCCGCGGTGAAAGCGGCAAAGGGACGCTGGCGGAGATTGTTGGGAGACACCATTCTCACCTTTGAGGAACTAGCTACGGTATTTGGCCGCATTGAAGCTGTGTTAAATTTGCAACCTTGTCAAGACTTCCAATTGATTAGCGGACGGGTAGGCCCGTCCGGGGGGGGTAGATGTTCCGTCCCGTACGTGAAACAGAACGCACCTTTTGGTTGGCAACATTAATTATCTGTGGGCTTGACATAACCTTCTTCACTTGACAGATAGACTTGGTTCCGGTTGGAAAAAATGTCCGCACGTTGGGACCTCTTGTGATGTAATTGTAATTGAAATAGTATTGAATCGCCTGTTGAAACCGATAATTGGGTCGCGAGTAACGATTAATTGGAATTTGTAATCCCCATTTGATGAAAAACCTGGGATATTTTGGGATTTATCGCCGGTTGGTTGCCAACGCATGGCACGCGGAGTTGTTGGAAATAAGTTGTGCTGTGATGCTGATCTGGACCGCGCCATCTGGAGACTGGCGCCTTGTGAACGTTCTAGAACACTTGACTTGCATCACACCTTTCAATTACTCACCTCATATTTACATATATACCACACTTGGGCGTGACCTAGGAAGGTCGAAGTTGGCGTACCCAGCGCAGAAGGTTAGTGGTAATATTAGGTATTGATAAAGCCTCAGAGGCTATAGATTGCTTTGTCGGCCGGAGAGCCTGTAGTTTTGTTTTGAAGAGCAACGTTAAGCTCCACGAACCGTAGACAAGTTCGGACACACCAGTATCGTTGCACTGGCTTTATTGTAGTCTCGAACAACCGGTTTAAAATAAATTTATTTGTTGTCATTTTAGTTGTGCTTGTCACGTCACTAATCCGAAGCCATCTTTCATTGGAGCTAACGCCATTGTCGCTTTTGGACGTTTGTAGTTTTGTTGACCAAACTTTTTTGAAAAAAAAACTTTTTACCAAAAAATTAAACCGACTCCCAAAAAACACTGCAAAGTGAAAAATAACTTTAATTTCGGTAGTCGGTGTCTTTAGTTTTGTATTTTCGTTTTTGGCACCGACTTCCGAAATTAAAGTTATTTTTCACTTTGCAGTGTTTTTTGGGAGTCGTTTTAATTTTTTGGTAAAAAGTTTTTATTTCACTCTTTTTAGTTGGTCTATTTTTAATTTACCTAGTTACAAGAGCCTAATTATCAACTACTTATAACCTTTTACAAAATATTGCTTTTCCCAATGCTGGGCCGTTAATTGTTGAGGAGTTCTCCTGGTACTTCACCATCAGCTCTACATCACCATATGCATTGTGACGAGCATAAAGTGCGTAACATCCATATTCAAGTAATCGAATCGCAATCCACTCAATACTTATTATTGAGTAGTTTCGGCGGCCATCTGTGGTCTTCATCATCAGTTCCACTTCCTCAAATGGTACTTTTTGAGAGCAACTGCACAAGTTACTATAATAAATATCCAAAACGACATAGATGTGCCTATAATATTTGAAGAGTTCCCTCGATTTCTCCAAGATCCCATCATCAGATCCTGACGTTTATAAAAATGGGACCAATATCGAAGTATACCCTTTCAATCAAAAAAAGAATTTTCCAAATCGGTTCAGCCGTCTTCGAGTAATCGATGATCAAACATTAAAAAAAAAAAAAAAATATACGCGTCGAATTGATAACCTCCTCTTTTTGTCGTCGGTTGATGAGTGATTATTATACACACGAGGATTTTTTATGTGATTTACAGGGTGACGATGATGGATTTGTGTTCAAATATGACCCTGAATTTGATATAGATGTAAGTACAACCTCACAAGTAGGTACTACCCAAAAATACCGTTTTTGTAACTGAGTAGGTATGCTTATGATATGTGTCTGTGGACTGTGGTACTAGAGATGTTATATTAGGGTCAAATCTTGATATTCATAATATAGAATATCGTCGTTGCGCAACGACGATATATTAAGTAATCTCATATTAGGATACCATACCTATTACTGGATATTAGTCAAATATTAGTTTAGCCAATATTAACATTCATTCATATTAAGCGTGTTCTCGTGAATATAAATGACATAGTGAAATAGTGATTAAATTTTTCTTCATACTTATTAGGCTTAGGACTTACTTACTTTTATTACTAGAGTAACTTTTCTTAGACTTCCAGAAAAACAACCCTAAAAAATAAAAATTTTCTTTGGAGTAGTCCGCCATCGTCGCTTTTAAGCGACAGTAGGGATGTGCTATGAACGAAAATTTAGTAATTTTAGTTCTTATATGTGATTGTTATTTCAAGTGATAGTTCATTTATTAAATTACAATTGAAAACCATGGTAATTTTTTTATTTATTAAATAAATATTTATAGCGCTTTTACGTATGGAAAATCAATAAATATTACAGATTATAATTTTATCGATATTTAGTAATACCCGAGTTTAACCTCATCACTAGCTTACTGTGATAAAAAATGGCTTGGCGTACAGCGTGCACTTTCGCTGCGCGAACCGTGGCGGTCAAAGGGTTAAAAGATTTAAATATGGAAAAAATTATATATTATGGTGGATCGAACTTCGCATGTCAGCAGCTAATATTAGTTTAGATTCATGCTAATGTACACTGGTGCTACACAGCCGGCAATCATCTAACAGTCACCTTTTATTTATTAAATTTCGTCATCATTTCCTTAGCTTATTTTTTTACTAACATTGTATAAATGCTTCTAACAAAAGAGTCGTAGAAACTTGAAATGAAAATGATTTGGAATTGAATTTCGAATTTAGCCTTTTCCCAATTATTTTGGGGTCGGCTTCCAGTCTAACCAGATGTAGCTGAGTACTAATGTTTCACAGGGATTGACTGTCTATCTGAACTTCACAACCCAGAAGCTGGGTAACACGATACCCCTTGACCAGACCAATGGCCAATTTCCTTGCTTCTGACTACCCGTAATGACTGTCAAAGATGTCCAAATGACAACTGGGACCAACGGCTTAACGTGCTTCCCGAGGTATTGACCTTTGGTGGTGATGTTTGGTGGGTATCACTTATTTAAACACCAAAATTATATTTTAATTTTCAACCGACGACAAAAACGGAGGAGGAATAGTACATTGTACACCGAGAGAAGAAAGTGACCGATTACCGTCGAGGGTGTCGTTTGAACACCCTCGACGCCTCGCCTACGGCTCGGGCTTTAAACACCCGAGATCGAGAATCGCACTTTCTCTCGAGTGATACATAGTGCTTTATAATACACCTACGAGGAAAATAAATAGTACTTTTCAACATTGAGTACATAGACCACAACGTACTTGGTTTGTATTTTTGCGCTTTTTCACTGAAATAAGCTAGCAAAACAGTTTCAGAAAAAGATGCCGCATTTTTTTTCACTTTTCCATTGCAAAAAAATCGTCATAAGTTTTATTATATTTTTTAATTGATTTCTGTGGTAAAAGGTTATCAGTCAATATTTTTGCTGTTTCCTTCAACTGCGGCGAAGTTTAAAAATCTTCATCATCACTATTACTACTTATCATTTTGATAGTTTTATTTTACTTTCTATGAAAACTGAATCCTCAAACAACACACAAATTGAAAATGGCGCCAATGGCGTCTGCAATTTTCACATGTTCTTTTTTCAAATTGTTTATCCTGCCGCCGCAGGGTCGCACTGCCAGCCCAACACCATCCAACACACAGCTAGTGGCCAGGTACGTCATTGCATATCGAACAAATATGCGGGGAGAAAATGCATCTGAGCGGGAGAGAAAAGTGTATGAAAATCCATTTCTTACGTGGTTTTTCTTTTTAATTTTGGGTAAGACTATGCGCCGGTAACCTAAATATCAAAATCCAAAAAGTTTTTACAAGAAAAGTGTATGAAATTGGTATGAAAATCCATTTCTTACGTGGTTTTTCTTTTTAATTTTGGGTAAGACTATGCGCCGGTAACCTAAATATCAAAATCCAAAAAGTTTTTACAGTGAGTTTTTAAGTGTCATTTTGCGAACTTGGAGATAAAAACTCACTGTAAAAACTTTTTGGATTTTGATATTTAGGTTACCGGCGCATAGTCTTACCCAAAATTAAAAAGAAAAACCACGTAAGAAATGGATTTTCATATACTTTTCTCTCCCGTTCAGATGCGTTTTCTCCCCGCATATTTGTTCGATATGCAATGACGTACTTTCTACCGTAAATTTGATAAAGTATCAAGGTACTTTCCAAGCAGGTGTAGTATAATTATTATTTTTTTTGTTTGAAAGGGTATACTTCGAAATTGGTCCCATTGTCACCAAGTCAGGATCTGATGATGGGATCCTGGAAAAATCGAGGGAACTCTTCAAATATTATAGGCACACCTATCGTGATTTAAGTATTTTTATAGTAACTTGTGTAGTTGCATTCGAAAAGCACCATTTGTGAAGTGGACCTGATGATGAAGACCACAGCGGGCCACTGGAACTACTCAATATATAAGTAGGAATAATAAGTATTTCATGTGTTAACTCTTCGATTACTTGAATGTGGTTATACTCGTCACAATGCATATGAAATGAAATAAAATGAAATATTTATTTTGTAAATTGGTTATAAATAACACTTTTACACGTCATGTTTTTTTGCGTGTTAAGTTTAGCTAGATGAGGCCGCTATTTCCTAACTGACTACTCTGAGAAGAAACACCGAAACAAACTCAGAGGTCATAGTCTCTTTTAAAGTCCAGACAATTTGTATTTTTATATGAGAAGCATGTAGGTTCATGTCTGTGGTATTCTTTTGAGGAAATAACCACGCAAATTTGAGCGGACCTGTCCAGACAGTGCAAGCATTTGTCAGTTATCGTGTAGCTCAACTTGGAACTTAAGGAGCTCAACAATTTGACAAAAAATACCAACGGCCGTTTGAGTAGGCCACACAAGTACTCAAACTGCTTGACATCATTAAATAAATTATAGTGAAAGTAAAAACAACGAAGAAAGAATAACCTACATTGTCCTTGTTAGGAATATAGGGGCCACTTCAATGATAGGCGAGTCTACTCTTTGGAATTATAATATTAGAAATTATTACTCAACAAACTTATTATAAAATGGACGCGGTGCGTAAGTGCGTGTACGCATGCGCTTGATTGTGACCCCGAGCGGACTGCTGGCGGTTGGCTCGCGGCGAAGCGACGCGGCCGGTCGGGCCCCCGTCCCCCGCGTCCCGCAGGCTCACGTTGTAGGTGCACAGTGGGTTCACCGTAATGACACGCACAATGTGCGTTAACAGCCTCCCACACCTTGATAGCTCATCAGGTAAAATACAGAACTTATGGACTGCTCTCTTGATAGTTCCTCTCGATGTGTAAACATCAGCGACTCTGCTGACACCATCTCGTCCCGGGTATAGCGTTGTTATGCGGCCTAGACGCCAACATAATGGTGGTAGGTGATCTTCCTTCAGTATAATCAAACCACCTACTTTGGGTTCATGTTGTGGTCTCCTCCATTTAGTTCTTTGTTGCAGTTCGGCCAGGTACTCTCGACGCCACCTCTCCCAAAATTGCTGCCGCAGTTGCTCTATCCTCTCGTATCTGTTGGGTCTTGTTTTATTAATGGTTAGAGGCGGCACTGATGTGAGTGGCCGCCCGATGAGGAAGTGCCCTGGAGTAAGGGGTAGGATATCTGATGGGTCTGATGAGAGAGGAGATAAGGGTCGTGAATTTAGGATAGCCTCTATTTGTGTAAACAACGTCGAAAGTTCCTCAAACGTTAACGCAGCGTTGCCTGCTACTCTTTTTAGGTGGTGTTTCGATGACTTTACCCCAGCTTCCCAAATACCCCCAAAATGAGGTGAATATGCAGGGCTGAATTTGAATCTAATGCCTTCAGTGCTGCCATACTCTATAACAGCTTCGCGACTAGACTTGAGGACTCGACCCAATTCATTGTTTGCCCCTACAAATGTTTTGCCATTGTCTGAATAAATTTCATAAGGTTTACCTCTTCTTGCTACAAATCGTCGTAGGCACATTAGGAACGCTTTAGTAGTCAGATCACTTACAAGCTCCAAGTGGACAGCCTTAATAGTAAGGCAAATAAATAAACAAAGGTAACATTTAGTTACACGATTACCTCTGCCTTTCTTACTCGATATCATGAATGGACCAGCAAAATCTGTTCCACATGTATAAAAGGGAAAACTAGGATTTGTTCTAACATTTGGAAGGTTACCCATTATAGGCTATACTGTTTTACCTCTAAAACGTATACACACAATACAGTTTCTTAATATGCTACGAGCCAAATTCCTGCCACCTATTGGCCAATATTCCTCCCTAATGGATGATAAAAGCAATTGTGGTCCGGCATGGAATAAACGTATATGCTCGTATCTCATTAGTAATTTAGTAAAATTATGTTTTGAATCAAGTAGTATTGGGTGGCTTTTTTCAAAATTATAATTTGGATTTTGTATACGACCACCCACCCTGAGTATACCATCTGAATCTATGAACGGGCTCAGTGGTAGTATTTTAGATTTATGATGGAGCTCTTTGCTCCTTTTGATTGTATCTATTTCACTATAAAATGATTGCGCTTGGCAAATTTTGATTAATGTTTTTAATGAATTACTAATCTCATCAGTGCTAAGACAACCTATTAATCTTTTATTAGTTTTATCCTTACTATACTTGCAAATAAAATTGTTAATAAATCTATGGACATAAGCAATAATTCTTTTGAGTTTATTAAAACTTGAATATCTAGAAAAGTCTAAGAAATTACTATCTAATCTGATTTGTAGAACCTTTAGTTCTGGTAGTTCTATATTTGGAACACTTAGTTGTGGCCATTCGCTTGGTTCCCTTCTAAGGAACGAAGGTCCCTCCCACCACAAGGATGAGGACTGGGAGTTACACCTCTTGAGGCTAAGTCAGCAGGATTACATTCTGTAGGCACATGTCGCCATGAATAGTCAGATGTAATTTCATTTATTTCGTTTACCCTGTTCCGAACAAACGGTTTTACTACTGATGAATCGGTCCAAATAGTTTTACTAGTAATGTTACAACGTAGTGACTGTAGGACCTTTGCACACAATCTGGCTCCGAGCAAAGCACCACACAATTCCAAACGTGGTATAGTAGTTGGTTTTAAGGGAGCTACACGGGCCTTGGCACATACTAGCTTAACTGTGACTTTATTATTAACATCAGTTGTGCGCAAATATACACAGGCACTATATGCTTTTTGTGAAGCATCAACATAACAGTGTAGCTCTATTGATATAGGCAAATCACAAATAACATTTCTTTCTAATTGTATACTTGATAGGTTTTTTATAAACGTCATCCAAGAATTTTTTATATCGTTAGGTACTGGACCATCCCAGTCTATCTTAGCAATCCATAAACGTTGTAAAATTATTTTTGCAGTAATAACGCAAGCACATAGAATACCTAAAGGATCAAAAATTTTGCAAGTCATTGAGATTATTGTTCTTTTAGTTATTTTTGAAGTAGATTCTATATTTATTGGGAATTGAAATGTGTCCATTTTAGGGGACCAATTGAGACCTAGAACACATGACTGCTTTGTGAGGTCTAATGTATCATTTAACGTAGGTTCGTCTGCAAATATTTGAGGACAATTTGTGCGTATTTTGTGTAACGGAAAATGTGCTGAACCTAATATTTGTGTCACAGTCTTATAAATATGCACCAGCTCTTCTTTAGTAGATGCTCCAGTGCTTAAATCATCATAATAAAAGTCATTTTTAATTATATTAGCAATATGCTGATATTCACATTCCTCTGCTAGCTGAATAAGACATCTAGTGCTTAGAAACGGCACTGATGCTGTACCATAGGTCACAGTGTTTAATTGTAGGACCTTGAGAGGCAGAGATACATCTTCCCTCCACAAAATTAACTGTAAATCACGTTGTGATTCCACAATAGAAATCTGTCTAAACATTTTCTCAATGTCACCCGTTAGTACGAATTTATGAGTGCGAAAACGTAACATAATATTAAATAAATCATTTTGTACAACTGGGCCTATCATCTGGATATCATTTAGTGATTTTCCAGAGGATGTTTTGGCTGAAGCATCAAAAACTACCCTAAGTTTTGTTGTTTCACATTTTTTCCCTTAGTACTGCATGGTGAGGTAAGTAATTACCAAACTTTGGACGCTCTATTTCTTCCAAATGACCAAGATCCGAATACTCTTTAATAAAATCACAATACTGTTTTTTAATATTTGAATTCTTAACCAACTTGCTTTCTAAACAAAAAAAAAAAACGCCTTTTGGCAATATTATAAGAGTCACCTAGTGATTCTTCTGGTGAATCCTTGAGTGGCATTTTAACATTAATCTACCACTTTGCAAACGACTCGTATTTTCTATAAAACTGTTCTCACAAGCTTGTTCTTCAAGGGTGTAAGATATTTTGTTTGAAGGCAATTCATCGATCTCCCAAAATCTTTGTAATGATTCTTGAATATCATTCTGTACAATGTTACAATGTAATAAATTAATACTAGAGTAAGCATTTTTAGTATGATTTAACTTAGAGTGTCCATTCCCTATGGGGCCTGACACTAGTCAACCTAGTTTTGAATGTTGTAATACAGGTTGGTGCTTACCTTATCTTATTTGTTGGGTACCTACAATATCGCAAAAAACGTCTGCCCCCAACAAGATATCTATGTCAGAGTGATGAATGGAATCCAGGGTCAGCAAGATCCAAATCAGCAGGCAATCCTAGGCCTAAAATATTAAAATTTAGTGTAGGTAATGTACTAGTAATTTGAGGCACTACTAAACACATAATTTGTAAATTAAATGAATTGTCAAAACGTGAGTATAATTTTAAATACAACGCTCCTTAATGTCACATTGTACATTATTTATGCCAGAAATTCTTATTGGTTCTGTACATTGAGATGGTATTCCTATCTTTGCTTTAAGTTTTTCAGTAATAAAAGAAGATTGACTTCCAGTATCCAAGAGAGCTCGTGCATGGTATGTAGAATTATTTACAGGATTAACAATTTGAACAACTGCTGTACACAATAGGACCTGTTCCGCAGAGATAGCAGACAGTGTTACAGGTGATGTACTTGGAGGTAAGTCGTTATTATTTGTATTTAAATTGGAAGAAACATTACTACATCCTGCTGTTGTATCTTTATGAACTAAGCTATTATGTTTCCCATTGCAAAGCTTACAAGAACCTTTTAGAAAGCATTTTTTGGCAGTATGTCCACTACGCAGACAGTTAAGACATAACTTCAGCTTTAAAACTGTATCTAACCTAACTTCAGGTGACATATTATTAAACTTGGAACACATATACAAGGGATGATTCTCTTTACAAACAACACATGAATTTTTGGAAGAGTTGCTACTCGTAGAACTCACAAAAACCTTAGCAGAATGCCTTGGTTCCTTGGAACCACCATGTGACTTACCATGATCATTTTGATTTTGAGTAGTTTCTAGAACATCTGCCCTGTTACGCAAAAAATCAGTAAATTGATCTAATGTAGGCAATTCTGGTAATCCATTCTTAAATTCTTCTCATTTCCTACTAGTGGTGACGTCAAGCTTTATTGACACCATATATATAATTCAAATAAATTCAAATTATTTATAAAACGTAAGTTATGTCAGAAAGCTTTTTACACTGTTAAAGATTATATTGAGGACAAGAAGGCTTGGGAATGAGCTACTCCAGTGATATACGTGAGCCTTTTTTATTTTTTAAATTTTGATAGTTGATTTATTTTTTATTGATTAAAATATTTGTTTTGTTAAGTATTGTATATACCTATTTATTTTGCCTTTGTTTTTTTTTTATATATAATTATTTCATTATTGTTAATGTGAGGACTGTTAACGCACATTGTGCGTGTCACTACGGTGAACCCACTGTGCACCTACAACGTGAGCCTGCGGGACGCGGGGGATGGGGGCCCAACCGGCCGCGTCACTTCGCCGCGAGCCAACCGCCAGCAGTCCTGTCACGGTCGCCAATTTTGTTAGGAATATAGGAGTCACTTCAATGATAGGCGAGTCTACTCTTTGGAATTATAATATTAGAAATTATTACTCAACAAACTTATTATAAAATGGACGCGGTGCGTAAGTGCGTGTACGCATGCGCTTGATTGTGACCCCGAGCAGACTGCTGGCGGTTGGCTCGCGGCGAAGTGACGCGGCCGGTCGGGCCCCCGTCCCCCACGTCCCGCAGGCTCACGTTGTAGGTGCACAGTGGGTTCACCGTAGTGACACGCACAATGTGCGTTAACAGCCCTCACATTAACAATAATGAAATAATTATATATAAAAAAAAACAAAAACAAAATAAATAGGTATATACAATACTTAACAAAACAAATATTTTAATCAATAAAAAATAAATCAACTTTCAAAACAAAAAAAATAAAAAAGGCTCACGTATATCACTGGAGTAGCTCATTCCCAAGCCTTCTTGTCCTCAACATAATCTTTAACAGTGTAAAAAGCTTTCTGACATAGCTAACGTTTTATAAATAACTAGCTTTTGCCCGCGACTTCGTCCGCGTGGAATAGTTACTTTGGGCTAACGTTAAATTTAACCCCGATTTTGAAGCATTCTTCATTGGCGCTCCGCTCCTATTGGCCTTAGCGTAATGATACAATATAGCTGTGCCCGCGACTCCGTCAGCGTAAGTTAATGTATTGGTAATATTGTTTAGATCACGTTCACATGAGGCTTAAGTACCTAGAGAACGCTTCGACCGCGAGACGCGTCGAGCGCGGCGACCGATTCTCAAAAATAATCCTTATAGCATGATTCAGTATTCACGCGCGATGGCTTATTATTATAAGCGTATTTCATGTATAACTTTGGTGTTTCTATACCGATTTATATGATTCTTTTTACGGTTTCGTAGCCGAATGGCAAAAAACGGAATCTTTATAATTTCGACATGTCTGTCCGTCTGTCTGTCTGTCTGTCCGTCCGTCCGTCTGTCACAGCAATTTTATTCCGAAACTATTAGGACTATACATGTGAAACTTGATAGGTAGATGTATTCTGTGAACCGCTTTCAGATTTTGAGAAAAAAAATAAAAAATATTTAAAATAAAGGGGGGCTCCCCTTACATGGAACTAAACCTGAAAATATTTTTTTCATGAAATCGATGCATGTGTGGTATCTATAGACAGTTCTTTAAAAACGACATCGGGGTTTCTAAAACCACTTTTCCATAAAGTCAATCGTTTAAAAGATATAAGCTTCCAAAGTGGTAAAATGTGTGTGTGGCGGACACAACCTCTAACTTCTATAATAATGGAGTAAAAAATCTAAAAAAAATATATGTCTGTAGATCTTAATATAAACTTTCAACCAAAATTAGTTTGAACGAAATCAGTTCAGCAGTTTTTGAGATACAGCATATTTTCTAAAACCGCAAATATAACTTTGTAATTCATACAAACACTATGAAAAACAAATTTATTCGGCGCAGTTGTAAAAAATGTAAAAAAGCCAGTTTTAAGAAATTTGTAAGGTTTTTTTTTTTTCAAAACAAATTTATTTGGCGCAGTTGTAAAAAATGTAAATAAGCTAGTTTTAAGAAATTTGTAAGGTTTTTTTTTCGTCAAATAAATTTGCATATTATATTATAGTTACTACGGAACCCTTCATGGGCGAGTCTGACTCGCACTTGGCCAATTTTTTTATGGAATAGTTAATAATGTTAACTTTTTCAATTAGGGGTGACTGAGAGTGTTATAAACGTAAGAGTAGACAAATATTATAATCAGAAAGCCTCGAACTGCTAAGCTATCGGGAGTTACACGTGTTATTGTGAGTCAACCATAAAAGTTAGACATATCGTTGGTTTGGATGAACAGGGTATTAACTCAAAATTTACGATTTTTAACCTAAAGATACAGTCCTACTTCAAATCATGCGATCTTTCTAACGAACGTGGTTGCATAACGATATGACGTCAAATTGGCGGGGGTGCGGGGTAGTATCTTCGTCTTTTTCGCACTTCTGTACGTGTCGGTTTGAACAACACTGTCGTATTCAGTCTTACTCGCGGAGTTGTGGTGAAAGGACGTCGTTCGTTTGTGATAAACAGTTTTAACCTTGAAAAACGCAGTGTTCATTAAAAGGTGAGTTCTGTTTGAATACTATTATTTTGTGAAATAGAGTAGTAATTTCAAGTTAATACCTTCTTTACAATAAATTATTGCATTTGGTTTGTAACGGGTGTTTCTAGTTTAAAGAACTAATTTGAGATACTACCATGTTCACAAAAGTTTTTTTGAATTTAGTGCAATTCTTTCTCGATGAAAAAGTATTTATCGTGAATAATATTATGTAAATTTAAAATAACGTGGATTTTTAGGGTTTGTTTTGGTTATGATTCTTTATTGTTTAGAAAAACTTAAGAAATAATAGTTTTAAAACTAAAAAGTTTTATATTCAACATAATTTATCGTGTATTTGTTTGAATTAATTATGAAAAGAACTCTTTTCTATAACTACCAAAATTTTTCATTTTACAAAATGATTTCGCAAAGACTTTCCATAATCAGAAACGCTGTTAAAGCACCTGATCCAAGAGAGGGAGAATCCGCATTAGTTTCTTATGATGAGACCTTGAATATGTCTACTCAAGGTATTATTTTTAAAGTATAAATATATTATCTACATAATAAGTATCTATAAGTTATATATTATTTATTTATTATTTGTCCTATTTCGTTTATAGATTATCACAACACTATATTTGCTTGTTATAAATAGTGGTTTAATTTGAATCTATTTCCATTATTATTTGTAGCGACTAATCAAGAAACGCTTTTAAAAGAACCAGCCTCAGTGCCCGAAGATAGTCCTGAAGAACCAATAGCTTCAACTTCTACTTTCAATGACACATCTAACAACACAACAGGTAAAATTGTAGGCATTGTCTCCAAAAAATAGTGAAGTTTTAATTATGTAGGTATAGGTACTTATATAATTCATGTTAATTACTGATTGTTTTTCCAGAAGCAAATCAATTAGAGGAGATTGACTCTGATTCGTCATCTTTTTCCTCGGTCCATCAAGTCGAAAATCATGGTAAAGTTCTTGAAAGTACACAAAATCTGATAATTCTAGAAACAATGTTTACTAAACAGTTAAATGCTTAAATATATATTTCTTCCAGAACCATGTTTTCCCGGAGTCAACTCGGATGACAGTGTTAAAGATCCGAACTACGCATCTTCTACTTCGAGCGATTCGGATTCTTCGTCTAATGACTCCGAGTCTTCATCTAGTGACTCCGAATCTTCAAGTATGCCAACAACAACGGCTCCGGAAGAGTTACATTCAACTCTGTCAGTTAATGAGGTGCAAGGTACAAATTCACTAACTGATATTACAAATACAGGCTTAAGCAGCGACAATAGAAGAAACCTTACTCGAAAAAGACAAAGAAACGAACACAAGTGGTTACGTATAAATGCAAAAAGATTAAGAAATTCTGGGAAATCTTACATCACTAGAACAAAAAAAATCAAACCAGATAAGAAAATGGGACCACCATGCACAGAAAAATGTCGCCAAAAATGCTCATTGAAAATATCTGAAGAGGTAAGAACAACGATTTTCCAAAACTATTACAAGTTATGTGACGTAAATCGGCAACGTCAATTTATTGTTAATAGTATTGATGTAGTTCAACCAAAATACCGCTATACAAACGCGGCGAACCCTCGCCAAAATAATTATTCATACCATTTCAACGTTGACGAAAGCAGAATTCGAGTTTGCAAATTATTTTTTAAGGCTACATTATGCATTAACGATAAAGTTATTAAAACTGCACTGACAAAGAAAGATCAGAATATGAGTAATGTGATAACAGAAGATTTGAGGGGTAAGCACGGAAATCACCTGAAAATTCCAGAAACAATAAAATTAGAAATACGTAATCACATGAGATCTATACCTACTATAGAAAGTCACTATTGTCGTAGTACTACAACAAAAAGTTATATTGACGGCGGGAGATCGTTGGCTGAATATCATCGCGACTATGTAAATGATTGCAAAATCCTTAATAAGCCATTTGGGAACTATTTAGCCTATTACAGTATTTTTAACAATGAATTTAATATTGGCTTCCACTCACCAAAAAAAGATTTATGCGAGACTTGTGTGGCTTTTAATAACGCAATAGGGGATGCAAAAGAAATTTACGTGGTGAATACGACAACCATCATGTTGAGAAAGAACTTTCAAGGCGTGAAAAGGATGCAGACAAAAACGGACAGGGTAACGTAATTGTAATGGTATACGATTTGCAAGCCGTCATGCCTTGTCCCCGCGGTGACGTATCTACCCTTTTCTACTTATCTAAATTAAACATTTTGAATTTTACTATTTACAATTTAAAAACTAAGCAAGTAGAATGTTACGCATGGCATGAAGGTGATGGTCACAGAGGTGTGAACGAAATTGCGACTTGTATCTGTCAGTACCTAGAAAAACTGGCTAGCAATGCATCAGAGCCGTTCCATGTTGTATTTTACAGTGATAATTGTTGCGGACAACAAAAAAATAAATATATGTTACACACTTATCTATATGCATTATCTAAATTTCCTGTAATTTTATCAATAACTCATAAATTTTTAATAAAAGGGCATAGTCAAAATAAGGGAGATAAGGCCCACTCTCTTATTGAAAGAAAAATAAAGGCATCGCTTAAATCTGGTCCAATTTATTCAGCAGACCAATATTATGCTTTAATTCGTACTGCCAAAGTAAGTGGTCAGCCCTTTGCTTTAAATGAATTGGCATTTAATTGTTTCCATGATATTAAAGCCATGTCTAACAAGATAGGTAAGACATTACCACAAAAAAATACCGACAACGAGCCTGTTAAAATAACAGGAATGAAGGTCATTAAAGTGTCAGTAGAAAACAAAGACTCATTTTTTTATAAAACATCTTACTCTGAAACTGATTTTAAAGAGGTAAAGTTGTTCTCTGCAAATCGTCGAAGCAACCCGTTTTAGAAAATATTGCTCTTCAACAACTTTATAGTGAGAAAATTAAAATATCGGAACAAAAAAAGAACGGGTTTATAAGTTTAATTGAAAAAATCTAATTCCTCAGTATTATAGAAGCTTTTATGAAAACCTTTAATTGTGTTTTTTTTTTATTTAGGTACCTATATAAAACCTAGTTGACTTTGATTTGACTGTTTTGAAACTGTTTACATGTTTATGATTGTTATCTATATTTCAATTTTATTTAGAAGTACTTTATGTTTTTTTTAAGTCTAATTTTCTCTTTTGTTTAAGTTTTTGTGATGATTACCTAAGATTTAATTACCTATGATTATTTTTATTCTGGTTCCTCTGATCCTAGTCGAATTAAACTGATACTAAATAATATAGACTGTGAAATTGTTGTAACGCTGCCATCGTTTTTTTTTTTAAATACCGTTATATCGTTTTTTTTTAAATCGTGTGATTTTTTTTAAAATAAATAAACGTTTAATAGTAAAATTTTTGTTTTCATTTTGTATTATTTTGAAAATTTATTCCTAATATTTGTGGAACATGGTAGTATTATGAATGTTCCTTAAACATAACTAAATAAATTAACAAATCATGAAAAAATAGGATGGCATAGCAAACTAAGCATGATGTTTAAATAATGTCTTAAAAAAATAATCGAAAAGTCGAACGCATACCCTCAAAATTGCATTTTTATGAAAATAAAATTTTGTAGTTACTACTTTGGTTCAGAAGTATTTTTTGTGTAAAAAGGTATTATTATGTTCTTGCCTGTAGATTTTATTTTTTTTCTCAGAAATAGCAAATTTAACAAACTCGTGCAGTAAACAAAAACATTATCAGTAAAGTAAGTTTACAAAATTATTAACGGAAATGGAAATATATTGATTTGAAAACTTCAAATCGCTCTCCTGAAAAATAGGCTTTTTTGAGTTAATACCCTTTTCATCTGGACCAACGATATGCTGTCGTGGGATATTTTTTATATAATTTTAAGGAGAACATTTCCGTCATGAAATGATTTGTGTAGCTTTAACCATTAAGGTTGCACACGCGACGGAAGCTTAAAAAATGGAGTAACTTCTCCCGTTTTCCCAACATTTCCCTTCACTGCTCTGCTCCTATTAATTGTAGCGTGATGAAAAGTATACTATAACCCGCTCAGGAGTATGAAAAATAATTGTACCAAGTTTCGTTAAAATCCGTCGAGTAGTTTTTGTTTCTATAACGGTTATACAGACAGACAGACAGACAGACAGACAGACAGACAGACAGACAGACAGACAGACAGACAAAAATTTAACTGATTGCATTTTTGGCATGAGTATCGATCCTTAATCACCCCCTGATAGTTATTTTGGAAATATATTCATGTACAGAATTGACCTCTCTACAGATTTATTATAAGTATAGATTTGAATTTATTAATACTTAGTTCTTGAATATGGCTTTTTTTTTTTTTTTTTTTTTTTAACGTGGTAAAATTATCAAATAAGTCCTCCCACTCCGGGCAGGGTGGGAGGGACTGTCAGACTTTTACTGACTAAAATCCACGGTGTTCCTTCAATAACCCTTTACATACCGGGGCCACGGTAACGGGATGAGTCCCACGACCCCGGCAGGCTTCGGCCCTCTGCAGAGGGGGCCTCGTCATGTTGCTGACGCTCTTTGAGGCGCGCGTGGAACACGACGCGCCGTCGACCCGGGCATGGTCCATGGTCGGACAGCGAGTTGCCCTTTACTCGCTGTCCGCATGCCCGCGCCTACGGTGGCCGGAGATCGTCGGCCGACGTCCGACGCCGTGGGCGTCTACCACTGCGGCTGGGCTGGAGGGAGGACGCCATCCTCTCCCTCACGCGGCCCGCCTCCTCCTTCGAAAGCATGACTGCTTCGCAGAAGGAGGCGACCGCTTCCCACTCCCTCTCGCCCCGCAGCATGGCCTCGACCAAGGCCGGGCGCGAGAGGTCTCCGCCTATTGTCGCCGTGAGGACACGTCGGTGCTCTGCCCATGCTGGGCAGTCCTGCACCGTGTGCTCGACTGTGTCCTCAGGGCGACCCTCGCAGTGGTGACACCCAGGCGTCTCTTCCCTACCCATCAGACACAGGTACCTCCCGAAACTTCCGTGTCCGGTGAGGACCTGCGTCATGCGGTAGGTCAGGACGCCGTGACGCCGATCTAGCCACTCCTCAAAGAGGGGTCTTACCGCCGCAATTGCGGCGTGCCCGGCCGTCGGTTGCGACAGTCGCTCCCTCCATACTGCCCTGAGATCGCGCCGGAGCTCTTCCCGCCGCGTCTCGACTTCTCGAGGCAGCGGGGATACGCCCCGGCGCTGCGCCTCCACGCGCCATTCATAGACGCGCTGGAGGGCAGTCGCCTCCAGATCCCAGGGCAGCAATCCGGCAAGGAGGTTGGCCGATTCGCCGGCGATCGTGCGGTATCCCCGGATCATTCGGATAGCCATGACCCTCTGGCATGCGACCAACTTTAGTGGTCGCGTCCGGATGCACAGGGCCCACACTGGGGACCCGTAGAGGGCCATGGACCGCACGACGCCGGCGTACAGCCTTCGGCAGGAGGCGTTTGGCCCGCTGAGATTAGGCAGGAGTCGCCTGAAGGCGGCTGCTGCCCGGTTCAGCTTTGGGGCCAAACTCAGGAAGTGCTCCCTGAAGTTCCACCGGCTGTCGAGGACGAGTCCCAGGTACTTCATCGTCCTCCCAACGCCGATGCGAACCCCCTCCACCGTTATGTGGGACTCGGACCGTGGCGCGTTCCGACCGCCATGAAAGCACATGGCCTCGGTCTTGTGCAGCGCCACGTCGAGTCCCAACTGCCGGATCCTATGAACGACTGTCGCAACAGCTTGCGTCGCCAGGTCGGCCGCCGCCTGGTGCGACTCTCCCTGCGCCAGGACGAGCGTGTCGTCAGCGTAACATACTACGCTGACGCCGTCAGGGAGGTCGCCGCGCAGCACCCAGTCGTATCCGATGTTCCACAGGGGCGGCCCCAAGACCGATCCCTGTGGGACACCGCACGACATCTCTCGCCGGTTCCACTCTCCCCGGTGACCGGGGTAGATGACGGCTCTGTCCGTCAGGTAGTCCTCGACTATGCGACGGAGGTAGGTCGGCACCCGGTGATACCGTAGTGCCTCCCTGATGCAACTCCAGGGCAGGGTGTTAAAGGCGTTGGTGATGTCCAAAGACACCGCCAAGACGACCCTGCCCCGGGATACTGCGTCCCCCGTCGTGAGGGCTCTCACGCGCATGATGGCATCCACCGTCGAGCGCCCCCTGCGGAAGCCAAACTGGCACTCCGCAAGATCCGGGCCCACCTGATTCAGGTGCCCGAAGAGGCGGTCTGCAATTACTCTTTCCAAGAGCTTGCCCGCCTCGTCGAGCAGCACGATGGGCCGGAATGCGGACGGAGAGTCCGCAGGGCGCCCGGCTTTCTGGATCAGGACCAGCTTTCCCGTCTTCCAGCGAAGCGGAAACTGGCCCCTCTCCAGGCATGCGCTAAAGAGCCCCCCTAGTCGAGGCCCGAGAGTCTCCGAGGCCAGGACCCACGCTTTCCCTGGCAAGCCGTCGGGTCCTGGGGCGGTATTTTTGGCCTTGAGCCGTTGTACCGCCACTCTCAAGTCTACCTCGGTCACCTCTGGAGCGTCGTAGACGTCGTCGTCGCTGTGGTCCGCGTTTGCGCCAGCTTCAGGTTCCGTCGGAGACGGAGCCATGGGCGGGGGAGCGTGCTCCCCTCGCGATGGGAACAGGGCGCTCACCACGTCCTCCAAGAACTGAGGCTGGAGACTCTGCGTCAACGGGGGAGCCCAGGGGCGGAGCTTCTCTCGCACCCACTTGTAGGGGCGGCCCCATGGGTCCCCGTCCAGAGTCGCCAGCATCTCCTCCCGGGCCAGTTCCTTGGCCCGCCAGATCTCGTCTCGGAGGACGGCCTTCGCTGCCCTGTAGCCCTCGTACAGCTCCGCCTCTACAGTCGCCGCATCCGAAGGTCGGGTGCGGCGCCTGCGGAACCTGGTGTACCGGCGTCGCGCCGCAACGCACGCTTCGCGCAGCGCTGCTAGCTCGCTCGACCACCAGTACAGCTGACGCCGGGCGCGTCCTTGCCGGACCCGGGGCATGGCCACGTCGCAGATCTCCGACATGGCCTCCCGGAACCACTCCGCCTCGTCGTTTATGTCGGCAGGCCTGTCCGGGGGTGACCCCCAGGCCTGCACGATCGAGGCTTCCAGGAATAGCTCCCGGTCCATCTGCTTCAGCGCCCATCGCGGACCACTCAGGTCCCGTCGGACCGGCGCGTCTGGGGTCTGGGCGGAGACGTCGAACCGGATATACCGGTGGTCGGAATAGGTCTCCACCTCCTCCACAACGCGCCAGTCGGTGACGCGCGGTGACAGGCTGGGGGTGGCGGACGTAACGTCCACCACCGACTCACCCGTAAACCGCACGCACGTGGGGACAGAACCCCGGTTCTCGATTACCAGGCCCTGCGCACGGGCCCAGTGCTCGAGCATCCTGCCCCACCCATGGTCCATGGACCGGGAACCCCAAGCCGGATTTTTTGCGTTGAAGTCCCCGAGGACGAGGGCGGGGAGGGAACCGAGGGCGACGACGACGTCTCCCAGCTCCGTTAGGGAGTTCTGGAACTCGGCGAGAGTTCGGTTCGGGGAGAAATAAACGCCTACCACAGCGATCTCCCCGAACCGTGCTGCGACGATCCCACGCCCTCTCTTGACGCGATCGAGGGGTGGGGTACCGGCGGCGGCCGATGAAACGAGGGTCACCGAGCCGTCCAAGTCCGCCACCCAGTCATTCCTGGGCAGGACAAAATACGGCTCGGCGACCACGGCGACGTTGATCAACCACTGCGCCATGCTCTGGAGCAAAAGTTCCTGAGCAGCGGCGCAGTGGTTGATGTTCGCCTGGAGGAAGCGCAATGGGGCCATTAATCGGGATCCATTGCAGCCTCCTCCAGGGCCCCTCGCGGGGGTTCAGCCACGACGGCGACAGCGGCGGCAGTAGCGACGGCGGCGGCGGCGGCGGCGGTGGCGGTGTCGACGGCGGCAGAGGGCCTACCTCTGCGCCTGGCTTTGGTGGGTGGGGCGCAGGACTTGCCCCCCGCCCGGTGATCGGCCGGCTTGCCAACCGGCGGAGCACGAGCCGGCCTTGTGACCGGGCTGACCGCAGCGGAAGCACCTATCGCTGCGGTCTACCTCCGAGGTGCACACGCATGCCGCATGGTTGCCCACTTGGCAGCGGAAGCACCTCAGGGGTCTGGGATCCAGGACTTTCACCTGCGCAGACACCCAACCAACCAGGAGCCTTCGGCCCTCCTGGATCTTTTTGACCGCCGGGACGGGGCAACTAACCGTAATGGTTTGCCCCCCCGTGAAGCCAGGACGCAGGGCGCCCGCCCTCACCTGATCGGGAGGGCACCCCCCAGTCCTGGCGACGGCGGCCACCACTTCCTCGGCCGTCACGGAGTCATCCAGACCCAATATGCGCATGTCTGCGCGCTTGGTGGGTCTGGAGACTCGGGCCTCCTCCGCATTTAAGGACGCTCTGAGCCGTTCGGCGAGAGCGTCAGCGGCAGGGCCACTGGCCGCGCCGGGGATCTCCAGCATCCGAGCCCCCGTTGCAGTGACCCGGTGACGGAGGCCGCCGACGATGCCGAGCTCCGTGATGTCGATCGCCATCCGCGCCTTCGCCAGCACGTCGCGGTACGACACGCCCCTCTTCACCGCGTCCGGCTGCAGTGTGATCACTACAGCCGCGGTCTTGGGGGCGCGCAATCGCGCCGCGGCGTCTCGCCGCCGCCGTCTCTCCCTACGCCGCGAGGACCTGGCTGCGCCAGCAGCCTTCCTCTTCTCCCCGGCCACTTGCCAGTCGGCGCCGGCCGGAGGAGTCTTTGGAGGAGGCTGCTGGGACGGCTGGTTCCCGGCCTGGGCCTTCTTCTTTTTGGCCGCCTGCTTCGGCCCCGCAGGTGTCGGGGTCGGAGGCGGCTTTGATGGGCCCGATTTCGGCTTGGCCGGGGCCGTCTTTGCCCTCGCAGGGGCCGCCGTCACTGGTGCCGTCCGCACCGTGGCCGTCTTCGCCTGAGGCGGCCTCGTCGTCGTCTGGGGAGGCTTGGACGCGGCCGCAGCCGCGTACGAAGTCGCCGCCAGCGGGGGTCGCAGCACGCGGCTCTCCAATACGGAGAACCGCTGCTGGAAGGCGGCCAGCTCCTGTCGCACCAGGTCGAGAACCGAGTCCTCCGCTGGTGTGGGCTGGCCTTTCTCCTTTTGGCCCCGCGGCGGCGCATTCCGCTGGCCGCCTCCCCGGATTGCGGCCAGGTCCGCCTTGAGGGCGGCGTTCTCCCTCTGGAGAGCCTCAATGGCGGCAGTCAGGCGGGTGACCTCCGGCCGCAGATCGGACATATCGTCCCTTGCAGCCGGAGCCCCGCCGTAAGTCCGCGTGGCCGCTAAGATGGAGGCCGTGGCTTCGCCGATCGCGTCCTCCTTGCTCTTTCTGTTGCGCTTCCGCGAGATGGTGCGGATGGCAGCTTCCACGGCCTCTTCTAGTTTGGCCTCGCTCGAGGCCAGACCAGTGTTGGGCTCTCCAGAGGAAGGCCCTCTCCCCGAAGTCTTGCCTCGGCCTTTACCCCGCACGCTTGTGGGGATCTTACGGGCCGAGACAAGCCCTTCCTCCGACGACGTCACGTCCTCGCGGGGGCGCTTGAGGAACTCCTTCCTCCTATCGGCGCCCCCCTCGTCGCTCCTCACTGCGCTCCCAGAGACCATGCTCTGGAAGCTCTCGGCGTCCGATGCCGAGTCGGTCTCCGACCCGAGCACCAGCGCCTCCTTCCTCCGCGGAGCGGCGCTCTGCGCTCGCTCAGAATTCGGTGCCGGTGAAGTGGACGTGCTGGACAAGTCCAGCGACTCCACCTCACGGGCACGTGAGCCTCCCTGGCTCAATGCGGCGACTGCCGGGGTAAAATTGGGGTAAAAGCCTTTGTTGTCCCCCCCAGAGTACGACGGGACTGACCGGACGTGTCCGGTGCGGGACTCCCCAGCTGAAGAGCAGCTGGGACCCGCCTGGGTAGCTTTCTCAAAAACTTTGTCTGCCATTTCTATACTTTTTTAGCGAGGTGAGTTCCTCCGTCCCTACTCCCATTTCCCCTCCCCTGGTTCACTTCACGGTTACGTCTAAAGATTAGACGCATACCGGAAGTGAACCTTTCCTCCCCCTTGACCCGATCTCTGAGACCGGGCCCCGCGCCGTCTAGAAGCTCGAGCTAGCTGCTCGATCCTCCAGGCGGCGCGCCTTTCCCCCGGTGTGTCCCTCTTGGTCTGGTTTCTCCCTCTGGGCCCGTCCGGCATGAGTGCCTCTACCGGCATGGCCCCAGAGATCATCGAAACACGCAAGCCCCACCACGACGACAACGTGGGGACACAGTTGGTGGGGCTTGAATATGGCTAGGAATTTTATTATAAAAACGTATACATTGGCATCTAAACGAACCACCTATTTTTTTAACCTTGCTTTAGGAATGACATATTGTGTCTTTGTTCATTCGCATCCAAAGTTATGCCCAAGAATACTGTGGTATCTTCGGGTTTCAATATTTCGCCCTTTATTGATACACTAGTATTCACTTGTCTAACATGAGGTAATGTAAATTTTAGGCATTTGGTTTTTTTCTCATTAAGAAGAAGATTATTAACATTAAACCAGCTAACTACAGTTGCAAGGGCTCTATTTACTTCTTCAGTAACCTGCTGTTGACGTTTAATTTTAAATAAAAGAGAAGTATCGTCAGCGAATAGCACTATGTCATGATTTTTGATCAGGTACGGCAAATCATTTATATAAATAAGAAACAAAAAGGGACCTAAAATTGAGCCTTGGGGAACCCCCATCTTGACCACAGATCCCGGCGATCTTTTGCCGTTCACATCGACTCTCTGAATCCTTTCACTCAAATAGGAGGTTAAAAGATTCAGAGAGGTGTCCCGGAATCCGTAGTGGTGCAGTTTCCTGATTAATGTCTCATGGGGAACACAGTCAAATGCCTTAGACAAATCGCAAAAAATGCCCAACGCATCGCACTTATCTTCCCATGCATTATAAATGTGTCCTAAAAGTTCAACACACAACATCAGTTGTTGAACGACCCTTTGTAAAACCAAATTGTTTATTATATAGCAATTTGTGTTTATTAAAATATCTTTGCATCTGCATTAAAATAATTTTCTCCTAAATTTTACTGAAAGTGGGCAGTATAGAAATAGGTCTGTAATTAGTAGGGTCAGACGTACTACCCGATTTAAATAGTGGGATTATTTTACTATATTTCATTAGATCAGGAAACTCACCGCAGTAAATACAATTATTAAATATAACAGCTAATGTAGGAGCAATAATGTGTATAGTTGACTTAGTAACTTCAACAGAATTACCCCACAGGTCTGCAGTCTTTTTCATATTCAAAGAATTAAAAGTTTTAATGATGTCATTAGAAGTAACATATTGGAATTTAAACTCTGAACTACAAACTGGAACATTTTTTTAAAGTAATGTTTCTGCAGCAATGGGAGATGATTTTAGCGACTTGGTTGTCGATACGGGAATGTAAGTGAAAAAATTTTCAAATTCTGTGGCGACTTGCGAATCTAATGTTATTATATTATCATCAATAGTGAGGGTGTAATCACTATTTCGGTTGCAAGACCTTCCCATTTTGCTTTTTATAATAATAATGGTGAAGTGAAGCTGATGGTGAAGTACCAGGAGAACTCCTCAACAATTAACGGCCCAACATTGGGAAAAGCAATATTTTGTAAATGATTATAAGTAGTTGACATTTAGGCTCTTGTAACTAGGTAAATTAAAAATCCACCAACTAAAAATGGTGAAATAAAAAGATTTTACCAAAAAATTAAACCGACTCCCAAAAACGCTGCAAAGTGAAAAATAACTTTAATTTCGGAAGTCGGTGCCACAAACGAAAATACAAAACTAAAAACACCGACTAGGTAGGTACCTAAATAAAAGTTATTTTTCACTTTGCAGTGTTTTTTGGGAATCGGTTTCATTTTTTGGTAAAAAGTTTTTTTTTATTTATTTATTTACACCATATAGTGCTTATAACATTTTACATTTTCACAGCATAATAGTCATTAAAAATAAACATTAATTAAAGCACAGAATTTAAATAATAATAAAAATAAAGTGAGCAACTGCGCCTGAGCTAGGCCGAGCCTGTATTTCAGGACACAGTTTACAATACGAATTAACAATTAGTTACAATATATTATGTACATCATTATAAAGTGTTTTAGTGTAGTACTGTAGTAGTAGATGTACTGACCTTTGGTAGTGATGTTTGGTGGGTATCACTTATTTCAACACCAAAATTATATTTTAATTTTTAATTTATTTATTTACACCATATTGTGCTTATAACATTTTACATTTGCACAGCATAATAGTCATTAAAAATAAACATTCATTAAAGCACAGAATTTAGATAATAATAAAAATAAAGTGAGCAACTGAGCCTGAGCTAGGCCGAGTCTGTAATTTCAGGACACAGTTTACAATACGAATTCACAATCTGTTAAAATATATTATGTACATCATTATAAAATGTTTTAGTGTAGTGTGACTTACAAATACCTTGCTTGAAAGTATGGTATATAATATATGAACATAGCAAGCACCAAAATGAGTACGTAGATAACATACTTAATATATTCCAATATATGTAGTAACGTGTATATACGATATCGCCCTAATGTTCACCTACAGGTAAATATAGAATAGTACCTCCAATATTAATAGTCAAGTTCTAATAACAGATACCTAAGTAAGACTAATGAATTAGTGGTAAGCCAATCTTCTGAGTTCTGTCCTCTTATGACCCTTGAAAGAGAATCGTCTGAGCGTCATTGTCTTAAATAACTTCAAGGTTATCGACCTAATATAATGTCATGCAATATAACCCAGACTTGTACCTGTTCGATCTAGGTTAGGATAGATGAACTTTAAGACTATTGTTCCACGCAGGCCCCTTTTAGAAGTCTCGAGAGGAGTTAACCTTATAGGGTTGACTTGAATAGATGGATACTGAGTATGTAAGGTTGCCGGGGTTGCGGAAATGTTCTAACGAGATACCGTGGCTCCGGAATGTAAATTTTATTTTAATTATTTAATTACAACGGTTATGTTTATAACCAATGACAGTAACTAAAATTAAAAGAGACAATTATAACACATACTAAAACATACTAAATAAACAAAGTAGGTATAGTAAAATTTTAAGTGAAAACATAAATAAAAGAAGGTTAACATTTTAACAACACCTTCATGAATTCTTCTCACAGTACATCTGACATACCAACAAAATCTTCGTCCATCCATCGACAAACAGATCGCTTGTTTGATTAGAATCCAAGAGATCATTAAGCGCGGCCAGAGTGCGAGGAATTGGTAACTTAGCACGTGCAACAGTACGACATGGACACGGCAAACAGCCTGTGATTTTTGTCCTGGCAGTAATTGTCTGGGACAAAGAAGCGCGCCAGCACATGTAACAGATCAGGAGCGTCAATAGGGCCACTGAAGAAACAGGGTGAGATTTTAGTCAGTATAAGTCTGACACCCATAGCGGGAAGAGTCATTTTATGATTTTGTAACCGAAAAAAGAAAACGAAATGTCAATTCAACGTATTCTGAGTAGCCATTTTTCAATTGCTACTACCAGGGTCGGCTTCCAATCTAAGTTGACACATGATGTAGGTACCACTATTCTACATGAAGCGACTGCTTCTAGACCTCCAAAACCCATTAGCACAGCAATCCTTGTGTCAGATTTTCTGGTTTCTGACTAATGCCTTGATCACACGTACTGAGCAAACGGGCGAGACTGCTCTCCGCCGAGTACTCGCCCTCGGTAGGTATAAACATGGCGCCGAGTGCTCGGCCGAGCGCTCGGCCGAACGAAGCGGCGTAACAGTAGCTCGGCTCTCGTTCTACATACTAGGCCGAGAGTCCACCCTCCCGCTTCCCCGCACCATCTCTCTCGCCCACTCGGCAGGTCTGAACGTGCATTGTTTCTGTGTCTCCCCACAGTCCCCACTCGGCCGACATTCAAATCTTTTTACGATCCATCGTGTCCGAATTTTAGTCTCATTAGAACTGAACTGACTGTACTAATTTCAAATGATGTGTGAACAGCTACTCGCTTATGTCACTGTCTCGGCCGAGACACATTTTACCGTCTCGCCCGTTTTGTGTGTGTCGTGTGATCAAGGCATAACCAGTAACCATATCTACATGACGACAATCAAAGATGTATAAATGGCAGCCGGTATAAACAGCATGGCGTTTTAGAAGCACGGAGTCACATTATCCTATGAGAATGGAAATAAGAACTTAAATTCTTTCACATTTTCCCAAAAACCACAAGCATTAAAGTTAAATACCACGTAAAGTGTTTCCTTCGTTATCTTAAGAGCTGCTGTCTGAAACTATCTGAACTAAAATGAGACTATCATTATTGCTCTAGGTTATCTGAAACTTGCCGAGCTTCCATTTTACAACTCGAATAATGGGTCAATTAACTTGGGGCGAAAAAACAAAAATGAGGTAGCCAAAGTCGTGTCAGAGTAGCACACAAAAGGTTCTGTGTACCGTGAATCAGCCTTTTAATTCTTTTCATATTTTTATATAAATAACATATAAAAGAGAATAACAAGTTTCGGCTCGAAACATGTAGCGTCCGACAGACTTTCTAAATTAATGATAATTCATCATATAAAATAGTACTAATTATACAGTATAAATAAAATCTGTAGAAGTACACCGTTTAAAAGTCATTTTAAATAGTTCCTATCTACAATTTGAATTAGAAATGTTGCCAATACCAAAATAAAATAATATCGATACGAAATTGCACGTGCAAATCGGTTACATTAATATCATTATGAAACTACGTAAGTGAATTTATTATTTACAAAAGTCATAACTCGTAATTCTTATAATAATAAATAATGTCTAGTTATATTTTTGAATATTTTATAGGTAATAATTCAATTCAGTTATCGATACAGTTTAAAATAGTTACATAGTGCTGGTAACACTTAATCTTGTAATTGATACTAATAATTGTCACAAATTTTACTTCTCTAGCGACGAAGTGTCTTATGTGTTTTTTGAGTTTTGTGTTGTTTATTGCTGTGTTACCGGACTCCGATTTGTGTATTACTAACGACTACCTTGGCTGTTGAAACTGAATTCAATAGCTATTATTCAATCATTTAATAATATCAAAATATCATGTTGTCGTTAAAATTAGAAGTAATAAGTGATCAACTTCAAAGAACTATAACTTATTTTGGTGTACTTCTTATAGAAAACTAATTATGTAGTCAAATTCTATAATCATTTTCATTTTATGATATGTTCATCTTTGTCGGTTCTGGCCGAGTCTTGAAGAAAATCTTGCCATTCTCCTTTGTGTGTGATAAGCCCGCCCATTATTATAGACTAGTTTTTTTGTCTACTTATTATATTTATATTTAAAGTGTGTTATTTTGATCCCAGAATTCAGTTCCCTTGGGGATGATATTATACGTTGACGCAGGAAAATTCACTGGCATAATGTAGTATTTATATCAGACTCCTACTAACAGTAGAAGTCTGACACTCCCTTTCGCTTCACCAAGAGCGGGCCATTTGGAGATCTTCCACCCGAAAAAAGAAACGAATATTTTTTGTCCCGCGACTTAGTTCGCCTGGGAGAGCTTTTTCGCGTAAATCCAGATCCCGAGGGAATTCCGGTATGAAAAGTAGCCTATGTGTTATTCCAGAATGTCAACTATCTACTTACCAAATTTAATTCAGATCCGTTCAGTACTTTTGACGTGATTGAGTAACAAACATCCATCCATACATTCATCCACCCAAACTTTTGCATTAAGCGTCATTAGTTTAGATATAAAATAGCTGTTCGTTAGTCTTGGGAAGTTATTAGGGGAACGTCAAAAAGAAATAATGAAATAGATCCACGTGTTCTCTAGTTTTAGTGCGACTAACGAAAATCAGACTGAAGAAAATAGGGAAGGTTAAGTATTTTTAGTGTTCGTGTTTCACTGATTTTAAAGAATTGTTAGGATAACTTCCTACAGCTTTATGAGATGATATAGACCCGCTGACGGATACAAAGGCGGCAATTTTCAGACATCTTTTTAGGGTTCCTTAGCCAAATGGCAAAAAACGGAACCCTTATAGTTTCGACATGTCTGTCCGTCCGTCCGTATGTCACAGCCATTTTATTCCAAAACTGTTAGAACTATACATGTGAAACTTGGTAGGTAGATGTATTCTGTGAACCGCTTTCCGATTTTATGAAATAAAATAAAAATATTTAAAATAAAGGGGGCTCCCCATACATGGAACTGAAATTGAAAATATATTTTTTTATGAAACCTATGCGTGTGTGGTATTTATAGACAGGTCTTCAAAAATGACATTGAGGTTTCTAAAACTACTTTTTCATAAAGTTAATCGTTTAAAAGATATACGCTTTTAAAGTGGTAAAATGTTTGTATCTCTAACTTCTATAATTATGGAGTGAAAAATCTAAGAAAAAATATATGCTATAGATCTTAATGTAATCTTTCAACCAAAATTGGTTTGAACGAGATCGGGTTTGCAGTTTTTGAGATACAGCATATTTTCTGAAACCGCAAATATAACTTTGTAATTCATACGAACACTATGAAAAACAAAATTATTTGGCGTAGTTGTAAAAATTGCAAATAAAACTAGTTTTAAGAAATTTTTGGGTTTTTTTTTTTTCAAATAAATATATTAAATTAAATTTATTATAGTTACTACGGAACCCTTCATGGGCGAGTCTGACTCGCACTTGGCCAATTTTTTACTTTATTTTTGTGTCATGTAAACTAAGCTTCTGATACTGTTAGCCTGCACCATCCCACTGCTGGGAAAACACCTCGCCGCATGATTTCCAGATGGTTCTGTCTAGAGCCAAAGTAAACAACTGGTCGTTTGACGGTGTGTGGATCCCAGCTGGGGATTCTTAGCACCCCGTGCTCCGTGGATTCCCTGTCTACCGTCGTAGTCTGGAACATTACTGAAGCAACTCTGCCGCCATAAGGTAAAAGGACGCATCTACATGAAGTACGAAACGTAGAAAAAAAATAAAACGTGTTTTAAAAATTAAAAAATTCGCTGTGCGAAAGGAAATAAACCTTATTACAATTTTGTTATGCAAAACTGATGAATGATCTTTCAGAAATTATATGAGAATTTTAATTAATTTTATTTTAAGTATTAATTAAATAACTTTTTCCTTTTCTTTTTATAAAAAAAAAAAATATAAGAAAGTAAGTTTTACTGCAATGAAAAGACGCTTCTGGCTAGAAACGTCCTTTCAACGTAGTATTTTTTTAAACGCCTTTCCTACTTAGTGATGATGTGTTACCAGGTTCTAATTAACTAAATAAAAAAAACGCTAATAGCCATTTGCTGCTTTTCAACTTAGTAATACTAATACTCATTTAACTTAAAAAATACCTGCCTCTTGTGGGATCCCTAACAAAACATCTTATGTTATAAACTGAAGTACATTTTAACACGATAATTATCTTGTGTTAAATAAAACACAAAGTATGAGAAACTGACTTATATTTTTATAAAAAATAGCAATTACACACCTTTCCCAACATTAAGTTTTAAACTCTTAAAAAATTAATGATTAAGTTTAAATAAAACTACCTAAATTTGTACTAATTATATCACAGCTGTGTAAGGAATTTCTTAAAAAGAATAAATTTTTGACATAAACTTGAGTGAGATCAAACTAACACTACGACTTATAATATTTCATGAATTTTTTTCATGAAATATTACGCTTAAAACTATCCAAAAACAAAAATAATCAATATTATCTAAGTATAAGTTTATAAGTTTGAACGTTAACACAGTAATCAGAGCTTTGTATGTATATTTGTATTATAAAGAGGAAAGAAAAGCAAAAGGAAAAATTTGATTGTTTGCATTGAATTGGCTCCGAAACTACTGGACCGATTTCAAAAATTCTTTTTCCGTTACAATTTTTCATTATCCCTGATGAACATATGCGATAGAATATTTTCAAAAATGTTAGGGATCCGTATGATATTATATATTATAAAGAGGTACAATTTGTTTGTGTGAAGAGGAAGACATTTAAATCAAAACTAAGATGGTGCCACAATAACCAAAATAAAATGAAAATGGACATCTTAGCCGAGCATCACAAATCTAAAGATTTAATACAGATAAATTGAATCCAGGACCGGGAATCCCAATGAGTGTAGCCGGGCAACATGAATCTGCTCCCGTTGCTAACTTGTTTGTAAAACATTTTAAAATTGATTCTACTTATAATCCAACATCGCAGATATTGGATACTGAGGATTTTGTGATGGAATTAAATGTGAGATTCTCAGCGAAAAGTGTCGCCACTGTAATAAAAAGCATGGTAAGGGGCAAATCTCCAGGGTATGACTACCTCTGCCAAGAGTGCTGGCGATGTTTTACTCACTCACTTTAAGTCACTCTCATCTGCCCACCAACTTAATGAAAACGATAGTTGTACCCGTTGTGAAAGATAAGACCGAGGAAGCATCAGATCAGTCTTGGCCAAGGTACTAGATATTTTTTTTTGATAGATATATGGCGACTCATATCGAATTGCATGATGCACAGTTTGGGTAAAAACCTGGTCTATCTACAGAAACTGCCATACTGTCGCTTAAGCCGACTGTCCAGTACTACACGTCTAGAAAAACGCCTGTTAACGCGTGTTTTCTAGACCTTTCCAAGGCGTTTGATCTGGTGTCGTATGACTTGCTGTGGCAGAAGCTTATGAATGATACATCCGTGGATAAGGAAGTCATATCAATACTTCGGTTCTGGTAAAACAATCAATGGTAATCAAAAAATGGTAAAAATTGTGTCAGATGGGCAGGATCGTTGTCGGATGAATATAGGCTGAATTGCGGAGTGAGCCAAGGTGGCTTGTCATGAACCGATTGATCTTTGAGCTCTGTAGCACTTATCAGGGTTGTCACGTGGATGGAACCATCGTTAAAAATATTAGTTATGCTGATGATATGGTGCTGCTGAGCTTTTCGATCAATGCGATGAGAAGTGTGCTTTCGATGTGTGAAAGGTACGTGGAGATCCATGGACTTCGATACAACGCGAAAAAGAGTGAGTGAGCTACTAGTCTTGTAAGGCAGGCACAAGTTCTATCCGATTGTGCCTCAGTTCAAACTTTGCGGTATTGCATCAAAGCAAGTCACTGCTTTCATGTATCCGGGCCACTGGGTTTCTGAAGACCTAAAAGTCGGTCTGGACATTGAGCGTGAGCGTAGGGCGTTGTCTGTTCGTTAGGACTACGCTGTTTACAGTGTATTGCCATTCTTTCTACATATGCAGTCTGTGAGTTATCTACACTCAGGAGGCATACAATTTCCTGCGGGTACAGTATAATAATACGTTCAAGGTGTTGATGGGGTTGCCGCACTACTGCAGTGCTTCGGGCATGTTCGCCAACGCGGGAATAGACGATATTTATGCTATCATGCGTCAACGATGCACTTCCATCATGCGCAGGGTACGTGTCAGCCCCAACACAGCCCTTTTTTGGGACATTGGGTACACCTACATGCCAATGTGGTGTAGTTGTTAAGTATTTTATTTTATGTTTCTGGTAGCTTCTAAGATTTGTTTGTATACTAACCCAAATGGATCTAACGTCTGAAATAAAAGATTATTTATTTATTAAAGCATGAAGGGCCACGCGCGTTTCTCTGACTGCCTGGACGCAACTGAAGGGCGGTATTCTAACCACGAGCCCCACTTCACCCCATATAACTAGCAATACTAAGTAGAAAGGGCACAATTGCCACTTGCGCCTGCTTATTTTTCGTAATACTAAGTTAAAAAGGCACATCTACGCAGAACAGTCTTTTCTTCTTATGACTATGCAGAAGTGTCTTTTAATTGTATGAAGAATTAAATATTTTGTAAAAAAATAAGACGTTTCTACTGAAATGCGTCTTTTCAACTTAGTGTACGTCAGAAATGTCTTTTCTATTTAGTAATATTTAATTAATATGGCAGATACGTCTTATTTAACAGTGAGATTCATAGGGTCCTGTTTAATTTATGCGAAATATAAAAATACTGGCAGATGCCATTTTTTTTTCTGATTAAGAATATATAGATAACTCAATTTCGAAAAAAATGTTAGATGCGTCTTTTTTCCTTACGGCGGCAGAACTGTTCTGCCAGGCACTCAGGGCCTGTTTTTCCCGACTGCAAAGGAAGGGTTATGTTTTTATATCTATCTGTCTTGCGGAGGACTAATAGACTGCAAACCCACGCTTGTGTAATCCTGACTAGTTGGTGCGCAGTAAGCCTTCTAGCTCAACCTCTAAGTTATGGAATGAATGGAAAACAATAGTTGATGTAATCGTACTTCCACCGCCTTCCAAACTGATAACCTGCACTACTATCGGGTTTTCTGCTACCTGGACTATTTAGAACTACTGCTCAGATGCTCCAGATGCAGCGCTACAATTTAATGCCATGTATGGTTAAAATAGATAAATAATTAGACGTGTCACTTAAACGAGTTCTTAGTGCCTACAGTTTCATATGCAAGATGTATTCAACACAGCCAACATTGTATTGTCAGCAGAAAATATCAATATGTAAGCCTTGTCTTTGCTAACAGAGCAGAGGCATACTGATGCAACGTAATTGTTGCCATAAATTTATGTCAACCTTAGTTCGGCGTGTTATTAACAACTTGAGCTGGCTTTAAGGGGGCGATATAAGACGTTTTATGATGTTACGGATTAAGTCACGTCTAAACGGTAAGCGGTCCTTAAATATTATATAACAAATTCTCCCGCCACGTGTATTTGGCTGTCTGTTCACGACCAACTCTAAAACTCCTGAATAAATTTTCATGTGGTTTTTACCAATGGCTAGAGAGACTCAAGAGGTAGATTTAGTATTTAATTTATAAAGGTTTTTGGGTGAATTCAGAGAATAAGACCATGCGAAGCATTACCGAGTTACTAGAACTGTACTCGTATACTACTTGAATGTAATTCAAATATTTTTATTAAAAAAAAACAAACCAATTTTACTTATTATCAATTGAATACTGTAAGAACAAGATACTCTAGAGAGAATAAAAGAAACAGAGGGAGCTAAATTCATACGATGAGAGGACGATTTAAAATAGGTAGCGGGTCCCGAGTGGATACGGGTAGCCAAAGATAGGGTCAAGTGGAGAGGCTTGGAGGAGGCCTTTGTCGAAAGACAAACTGGGAAGAGGAAGAAATAACCAGGAAGAAACAACATTCCCAGACAAAAAGGCTTATTTTATTTTATTTACTGTGAGGAGATACTGTGTAAATAAATCACTTACAAGCACGCAGGGCCCTCAAATTTTAGCCTAATGACTGCCTAATCTGTATCAAGCCCAAGTTCAGCCGTGAATGTTTTTCTTCACCGTTCATGATTGAAATTACTTATTCCGCATCAAAAATCCCCCACAGAGCTCTAAATATTTAATTACTAGCTGACCCGCCACGACTTCGTTCGCGTGGTATCCTACCCCTACCCAACCGATACCCTACCCCTATCCTACCCCTACCCTACCCTACCCCTACCCTACCCCTACCCTACCCCTACCCTACCCCTACCCTACCCCTACCCTACCCCTACCCTACCCCTACCCTACCCCTACCCTACCCCTACCCTACCCCTACCCTAACCCTACCCTACCCCTACCCTAACCCTACCCTAACCCCAACCCTACCCTACCCCTACCCTACCCCTACGCTACCCCTACCCTGCCCCTACCCTACCCCTACCCTAACCCTACCCTACCCCTACCCTACCCCTTCCCTACCCCTACCCTAACCCTACCCCAACCTACCCCTACCCTACCCCTACCATACCCCAACCCTACCCAACCCCTTCCCTACCCCTACCCTACCCTACCCCTACCCTAACCCTACCCTACCCCTACCCTACCCCTACCCTACCCCTACCCTACCCCTACCCTACCCCTACCCTACCCCTACCCTACCCCTACCCTACCCCTACCCTACCCCTACCCTACCCCTACCCTACCCCTACCCTACCCCTACCCTACCACTACTCTACCCTACCACTACCCTACCCCTACCCAACCCCCACCCTACCCCTACCCTACCCCTACCGTACCCCTACCCTACCCTACCCTACCCTACCCCTACCCCTACACTACCCCTACCCTACACCAACCCTACCCCTACCCTACTCTCCATTTCTTCTTCGTTCGCGTGGGATGTTTTTCCCGCTTAAATCCCGATCCCGTGGGAATTCCGGGATAAAAAATATCTTATATCCGTCTCCTGGTTTTAAGCTACCTCCCTACCAATTTTCAGCCAAATCGGTTCAGCCGTTCTCGAGTTATAAATAGTGTAACTAACACGACTTTCTTTTATATATATAGATTTTAGCATGAAGTAGAAAGTGTAACGTGGATTTAAAATCTAAAATTACGTTAAAACCATCAGGCGTATGTTAATTAAATTACTACCATATTAAAGAAAATCTGTCAATACCTATTCAAGTAAACGGATACATTTTGGGTCGTGTTGATGTAAAACTAAAGTATGCTTTGCCTCAAAGTTGTTTGCAACTGTTGTCGCCTTAAGTGTTCCTCGCTTGATCAACAACAATATTGATAACACGGCTATGAAGTCGTGGCTACGGGTATGAATCCGTAGCCTTTATTGCCAGATTTGTGCAATATTCTGGTATGGTACTATTCTTTCAAGAAAATACCGGGAAATGTTCAATAATACACAAAAAATATTCCATTTTATTTTATTAGGGATTACAAACGACACAGTCTTAGAATAACAACGCATAGAAGAGGCGTCTAGAACAAAACACGAGCGATTTCGTGTGTCCACTTTATTTTCTTTGTGTGCGTGAGCCGAATGTGTCTACGTTCTTCAAACGCACACAAATATAGCTTTCAGTGATACCATTACCAGTACCATTACCACAAAAATGGGAAAACGCACTATTATGTTGCTGGATCAAATCAAGTATTTTATGTTATGAAACTAAATAAGATGATGTTTTTCATGTAATATGACTTATATGACATATATTTACGGAAGGTAAACGAAATGAGATATCGTTTATTGCGTTTAGAATGTTTGATGTGTAATGTGTTATAATGATATTATAGAAATGTATTAATTGCTTGAAAAATCTCGTTTGATATCAATTAAAAGTATGTGTTGTATTTATGAAATAGAAAAATATTATTGAGAACATTACTTAAATGAAAAAAAATCTTAATCAATAAAATTGTCATCTTTATGATGCCACTCTTCGAACTAACAGTAACTTTTAGTTATAAAACACTGTAGTAGTAGCTGTAAATAAATATAGTTTAGTTTGACGCATACATAATTGCCGCCAAAACTATATTTTTTTAAACAAAAATAAGCACAAAATAAATCAATATGGATATTTTTTTCCTCACGGATAGCAACATTGAATTGTGATAAGTTAGGTTATTAGAATTTTTGTTTGATGGTCGATTTACTTAAATATAATGTAAAAAATGTAAGTATTTACTTGTGAAATGTAATTTGATTACACGTTTTTTGTTTTCCTGAAGGACTATGACATCCCTTTACGCTACAAACGGTCGTTTTAAATTATTTACTCGCGAGCTCTGTTCGGCAGAATGTGACCTTGAATACTGACGGCTCGTCGAGCAAAGTTAGCCAAAAATGGCTAAGTTTTAGTTGCCTCACTTTTTGCACTCGTACTATCCTTCTATGCGTTGTTATTCTAAGGACACAGTATTTAAAAATTAAAAAGTAGATTAAGTAATTAGGTGTAACAATACACTGCTCGCTACGTTATGCAAAGATTATTCTATAAAATAACTAGGTGTTTTATTTTGTTAATTAGTAACATAGTGAGTCCTCTAAGTTTGTAACTAATTAACAAAATAAAACTAATATCAAACTTATACAACGTGTAATTTAAAGGGTATATACATACCGAGTGCACGGCTTCTTTGGATGATAACAAACGATATGGCAAGGGTTTTGTAATCCTATGTCTACATGTGTGGAGCTTATTAGAAATTTCAATACATTGATACCAGAGACCGAATTTTTCAAATTAAGAAGAACGAAGAGAATTATCCTGTTATTGGCTAGTGACGTGGAAAGTGATGACCCTCATAGTGCTGTGACACGTTTGTTATTACCGGTATTCAAGAAACATATGAAACCAATAATTTGGGTTTAATTCTGTGAGTCACTTATTTTGAGCTGAAACTTTGCATAGAGACTCCATACCAGATGTTATCTTCAGTCCTTTTGGATAGATATGGAGTTTCCGTTACACGTTGTAGATATGTTAGTTGTTCATACAAAATTATTTTATCGCCTTCAAAGTATGCTCCCTCAGAAACGATACACTTACACCAACGAATAATCCAATTATCAAAACATTTTTCAACGCTTTTTCCGGAATTGAGTACAGTTTTCGCCGCGAATTCTCCTTTAAGTCTTCTACCGAATGAAAATGGGTGCCACGAAGTGTAATTTAAGTTTAGGAAGAAAAAGAAGTCGGCTGGAACCATATCTGGTGAATGAGGTGGTTACTCGATGGTATTTGTTGAACAAATACCATCTATCATCAATACCAAATAGCAACCACAAACATGCTAATAGATAGCTACGCTATTATCGTAAACAGATCAGTACCTATGCTCAGAGATGGCTTTTAATACACAAATGTAGAAAGGAAAACGCGTAATTTTACCCGTACCATTTAGATTATTTATCTCAGTCAGCGTAGAAATAGGTGGCGAAATTCTTTTGACGCGTACCATGAGGAGTAGTTTTAGGCATTGTAGAAGAAAAATGAGCAGAAACCAAAACCCGACAAGCGAGCTCAGAAAAAAATCGCAACCCACTGTGGATTGATGATAGGATAAAGCTTTGATGTTGTTACGTGATACATTTTTAAAAAGAACCAGCATATTTGACTGTTTTCCTAAAACTCAGTTATCTAGTCGTATCAAAACGCAATAACGTCGAGCCCGAATTTCTAAAAACTCATCTCACCTCAGATAGGTGTGATTGTCTTCTGATAAATATGTATACGTACATTGTATTTTTTAAACACGTGCATGTTTACAAAACTCAGACCCAGAACAAATATTTGTATGCTATACAAATCCTTGACCCCGTGTGGGAATCGAAGTTGCGGCACGCAACGCAGCAGGCGATCGCTTAACAACTGTGCCAATCGCGTCATTAATTCATCTGTAAGTCTTTAAGAATAGCTTCGACGATTACGCGTGACATCCAGTGCAGCCTAATATGATGGTAGGCTATTGGAGATCGGAAAGATTTTAAGTAGGACTGTTAGATTATACTTGTTACTGAACAGTATCAGTATGTTAGATTTTAAACGTTAGATATGTCTCTTGCAGAAAAAAATATGTTTATTTGATAAAATGATAATATAGATTTAATACTATAATACGATTACCCAGTTTGCAAGAGCTTTCACTAACGGTAATCGTTAGGCCCGTTTATCGAGGCTAAGGCTCAGTTAGCATAAAAAAAGTCGGGAATCCTAGCTAAGGTGAGACGGTACTTCACACCGGAACAGCTGCCCAATTTGTATCAAGCCCAGGTTCGGTCGTGTATGGGATACTGCTCTCATGTTTGGGATGGATCTGCGAACGGTTTTAGAAAATGTGCTCATCTCAAAAATCTCAAAAACTACTGACCCATCTCGTTCAAACCAATTTTTCTCAAAAATTTTTATTAAGATATATATTTTTATATATATTTTTTTTAGATTTTTCACTCCATTATTATAGAAGTTAGAGGGGGGGGCACATTTTATCATTTTGGAAGCTTATATCTTTTAAACGATTAACATCCTACCTTTTCTCTCTAAAGTCCTTGAACGCCTTGTCCACAATCAGCTAAGTGCTTTTCTTTGCAAGAATAGTCTGCTGAATCCTTTCCAATCCGGATTTCGTCCTGGACACAGTACTACTACCGCGTTAGTTAATGTAACTGATGACATACGGATGGGCATGGATAAAGGAAATATGACGGTTCTCTGCTTGCTTATTTTAGTAACGCTTTTAATACCGTCGATTTCAATATTCTGCTCAGCATACTTCACTCTATTAACATATCTCCAACAGCGATTGACTGGTTTCGTAGTTACCTGTATGGCCGCCGGCAACGTATTTGCATAGATGAGTCCTGCTCTTCTTGGTGCAGTACTGTAGCCGGTGTTCCTCAGGGTGGCGTGTTATCTCCTTTACTTTTCGCATTTTCATAAATTCTATTTCCAAAAAACTTCAATCCTCCTACCACCTTTATGCTGATGACTTGCAAATTTACAGACTAGCGCCGTATACTGATTTAGATGCTACAATAAATATGATAAACCAGGACTTGGCTTCAGTTTGCGAATGGAGTGAGGCACATGGTTTGCAGGTTAACCCGTTAAAGACCCAGGTCATTGTAGTCGGCAGCTCTAGGTTAGCATCTAAGGTAAACTGGTCTCAGCTTCCTCAGGTTATTTTCAACGGCACAGCTATTCCACTAAGCGAGAAAGGTAAGAACCTTGGGGTCTGGTTGGACAAATATCTTTCGTGGGGTCCCCAATTACAAGAGGTGAGTCGCAAATTATTTACTTCTGCCAGTTCCCTAAGGCGGTTGCGTAACTTTCTGCCAACTGCCACTAAAATTGCGCTAGCACAGTCTCTTTTACATCTCATCCTAGACTACGCTGATGTCAGTTATCTTGATCTCACAGAGGCACAACTTGATAAACTTGAGCGACTTCAAAATTTTTGCATAAGATTTATATTTGGTTTGCGCAAATATGATCACGTATCTGAATTTCGTACGAAACTCAAGTGGCTTCCTATACGTCTTCGCCAGAAATTACACATATTGTCTCTGCTTAACAGTTTTCTGTTCAATCCTAAGACCCCCTTTTATCTTAAAGAACGTTTTAAGTTCCTCCATGACACACATGCCAAATTTCTGAGGTCATCGGAAAACTTGAGGCTAGAGGTACCGAGTCACTCCACCAATTTCTTTTCGTAAGTCGTTCGCAGCTCAAGCAGTACGACTGTGGAATACTCTTCCCGTGTCAGTAAGACAAGCACAAACCCTTCCTTCTTTCAAAAACATGGTAAAAGATCTCTATCTCTCTCTTTAATATGTTACTATTTTTTATAATCTCAGCTTTGTTATTTTTATGTATGTATATGTATATGTGTATTGAGTATGTAGGTTATTACTTATTTATTGTATATAAGTAAATAGTACACCATGGACTACCCGCGAATTTATTTTCTCCTGCTGTGTCAAATCCATCTAAAGGTTGTCTGTAAAAGATCGCTTTTAGCGATAAGACCGCCCATTGTAACACCCTTTGTAGTTTTTAAGTCCTTATTTAATTCTGTTATGGTGTACAATAAAGAGTATATCTATCTATCTTAAAAAAGTGGTTTGTTAAACCGTCATTTCATTTTTGAAGACCTTTCTGTAGATACCACACAAGTATAGGTTTGATGAAAATATATTTTTAGTTTCAAATCCATGTATGGGGAGCCTATTTTCTATGGGAGATTTTTTTGTCTCAATATCGGATAGCGGTCCTCAGAATACATCTTTTTACCAAGTTTTAATAAGTTTCACATGTGTAGTCTTAATAGTTTCGGAATAAAATGGCCGTGCCATACGGACGGACGGACAGACAGACAGACATGACGAAATTATAAGGGTTCCATTTTTGCCATTCGGCTACGGAACCCTAAAAATTAAAACAAATTTTTAATTGAAATACTTATAAGCAATTCCTTCATTCAAAGTTTCTAAAGAAAATTTGAATTTAACATCTGCTAATAAATGTTCAAGCGTAGCGAACACCTTAAAACTTTTGATACTATTTATCAAAAGTTTTAAAGCATATGCTACGCTTGGCTTTTAAAGTTTTGCATTTAATCTAGATACAGGAACAGCATGACTACGCTGACTCCGATTAGGTCGCATGAGAGCATTTTAGCGATTATTTATGTTAAAGCAAGCGCTTGGAATTAGGTCAATTCGCGAAATGACGGTTTATACCAAACTTGAGAGAAAATGAGCAGTCATTTCATCATTTCTCGTTTCGCTAAACCGGAAAATTGGTGAGAAATTGGTCTACTATAATGGTCACCCAGTGTTTGAAATTTGAACATTACTAATCTTAGTCGTAATTTTGATAATTATTGTAAGAATATAAGTTTCTGCACTCCTTCTTCATATAAACCAACTTCTTCACATTACACTTCTCACCGCACCGGGTTTCTATCTAATTCTTATACGCTATTTCTACTATCAAACTTTGGAACTTGCTACCCCTTGACATCAAGAAGGCTGAGTCAAAATGTTCTTTTAAGCGTAAAAGTAGAAACCACTACTTAAGGGACTGTTATTCTTAGTTTGGTCTTATTATGAGCTCTTTTAATCAGAAACATTATTATAAAGCAAAGTATTTATTAATTTTTTGGCATATATATGTATGTATTTTAGCAGTATTGTACCTATACCTTATTTCATTCCATTTTTTGGTACACCTACCACAATGTGTTTTTTTTAACCCAAAGTTGTCGGGTAGAGAATGCCTTGCTGCATTAAGTCCGCCCATGTAACACTATTGTACATAAAGTTTAAATAAATTAATAAACTTAACCTATGCCAAATCTCAGCTCTGTCTGCGTAACTTTCGTAAAAAATGTGCAAAGTTTTTGCTTCACGTATAGGTACTGTGAGATTTACTCATGGCATACAGTGAGCCATGCGACTTTTATACTAGTTCAAATAAATCGGTGATACATTCACTGATCCATGGAATTTGATGAGCATTATGTAGCTAAGTATTATTTATTTTTTATTTATTTAATCTTTTATTTTCAGGTTACAAAGACCCATAGATATATACCTAAATTATACATAATATAATAACAATAGTGTTAGTAAATAAAACTTAATACTATGTTAGTATCACTAAATTGCAGTAGGTCTTTGTGCGTTCCGGTGGCACTTGTCCGCGAAACCGGCGGAATACCACATCCTGCGACCAAAAGCTCTCTTCCATCACCTGAGGCAGGAAACATATTGGTATGTGCACCACAAATGCCTTGAAGTTGACATTGCGATGCGACTCCAGCAGCTGCACTCTCGGCGCGTATTTCAGCCTTTGGCGCACGTACGTAACGTCTTTTTCGTTAACGTCGTTATGTCTTCCGCGTCAGTGGTGTAGTGAAGACGGGAATGTACACCGGAGTATTCGGCTTCGCGGCACGCAGTTTCTAGTTGGGCTCAGCAGGAGCCTTGCCGCATCGGTTCTTACAGCTAATCTGACGGCGCTTCCTCCTCTGCACCGTCACGTTTTGAGGATTTATTTTCCTTTTACGTATTCCCATTATTTGCTTTATCATCTGCTCAACGTTTCTCCACAATGTCAGTGTCGGCTTCCATTTTAATTGGATGCAGGTGAATACTAGTTTTTACATAGAACGACTACATATGGCCACTGGCCAAAACATCACTGACCAGAAAAATCCGAGTAGTGAACGAACTTCGTGAAAGGTTTGATATATAAACTACTGATACTTAAACTTTTTCAAGCGTTAGTGGTTATGTTACGCTGTTGACTCATTGCAAGCAAATCTTTATATATTATGTATTCTTACTGTGTAAATTGTATCTTTAATTTATAATTAGCTTTATTATTGCTTGTTTATTGCTTATAACTTTATTTTAGTATAAGTATAAACGTGAGGATTTGTTATTGGCTCTCTAGCGACTATGTATTCCTTTTTTATGTTTTTATTAGCTGTAAGTCCTCCATAAAGTAAATAAATAAATAAATATTTACGTGCAATTTGAGTGAATTCGCAAAGACTCTCTTAAACGTAGTGACATAATTATAGTTAACGAATGTGTTTTTAATTGTTAAACTTATATTGTTTTAGTATAATATAAGTTTGAAGTAAATATAGTTGTTAGCTACGCTATCGTATTAGATTTAAATCTGGAGTGTTAAGGTGGTTTTATTAAATAAATAAATATCTGACTTCCAAATCTCTGGTTAATCGTAACGACTGTCAAAGATCTTGTGCGTATTACCGAGGAATGAAATTCCTTATTAGCGTCATTCAAGAGTGATTAGATTACTATTTCTAGGAAGCATGTATGCATGCATTTCTTGGATTTAGACAAAGACGGAACATGCTTCCTAGAAATAATCTAATCACCAATCGCGAGCGTATAAATAATATAACAACGCGTCAGACACTAATTACATTATTGTGCGCACAGCCAAGCCGTGGAATTCTCTGCCAGCTTCTGTTTTCCCTGCCACTTATGACCTTTCAGCCTTTAAAGCACGAGTAAATAGTAATCTTCTGGGCTGGCTCATCCCATCTTAGACCTCATCTATCGCTTACCATCAAGCGAGATCGAGGTCAAGAGTGGGCTCATCAGTAATAAAAAAAAAAAAAAAAAACTCGCTATTTTTATTGACAAAGGATTTTCGTGATATTCTTAAGTGTACTTAGGCAGTTCGCAGCAGTTGTTTTTAACTGTGGAACAAAGACTACACAATTTTCTTTAAACTGCCACCAAACGTGCATTCCCAAATAAACCAAGATTATTTCTGTATCTGTTCGAATACTGAAATTATTCTGTTATGATGTACAATAAAGAGTACCTATGACTATCAATATACTTGTACTTTGCTGAAAAAAAAATGTGAAAACGTTTGTTACCGAGGGTAGAAGAATATTCTTACGCCAGTCGCTTAGTGAAGTACTTCGAGAAACTTCGACGGAAATCTAGAATGTTCGAGACATTAACGCCATCTAGCGGCGAGTAGCAGTACTGAGTATATCTAGTCGAGACACTAACGCCATCTAGCGGCGAGTAGCAGTACTGTGTATCTCAAGTAGCTCTGGAATATTCTTAGCAGTATAAACAGTGAGTCGATTTTACAAGAATGTTCTAGAGCTCATAGACCGGGGTATAAATAGATCGCTAAGGGACGCAGAGAGTCAGTCATCACTCTCCGCCCAACGCTCACCCGAGACGGTCGTGCCGCTTTGCGCTCCCGATCGTTCTGTGTCTGTGTCATCGCTTCGTCGCGCTCGCCGTGACGTCATTCGTAGTCGCCGACTACAACTCCCGATCCGGAACCGCCTTTTTCAAGGCAGTGAAGGATATTTTGTTTCTATAACAGAGTGTTGTCAAAAACGTTTTGCCCCTTCAGGGAAAAACCACAGTTTCGTGGTCCTTGGTTGGAAACCTCACGGTGTCAACGAAACCAAGGGGGTGTTGACCCGACACACCCGCTGATCCCCTTCAGGGTGAAGCAGTTAATTGGAGTCGAGTGCTAGGTTTTGGCCTTGGGGGATCTCCTAGTTACTGAGTTTCCCTTTCAGCTACTCACCTAGTGTCGGTTGGGTGTGTTTACCCCTTCGCACTAGACCCAATAGGGCCCGGTTCGCACAATAAGACTGGCGACCGGTTACAAGCTTAGGGCTCACCATTAGGTACTCACCTCCCAGTCTCTACCCGACTGGGAGGGTTACACATCTCCGGACCCATCCATCCGGGGAGTTAGGCCAGTTAGGCTTTAAATATGCCCCCCGCGGGAGAGCAATCTCCAAAATTTCCCCGTTAAATTTTTGATCCATTCGCCATTCATGGCGAACCCCAATATTTTGGAGATATTATTAGAAATCCTTAGGGAAAAGCCTGCTATTTCCGCCAAATGTGGCGGGAAAATCCAACGTGAAATCGCTAATTGTCCCCCGGCTACCGAAGCCAACGTCGCTGATTTTAGTGACGCGCTTGACAGCCCATTATCTCCCCCGCTTGCCGATCAAGGCATCCCGGTTGGTCAATTCACGGAAGTACACACATCAAAAGTGTCTAGGGATCAACATATATTTTTGCAATAACTTTTCTCCTGATTGATATTAATTAAAATTTTCTTTAAGGATTCATCAAATAAAGTGTTTTCGTTTGTCACAGTAACGATAAACCAAGTCACCTTTGCATTAATAAAGAAATTTGCCATTTTCCTAATAAAGGGATTTTTGACATTTGAACCACTAACATTAAAGTTCGAAAAAAAGACTGAAATAACAGTTTTCTTTAAAATTTTATTGGGTAACTTAAACTATTAATAATCCGTGTTTCTACTGCGAACACTAACAACACAAGAACATCGGTTTGGCATACTCAAAATGAGTTCATCCAAATCACGCTGTGGAATGGCCGCCCATGTTCGTTGCAACAACAAAAAAAGGTCTTCTTGCGACTGGATACCCTCCATATTCGGCAGAGCTCTTCTCTGTAGCATATCCCATGCATGCTCAATCGGGTTCAAGTCTGGCGACTGAGCAGGCCAGAGCAGGACATTGATGTTAGCTGCGGCGAGAGTCTGTCTTACAACTCTTGCGGTGTGCGGTCGTGCATTATCATGCATTAACTGAAATAAGGGACCGATTTGCACTTGTAGAGGAACGATGACATCAGATACAATCGTCTCAGCATAAATTTGAGCGTTGAGGTTGCCTCTGATCCAAATCAACTCAGTTCTTCCGCCGATCCAAATACCCGCCCATACCATAATGGTTCCACCACTATAAGGATGGACTTCCTGGCAGGATTTTAATCGCTGTTGGCGTCCAGGGGTTCTCCAGTGTCGTATACGTCTTGTATCCGGTCTCATACCAAAACGAGACTCATCAGAAAAGCACACGAAACGCCATTGTTCTTCTGCCCAATTTCTGTGTTCAAGAGCCCATTGATATCGAATCCTACGATTGTGCATTGCTATAGGTGGTACCCGTAGCGGTCTTCGGGAATGAAGGTTCACTTTATGCAAGCGGTTTCTGACTGTTTGGTCGCTAATTAAGTTCCCTGAAGAGTGATGAAGCCTCACGGCTAACATCATGGCGGTTATTGTTGGAGCTCTTTGAGTTAAGATTTGAATGTATCGGTCTTGTCTCCGTGTGGTGCAGCGATACCGTCCTCCATGGCACTCAGCCACGGTACCAGTGCTTCGGTAACGTGTCCAAAGTCGACTGATAACACTCTGACTTGTATTCAGAGCTAAAGCCACAGTACGTTGCCGGGAACCAGCTTCTATCATTCCCACGGCTCTAAGCATTTCTTCCCTGCTTAAATGACGTCGCCGCTCCATAATAACGTTGGTTTTAATCAGTAGTAGGGAAACAGTAGCACTAATAATGTCTTCAATGCGTTGTATGTTTTTATAGGGAAAATATTGACAGCTGATTTTCATCTTTTACTCGAATTTGATTAACAGTTCCTGTTTCAAATTATGAAATGCACCAAAAAGGATCCATATAAATTTATAAAATCATAAATTTATTACAAAGCCACATCTCAATCTCAAGAAATCCGCATAAAAATGCTTGATCCCTAGACACTTTTGATGTGTGTATTTATTAACTCCGATCCCATTGTTTGTCAAACAACGAACGACTTCCAGGTAGATAGCCCTTTATTGCCCCCGCCCGCCGACAAAATCGTGCCGATCTCCCGATTCCCGAAATCACCCATTGTTTCCGGCCCACCTACTAATCCTATTGTTCATAGAACAATGGACGCCGCGCAGGTGTGCGCTGCACCTGAATTCCATGAAATGGACACCACCGAACCTGTGTCCAATAACAACTCCGACAATGATTTGTCATCATGCCCCTCGTCCTCGGAAGACGACTTTCAAGTCGTCACCGGCGGCAAGAGAAAGAAAAGGAAAAATGCCTCCCAGGCCAGCAAGGCCAAAAAGACCACCGCGTTGCCCCCGTCCCCAACTCAAACGCCCGTACGACCCGCTAGCCTCGTCCCAACTACCTCTACTCGCGCGCAGGATAGTCGTCCCCCCAGCCCGATAGCCCAAACTTCCTCAGCCCAAAGGAAGCAACGCCCTCCGCCCCCCATTTACATCCAAGACAAGGGGAAATGGACTGATGTGTCCAAGATGTGTGTTGATCGAAAGATCAACTACACAAACGCCCGTGCCTGCCAAAATGGCATTAAAGTCACCGTCCCTACGTCGAACGACTATAGGGAACTATATCGCACCCTCCGTGAAAGGAATATTTCCTTTCACACTTTCTCCTTCCCCGAGGACACGCCCACTCGTGTAGTTATTAAACGTGTCCCTAAAGAAATCCTAGTACAGGATATTAAAGACGACCTTGCCGATCAAGGTATACCAGTGATCGCCGTCCATCGCTTACATAAAGTGAGAGGTGGTGAATTGTACGACATGGTTCTTGTCATTTGTGAACCAACCGAATGTCATCACCCGATTTTCAAGATTAAGTCCATTTGCTCCCTATCCGGTATCTTAATTGAAAAGCCCTATAAAACCGCAACAGTGGGACAATGCCACCGTTGCCAACTGTATGGCCATGCGCAGAGCAACTGCTATGCGACCCCCAGATGCGTCAAGTGTCTGGGCGAGCACAGCACTGCGGACTGCCCTAGGCCCAAAGACCGAACCCTCTATTTGGAACCACCCAGCTGCGTTCTCTGCGGCCAGACCGGTCACCCGGCAAACTACCGCGGCTGTCCCAAAGCCCCCAAACTCGCTCCTAAATTAGCGAAGCGCGCCAACGCCCGCCTACAAAGAGAGGCACCTTCCTCTCAAATTCCCCAACGTCTCGCTCCTCAGAGACCATCCCCGTGGACCAGGCTAAACGACGAAAAAGCCTTTCCCTCCTTGGCTCCTGCCAAACCTTTGCAGGCACTGATGGATATACCCATCGCAGCGCAGATCCTGCCTATAGCCGTGGCTCCAGAGGCCACAACCAGTCCCAAACCCGCGCCTCAAACCACTGCTGCTCCTGCAGCCAAACAACCGCCCAAACCCTCACCCGTCGGGAACGGCGAGTCTTGCGCCCAGACTCTACTGCGCCACTATAAAATATTTATGACCCGCCAAGCCAGGTCTCTCCGCGATGCCCTTCTGGCTGCCGAACAGCAGAACAACGGCAAAATTACTACGGAAATGTACAGCCAAATATTCAGCACACACAGTGATGTCGTGCTAGGCCTTGACCAGATGGATGCGATGGACTGATCCAATGGATTCACAACGCACAAACCACACTAGGCCTCGATCCCTTAAATTAGGTTTTTTCAACGCCAATGGCATTTTCAACCAACGCGCCGAAATAACTAAATTCCTCCGCGACCACCAATTAGACGTCCTCCTTATACAGGAGACCCTTTTGAAACCCCACCGCGCTGACCCCAAAATTGCAAATTACCGTCTAGTTCGCAATGACAGAACACGCTGCCACGGCGGCGGTACCCTTATTTATTATAGGAAGGAGTTATACTGCATCCCTCTGACCCCACCCGCGCCTCTCTCTCACCTAGAGTACTCTGCCTGTCGACTAGGCATGACTGGTCATCCTCCGATAACCATCATCTCTGCCTACCATCCTCCACCATCGGTCGCGTCTCTTGCTTCAGACGATCCTATCGCGCTCACCAGCGATCTCACGACTCTCTTTGGCCTGAGTGACTCCGTCTTACTAGCGGGCGATCTCAACGCCAAACACCCCGCTTGGAACAGCAACACGACAAATGCCAGAGGCAGAATCGTGTATAACCTAGGCGCGACCCTAAACTATGACGTCATCGCTCCGATGACTCCTACCCACTACCCACACGACCCCAACCATAGGCCCGATGTCCTCGATGTGGCGCTCCTAAAGAATGTAAACCTCCATTTGCACTCCATAGAAGCGCTTCACGAGCTTAACTCGGATCACCGTCCCGTTATCCTACACCTAGGTTCCCGCTCGGGTAACCATGATCCTACCCAACCTCCTCGGACCCAATTGATCACTGACTGGAGGAAAGTAAGTGAAAAACTGAAATCCACCACGTCGCCTCAATTGGACACCATTCCTGACCACATAGTCTCAGTCGCTGACACGACGGCGGCGATCGACTCGCTTACAGATCACGTACAATCCGTCCTGAACGATTGTTCAAGGGAAGTTCCAGTAGCGGAAGACCACCGCTGGAAACTCCCGGACGATGTACGGAATCTGATAACCGAGAAGAACGCAGCCATCCGTGCGTACAGCGCTTTTCCCTGCGTCGCAAACAAAGCTCACATGCGCAACTTACAGCGTGCTGTAAGGAAACGCATTGCCGAGCAGCGTAATGCGAGCTGGGACAAGATGCTGAGCGAACTTGAGCCCACCCATCTTGCCTTCTGGCAGCTTCAGAGGAAGTTACGATCCACTGAAGAGGCCACAATGCCTCCTCTCATTCGTCCCGATAAGAGTGTCGCCTTCGATAACTCTGAAAAAGCAGAATGCCTAGCCGACAGCCTAGAGTCCCAGTGTTCTCCCAGCTCTCAACCAGTAGACCAAGCCCACCTCGATATGGTGAACGCCGAAGTCGAACGTAGAACTTCCCTTCCGCCCGTCGAATATCCCGATAATCCACTGGCCCCCATCACTCCTGATGAGGTCCAGGATATCATTAAAAGTCTCCAACCGCGAAAATCCCCTGGCTCCGACGGCATCACCAATAGGGTTTTCAAACTTTTCCCCGCCCAGCTTATAGTGCTAATGACTGCCATCTTCAATGGCGCATTGAGCAATAATATGTTCCCCGCAACCTGGAAACAGGCCACCGTCATAGGTATTCCCAAACCAGGCAAGCCCAAGTCTGACCCGTCTAGCTACCGTCCCATTAGCTTACTCAACGTCCTCGGTAAAATCTATGAAAGGCTTATATATAAGCGGCTCAAAGATTTTGCCGAAGCAAAGAGTCTAATACCCAATGAGCAGTTCGGATTTAGAACCGAACACTCATGTATCCAACAAGTTCACCGCATAGTAGAACACGTCAGCGCCGGCTTCCAACGGGGCGCAATAACGGGAGCCTTATTCTTCGACATAGCGAAAGCGTTCGACAAAGTCTGGCACAATGGCTTAATCTATAAGCTATACCAACTCGGCGTGCCTGACCGTCTCGTGCTCATCCTACGGGACTTTTTATCGAATCGCACCTTTCGTTATCGAATTGAGGGGGAGCTTTCCTCCCCCCATCCCATTCGCGCAGGAGTTCCTCAAGGCTCCGTACTATCCCCCCTCGTTTCCACGCTATTCACTAGTGATATTCCCAAGCATAAAAATACCCAACTAGCCCTATTCGCCGACGATACGGCTATCTATTATACCGGTCTTAAACCCGATGCCATCGCTCGCACTCTCCAAACTTCCGCAAACACTCTGGCCAAGTGGTTCCGGAAATGGAGAATCGAAGTCAATCCAGACAAAAGCCAAGCAGTCCTCTTTTCTAAACCGCGGATAAACCCAGCCTCCCCCCGTCCGATTACCATGTACGGCAAGCCGATCCCTTGGGAAAAGCAAGCCAAATACTTAGGCGTGGTCCTCGATAGACACCTCTCCTTCGCTGAGCACATAAAGCAGGCACGTTCACGCGCCGCTTTCGCTCTAGGTAGGCTCCATTTCATTCTTAGCTCTCGCAGCAAGTTATCACTCAGGTGCAAGCTGCGTATTTTCACCGCGGTCATCCGTCCCATCATGACCTACGCCTGCGCTGTTTTCGCACACGCAAAGCCCTACCTCCTCCACAAGATGCAGACCCTCCAAAACCGATTCCTCCGTAGAGTCACGGGAGCCCCCTTTTATGTTCGAAATGAGCTTCTTCACGTAGACCTCAAGATGCCCACCATCCAGCAGTTCATGAAACGCGTCTCCAAGCGATTCTTTGAAACTTCAATCCAACATAGGAATCCCCTTATCGTATCGGCCGCCCAATACGAACCCTCGCGTATCTCTAAGATTCGCCGACCAAGGCATACCCTAGTCACTCCCGATGACGCAATCACCCTGCTCCAAGAGAGCCGTAGGGAAACAAGTACAGTGGCACACAAACACAAAAACCGACCGTCCTTCCGTCCTCGCCGCCAAGGCCCGCCGCGACGTCCCCGTAATAGTCCACCCCGACCCTTGCCAGAGCCAGCCCGCGACGCTGAGCCAGTAGCTTTAAATTCCCTTATTAATAATAATAATGATATGATCCAGCTTGTCCCTAGCTGCCCTCCCCCTGCGACGCCCTAAGCCGAGGTCCGTACCCCACAGGGGGTGCCCTTAGCGTGTAGTCGCATAGTTTGTAAGTTTTTTAATAAGCCCTGGCTGGAGGCTTTAATTAATTTATTAATTAAGGCAACCACAGGCAAGCCCGGTTAAGCAGCCGACAACCTCAGAGGTTGACCTGCGAGATGCCACACAAAAAAAAAAAAAAAACGCAGAGAGTCAATCTTATTACGAGACGAATATGCGATATAATCGAAGCTTTACAAGTGAATTTCAGTGCTATTTAAGTGTTAAGTGACAAGTGTTGTGGTGCGAATAATTGTGTTAAATTTTTATTTTGTGTTTAATTAATTAAAGTGTTAATTTTGGTTTGATTGGTGTTAATTATTTCTATCCCGAACCCCAGCTTGTAACAATATGATACTCTTCAATCATTACTCTACCACGAGTACCATAAGTAATTTTGCTTTAGTAATATCTACAGTACCGCCTGTGAGACACCGCCCACAGTAACAATTATGATATAATTAAGATAGCAATCCAACCTGAAATGTGGTAGTTTTAAACAATGTAAATTAATGACAGTCTCAGAAGTGGTCTAGACGACTACTTACTTCTGAGATTTTAATTACCCTGTTTAATTATATTATAATATAATCTCGCCAGAAGCGTATAATTTATGACTCTATATTACAACATAACATACACGTTTATTAAGTAGGTAAAACCGCTGTAATTATGAATAGCGAGATAGATTATAGTCTGTATTTAAGGATATATGCTACATTTTGTCTCGAGAATATGTACGATAGTAATACCAAAGTGAAATGTATGGACGAAAAACCCGTAATGCATTGTTAAATCTTTATTTAATATTATGTAAATTGTTTAGCATATAAAATAAAATGGGGGGTGTATTTATTTTTGCTATATTTTACCTTTGAAGAAAGACATTATTATACCTAATAAGCATTGATTTAAATAGTAAAGATACGGTCATCAGAACATTTGACGGACGCGGTCGCCCTACAAAACACACTAGCGCCATCTATGATAACTAAGATGTCAATCGGCGTGGTCTGCTCCTAGACGTAGCCTTGTAAGAGCGGGGTGTGGTATTTTTCGAAGTACAAAGAAACAAAACAAAACGTTTTAGTTTTGAATTTTATATTTTTTATACATAAAAATACATTTTAAGTAATTTGCTTTTAATAAACAATAAAAAATAATTCTGTACATAATTTAATCTTATAGTAATATTATTAAATCTTTTTATTTCATCGGCTGCAACGCGCGCCGCTGCAAAGTTATGTCGCACTTTTACGCGGCTTCGCGTTGTCTATGCTCAATGTATATATGCTATATGTCTATTTGGTTGAGACAAACAAGAAAGAAAATTGTTTTAAATAATGTTAGTAGTTGATTTAATGACATATTTTTAACTTACCGGTGATATGAAATGTTATTTTTTTTTTTATTGTGCTTTACGTCGTAGTTCACGCAACCCTTCACGACACAATTTGGCATTTTTGCTTGTAAAACTAACGACCCCTCCCGAAGATAGCCGATCGCGTTCTAGTTCACTTCGATAAAGGTTAGACCACTTTGGGACCAAGTTCGAGGCGTCATTATAACATGCGATCCGCCCAGTCCTTGCGAAGTAATATATATGTCAATGCTAATAAGTCAAATTTAAGTAAAAAAATCTGTGCCTATCCAAATTAATAGGCAATTCTTTGAACAGGTTTTAATGAAAGTTATATTTTCTACGAATGTTATGATATTCGGTAAAAATATAATTAAGTAGCTTTTATTTGTAGGAAGCTCGTTAGAGATTTATTTATTTCAAGGGTCAATTAACAGCTACAATAAACAAACATGCATAAGTACAACTCATTACTTAAATTCGTGAAAGTAGTAAGCAATTATTTTTACAACATTTTTATGTAAAAAGAAATTTTAGAATTTCTAATAAGTTTACTGAAGATAAATAAAGAAAGCTACATGCTAATCAGAGAAAACTAACTAATAAAATTGTGACAACGAAGTCATTTTTGTTGTGGACCTGTCCGCGATGATACGAAACGAAGTAGATCATATTTTTGTTACTCACCAAGCAACTTATCAAAATTATTTGCTCGAAACATCTTTTCTTATGAAACGCAATAATAAACTATTGTTTTAGAAAATCAACAGTGATTGATTCAATGGACAGAAAAATGACAGTACAATTTTGTCAGTTTTTATTTTTTGTTTGTATGTTGGCAAGAATGGACGTCATTCGATTAAAGTGTTGCCAATGGAAATACAAATTTGAATACTGGTAATCCGAGCTGGCAATATTAGATTTTAAAGGTAGAAACCAAGGATCTTCTACCTACTAACTGGATTGCTTACGAATGATTCAAAGAATACAGAAAGTCTTTCTTAGCTGTTAAACAATAGAGTATAAACTTGCACGCATAAAACTGAAGGAACTATTCGTTCCGAGCGAGACAGTGCGTGTGTGGGCTGTGTCCCTTTCTTCTGTGTGTCAGATTAAAAATATTTATTTCAATGGTAATTTTTTCGACCTGTCTGTTGTAGTAATAACACCTAGTTTTAAACTTCTTTGGAATTCTATCTTTAAAATGAATTACCATTATTACTGTATGCATATTAATGAAAATTAAAATTATTTTAACATGCAAACACAAGATGTTTAAACCAAATAAAAATGGAATTTGTAAGAATTAGTAGTGATATATTATACTATACCTGGCAATTACTACATTGCCGTCTGACGTTTACTTGACATCTGTATGTTTGTAAATTTGAATTATATTTAATTTTGTGAGTTTTCGTAATATTAAAGTGCAAGTTATTGTAACCGTGGTAAGAACGTGTTTTGCGGTTAAGTGCAAGAGTGAAAAGGGTACCCCGGGTCTGGAATTTCCTTTTTTAAGGTGATACGTAAAAAATAAGACATAGCTCGAGGGGCGTAGCTTAACGGAAGACGCGGGGAGCACCCCCGCTAGAATACATTGCAAACTCGAGCGCACGCTCGCGGTGAGTTTGCGATGTAGTTTGTGTGTTTTGATGTTTTAGAATAGAGAAGGCACGGAGTCGCCAAAATCAAATACATTTCTTTTTAATCTGAATTAAACTAACTTATTCATTATATTGTTAGGTATTTAGTGTTTTACTTTAATTAAGAATGACAAAAAATAATATAACGTGTGTAAATGAACAGACCGTAACAGTAAATGATCATATTGACCTAAGAAAAAGAACTACTAGTGTAGTAAACAAATTCTTACTATGATTTTATTTAATTCATTTACTTAAAATGAGTAGTAACAAAAAGTTGCTTTAAAACTACGCTTTTTAACACGCTTTTATTAGGTCGACCTGTATGTAACTAACTATGTAATGGAATCTAAGGTAACTACTTTAACCATCTTCCAAGGGTCGTAGCGTAATGAAAATTGGCAACTGTATGTAGTTCTGATGACAATACAATAATATGGTACTGTCGAACTGATCTGATGATGGAGCCGGAAGATATGAACTGGAACTTCATGATGGAAAATCGTATCATAGCTGTTTTGGATTTCTTAGAAAAGTATTGTAATGAACTTTGACCACGATTAGGCTTCAAGGTCTGATGATGAAGCCGGATGATAGGCAGTGGCATTCCATGATGGAATATCGTATCATAGTCGTGTTTGTACTTGTGAGAAAAGCCACGTAATGGACTTTTAACACGATCAGGTTTCAAACAGGATCAGGTTTCAGGATAACAAACCTAAAGAAAATCCGTTATCGGTTTTCTTAACCTTTTTGTCAACTCTTTGTGATGTCACTTTCAAATCCTCTGGGGTGATTGACCGTTTAATTGTTCACTACTCGTGGGAATAATATAAAAAAAGAAACAGCATCACAAAGAAAACGGAGGCTACAAAAAAAAAGGAAAAGCGCGAACTTTTTTGTTTTTACGTGCACTTATAAAAGCGTGTTTTTCTAGTGATTTTTAAACTATTAATTTATTATTTAATTAAAGATTATTCATCCAATTAAATTTTTTGATGGATATTTTCTTACGAATAAAAGTCAGAGTATGTAAAATATATAAGATTTAATTAAAAATTACGAAAATCTATAACTACACTATTTTCTTGGAATACATGTCTCTCGCCTTCATTTAATATTTCATCAGAGACATTTCCCCCGCATGTTTTATTTTCTTTGTTTGTATCCTTGCCCCTATTTTTATTAATAACATATTCTGGATCACGGATCTCTCATGTATCGAGGATCTACCAGTCATATCATTATTTTCAATCTCTATTTCATATGGTAGAGGCTCATCATCTTCACTGACCTCTAGTGAATGCACCAAATCATCGTCGCGTATTTCCCTTTCCGTGTCCAACTGGCGACATCGGTCTCGCGAAATACACACGCTTTTGTATTACTACACAATTCAACCAACCCGTGCTCAACTCGTGTCAAATGAGTACGTTTTTGCGGTCAAGCAACGTTAAAAGAGGTTTTACAAAATAGTGTGCAATTGAATTGAACACGGTTTTTTAACTGGTCTGTTCGAAACAAATCCGTACTGATTTAGCGGGGTGCGTCTCATATCATAAAAAGTTATTTGGTATATTTTCATTTCAATAACGTTCACAAGATAGTGAGTTATACAACTGTTGATGTAATTTCTATAGACATAACATTTATATATTCTAAAACTTATTTCGTAGAACGTTATTGGATATAACGTTTATTTAATCGAAAATCATTATGCCTATCGTTTAAAATATATAATATTGCGAGTAATTTGATTGAGCGTGCTGCGGAAGCGGCGTGACAGAAACGAATTGCTGCGAAACCGATTCCACGTCTGTTCCATGTCCGTCCTACCCCTAGAGTGTTATTTAAAATCGCGTAGGCGCGGAGGGGCGAGGCGGCCCGCGAGGTGAGGAGCAGGTGGTTTTAACACTCGCCGCCGCGGCTGAGGCTGGTCGGCGAAGCCAGCCAGCAAGCCGCAGCCGCGGTGGTGAGCGTGAAACACATCTGCGAGGATAAGCTTGCATGGGACCGCCGGAGCCCTGCAGCACCGGAGCCGTGACAGAAACTATGCCTGCTGCATGTTGCATGCTTGCTTGCATCAGGGGTGGATCTACCTATGGGCTATTTGGGCTGCAGCTCAGGGCCCCATGGATATAAGGGCCCCCCTGCCAGTTTTCATTAATAAAATAGACGATACTTTTAAATCTATATTATATAATAAATCTAAAATATGTAAAATTCAAACACAATTTTGGCAACGCCATAATCGGCCAATCCGTATGTGCGACTATCGAGAACGAAGCAGGGAATTCCCTTGTCTCTTATAATGATCGGGTATTCAGTGTTAAAAAATACTTAATACCCCTAGGAAGGGCGTAGGGTAGTTTCCTAAAATATTTTATTTAGTCCGTCACGTAGTTTAACAAAAAACATTCGATACGTATTTTTTATTTTTTCACGTAATTGAAAAATTAAGACGATACAGTGAGTTGAAGTTTCGCGTGACGTCACACTCCGGTATAATTCTTGGCACTGTGTGACGTCAGCAGCCCCCACTCCTATACTTTGAAGCTTTCCATTTTGTGAATTTTTCTTGACTTGAAAGGGCAAAAAATACGTGATCAATATTTTTTGAAATTCTACCTGATGAACCAAATAAAATAATTATTTTGTAATACAGGAAACTACCCTATTGCGTTGGGTTGTACCGCCACAATTTTGTTATTGTCATCTAAATACAAACTTAGTGTTTAATTGTCACAACTGTGTGTGAGTATGGGTATTTAGTGTGCTATTAAGTGATAAGTAACTTATTCTAATCAAATTCAAATTATTTATAAAACGTAAGCTATTTCAGGAAGCTATTTACACAGTCAAAGATTATATTGAGGATTAAAAGGCTTGGTAATTAGTTGTTCCAATGATATACGTACTTATGTGCTCTTTTTTAATATATTTTGCTGAGTTAATTATTGACTTTCTAAAGTATTGTATATACCTACTTTGTATTTAATTATTTCTTTTTTCGTTTTTTGATCTTTTATATTTTTATTATTATGAATGTGAGGAATATGTAGGTTATTATTTCTTTTTATGTTATTTTCATTATAATTTATAGTTGATGTATGGCTGTTTGAGTATTTGTCTTACTTACCCAAATGTCCTTACTTTGATACTGTTCGTCAGATCGTTGAGCTCCTTAAGTTCAAAGTTGAGCTACACGATAACTGAAAAATGTTTGCACTCTGGATGGTCCGCTTAAATTTGTGACTTATCGTACTTATAATAATTGAAAGTAATCTGATTATGATATGATCATACAATGCTCCTAATTTAAGAAATCTACACTAATATTGTAAAGCAGTAAAGTTTGTTTCTTTGAATACGCTAATCTTTGAAAGTACTGGGTGGATTAAGATAAAATTTGGTATTGAAGTAGGTTGAAGCTTGAGAAGTGTTATAGGCTTCTTTTTACCCGACTGCTAGTTTGTAAAGTCTTTGCATATTTTCCTTCAATATAAGATAAGATAAGATGAAATTTATTTGTACATAGGAAAAGACACGTAATACATAAAAGAAAAACAGTAAGTTGTACAGCAAATCTAAAAATTAGTGTCAGATTTCCGGCACCTAAACTAGGTACGCAGACCTGTATCTTAGGAGTCGGAGATATTTCGGCATTGGCAATAAATAACACGACCGTGACATTTCGGTTACAATATTTCTGTTGTCAACAGCAAAAGAAGGTTGTGTGTGTGTTTATGAGCGTCTGGAAGGTTTGTGTGTGTATGTGTTTGTGTGAGTGGGTGTGTGTATATGCGTGTGTGGGCGACGGTGTGCTTATGTGTGAATGAGAGATAGTATGATTCCATAGGAGTATAAATAAATTTAAGTTTCGATACACAACATTTTTTCTCCTTCGTCATAAGATAAAAGAAGTAGCCAGTTCTTAAGTTTTTTTTTAATTCGTGAGTGGTGAGTCTATAAATGGAAATAATTTTATTAATTTTGTTATAAAGACGTGAACTTTGTGCTAAAAATTGACGACTTGCAAATGCATATCGACAAGGGATTGCTTTGCATACTGGAAAACCTTTGCGCCTTTGAAGGGCGGATTATTTCATACGCGGATGATACTGCCGTTATTTACTCTGGATTCTCATGGGAAGAGGTGAAAGTAATTGCCGAAAAAGGCCTAGTTGCTATTTCTAAGTGGCTGAACACTAATCTCCTAACTCTCAATATTTCAAAGACCAACTTCATCTGTTTTTCTCCCACTCAAAGGTCTCAGCCCTGTGAAGATTTTCATGTCAAGATACATATCTGTGATGGTCATATGCTTCAAGATTGTGACTGCCAAAAACTGGAGAAATTAAGGTCAACAAAATATCTCGGCATAGTTATTGACCAGACGTTATCATGGCATTCACATATTGAGGTAATCATGAAACGAGTGAGGAAGTTCATTTGGATATTTAAAACTCTACGCTACCTGATGTCCTCACACCTCTTAAGCAGGATTTATGTGGCTTTGGTACAGTCAGTAGTAGCGTATTGTATACCAGTCTGGGGAAGAGCTACTAAAACAAAGTTTCTGGACCTTGAAAGAGCTCAGCGATCACTTATTAAAGTGATGTATTTTAAACCGTTCAGGTTCTCGACATGCGACCTTTATCAAATTAGTGACCTGCTATCGATTAGGCAACTATATCTCCTACATATCACTCTGAAACTTCACAAGGCCCTTCCAATAGATTCAACTATCCTTAATAGAAGAAGAAAAGATATTGTGGCTCACTCCCCAAGGGTCCGAACTGCCTTTGCTAGCAGACAATATCCAACGCAATCTGCTTTTATTTATAACAAAATCAATTTTAAACTGAACATATATCCCCTCCTATTATACAAATGCAAGAAAGCACTAGTTAAATGGTTAAAATCACTAACATACGAGGAAACCGAAATGATCTTAGCCAGAGCTAGATAGTTTTCCTCAAATTCGTACGTAGCGTACATCCACAGTTATTACTCGCACAAACATGTCAACAAACTCGACCACAATACCACACACACAAACACACACATATACACACACACACTACACAGTCACATAAAAGTCCTACTGAGCTACATATTTAAATTTCATCTATTATTTTATGTCTTTTCCTTTGTATAATTTTGTTTAAAATTCTTTACTAGCATACTTATATTGGTCTCACCATTGTTAACCGAGATATACTATTACGGGAAGATGCGAGACAGTCCCAACACAAGTACTCTCGTAACTTACTGGGACTGCCTCAATTATTACATGAAAACAATGTATGAAATGTGAATAAAGATTTATTTATTTACTTTGAAGTAGGTTTTTGTCTAGAGGAAGAGTACGGTGTCTTCGCTGGATATAACGGAGGATATATAGCTGTCTGACTGTGAGGATTTGTGCGTCAGAATATAGCTGGTCAGTAGAGAAGTCTCTTGGTTTAAAGAGCATCATTTTCAGTACTGCTTGTTGTCAGTTATGTTTAATTTTCAAATAATTTATAAATATTTGATATTTAATAACAGGGCTTTACCTATGAAATCGCTGTTTTGCCGTACTGGCAATTTCAAATTATAATATTAAATCATATACTGTCCTCTTAATCTGTATCATGGATACTGTGGAGTTATTGCCGGTTTTTCTCCATAGAAAACGACCAATTTCAAACCATGCACTAACTTCTGACGTATTGTAAGTGCCCATGTGGGCCTATGTGAAATAAATATGTTGAGTTTGAGTTCGATAATCATATTGTTTTGGCTAATAATTATAATTTTAAATTAATTTTATTTTATAATTTGGAATTCTTGTTTCAAAGTTTGGCATAACCGTGCCCCTTGTACCTACGGCCCACAACCTCAACGACGTTTACAAAACGAACTCTAAAAATGAATGCACCACCCGTTATTAGTTTGCTCGTGTCCGATCTGGAAATTTCGACCTGAAAAAGGAACCCTGTGGTTGTCGATGACGAATTAAAGGCGATTGTGGGAGCTGATGACACCCAATCTGCGGCTGAATTAGAAGCAGCTTTCAACGCTAGTATCAAAACAATATTGGTTTACTTGCGTCAAATTGGCAAGATAAAAAAGCTTGACGTCTGCCCCACGAATTCAGTGATCATCACCGCGAAGGACGCATCGAGACGTACCTTGCACTGCTTAACAGGCACACAAACGAAATAATTTTGTTGCCTGCGGTGAAAAATGGATCCTGTTCGACAATCGTAAGCGAAATTGGTTGGATCCTGGATTAGCATCTAAACGTTTTCCTAAACGAAAACTGACCCCTAGAAAAGTGATGGTCCATTTTTGGTGGTCTAACCCTGGTGTAATGAGTTATCTACCAAACAGGATGAGCATTACTGCAGAACTGAACACAATTATAGAGAAGCTCGCACATCTCCAACCAGCTTTGGTCAATCGCTCGGCTCCGCTGCTCTTGCACGACAACGCGCGTCCTCATACTACACAGCAGACGGTCTACAAGTTACAAGAGCTGGTGTTGGAAGTTCTCCGCCATCTGTCGTACTCACTAGACCTTGCACCTACAGACTTCTACTTTTTCCTGAATTCTGAACTACTCGGAAAAAAATCAACATCATAGAGGCAGTAAAAATGCCTTTGCAGAATTTGTTGCCTCCCGTCCAACTGATTTCTTCAAGAAGGGTATCAATAAGCTACCAGTGCGTTGGAAAAGATGCATCGATTGCATGGGTGATTACTTTGATAAATAGAAATAAAATATATAGAAAAAAACACGATGACTGATTTCATGAATAACGGCAATATCATTGGTAATGGCTTTCAGTATTAATATACCAGACGTACTACAGGGCACCATCCTCACTTGGTCAATATACCACTTTGTCATACTATGTAATTCTCCTCTACATTTATTGTGCGCACTTTGTCGGTCGGACTTCGGTCGGACTTCGACCGGTCTTCGAATCGGTTTGGAACTCTCTGTCGGCTTCTGTGTTCTTTTCTACATATGACCCGTCTGCCACCTTTAAAGTAAGAGTGAAAAATCTCCGGCAGATGCCTTGCCACCACGAATTTTGGCCCTGGCAACGCACTTTCTTTCTATTTCATTAAGAAAAAAGCAGAAGAAAAATATTAGTTTAGTCCTGTCAAATTAAGATATTCCATAGACAATTTTAGACTCGATTAAAAAATTGGTTACTAAAAAAACTTTTTTGCAAAAAAATAAAACCGACTTCCATATCAAAACACTACAAAGCCAAAAATAATTTTAATTTCGGTAGTCGGTGTTATTGGTTTTGTATTTTCTTTTTTTTCACACCGCCTCCCGAAATTAAAATTATTTTTGGCTTTGTAGTGTTTTGATATGGAAGTCGGTTTTATTTTTTTGCAAAAAAGTTTTTATTTTCGCGCTTTTTAACCGACTTCTGAAAAAGGAGGAGGTTCTCAATTCGGATGTTTGTTTGTTTTTTTTTTTTTTTTTTTTATGTTTGTTCGGGCATAGCTCCGTCGCTCGCCAACCGATTTGAAAAATTCTTTTTTTGTTGGAAAGGGTATACTTCCCAAATGGTCCCATGAAAATTTTATCGACATCGAACAAGCCGTTTCTGAAAAATTAACAAAAGTCTAAAAAAAATATTTACATTGATGATCTTTTCGGTTACTCTATATTGTGTTTTTTGTTCGCGCGTTTTTAGTTTTTTGTAGTTGACATTTTGGCTTTTATAACTAGATTAATTACAAATTGACCCACTAAAAAGCGCGAAAATAAAAACTAAAAACTAAAAACGCGCGAACAAAAAACACAATATAGAGTAACCGAAAAGATCATCAATGTAAATATTTTTTTTAGACTTTTGTTAATTTTTCAGAAACGGCTTGTTCGATGTCGATAAAATTTTCATGGGACCATTTGGGAAGTATACCCTTTCCAACAAAAAAAGAATTTTTCAAATCGGTTGGCGAGCGACGGAGCTATGCCCGAAAAAACATAAAAAAAAAAAAAAAAAAAAAACAAACAAACATCCGAATTGAGAACCTCCTCCTTTTTCAGAAGTCGGTTAAAAATACGTCAATTTACGTCAGGCGCTGACTAATTTGACAGAAATAAACTAATATTTTCTGTCCTTTTTATAATGAAATAGTAAGAAAAAGATGCACTGAACTTTAGTTTAGTTTGTGAACAAGACAATCCGCGCCAATGTATTTCTTTCTATCTTAATAGGAAATAAACAGTTTACTGACTAATTTTTTTCCAAGAAGTTAGTAGTTAGACACTGTTGATCATCCAAATTTAAAAATTGTAATGGCGACTCTAATCTTCTGTTTTCCGAATCACATGTATTATCCGAGGTCTGCTCCGGCGCTGTGATTTTGTCTCTGTAAAATAAAACTGGTATGTAAATATTAAAAAATATGGAACCCTCATAGTTCGTCATGTCTGTCCGTGCGTCCGTTCGTATGTCACAGCCATTTTATTCCGAAGCTATTAGGACTATACATGTGAAACTTGGTAGGTAGATGTATTCTGTAAACCGCTTTCAGATTTTATAAAAACAAATATTTAAAATAAAGGGGGGCTCACCATACATGGAACTGAAACTGAAAATTTTTTTTCTTTTTTCATGAAACCTATGCGTGTGTGGTATCTATAGACAGGTCTATAAAAATGACATAGGGGTTTCTGAAACTACTTTTTATAAAGTCAATCGTTTAAAAGATATACGCTCCCAAAGTGGTAAAATGTGTACCTCCCCCCCCCCCCCCTCTAACTTCTGTAATAATGGAATGAAAATCTAAAAAAATTTGAACGAGATCGGGTCAGCATTTTTTGTGATACAACATATTTTCTAAAACCGCAAATATAACTTTGTAATTCATACAAACACTATGAAAAACAAAGTTATTTGGCGTAGTTGTAAAAAATGTAAATAACTTAGTTTGAAGAAATTTGTAAGGTTTTGTTTTTCGTCAAATAAATATACATATTATATTATATTATATTATAATAGTTACTACGAAACCCTTCATGGGCGAGTCTGACTCGCACTTGGCCAATTATTTTCCGTCATTTTACGAGCATGATCCCTCAGGCGTTCCAAATGTCGGTTTTTAGGGTTCCGTAGCCGAATGGCAAAAAACGAAACCCTTATAGTTTCGACATGTCTGTCCGTCTGTCTGTCTGTCCGTCCGTCCGTATGTCACAGCCATTTTATTCCGAAACTATTAAGACTATACATGTAAAACTTGATAGATAGATGTATTCTGTGAACCGCTTTCCGATTTTAAGAGAAAATTTAAAAAATATTTAAAATAAAGGGGGCTCCTCATACATGGAACTAAAACTGAAAATATTTTTTTTCATGAAACCTATACGTGTATGGTATCTATAGACAGGTCTTTAAAAATGACGTTAAGGTTTCTAAAATTACTTTTTCATAAAGTTAATCGTTTAAAATATATACGCTTCCAAAGTGGTAAAATGTGTGTCCCCCCTCTAACTTCTATAATAATGAAGTGAAAAATCTAATAAAACCATATGTTGTAGATCTTAATGTAAACTTTCAACCAAAATTGGTTTGAACGAGATCGAGTCAACAGTTTTTGAGATACAGTATATTTTCTAAAACCGCAAATATAACTTTGTAATTCATACAAACACTATGAAAAATAAAGTTATTTGGCGTAGTTGTAAAAATTGTAAATAAGCTACTTTTAAGAAATTTGTAAGGTTTTTGGTTTTTTTTTTTCAAATAAATATATTAAGTATATTATATTTATTATAGTTACTACGGAACCCTTCATGGGCGAGTCCAACTCGCACTTGGCCAATTTTTTCACCTTTCGTTGTCTTTTATGCTTATTCCCCATATCGGTAAACTAATGTTATATAAACCTTGTTCACTTGTCAAATATAGATAAATAAAATCAGAAAACAAGACTAAACAATAACTATTTCGATAAAAAAATATAATCACGGTTGCGGGAGGAACCGACACAGGTCTATCACTGACAAAGGCCGCAGGCGAACTGGGCGGGCATAAGAAAGTGACAGAGTCTATTACTTCCACGTGCGAAAAAAAGAGAGCGCATTAATGCGCTGGAACCAAAATAAAACAACGTAAGCGCCAAACCAAATAAAAATTGTTTAAAAATAAATTAAGCTATGTATCAAAAATATTTTCAGTCAGAGTTTTCAATTACCTATTATGCACATTTTGAATGCAATTTTGAAATGAAATTTCTTAGGATTTTAGAATTACAGGAAAAAATAAAAAAAATAGAGGTCTTTTCGGAATCAAATTCGATGGCGCAAATTTAACCCAATTGCGTATTCCTTCAGTAAAAGTATTAATGAAATAGTCAATAAACATATTACCAAAAATTAAATCCATACTTGCTGGAATAGTGAAATAAATGGTGACGAAAAAACCCCTAATTTATTTTGGTATCGCCTTAAGTAAGTTTTGTGACTTTGTTTACAAATTGCATTTAGGGTGACTATGTTTTCAATGTAAAAGTGGATGTTCTTCTCTTTATTCTTCTTATTTATTATTTTTCTTTCTTCTCACTATATATTATTGTTTGTTATTTTAAGCTTTCCTAAAAATGATGATCTTCGAGACCGGTGGCTCAGTGTTCTACACAGAAAAGGGTCAGAAACGGTTTCAAAATTTGTAGCCGCCATTTCAAGCCAGAAGAAATATTGCATTTCGAAACAAGATCAAATGATGCAATTCCATCCATTTTCCCTAAAGTAAGTTATCAATCTTTAAATGACATGAAGATCACCGTTTTGAAATAGAATATGAGCATAGCAAGATGAATTTTTATTTTGAATCTATCTAACCATAAATACTAAAATTTTGTTCTCATCAATCTATTATTATCTTAGATTCCTGTTAAAGCGAAACAAATAAATGTTTTAAGTACTATAATATTGAAACCCACTAAAGAAAAGAATATACAACCTGTACTGGGCACATTCAAAGATCAGTAAGTGAAAGTTATGAAAGGAGTCAAATTAATAAGCATAAAAGTCGTCATTTTTGTTGATTTATTTACCTTTGCTTAGCAAATTGATGGCAAAAATATTTTATATCATTTTGGCCAAAAACTCAGCTACGCAAACTTGCTTACAAGTGTAGTTTGTTATATTAATAATTACTTATAACTTAATTATTTAACTTTTATCCACTGCAGTTAGTTAATGTCGACAAATAATAATAATAATTCATAATTTAAAGATTATTTCCATACTTTTAACTAATAATAGTGTAATACATTTTTTAGGGTTGTGTTGTGTGTCAAGCCAATCTTGTAACAAACCTGCAGCTGCAACATATGAGGAACTAGAAAATATAGAACCAACCAAATAATAATAACCTTATAATTGTCATTCGATCTGCCTCCTTCATGTTTAGAATTATGTATGTTAATAATATTGATTTCTAACCTTAAATAGCATATATGGTGTTAGCCTGTAATTAATTGTTACACTTATAAATGTAATATGACTGTTTCATACAAATGTATAGTGTAAACAATTGTAGGTTAACCTAAATAAATATATACATAAATAAATTATATCTCTTCTGTTATTCTTTCTATTTATAATCATCGTTTTTCATGAAGGGTTTTGGTAGTTTTAATTATATATAAACATTGCATCATTTTATTTTTAGTCTACTGGTTCTGACCATACAAGTGTCGAATAAACGTAGATTATCAATTAATGCACGTTTGTTTGGACGTCTATACCACTGCCTATCAAGGCCAAGCCTTCGAAGAATTGCCAGCTGGTGATTCTGTTATTAATTCTGTATCTGCAATAATTGAATTTGTATCACGGGTCTTAACCACTTTGAAAGTTTATAATTCAACGCAATAAAGTCTGCTTAACAAAACCAATTTTGCATTTAGCCCGCATAAGGAAGGGTTTATTATAGAAATTAGCGCGCTCAATATAAGTTCCTCAGATATATATTGAGAACTAGCTTTTCGCCCACGTGGAATTCTGTTATATCGCGCTACCGAGCAATTGTTGAAAAATCTGAGATAGAAAGAACCCTATATAGTTCCAAGAGTTATAAACTATCTCCATGTCAAATTTTTTCGAAAGCGGCTCTGTGATTTAACCGTGAAAGCGTAACAGACCGATACAGACCTTTGTATTTATAATTGAATTTATTTCTTTCTTTCTATTTAATACGTTGTTAAGAAAAAATCCGGCCAAGTACGAGTCGGACTCGCGCATGAAGGGTATTTTTATAGGTAGGTAATGAATGGTACGGAACCATTACCTATAAAAAGCGCCAAAAAAATCACAACTGTTGTATGGGAGTATCCCTTAAATATTTATTTTAATTAATTTATAGTATTTTTTGTTATAGCGGTAACAGAAACACATCATTTGTAAGGTTAATAATAAGTTTCTTAAAAAAACCAGCAAATATTGCATCAAATAAAATTGTCCTTACGTTTATCGCGAATTGATATCCACACTACTAGAAAGAGATAGCTAGGTCCTTCGAGGGTATACTCTTCGGAACGGATTTGTGCTTCGCGTCCGCATTCCAGTTTAGGTACAAGTTCCTTGGTAGAAACACAGTTTTCAATTTTTTTTTTTGGGATTTTATGACCTGGTAACTGGACCTTTAGGTCAAATCTTATTTTAATTTTAATATCAACACTGCACTATCACTTCATTTTTAAATTGTTTTAATGGTATTTTTAATGTATTTATATATCGGTTTGTAAGTATTTTTGTCTTTTAATAACTCTTCAAGTGGCGGCGGGCGGGATAATGAATCGCACTTAATATTCACATCACTAAGTTCACTAGCCAACACTAATCTGTCAAGCAAGAAGTTTTGACCAGGCTACGAAAACAATTGTATGAACTTTGAGCTCAGACTAAGGAAAAAAGTCTGAGAATTATCGCCATTTCACAGATAAGTTGGTAGGAGTGTAAGTCCCGTCTCTTTTGGTTTTGACAGTCAAAAATAAGATGTTCCATGCATAGTGTATTACATTCTCTTTGGTTCCATGGTTCCTTCTTGGTATTCACAATATGGGCATGTATTGCTTGTAATAATGCCAAGTCTAGCAGGGTGTGACGGAGCAGTATTATGGCCAAAGTGCAATCTATTTATCGTAGTGATAAAGTCTCGGCTGGCTTCCTTTAATCTATTGTATAGGTAACGCCAAATAACTTGGCAAGAGTCGTTTAATGCGCAGAAGTCGATTTTCAGGTGTCAGCGGTTGTCAGCGGGACGCGGGGTATGACGTAGCGCCGTTCCGAGCGCGCGATTGGTGCGTCAGTAGTTCTCGTTCAATTTGCTCCCGAATACACTTGCGTACACTATAGTTGTACCCTTTGTTTTTGTTACGAGTTGTTGTTTTAAATTTATTTTTTGTTACCTTCTTTATGCTGAGCACGGTTGCCACCATCCATCCATCCTCATGTCAGATTGGCTGGTCAAAACAATATTTATATTTATCTCAATGTATACGTAGCATTTTTTTTATTATTATTATATGCCAACTTTTGACCTCGATTTCGACTGATTGGTTTACCTCTACGAATATTTGAGGAATAGGTGAGGTCTACGAGGGAAAGAGCGGGCCCAGAAGATGCCTGTATTATTGTAGAAACGTAGCAAATACAATGAAGCAATTGCGTAACTTTTGTTTAATATACTTTCAATGCCTTTTTCCATAGACGACCAGCCATACTAACGACGAAAGTCTATGATGTTTGAAATTATCAACGTGACATTTTGATAGCACTGTGCATTAATCATACCTTTTAGGGTTCCGTATCTGAATGGCAAAAACAGAACCCTCATAGATTCGTCATGTACGTCTTTGTGTTTGTCCGTCCGTATGCTATAGCCACTTTATTCCGAAACTATTAAGACTACACAGTTGAAACTTGGTAGGTAGACGAATTGTGTAAACCGCTTTACGATTTGAATTAAAAAAAATAAAGGGAATAAAAAATATCCATATTTGGAACATGGAACTGAAACTTAAAAGATTTCCATCAAACCTATACATGTGGGGTATCTATAGAAAAGACTTAAAAAAAAATTCATTGAGGTTCCTAAAACTATTCATATAATAATACATATCAGTGGCGAAGGGTGAATTTTCATAAAAGGGAAACCGAACCAAAAAATGCTTACCTTGCTCAAGAGTGATGCGTGAATTCCAATAATTGTGGCCCTGTGGCCGACTTCGAAATCTTGTAACTTCGTAAATAATTATTTGTTTAATTGAAAATAATAGATTACTATTTATATATTCATATATAAAATAATAGACTAATATTTGGGTAAGACCGCGAAAAATTGTACAGTTACATTCATGACATCATAACGCACGTTACGTACATGACTGAATGTTACGTACATGACCATTATAAAGCTTAGCTCACATCATTACAGTATAGAAATAAAAGTCAGTTTTTAATCAAAATTGTGTTGGTATAGTTATAAAAACACAACAGCTATAAGAATGAAACACAAATTAAGAAAATAAATAATTAAAAATCTAAGAAACCCCAACACTAAAATAGAAGCGAAAATATTAAAAAGACAACAATAGTACCTATAGTTGAGCCATCAAATTCGATGGAGTTACTCAATCGAATTGGATGGCTCAAAAATAGATATTATTTTTGACATTTTAAATATTCGCTTTTCTTTTAAATTCTTTTTATCCAGCTGTTGCTCGGCTTACATCGTCTCTATTACAGAACTTTATTATTTCGCTTATAATTATATTATTCTTTCTAATTATTTTTCTGCCTTGACGAGCCTGTCCTTTTAATCCAAACACAGATTTCGTTATTTCACTCTTCTTGCCATATTTTTTTATAACATCATGTTTAATTATTCTTTTGAGAATATTTCGTTCATCGATTTTCTTGGTATCCGTGTATGTGTCTTGAACGGCATTCACTAAAACATTTTGTGTTAAAAGTTGTCTCTTCACCTTTTCTTTTTCTTCTTCAGAAATGTTAGGCAGATTTGTTGTATGAAACTGTTAGACTAAGATAACGGTGTCATTTTGTTTACATCAGGAATGACGACATGTGGTTCAGACGTTTTTGATTTCAGTTCATCTATAATCCCAATTAATTGTTTATTCTTCTATATGCATATAACGCTTACATTTCTTCTTCAAACTTTGAATTTCCAGCGCCATTCTTTTTATCGTTTCATCATAGGATTTTTTTTGTATATTAAATCTTTTTCTTTCCGTGAATCTTTGTCTTTCCTCGAATCTATTAGCATCAATTTCAGCACCATTATCACCATCATCTTTTGCCTTCGTTCTGTGACGGTTCTGACTAGCTCGCCACTGTTGTCTTTTTTTTTTTTTTTTCTTCGAAACATTCTTTAATTTTCTACCGATTTTTATTCCTCTCTGCATTTTTCCTTTTAAGTTCTTCGTATTTTGCGGGATTTTGTTCTTGCACCCGCTCACGAATTTTTTTTTGCCTTTTGCATTCGTCAACTTCATCTGTGACATTTTGGATAACTAAATAAACTGACTTGTAGTACTTTATTTTTTAAATAAAGTTTTTTTACAGTCCGTTCAATCGAATTTAACTTCTATTCCGCAGGTATAAGGGTGGCATTAAAAGCAAAAAGTGTAGAAGCCAAAATCGCTACAAGGGACAGAGGGACTGTACGAGGGTTTATTTAAATGCCTAAATCTTATTCCAAATAGAGTATAGATAGTTAATAAATTATTATTGTATTAGTTATTAGATATTCTAACAAATTATCTGACTTACTTTACTCCAACAATTTCTTTAGGAAATGCATATCGATATAGGTACCTACTATGCCTTATAAATGAGTAGATAATCACGACGTCACTATTTTCAATAATATTTTTCTAATGATAGCAATTTACAGTAACCTTCTTATTTAAAACACATAGCAGGTACCATACAAAATATATCAATCACCTGACCATAAATAAATCTTTTTCTAAATTATATGTTTAATTTTTTTCGAACAGTTTTAGGTATACATTTTTTTATTAGTAATACATAGCGTATAACAAGAGAAACAATATGATAAATTAAAACATAAAACTTGACTGCGTAGTATTTAATTTCATTTAAAAAAAATGCACTAGTCATCACTAGTGTATTCTCAGCTTAACAATTTGTCATGACTGTAACGTTACACATTTTGTTACACACTGTTATAATCATGACAAAAAATGCGTGGGACATAACCTAAAACCAAAATTTCACTTAAATTGCGGATAGCCAAGGACTGCGACGTAGTTTTATTCGTTTGTGTAATAATGAACCAACATAAACACGTATAATATTGAGACAGAATATACATACTTACCTTGTAATCAAACACTTTAAATACAAGTTTTTTTGGAGACAAATCCGTTGCCAACACAGAACACCATTTCACTCGAAAAATAATGACATATTTAATTGTTTAAATGATTAAATCATGTTCAGTGGTGGTGCCACGCAAGAAAATATTAGAAGTAGCTGGATTATTCTTAAAGTGTGGCAGTAATAGACGTTAGTTTCATGACGTTACACACTCAGTAAAATTTTGGACACGTTTTTAAAAATTAATAAATAAATATTTGTTACGTTATTTAGTGAAAGCTTTTCATAAAAACGTTGGTTAAGTATCACAAAACTTCAACATAACTTAAAAATATGGAATAGCCATTACATTTTTTAAGCAATGGCAGTTTTTGTTAAAAGGATGGTAGTTGGACAAATATTTTTTGTATGGAAGTGAAAGTAGTACCAATGAAAAAATTACAAAAAAACAACAATTTGTAAGAGCTGGATTAAATGTTGTGGAATTATCTAAGACAATACAAGCATACCATTCAGTACAATATACAACAAATCTCATTTATCAAATAAAGTAGATGTTATAAGTTAAATGAAATGGGGACAAGCGAAAAATGACTAATGTACAATTTTTCGCGGTTTTACCCATTTGCCATATTTCAAAAGGGAAGCCGATAGAAATCGAGTTGTATGGAGCCTTCGCCACTGATACATATATAACTATCAAATATTAACAACATTAATTTTTCGCTAATTTATGCTTGCTTCTACGGCACCCTTCAAGGGCGAGTCCGACTAGCACTTGGCCACTTTTTTGATAAGTATATTGAAATATTTCAAACCAATCTGTTCTTTGTGTTGCCTTAAATTTCATAGAGCAACAACTCAAGTCTATTCAGACTAGACGCTCCTAATCTAGTTTAGTATCCATTCCTAAAGTCACCTAAACTGTTTCATTTTTCCTGGCTTCTAAATCCACGAAACAAATGACAAATGACAGCTGAAACTAGAGTTAGACACCTAGAGACACCTAGCGTAGTATACTGTTTTAAAGTCTATACAATCATCACGTTTCAACAAAGTTTTCAAGTTCGTATCCTGCGATATGTGAGTAGCAATTTTTATAAACTTGGCATGTGGGATAATCAGGTCTGAAAACATTCTTGAGCACTTTTATATAAAACTAGCTGTGCCCCGCGGTTTCACCCGCATATATTCCTACTACTATTATTAATGTGTAATTTTATGCGTCAATCTAATTCGCACTGGATAAAGAATCGCGAAGTAAATATAGTTTAATTTAATAATATTGTCAAGAATACATTTAGAGTATTTTTAGAGTATTTTTAAACTGCTGACCCGATCTCGTTCGAACAAATTTTAATTGAATTTTTTATTAAGATCTACAGCATATATTTTGTTTTGGTTTTTGACTCCATTATTATAAAAGTAAGAGGGGGTGGGGGGTGAAACACATTTTACCACTTTGGAAGCGTATATCTTTCGACTGGCTCGCCCATGAAGAATTCCGTAGCTATGCTTGCTAGCATAGATTAACGTAAAAAAATGCTGTTATCATAATGTTTATATGACAAAGTTTTATTTGCGGATTTTGCAAATGTGAAAATGAAATCTCAAAAACTGTATCTCGTTCGAATCAATTTTAGTTAAAAGTTTTCATTAGAATCTACAGCATATTTTTTATATTTTACAGAGACAGACACATTTTACTACTTTGGCACTTCCAAAGTAGTAAAATGTGTCCCCAAATATATCTTTCAAACGATTGACTTTGACAAAAATGATTACATGAACCTCACTATCATTTTTAAAGATCTATTTATAGACGCCGACACCCGCATAGGCGTACAGGCTTGATGTAAAAAAATTTTTTAGTTCTAGTTCCATGTATGGGGAGCCTCCCCTTAATGTTTTTTTTACATTATTTTCGCATAAAAATCGGAAAGCGGTTTGCAGAATACATCTATATATCAAGTTTCAACTCTGTAGTCTTAATAGTTTCGGAATAAAATGACTGTGACATACGGAAAGACGGCCAGCGGCCCTAGACAAAATCCATTTTCTGTAAGCGTTAACGCCAACGGAAAACTTAATTGTATGGAGTTGACATTTACTAACACGTGACAATCACGTGACATGTGGTTAGCAAATGTCAACTCCATACAATTTAATTTTTCCGTTGGCGTTAACGCTTACAGAAAATGGATTTTGTCTAGGCCCCCTGATAGACATGACCAATAGTATAAGGGTTCCGTTTTTTTGCTATTCGGCTAAGGAATCCTAACAACATCGCTTTTAAACAATGCCAACGTTGAATGTCTGACCCGTTTTTTCGGGTGGGAAAATCATCGAATGACTTCTCTCGCTCTAAGTGGAGCGAGACTATAAGCCCACCCAGTTACTTCAGCTGCCCTTGCCTTCCGGGGCCGCGGTGTCTCGTTACAACATACCTTTAAACTGAACGATGACATAAAAAATGGGATGAACAAAACAACACCCTATCAAAATTACTTATTCAACTAAAGAGAAAGTAAAATATAAATATTCAAATGTATAGATACAAAAATACACATCTGACGTAAAAGAAGCTGAAACAATTTTACATAGGAAGTCTCTTAGCCAAGAAGTCGAAATGAAACCAAGATAAGGTTCACTATCAGTGCGGTATCTATCGCGGAGTGGTAGAAGTACGCGAGTCATGCTCGACGCGTCGTGCATCCCCGGGCCGCCGCGCGCCGCGGCCGTTACGGTGAATAGCGTTGTTGAATAATTTTACATTTTCTCCTAAACTATGAGTCCAAATTATATTCTGTAAAAGGCAAAGATAATCTTCATAAAATTGTCTTGATGATGAAATTACTTTCAAACGCAAATATTAATATGGCCGCATAATAATAATACTGCAAAGTCATTCCTTATTTTTTAAATATTTTCTTAACATAATTTGCCTTATTGTGGATTATTTATAAAAGTTAGATATGCAGTACTGCGGACTTTTTTTTAGATCTACATAAAACCTATATTTTTGTAGTACATGATCTTTACGTATAACTCAGCATTTCGCCAGCTATAGCGATTATAGTAATTTAGCGGCATATTTTCTTCCGACTTACTTCACCAATACCTTTATTGTAGGAAAACCGAGAAGAGTAGCGTAATGCTAGATAGCCTATAGCCTTCCTCATGAAACTGCCTATCATAATCACAAAGAATTTTTGAAATCCACCCAGTACTTTCGAAGATTAGCGCGTTCAAGCAAACAAACAAACAAACAAACAAACAAACAAACAAACTTTTCCGCTTTATAATATTAGTATAGATAAGTAAATAAAGAAATAAAAACTTTGTACACAAAAATTAAACCGACTTTCAAAAAACACTGCGAAGTGAAAAATTACTTTAATTTCGGTAGTCGGTGTCTTTAGTTTTGTATTTTCGTTTTTGACACCGAAATTAAAGTTTGAGACTGAGCTTTTAAAAAAATTGCACCTGGAATCCAAATTACTTAGAAAAGTTCTCTCCGTCTCCTTGGTTCTCCAATCTTTAATACTTCCTTTCCCGACTTTATTGCAGATAAAAACATTTTACAAAAAAATTAAACCGACTTCCAAAAAACACTGCAAAGTGAAAAATAACTTTAATTTCGGTAGTCGGTGTCTTTAGTTTTGTATATTCGTTTTTGGCACCGACTTCCGAAATTAAAGTTATTTTTCACTTTGCAGTGTTTTTTGGAAGTCGGTTTAATTTTTTGGTAAAAAGTTTTTATTTCACTCTTTTTAGTTGTTCGATTTATAATTTACCTAGTTACAAAAGCCTAAATCTCAACTACTTATAACCTTTTACAAAATATTGCTTTTACCAATGCTGGGCCGTTAATTGTTGAGGAGTTCTCCTGGTACTTCACCATCAGCTTCATTTCACCATATGCATTGTGACGAGCATATTGTGCTTAATAACAATATCTAAGTAATTGAAGCGGAACCCACGAAATACTTATTATTCCTACTTATATATTGAGTAGTTCCAGTGGCCATCTGTGATCTTCATTATCAGGTCCACTTCACAAATGATGCTTTCGAATGCAACTACACAAGTTACTGTAAAAAATACTCAAATCACTATGGGTGTGCCTATAATATTTGAAGAGTTCCCTCGATTTCTCCAGGATCCCATCATCAGATCCTGACTTGGTGGCAATGGGACCAATTTCAAAGTAGGTATACCCTTTCAAACAAAAAAAGAATTTTCCAAATCGGTACAGCCGTCTTCGAGTAATCGGTGATCATACATAAAAAAAATATACGCGTCGAACTGATAACCTCCTCCTTTTTTGTCGTCGGTTGAAAAAGTGTGGGACGCAACTTATGTCGATACTTTCGCACCATACCATCTTCCCAGTTCATCATGTTGTGCTGGCACTCCCGCTGCGGCTGCGAAAAACTTCAAGTGGCGTAAGTATAGTCATCTCATTGATAACTATATTTTCGAGCCTTTTGGGATCGAAACTCTCGGGCCATGGGGCCCGTGTGCTCACAGCCTTTTTAAAGACATTTCGAAAAGGCTCGTTGACGCTTGCTGTGACCCAACGGCTGGCTATTTCTTTGGCCAAAGGCTAAGCGTTGCCATACAACGAGGCAATGCCGCCAGTATCTTGGGTACGTTGCCAGCGCGTTGAGGATCAATTTTTTGATGCTTTATTCTAGTTTGTATTTTAAGTATTTTAGTTTTGATAAATAAATTTAGTGCTTTTAAAATAACTTTATTTTATCACGTGCATATAATTATTTGTGCGACACTAAAACTCAAACAGAGTTGGCACACTTAGTGTTTTTATAATTAGTTGTAAGAGTTCCTTGATAGCTATCACCTGTTTTCAAGTAAGAGTGAATAGGTAAGCGTGCTTCATCTTGGTTCACATAATCGCTTACCATCAGGTGAGATGATGGTCGAACGTGAGCCTACTATCAACATGTCTTTCTGTTTGTCCGGGTTAATCTCTGGAACGGCAGACCTATTTTTAAGGACCTCTTATTCTACGGAGTACGGACCACATGAGTAGATTAGATGATTAGATTAGGGACATAGAGAAGGTGATAGGTAGACTTTATCAACTTGTATCCTTGTAGGTAGACTTTATCCCGGAATTGAATTGAATATTATATTATAAGTACTAGCAGTTGCTCGCGACTTCGTTCGCGTGGGCAGATTTTCCCGTGTAAATCCCGATCTCATGGGAATTTAGAAAAATCCCGTCTTAGCGAGCATCTACGTACTAAAAGAAACCCCCATGCAAAATTTGAGAGCCGTACTACTTGCAGTTTCTGAGATTTAGTGATTAATCAGTGAGTGATATTTCGCTTTTATATACATACTAGCTTCCGCCCGCGACTTCGTCCCCGTGGAAAAAAAATCCCCCGATTTTGAAACATTCTTCCTTAGTGCTCCGCTCCTATTGGTCTTAGCGTGATGATATATAGCCTATAGCCTTCCTCGATAAATGGGCTATCTAACACTGAAATAATTTTTCAAATCAGAACCGTAGTTCCTGAGATTAGCGCGTTTAAGCAAACAAACAAACAAACAAACTCTTCAGCTTTATAATATTAGTATAGATATAGATTATGTAATAAGTATACTAATCTCACTAATGCTAATCACGTTATAATCATGAATTATCTTAACTTTTATTGTTTATTTGTTTTCTTCGCTGTTCGCTATAAAGTAGCGCACAGTTTATCCTGTTAATAATAGTTAATGACTTTTTTTCGTGTATTTAATGATTTTTCATGAATTTAATTTTTTGTAATTTATATACTCACGCATGATGTTAACGAATCACAAGGTGATATAATTTTATAAGATATTTCAGCATGTAAGTGTATTCTTTATTGGGAAACCTAAAAAAATAAACAAAATGAAACGAGATCGAAATGTAAGTGGAAAATAACATCTACGTGAACGAAATAGCAGGGACAGGTAATATTCGAATAAGAGATTCAATAAAAATATGATTGCTCACATCGCACCGCTCCTGTATACGAACGCCTCTATATACGAATACCTTTGATACTATCCCATAGACTGCCATATGAGACTATACAATATCCTTTAACATAAAGCCACTTGATGGGCTGTTAAAGATTTTATCTCCGATGATACACTGTGTGAAAAGAATCAAGGGCTTAACGCTCATTGTCGGTAAAAAAAGACTAGGTAATCGATATGGAGACTTAGGTTAGTAAGCCCGCAATCTAGTAGAATTTTAGCGAGGTTTTCCACGACAGCATACACAGTAAGACACACGTTGTGAGGAAGCTCACCAAGGAAAGATTTTAAATGAGATAGGGCCTAAGGTAAACTGGCGTTTTTTTTTTTTTCATAACCTGCTCTACACTAAGAGTTTCTCTTGGATTGAACCCACGACAAGCAGCGCAGCAGCTAATCGCTCAACAACTGCGCCAATCGTGTCTTCAATTATGTGACCTTAGTGCAGGTCTTCAAATGAAGTCGGTTACTACGGTTAAAATCAAGGTTTAAACCATACAATCGTTTTCTGATAACTTTCGCGGAAAAACCTGCAATAGTAAGCTCAGGATTTGAAGTCATGGCTAGAGGTTCAAATTACAGATATACAAGTCCTAATAATCAGACGAACACCTTCCAGAAACCATTCATGAAATAAATCGATACTCTGTGTTAAACATCAACGCGCATTGCGAAGTAATATCACGGCTACTTTTTAATGACGCATCCAAACATCTTGGTTCTTTAAATCAACTCAGCGGTCGGTCCAGTCGTTGCAGTGGCGCAGACAACAAACAGGTAAGTGCCATGGTTTTTGAGATATATATTTTTGATGTAAGTTGGGTTTATTTCTAGATTATTATTATATTATTTTTATGACTTCTTGGCAGAGCAGTGATGGCCCAATGGACACAGGCACGACTTACGAGTAAAGTCAAAACTCAAAATTAGGTGCCTAGGTTCCAACCTCCTCCTCCATATCGTGCATTCTTGACAGAATGGTCGTGGACAGTGGTTGACGATGATGCTTTTTGTCTAGATAAAGCAGCCCTTGCGATGCGCCTCCATTTCCAGCGGTCAACCTAGGCAGACACATTACTCGGAGTAGATAATTTTCATCATCACTAACACTCTCAAAACAGTGAAGGAAGTCATAGTGAGGTAACTGACGTGTCATAGGATCGAAATATCCTACAATAATAATATGCGACAGCCACTATACCGCACTGGGCCCGCGTGATGGATTACTGAAATAAATATCTTATCAGGCCTGTGTCGGCTGTATATATTATATATACATGGTGTAACAGATTAAGCGCAATACCTCAGACGGGTGTATGAGGTATTGCGCTTAATCTGTTTCAATTAGAATATTTAATTATATGTCTAAAACAACATCCGTAACTAAATAAATTGTAACCAAACCTAGACATTTTTTATAAAATAGTTATCCTTACTTGACGCAAAACATAATAATATGTGCGTCATATAATATCCTTACGCAGAGACATACACTCATGCAATGTTAGTGGCCGACACGCACACGAGCACATTTCCTTGAATTTAGGATTATATTAATTTGTCATGTTTCCATTTAAAGTTAAATGAAAGATTTTTCCGTCATACTTTTACACCTATTTTTTATGATTCAGAAGCCGATTCTGAACCAACTACTTTCAGGAATTGCGTTTATTCTGTTATACGTTATACGGTTATATATACAGTGTGCTAACTAACAGAGGGCGTTCCCGTTAACCCGCAATAGTATAGCATCCATACATGCTAAAAAAATATTACGATTAGAAAACAAAATGTTTTTTTTTAATATTAAAATATTCACTAAAAATGTGAAATTGATACGTAAAAGAAACACTCTGTACACGCGTACTTGAAGGACGACAACGTCGCAATTTATTTATGAATGCGTACGCGTGTACAGAGTGTTTCATTTACGTATCAATTTAATATTTTTAGTGAATAATTTAATATTAAAAAAATAAAATGTTTTTATTTTTTTAATATTAAAATCTAAAAATTTTCTAAAAGTTTTCGAATTGTAATATTTTTTTTAGCATGTATGGATGCTAAACTATTGCGAGTTAACGGGAACGCCCTCTGTTAGTTAACATACTGTATATCCCAGCAGTAGGAAGATTATGAGCGGATACACAAAGAATGTCTAATTCATCAGTACTTAATGCACGTAAAGGAATAACAGCATACGTTCATTATGTATTGTGACATATAATATTATATATAAACTAGTATTTGCGTGCTGCGCGAGGTGCAAGCACATCGCGGTTCACTTTAAAAAAAAAAATTGGGGGGGGTTGCACAATTATTTCGACTAAAGCATTGCCCCTCTAAATGAATCTGAAAAAAAAATGTTCCAAGTCTCTTAATTTCCGAGATCCGCCTAAAGGGGGTGAGAAGGGGGGCAAGGGGGGCGACTTTGAAAAATGGTTTTTACTTTACCGAGCCTCCTCTATACGAATCCGTAACAAAAAAAAAATACGGATCTCGTAGTTACCGAGATACGATAGGGAGGGGGGAGAAGTGGGGTGAAAAGGGGAGGTTTGGCACTTTTCCCGTAGGTTTGAGAGTTACTTGTTTACGAATCTGTCAAAATATACCCACCTCCCCATCCACCATCTGGGAGAACAATTATGTCAATGAGTCAGTCAGTCAGTGAGTGGTAATGTAGCTTTATATAGTATAAAAACACATATATTTATGTGTGTACTTATTTATGTATTTTATTATATTCTATATATATATATTATCTACTTTAGTTACATTTTGTGTATGTTATATACTTGAAGTAGGTACACTGATTTTCCCTTCCTCTTTTTGTGGTACAATGGCGGTCTTATCGCTGATATAGCGATATCTTCCAGACAACCTTTAGTCCATCTAAAGGTTGTCTGGAAGATATCGCTATATCAGCGATAAGACCGCCATTGTACCTAATCATAATGAGCAATATTGTGAATCAAGTAGATATGTCTTTAAATTATTGGTGTGCAATAAAGAGTATTCCATCTATCTAACAAACCCAAGCATGATGGAAATAACAAGGTATATAGAAACAAATCATTTTCCCTATACCTTGTTTACCTGTACCTTGTAAATTAATATGGCTTACTACAAAAGATTTATTATTATCAGGTTTATTATCTTTTGTAGCAAGCCATCTTACTTTTCAAGAAGATACCTACATACAGTGTCAATGAACTCCTCCATCAAAAAGGGACAAAATTTCACGAAATTAATCGAGTAATATATTGATAATATATGACTAGCTTTATATAGTATAATAAATGGCTACAGAATTAGGCACTTACTGAAAAAGTTTTACTCAACTCAACAGAATGGATGATTGTTAGTTAGCGGAGTTCCTGAAATTAATCTTCAGCATTTATCAACTATTTCGAGGTCGGTTTCTAGTCCTACCAGGTGAACCGACTAGGGTTTTCCCGACAACTCGCGTAACATAGTATTGGTTTTAGTTAAGTGATATGTATTAGTATTAGTTTATTCATAGTTTTTGTAATAAGTAACAAGTATTTCATTTGTATGGGCCAAGTAGTCTGCAATACTGAATATTATCAATATTATATTTTACATTCAGTGACTGGTGCTTTCCAAGATACGGTAAATATCATCATAGGATTAGCCATCAAACATTGCTTAAGCTCTAATGCATTTATACAGAATCATTACTGTTTTCCAGACTCAGAACAGATAAAAAAATTGGCCAAGTGCGTGTCAGACTCGCCCATGAAGGGTTCCGTAGTAACTATAATAATATAATATAATATGTAGGTATATCTATATGACGAATAAAAAATAACCTTAAAAATTTCTTAAAACTAGCTTATTTACATTTTTACAACTACGCTAAATAACTTTGTATTTCATAGTATATGTATGAATTACAAAGTTATATTTGCGGTTTTAGAAAATATGCTGTATCTCAAAAACTGCTGACCTGATTTTGTTCAAACTAATTTTGGTTGAAAGTTTATATTAAGATCTACAGATATATATATTTTTTAGATTTTTAACTCCATTACTATAGAAGTTAGAGGGGGAGGACACACATTTCACCACTTTGGAAGCTTATACCTTTTAAACGATTGACTTTATGAAAAAGTGGTTTTAGAAACCCTTATATCATTCTTAAATACCTGTCTATAGATACCATTGGGGAGCCCCCTTTATTTTAAATATTTATTAATTTTTTCTTAAAATCGGAAAGGGGTTCATAGAATACATCTACCTACTAAGTTTCACATGTATGGTCTTAATAGTTTCGGAATAAAATGGCTGTGACATACGGACGGACGGACAGACAGACAGACGGACAGACATATCGAAACTATAAGGGTTCCGTTGTTGCCATTCGGCTACGGAACCCTAAAAATAATACAATCCTTAATTCAAGGAAATGCGCTCGTGTGCGTGTCGGCCGCTAAAATTTCATGAGTGTATGCGTCTGCGTAAGGATATTGTATGACGCACATACGTTTTGCATTTAGAAAGGATAACAATTTTATAAAAACATGTCAAGGTTTGGTTTCAATTTATTTAGTTAGGGATGTTGTTTTAGACTCATAATTAAATATTCTTACGTAACGCGTATATTACGGACGGACGGACAGACAGACAGACGGACAGACATATCGAAACTATAAGGGTTCCGTTTTTGCCATTCGGCTACGGAACCCTAAAAAATTAAGTACCTAGGTAAATTTAATAGGAATTGATAAGGTATCTGTACTAAAACTAAAATTAATGCGAAAGTTCTGCAGCGTTGTACAGAAATTGATTATAGTCTGAAATAGCACATTGGCATTTTTTACCCCCCAGGGGACCGAAGTCTCGGACAACATTGGCTGAGGCAAACCGACTTCCGAAATTTAAATTTTGGATTCTTTTTAATATTTACAAATGGCCAATCCAAGAATTCGTGGTCTTTGCCGTCTGGGCTATGTGTGTAACTAATTACGTAACAAACCAAATAATATGTAATATATCAATCACATTTGCTATAGCTATAGGCAGTTGTCCCATTGCCGACGATGAACGAGTAACGAGTAGAGCTAGCATCTGAAAACGAGTTGGCGAGTAGCGAGCAACGAGTGTGTTGTTCCGATAGTTTAGTCGCAGAGCTATCATCTGGTTGGTCTCTCAGCGTGAGTTCTGACCGCTAAAGCCCGATTTACACTTCAACAAGTACAGTAGCGAGTTAACTTGCGTCATTGGCGAGTTAAGTTGTTAATGTAGTTTGAACGGTAAAAGCGAGTTAAGTAGTAAGTTGTTGATTAAGTTGAGCTAAATAGATCGCGATCCTATTTTTCGGCGAGTCCAGTGCGAAGTAGCCCCCTCTCTCGCGTCTCCCGCACCCCTCCAACTTAACTGGCTGGCATGTAGACGGGCGAGTTTAGTATAGTCTAGGGATGTGACATTGTACATAAAAAATCGATTTTTAATTAATCGATTATATATTTCGCATGAAAAATCGATTAATAATTAATCGATATTTCTTAAGAAAATAATCGATTTTGTTTTATTAATCGATTTTTCTTTTGATAAAAATCGATTTTTAATTGATTATTTCCATAATCGATTATTATTTCACATCCCTACTAGGGATGTAACATTGTACATAAAAAAATCGATTTTTAATTAATCGATTATATATTTAGCATGAAAAATAGATTAATAAATAATCGATTTTGTTATATTAATCGATTTTTCTTTATATAAAAATCGATTATTTTCATAATCGATTATTATTTCACATCCCTAGTACAGTCCATAAATTTGTAGGTTGCGGCCGCGTACACGTGTTATTTTCTTTTCTTCTTCTCGGGCAACTTATGACTACTCACTCGCCTACGTTTGGACGCTACTTACAACTTACTACTTATTACTTAATTCAACTGTCCGAGTTCTTAACTCGCTACTGTACTTGTTGAAGTGTAAATCGGGCTTAAGTGATCGCCGAGCGAGTATTATCTTTGACCGCGCAGACTTGTCGCTCAGCAAAAAAACTAGTGAAGCGAGTAGTCGCCGGCAGTGTGAACGGTCAGAGAGCATCAGAAAGCAATCAGCAGTGTATATTTCATTGTGCGTTTCTTGAGCGAGTAAATCACCGATAGTTAGTCGTTTACTCGCCGGCAGTCGGACTACTGCAATAATATCGATTTGAATTTAAGGAGTGTACCTACAAACTTGTGTGGATTATCTCAGATCATTTGGTTGGAAATTAATAACGTGGTTTAAGGCGAGGTTATTCGAAAAAACGTCGTTTTCAATTGTGTCTTATTCGTAGATAACACGGATTTAAATTTTGAAAAAAACATATTACATAATTCATACTTTGATCTTTCTATTTCGGTCATCCGATACACGATTACTTGCATTTCACTGCAACTAATTAAATCGCAAAGACAAGTCTAAATTACGGTCTTATTCTTATTTTATTTGAGTTGTATTAAGCTTTGAATAATAAAACTTATACCATAATAAAGGTCGTAAAAAATGTCATATATGTCTGTCGTCATAATGTGAAATTTGAAAATATTTATACCACTAATTTCAAAAGTAAGTGATTTCCTATTATTTTGATGCGCGCGGCCACGCGCCCCGCGTCCTTTAGTCCCGAGCGGAACGTGTTGGAGGTCGGACGTATGCCAATTTTTAGCGAACCTGCCACCCCCGCTAAGTTTGGTTTCGGTCGAGCCAATAAATCATTATAAAATAATAATTCCTATCGTTTAGTTTTAAATAGTTGTAATATAAATTGTTTTTATTAGGTACTTTAGTTATAATATTGGTCAGTAAAACTAATGGACAAAATTAACAAAAAGAAGTGGTCATCGCTGGCTCTACGAAGGCTGAATAAACAAAAAAAGTAAGAAGGCTTTGACAATATATAAATATTTAGACCTAGGTATATACATAAATATTTTTCTTTACTAACTAGGTTCTTTTTGTATTCTGAGGTAGGTACTTAGCTACGCGGAATTGATTTCGAAACCACAAAATAATATATGTGACTATGTGTAAATAAACACGCCACGCGCGCAAAAGCTGTAATAGTTTATTTTTCTCGCGGAATAGTTTTGCCAACCGCAAAAAGTGTGTGAAACAATTGAATTTGAACCCTATGTCAAAGCTTATAAAGCCGCCACGTGCGCAAATGTTATAATGCTCTTTTCAAATGTCAGACTCAAAGGAAACTTTGACAATATTATTATAGGTACCTATAATTATACAAATTAATATTTTACTTTACTAAGTAGATAAGTACCTACGCAGAATAGATTAACAAACCGCAAACATGTGTGTAAAACAAAAACATTGTTGACTTTCTTTCTCCTATAAAAAAATGAAAATGTTTCTTATTTTATTCAAAAAAATATTTCCAAAAATATCTAAATATAATATAAAAGTACTTTCAATAAAAAAGAAATCACAAAAAGAAGTGATTAGAGCCAGGGTTTGATCCAGAATACTGACGGTTATCAATCCGATTCTTTACTAAACGCGCTAACGGAATGTTAGTAACAATGGTTGAAATAACTGACCGTATTCGACTGTATTAGGTTTTATTTTCGTAAATGTAATAATGGATAAATGGGACAGTCGATCATTCGTCGCTATGACCACAGTATAAAGATCATACAGTAGGTCGACGCCTTTGATCTTGTGGAAAATGCCGACAACGTCTAGCTCTAGACAGTATCGCAACGGCCAGGGTTGTCACAAGTCAACAATATTTATTACACGCAGCACACTCGTGCCATAGTGTAGAAATATACAACATGACAATTTCCTACGAAAATATCATTTATTATTTTCAGTAAACTTCGGTAAACTTTATAACTCTCTGTCTTCGGTGTTCGTATCAACTTTACGCTGATGATCTGCAGTTGTATGCATCTACGCGGGTGGAAAGTTTGTCAGACGCTATAGGAGATGTAAACCGAGATTTAGATGCTATAAAACTGGTCTGATTGATTTGGGGTGACTGTAAGCCCCTCAAAGTGTCAGGCCACTGTGATCAGAAGCTCACGTATGATCATTAGAGTGGCAACTAGTTCACTCCTTCCTATCATTTTCAATTAAAGATCTCGGTTTGCATCTTGACTCTGCTTGGCTGGCAAAGTTTGGTTTGGTTTTGACTGGAAAGGGCTTTGCGGACTTCCTTAACATGAAATGCATTTTCCAGCATTACGGAGCCAAAGTGAGGTATTTTATGTGGTAAGTTAGACGCCGTGTCGAGACGTAAACTTACCGCAAAGACGGAGGCATTTAAATCTGCTTTTTCTTGTGCGGTGTGAGCCAGTGTTCCATTCAGTTTTATCATAACTAGGAGGCAGCGAAGGACGGTAAAAGTTCGAGTTTCACTTCGCAGTTTCGGAGTCTGCAAACTCATACTTCCATACTCGCTATATGACCCTGGGGCATGTATCTGGAGGAGAAAAGGTAGATACCATTTTCACCACTAGGTCCAAGTCATTGGGCGTGTGGCCGTCGACTTCTGGAATGCAGGTTGCTTGGTGAACCAGCTGGTCGAGATCTAGCGATAAAAAAACCTGCGGGCCTCTACCAGCGTGCTCTGTTTGTTGGTACGGGAACAACCATTCTTTATGGTGGGCATTAAAATCTCTTAGAAAAACAAGCTTTGCCATCGGATATTTGTGCTGGGCCATTTCAGCTCCTGCAGCTGCCTCCGTAAGGTGGTCGAAGAGCCTAGTCGTCTCCTGTTCACCGTTGTGCAATCAGTAAACAACACCAACAACGAGCATAGATGGTCTTGAGAAAAGTGCTTACATTTCTTTTTCATGAAAATGATTAATCAGAAAAAGTTTCACATCTTTGTGTATGTCTACTTTTTTAAGTTTTCCAATAAAGTATTCATGTACCAAAGGGAAACAGATAATATGTTGTAAAATGTCAAAAATGTGACATATCGTGTCAGGATGTCATCTATGGCTTTTTACTGCATTTCGAATCACGCGCACCCCCTAATGTTCCCCGTCCAATCTCCATTAAATGCCTTATCCCTCTTGTATTTACTCGATTTGTTTATGATCTATGTAGGTAACTGGTAAAACATTGAGTGATAACACATTTGACATTGCAAAAGCTGTCATGTCATGTTTGCGTACAAAATAATTTTTTTTTTTTTTTTTTTACTTCAATTTTAATACTTTTCATCATCCAAAATACTTTACCAAACAACCTCCAGCGTTTATGAAATTGTGGTGGGTCCTCCACTAAAGCCGCAAGAGTTGAAGTTGAAGTCGAATCACGGCATTAGCCAGTTGTGCATAAATGATTGTAGTTTTTAGAGAAAAAAAAGTGTGCGGTTGACCCTCATCGTCTCTCTCGTCAGAAGACAGTCGTAAGTATTAACACTTTTGCGTTACAATTTCTGCCAGTTTAGAAGCCGCGTAAAATAAATACGTTCCAAAAAGTGTTTGTGTGTTGCTTTTATTGGTATAACTATTCAATTGAAAAATATTTATATTTATTATTTTTTAAACATAATATTTCACACAGAATACGTCTAAGCCTTCTTTCAATATAACAATTGAATTGTAATACAATTCTCCTAGTGTAAGTGTGCCTACCTAATACTTGATTTTTTATACTGTGCCATGAAGATTTCGCACCCTTTGGGAAAGTCGAATAGCGCGCGGCGTGTAATTTTGAATCATACCCGTATTCATGATCTACGTGTCAGTCAGATTTTTTATACACCTTATTCACAAAAATATATAAATATACTTATTTTTAATTATTACCAATTAGGTTCAAGTTTATACAATACGTACCTATTCTATCTATAAACTTGAAAATACTTACTATTAAAACAAAACAAAATAAACATAAACTAATCAATTCAAGTTGATCTACTGAATTGCTCTATTCTGTGACGCATCTTCGTACCGACTTGAGTTCGTGAACTCATGAGCGGTGCGCTTGGCGCGCGCGTCTCCCGCGCGTCGTAATTTGTTACGTTTTGCTATTCGTTGCGGGGGCTGGGGTAAGCGTCGAATACCTACGGTGCTCGGGACAAGCCGGCCTTAATTAAATTCAAGATGGAACCAGATATTTTAGTACTAAGGTACGACCGACGATATTCTGAAATATAATATTATTTATTACTAGTTGAATAAAACTCAAATTGATTGAGAATTTATACGTTCCGACTTTTTTCTCGGGGTAAAAAGAATCCTAAGATGTTCTATTTCAGACTATAATTAATTTCTTTGCAACGATTCGTAAGTTTTGGGGATTTTATAAAATATCTAGCCTTTCGCATTAATATTATTTTTAATATATTATATACCTTAGAAGAATAACACAATGTTTACCTACATTTAGTGTTGCCCATACGAGAGTCTCGCAAGAGTCTTGCAATTAGCAGAACAATGTAACAGAGTCTGTTCATTGTTCTGAGATCTCAACTACCGTTTAATAAATAGCAATAGGATAATCGCTAATTGCAAGACTCTTGCGAGACTCTCGTTTGGGCAACACTACCTACATTATTATACATACCCTATCTATTCCTATTAAGTTAATTTTCTGAATTAAATAACAATGAGAAAACATAACGAAAAAAAAGTAATATACTATTAATAATAACTTACTTTAGGTACCTATTATATTAAAAACTATACTATACGTTTGCGGGACATATTATACACATAAAAAGTTTACACCCTAGCTCGATAGATGGCGCTAAAATCGAGTTAGATCGCGCTATGGTTTCGTTACCGCGATTTGGTTGGGTTCGAGCCTGAAATTTAGTACAGTAACTTTGCGCAGAGGCAATATCGTAACCAATGAGGTTAATCCGAGGTGCGATTATTGCTAGTTGAAAACTTTACCAATACCCCGCCGTGTGGACGTGAAATACCGTCCGCGATGGCAATTTTTGAACGGCCGTAATTGGCCTAATGTTTACTAAAATGAGAGCATAGGATATCGTGGACTGAGGAGTCATGGCTTAGAGGTGGGCAAAGTGTATAATTTTTAAGATTGGAACATTTGTTTCATTTGGATCATCGGCTCAAAAGACTCAGTAAACGCCCGCGACGCGACGTCGTGTATAGAAACAGTTTTACAGGCTTAGGAATGTAGCAAATTCTTTTGAACAACTACTTAAGTATAATATTATATTTACATAATTTTTTCTAAATGTTCTATCGAAATATAGCCCGATATTTTTTAAAAGCATGTTTTACACAAGTTCTTACTATTTCTTCAAATAACAAATATTTAAATTATCACAAGTTCACATTTCAGAATTATATAAAAAGGGCTATAGGTAATATTTTTTGAGTAGTGATATGCTCAAGTCTGCAAAAATCTTTTTTTTTTATTATTATTAAAAATAGGTTCGCGTTTGACCACCATCTCACCTGATGGTAAGTGATGATGTGGTCGAAGATGGAGATGGATCTTATTTTTATAATATAAACATAAGAATTTAATTTTGCTATTATGAGCAAATTAGTATGCAAGGCGCGAGGGAACGAGCCAGAAGTACCGAATCATTCACCGTCTCACTCCTGGATTAGCCGAAAACGCCCGATTGCGCGTACATCGTTCCATGTCGTGACTCGTGTCACTGTAGTGATTATAGTATCAGAATCTGTGTTATTTCACCACCGTTATTTTGGAACGTTGTTAATTCAAGATCAGTCAGTGATCATTTGAGGAGCAAGATAACAACGTTATTTTTGTCGTGACGTTATTTTTCACCCATCTTTACCCGCGACCTCTTGATTACAAATTCGATACCTTAGCCATGAGGCTAATGACGTTTTAAATATAATAAAGAGGATACGATACGCATACGCTCATCCTATGCGTATCGTATCCCACTTTCAGCGATATGATGATCACTCACTAATCTCGCACCAGATGAACGGTGATCGTTAGAGATCGCTCTCTTTCATCCTTCTGTCTTAGATAACACAGATCAGGGAATATATTAATTATATTTGCGTTGAGAAAATAAATACAACAATTTATTTATTTATTTAATCGAATCAATCAGGACCCTGGGATGTCGGCGCGCAATTTTCCACGCGCATCTCTCTCAAACGTACCTATAGGGACCTATGACGCTCTCCCGTTTTTGCGAGTGTTCTCTCGCAGGTCCTACAAGGTTTATCGGCTGCTTAACAAAACCCGCCTTTGGTGGTCTTAATTACAATAATTTTACCCTCCAGCAAAGGCTTATATTTAACTTCCTACTTGGCAAGTACACGCTAAGAGCGGAGTGCCCTGTGGGGTACGGACCTCGGTTTAGGGCGTCGCTGGAGTAGGGCAGCTAGTGACAGGCTGGATCGAACAATTGCCGCTCACCCATATGTACCTACTGTCACTGTGCTCAACCTGCTTTAAAAAAAAGTAATAAAACAAATCAAATAATTTATCACAAATCAATAGTTATATTTGAATTACATCTGTCAACAGTCAATATTATAATCGTGCACTTTACAGTTATTATAATTTTATATAAGAGTTTCACATACATACAAGAATGTATCGTAAATCTAACATTGAATTATAGTCACTTTTATTATTTTGATATAGTTTTTCTTATCTAGGTAGAGTCACTTGGTTCGGATCGAGAAGACCTATATCAACTAGTTTTATTAAAATAAATCCTTCAAATAAAAATTCATTTATTTGCTAATACGGGTAATTAGATAAAGTTGTTAAAAGAAATAGCGCACAGTTCAGTCCTGTTACGCCTTGAGACATGCAAATCTCTAGCAATGAAATCCTTATGGGTTTCGAAATATTTAAAAAAGAAAAACCACTTTTCTATCATTTATAGGTATTTTTTACGAATATTTTCTCCAAAGAATACAATAATAAATATTGTTTTCATATAAGTTAATTGGGTATAAATTGAAAGTGCATAAACACAAATTTGCAGATACGTGTGATCATAAATATCTACGTCATCATCATTTATAAGACTTGTTCAATAATTCAATGGCATAAATTACTTGGGAAAAAAATACATTGAAATGAATCTTTTCTCAGAACATTTGTCAACTCGATAACTCGATCGAGTTTTCTTTTTAAATCTACGTATAACCTTTCAATTTATCGTCTATATTTGTATAGAGGTTAAAATTCTTAACAATATATATTTAACCTTATTTATTAAAAAAAAAACCGAAATGATTAGCAGATTCTAAAAGTATTTTTTTACAGAGAATTTGAATGTAGAATCTGCAAATCGAAACTTAAAAAAAATATAGGATTGTTTTTTTTTATAAATACTTATTTATATTATTGCCTAGTATAATTACCAATGTGATAACTTGAAAGGATGTACAAGCACCTACATCTATACTAATATTATAAAGCGGAAAAGTTTGTTAGTTTGTTTGTTTGTTTGTTTGTTTGTTTGCTTGAACGCGCTAATCTTCGAAAGTACTGGGTGGATTTGGATAAAATTAGGTATGGAAGTAGCTTGAAGCTTGAGGAAGGTTATAGGCTACTTTTTACCCGACTGCAAAAAAGGAGAGTTATGTTTTTACCGTGATAGAATCCACGGGAGCGAAGCCCCGCGTGAGTACTAGTTATATTATACGACTTAACATGACTAGAACAATAACATTTTTAATTATAATAGTGTTTACATGTCATTAAGCTATGATATTAATTATTATAAAGAGTATCTTAAAATTAGTAGTAGTCTAGAAGGAAATTAAACGATGGCACTATTGGCATGATGTTGTATGCTCTTTCTGGCTTATAGCGCTGTCTTACTCTGTCTTCGAACTCGATTGTATAACCTGCCTGATACTATTTTGATATTTTAAATTTATTAGGCGTACGCGGCTTTTTTTGGACTATACAAAAGCTACAAAAAGTATGGTTTAGCCAGCATTTTTTTTTGTTAAAATACCTATTTATTCAATGAGTTGCTAGGTGTAGGTGGCCTTAATAAGGTCTTTTAAATGACGTATTACATACTAATTATATACTAATGGAATAAATATTTTTTATTCATACTTCACAATTCCATCGAACAGTTTTACCATCTTTTTCTCATTGGGCGATATTTATAAATTATATCATATTATTAAAAATGTTGATAAAGTCTCTAATTTATTATAAATATTTAATATAGTATTATTCGAGTAGCTGCCGCAAACAATTTAAATTAGCAATGGTCCCTTAAAATAACCGACTAGAATTATATATTTTTTATTATTATTTATAAATTTATTTTATTTACATCCGGTACCAAAATTCTCTCTTTAATATTGTATTTTTAGATTTGTTTTCTGTTGGTATGATGCAATAGAACTAGGCTTAATGTATACAAAATATTTATCTTATACATTACTTCAGTTAATAATAGGTATTAAAAAAAAACAAATCAATTCGTGAAGTTTACATGTCTGTGGATTTTACTGTTATATTATTCAGAAAAATCAGCAAAATCCCATCATTTCAGTACCCATTAAGTATCGTATGGATTTATAAAGTGCAAGGAATATCCAACCTTAATGTGATGGACAATAAATTATTGCCAAGTGCGGATAGTATAAAAAAGCGAGTGTTGTCTGTACACTTATTTAAAATACATTAAAAAAAGGTAGTAGTTAAATTTTCAATGGTTTTGTTCATAAAAATATATACTTAGGTATTTTTCTTCTTCATTTCATATTTGGCATACATTTATTGTTAAGATTGACAGCTTATTTTCGAGTAAGATAATTATGGAATACACTCATACACAAAATATTAATAAAGTGGATTTGAAATCAACATAGTGAATCAACAAACCCGTTCCTAATAAGAAATATTTATTCTTATAAATATTGCAACAATATAATATAGAACTAATTTATATTGAAAATGAATGCAACTCTGACTTAACTTTCCTTAAGTTTTGAACCAAAAATAAGTTTTAGAAGATAAATAATTAACAACTGTCATAGTCAAATCACAAAACAAAAGACTTTAAATTAAATAAATTCTCTCTTATGTAGCATTTGCACGATACATTCAAAACAAAGTTATACCCATTAGGTTATTTAAATATCGATTAAAAGAATCGAAATTCCAATTCTCAATACAGTAAAAAAAAAGAAACTGCAAATCAGTATTCAAATTATTTGAAAATTTGAATTAAGAATCTTCTAACCAGTATTCGAACTAAGCATATTATCGTCGTTGCGCCTGCCAAATTCCATTTGTGCATTTTTTCATTTTTATGTGCACTTTTTTGCTTAAAAAATTCTAGCCCCTTAAATGACTGATAGTTTTGGCAACTTTTGTATTTTTATAATATATTAAATAAACTTCTGTGCTGTGGTATCAATAATTTTGTTTTTTATTTTAATTCAATAAATGTTTTTGTTGTTTCCCAAAACCTTACAAAAATCACTTATGGAACTTGGCAGGCGCAACGACGTTATGATGAAACAGATTTTAAGTATAGCCTGCATTTATGTGTAGTTGTGCAATTATTAACACATTCGTTGTAAATAAATACATATCTCGTTTTTTTATAGATTCATTGTTGCTGTAAGTCATTCTATATTTGGCATAGGTTCAGACACACTAAACTACATCAACTTAAATTTTATAATTCTTTATTTATCCTTTCTTCGAATGCTCAGTTTCACTTCCGGCCTAACCGATTTAACTAATTGTCTACTTAGAGATTCCCTTCGAATAACAAAATTATTCATTTTTATATGAAATTCAGTTGTAAGGTGACTGAAAAATCCCAAATGTTGAGTTAATGCAGTGTAGATAAAGTTAAAATATTAATGTTTACAATGCGCAGAGTTTGTGCGAAAAATTAATTAATTAGTAGTAACGTTTTCTATGGTAGAATATTAATAATAATTCTTAGTGTCTTACAATTAAAGTTTTTAGAGAGTTCTTTGACTAATTTATATCTTTGGTTTTAAGTACTCTTCAACTTTGTTTAGTTTGGTTTGAGATTCAAACAAACAATTTTTAAGCAATCACAATGAAAATAATAATACTGATGTATAATATTAGTTAAAATTAACTAGACTAGAAAACCTACAGTCAATTCGTCTTTGCTTACTAAACAATATGGTAAGTGACTTAAAAATCCATTAATTCCGTTACATAGACAACCAAAAAATTTTGACACGAAATGTTGATTTGGTCACAACATAACATAATTACCCTGTACACTCCTCCCATGTACTATATCTTCCTGCCGGGTTTGCGGGAATTTTGTCACGAAATACCGCGGCCCCGGAACTTAAAGGCAGCTGAAGGAACAGTGTGGGTTTTAAGTCAGTAGAAGTCTGACATTCCCTTCCGCTTAACCCAGAGCGTGAGAAGTTATTCGATGATTTTCCCACCCAGAAAAAAGGTACTAACTTCCAGCCTAAAGTCTCATCTCATAGAGGGGAAGCCTATGCCCCAGCGAGTATGTGAAGAGTGCGTGTTTGTTTTTTGGTCACGTAAACCAAAAATGAAGACGTAACATTGCGTCGAAATTTGCCATCAATGTCTTGGTACGATTTTAAATGAGAGAACGACCCAAGCTGAACGTACTCCTGATCTTTGATGCTATTTATCATTGTTTATTCTAACTGATGAACAGAAGCTCGTGGCTAAAAAAATATGTCAATCTTCAAGGTTATGCAACACTCGTCGAGGTCACTTTGTGAATGGGTGACCATCCTAATATATCCAGATTCCTTTGTGCCCGTGAAAGCACGTTGAGCGGTCACAGCAGTAATTTGTACATCTTTAACTCTCGCTATGGGTAGTCAGCTAGAAAATCTCCGAGATCTTGCTAAGGGGTCCCGTGTTATAGTCCTCGTCACGTAAGTTGGCAAGGTTTTGGCGTAGTGGGGGTAAGTCCGCGCATCGTGCACTTAGTGGAAGAAAAAAGTGGTCACTTTTACTGCTTGCCATTATTCTATGGTTATTGCCATAATTTATTTTTAATCATATTTGTTCAAAAGAATGTTAAGGAAAGAAGAGGAATTCATTCGTTAATTCGGTATTATTAATAAAATAGATATAATGCATAAATACATTTAAAAGTGGAAAATGTATTTAAAAAAAAACATTAAAAATAATATGTTCATGTCGTCACAATTAGTTAATAAAACTGCTTCCCTTTTTATTCTTCTTTTTTCCCGGTGTCCTAAGGACAGTGCCGAATTCGGAATTTCAACCTTCCTTAACTATAGTGTCTAACGGTTCTTTCTGACGTTTTAATAGTCTGCGTAAAACGGTATTTGGTCCTGGCATTGTAATCAACGTAACAAAAACTAAATTTAAAACAACAACTCGTAACAAAAACAAAGGGTACGACTTTCGTGTACGCAAGTGTATTCGGGAGCAAATTGAACGAGAACTACTGACGCACCAATCGCGCGCTCGGAGCGGCGCTACGTCATACCCCGCGTCTCGCTGAAATCTAAAAATCGACTTCTGCGCATTGAACGACTCTTGCCAAGTTATTTGACGAGAACTATACCCAGCTGATCTGAGCTAAGGTCATAAGGACAGCGTCTAAGCAGCAAAAACAGAAGTATTATTTTAAAAATTGAAAACAATGAATCCAACAATGAAAATATTTGGACTAAAAAACATGATGATTTTTCTCCTAAACTTAATTATTATTGAAGCCACATTTCAAGATTGTGTAAAAACAACACCAGAATGTGTAACAAACACTAACTTTGGCTTTAGTGTGGAAAATATTGATAAGAACATAGACAAATCAATGTTTTGTGAAGAATTGGAAAATCTAATGGAAAGAACACCTTTAAAATGCTATGGGAAAGAAGGAAAATCTATAAGATGCTCAGATTGTATTTCACTTCATTTCTTGCAGAAAAACAGTTGGGAAAGACACAACAAACATATTAATGAAGCTATCAACAAACATTACAAGAGCCTCATCAGAGATCATCGGTTTTATTCAACACATTATCAATAATATAGTTTCGCTTTATAAAACATAGAACGCAGGGAAGCATAATTTTGATCTGTATCCCTAACATAATGGCAAATGCAGCTTCATTATTTGATTGGGTTCTGTATCTGGCATATTCATAAAAACCACGAAAAATATGAAATAGCACTAGTAAGTAGTATTTGTTTGGGTCAAGCAAGCTCTAAATAAAATGTTTTAAGGGGATTTTTTAAAGTATATTGCAATTATCATCTTCGAAATTACTTAATGATAATGTAAATTTTGGATTTTTAATTTTATATTTGGATATTTCTATTATTTTATAAGTGGTGATATGAAATTGATTTTTATTGCAACAGAAAAATGGATTTTTTTTTTCTCTGTATTACCTTAATTGTAAAAAAAATATAGGCATTCGTTCCATGTAAAACACAAATAGCTTAGCTTAGCTGCATTCGGTTAGCTTGAAGCCAACCATAATTTGGAAAAACTTATTTTTACTAAAAATCATTGGAAAATTGTATCTTAAAACTAAGTAATAAAGAAGAATCATCCGATACTTTGCAGGGAATGTTTGAATTGTAACAACTTGCTAAGATTCGTGAAGACCAGATCTTGAGGGTTCGATATGATGAAGTAGACCAGTCCTAGTATTGACAGCACTGCTCGCCATATTGAGAAGTGCGTCCAAGTGTGGTAGAACGTTGGAATTGTTGGCTGGAAAAGAAATAAAAATAATATTACTACACACTACTACAGTCTTTGATAAGATCATCTTCTGGTGAATGAATGGAAAAGTAGGAAAATATTTTGTTTTCTGTTAAATTGGATAATGCACCAAAAATTACACAGTCGGAGGAGTATCGCCCCTATAAGACAATACGCACAAAACGTTTTAGGAATACGTTCATTGTGCGTACAGCTAAGAAGTGGAATTCCCTGTTGATGTATGTGTTTCCCAATAGCTATAAACTTGGGGGTCTCCATCAGTCATCGGTCATCAGTCAAGATGGTGGTCAAACGCGAGCCTATTATTAATAAAAATTAAATATGAAATTTATTACAGTTACTTTATATGTACAGACGCTAGCACATGAATCTAGCCGAAACTGTCAAATTTTCCCAATCAACTTTGAACCTAATTTCTTTAATTATAAAGTTGAAAATCTATTAAAGAAATTTGACAGATTGTTGTAGCTTGATGTGCTGGCGTCTATCCAAGAAGTGCAGAAAGCTTATTATGTTATTAGTATGAGCCTGCGGGGTGCCAATTATGAAAGCCAGCACTTAGTGGCTTTCGCCCAGCAAATGCTGAGTTTGTAATCTCTTCGGTCGGACATGCTCAATGTATTTTTTGTTGTTATCTCGACTTTGGTAGTTTCTGTTGTAGTTATTGTGTGTCTCACAAATCATAAATCATTTGTTTGACTTTTGGTAAATACAAAACGTCAGATAAAAATTTGAAATTGTTGAAAGGGCTTACAGATTAATATTATTATAACACTATATTATTAATAAAAAATTACAAATTACTCAAATAATACAAAAAAAAATTAGGAATTAAAACAATGTCAAATTATCTAGATTAAAAATATAAATATCAAAGTCAAAAATTAAAATGTAGTCAAAGATACCAGCGTGAAATACCAATATTTTTTATTTTATTATATACCAATATTATAAAGAGGTAAAATTTGTTTGTAATTTTGTATGTAGGGGGTAATCTTCGGAACTAATGATTCAGTTCTAAAAATTCTTTCTTTGGTAGAAAGCTGCATTATTAGGGAATATTATAGGCTATAACTTATTTCCAAATCCACACAGACGAAGTCACGGGCCAATTGCTAGGCCAATATAAACATTCCATATAAACATCATTATCATGAAATTATGAAATGTCAACATTGAATGTAAAAAAAAAATAGAACAATATTATTTATATTTAATAAAAAAGACAACCAGAAAATAATGACAGTAGTATTTTATCTTCCAGAAACTCCAAAATATTATAAGATCTACTTATGAGAAAGCTCTTCAATTATTTTTTAGTAAAACTACTTTTAGCCTTTTCATTGCTTCTGTTATGTGGTCAATACATGATTGGCGCCATGCAAAAAAACTATTACGCATCAGTATGTATTTGAAACAAGTTATTCTATTTTCCACTGGAACAATAAGTATCAATAAATGTGCCTAAATACTGATATTTCTACTAAGCAACTTCCCTTGAACTTCCACAAGCCAGTAGTTGGATAACACTCGCCCCTAGCAAGAAAACTTCTAGATAATCTAATAAACTTGATAATAATGCAATGATATAAATCAGAGAAGATCGTCAAATGAATTAAATTAATTAATTATTAATTAATTACCTAATTCTCCACATTAAATAAATCTACACATGCATATATATGCATACAAAATAACTATTTTCTCAAGTGCTTATAATTATTTACACGATACTAAAACACGAAAACGCTTTTTTTATATTGTCCGTCAGTGTGTCTTTCTGTTTGTGTGAGACAATCTCTGCAAAGGCTAACTCTATTTTAATGGGACTTTTACAAGGTAGAGGAAGTTATAGGGCAACATACACAAGGTGTAACAGATTAAGCGCAATACCTCAGACACCCCAATTAGAATATTTAATTATGAGTCTAAAACAACATCCCTAACTAAATAAATTGAAACCAAACCTTGACATGTTTTTATAAAATTGTTATCCTTTCTAAACGCAAAACGTATGTGCGTCATACAATATCTTTACGCAGACGCATACACTCATGCAATTTTAGCGGCCGACACGCACACGAGCGCATTTCCTTGAATTAAGGATTGTATTATTTTTAGGGTTCCGTAGCCGAATGGCAAAAAACGGAACCCTTATAGTTTCGACATGTCTGTCCGTCTGTCTGTCTGTCCGTCCGTCCGTATGTCACAGCCATTTTATTCCGAAACTATTAGGACTATACATGTAAAACTTGGTAGGTAGATGTATTCTGTGAACCGCTTTCCGATTTTAAGAGAAAGTTTAAAAAATATTTAAAATAAAGGGGGCTCCCCATACATGGAACTGAAACTGAAAATTTTTTTTTTCATGAAACCTATACGTGTGTGGTATCTATAGACAGGTCTTTAAAAATGACATTATGGTTTCTAAAATGACGTTTTCATAAAGTTAATCGTTTAAAAGATATACACTTCCAAAGTGGTAAAATGTGTGTGTGTGTGTCCCCTCTAACTTCTATAATAATGAAGTGAAAAATCTAAAAAAAACCATATGTTGTAGATCTTCGTGTAAACTTTCAACCAAAATTGGTTTGAACGAGATCGAGTCAGCAGTTTTTGAGATACAGTACATTTTCAAAAACCGCAATTATAACTTTGTAATTCATACAAATACTATGAAAAACAAAGTTATTTGGCGTAGTTGTAAAAATTGTTAATAAGCTAGTTTTAAGAAATTTGTAAGGTTTTTTGTTTTTTTTTTTTTTTCAAATAAATATATTATGTTATATTTATTATAGTTACTACGGAATCCTTCATGGGCGAGTCCGACTCGCACTTGGCCAATTTTTTTATGATACTGTGTTTCCATTTTAAGTAAAATTAAAGATTTTTCCGTCAAAATGTAACACCATTTATGACGGAAATCGATTCAGAAGCCTATTCTGAACCAACTACTTTCAGCAATTGCCTTTATTCTGTTACACGTTGTATAGGCACCATTTTTATTCTGGAATCATTACGGAATCCGGATTTATAGGGGAAGAACCACCCACGCAAACGAAGTCGCAGGCATAGCTTGTATACCATCATCTTTTTAGCCTTTTCGGTCGGGTCGGAGTTTATTACGTGGAGCGACTATTTATCTGACCTCCACAACTCAGTAACTGGGTAGCATGATACTGTTCTAACCAGGCGCGTGCATAGGATTATGACAGGGCATGCGGCGGAGTAAAAACACACAAAAACTTCTTCTTTTATAGATTTTTAGCATAGCCACAGCCACGCATCGCCACCATGCTACGATGCGTGGCTGTGGCTATGCTAAAAATCTATAAAAGAAGAAGTTTTTGTGTGTTTTTACTCCGCCGCATGCCCTGTCATAATCCTATGCACGCCCCTGGTTCTAACCATGGGGGGTTAGACCAATGACAGAAATTCTAAGAGCAGAATTTATAGCTGACAAAAATGGATCATGGCCATTTTCGTCGTTCAATAAATGCCATTTGTGTGAAACTTCGCCTTAAAAAATGGTCATGGCCAGTTTAGGTCGATCAATAAAACTCATTTGCGGACCAATGCCACTCATTTGTTCTACTTGCTCCACAACCCTAGATGCAAGGGCAAGCAAGCTAAGTTTTTTTTTTTTTTTTTAATCTATATTTATTTAGAGGCTTTTACCTAACAAAGGTATGTCAGCCTCATCATACCCTAATCTAATTAATTATTATACTTAATGATACTACTATTAAAATACATATATTATTGAGTGAACGAGGGAGTTAGTGATGCAGCAACCATTTCATAAATAAGTTTCGCTTCTCCTGAATTAGGTGTAGATAATATTCTAATGAAAGCACCAACATCATACACATTAACTTTTAACTCTCGCATCACTATCTCCCTCTCTCGTCTGTTCTTTTCACATTCCACGAGCAAATGTTGAACATCTTCGATTTTATTACACATTTGGCAATTAGGGGAATCGACTTTTTTCATTAGGTATCCAAATTTCCTGGATGGTATATGACCGGAACGCAATCTATGTGCCATAACAACATACGACCTCTTTGTATGACATTCAGCGAACCAAGGGATTCGAGGAGGCTCACTTTGCATAGTCCTATACCATATGCCTTTTTCTTTAGACTTCCTGTCGAAATACTCTTTGAAACGATTATAGCATATGTTCTTGTAATAACTAAGTATTTCTGTGTAGAACGGGGCAATATCCATTTCCAGTCCATCCAAAATAGCTTTTTTTGCAAACATGTCAGCCTTCTCGTTTCCATGTATACCAATATGAGATGGAATCCATTGCAACCTCAAATTAATATCACTAAGTTCATAAAACAGTCTAAGAATCACATAAGCTATCGGTATACCTCTGCAACCAGAGGCGCATCGAGCTAAATGCATTAAACCACTTTTGCTATCCGTGAATATAACAATGTTTTGATTCACAGAATCGTTCGCAAAGTCCTGACAAATTATGTTCTCTAGCGCTTTTGAGATTGCAACGAGTTCCATCGTCATTACAGATACATTTTTATCGATAGATTTTAATAAGGCCGAAGTTCCATCACTCAAACTATAATAAGCGGCACCACATCCACTTTTGCTCTTAGACCCATCAGTAAAATACATTTTCCATCCTTGGTACTTTTCATTAAGTTCTTTGATAACATCGAATTTAAGTGATGTAACCTCGTGGCTGCGTTTTGCTACTTTGACACAGTCTAAATTGCAATTAATTTTATTCCGTACGTTTATACCTGTCACCCATTTCTCCAGTGAGTACATATCTAAAATACTTGAACAATGTATATTACGGAGTTTACACTCATTGTATACGGTCACAAGCAGTGGTTTTTTCTTATTGTTCCAGTATCTTGAGACTGAAAAACCATTCAACTCATCTATCAATTTAATAGTAACATTGTTTGAACCTGACATACTTTTTATACAGAACTTGTAAGCTAAGTATAATCTCCTAACGTACAAAGGAGGAATACACATTTCAGCTTCCATTACGTGTATTGGAGAGCTTTTTATAAAACCACCTATACTCCACAAATACTGGTTCTGAATTTTGTCCAGTTTACTTAAATGACTCTTTGCACTATTATCATAGAGAAAACAACCGAAGTCAATCCTACTGCGTACCAATGAAATATACAAAGATCTCAAATATTTCGGATGGATTCCCCAAGTCGGTCCTGCCAAAACTTTAAATAAATTGAAGAACTTAGCCGTCTTTTCCTGTATTTCATTAATATGCCTTTTCCATAGAAGTGACCTATCTAACCAGATACCTAAGTGTTTCACACAATCTACTGAGGAAATTGGTAAGTTATTAATTGTAAGTTTCAATTGTCGTTCTCTTCTACCTCTACTAAAAAGACACATCTTTGATTTGTCTGGAGACATTTCTAGACCCATTTCATTCAGCATCACAACCATAGAGTTAAGAGCAACTTGCACATTCGATTCCGCGTGGTTTAAATCTTTATGGCTGAGGTAAAATACGAAATCATCCGCGTACTGTGAAATAATTACAGAATGAATTTGTTGGCAAATTATTGATGTAATAATATTAAAGAGCAGCGGTGATATTGGGTCGCCCTGTGCCAATCCCCTGCTTGCTCGTCTAACATCAACGATTCGTCCATCGCTACTACTTCTTATCATCAAATTTCGCTCTAATAGGAATGAATTTAAATAACTACAAACTTTTGAGCCAATTCCCAAATCATCCAATGTCTGAACTAACTTTTCTACTAAAACATTGTTATAAGCATTTGTAATGTCCAGAAAGCAAGCCAATGTAGGATTATTTCTAGTGAAACCCAATTGAATATAAGTTGTTAATCTTGAAATGGAATCTAAACAAGATTGAGCTCTCCTAAAACCAACCGTGTAAGGAGACAAAATTGAATGTTTTTCAATAAACCACTCTATTCTTTTACCGATCATATTATGGAATATCTTACAGACACAGGATATAAGGGATATCGGCCTAAGTTGAGTCTCCGTATTTGTGTTGTACTCAGCTTTAGGAATAGCAATAACTGATATCGCACGCCATTGTTTTGGGATATCTCCAGTTCTGTAAATGTCATTAAATACCCGGAGGAGAAAATCCTTGGCCTCACACGGAAGATTATAAATCATAGAGTAAGTTATTCCATCATTACCCGGAGCAGTATCCTTCTTTTTTAAACTGTTCTCAAATTCTTCTATTGTAAATGCTGACTCTATTAAAGCGTTTTGTGATTTAAATATTGGTGGTGCATTTATCACTGAATCCGGTGTGAGGGAATATAATAAACCTTTTACTTTTCCTCCGATACACTAAATTTAGCTTGACGATAACCTTTAAGCCATCTCATCTTTCGCCACATATCAGAAACTGAAGAAGTTTCATCTATGCTACTACAAAACTTTTTCCAGCTGCTATCTCTGGCTTTCATTATTAAATTATGTGCATATGCTCCTTTTTCTTCTAACCTTTTTAGATTGTCAGGAGTAGGATTTCTTCTGAATTTGGCTAAAGCCAACCTTCGTTCAGCCACTGCTCTAGATAATGATGAATCCCAATACTCTTTAGGCTTAAAATTCCTTAAAGGACTAGTACATATTTTAATTATAGGTATATGTTTATTCGCTGCCATATTAACTTGTTCTACGAAATAGTCATATAATGCCTGAATATTATTGTTTATGTCAACTACTCGAGAAAAGGACTCTGTAAGCTCATGACGATATGTCTCCCATTTTGCTTTTTTGAAGTTTCGTTTTTTATTATACTCCATGTTTTGTTGAAAATTCATCGAAATCTTAATGACGAGGTGATCGCTACCTAAATTTTCATTCATTACAACCCAATTAAATTTAATAGCGATATCAGATGATGATAGTGTGATATCCGGTGATGACCTTTGTATATTCCCATTAACTAATTTGATCCGGGTTGCCTCTCCATTATTTAATGACACAAAGCTGTGTTCCAAAGATGAGTCCAATATTTGAGTTCCACGCTGATCCGTTTTATAAGACCAGTTAGGATGGTGACCGTTAAAGTCACCTGCAACTAATGATTTTTTAGGCACTAACGAGAAAATATTGTCCCAATCTGATGATGTTGTACGCACTGAAGATGGACAGTAAATAGATACAACATATTCCAAACTCTTACAATTAAGTATTTTCATACATATAACCTCTATACCTATATTACTTAAACTAATTGGGTATACTTGCGCCTGTATAGATTTATGGATAATTATTGCCACACCACCGTAAGAATCGTCTCTGTCTTTTCTATATATATTATAACCTCTTATACTAAAACGAACGTCTGGATTAAGCCAAGTTTCACTTAAAATAGCAATATGTATTTTTTCCTGTCTAAGTAAAGCGTCGAAACTGGTTGATTTTGGCTTTAAACTTTGACTATTCCATTGTAGAATATTTATCAACGTGTCTTTGCGATAATTATCCATTGAATGATTTTAATAGCCATTGACATAAATTTCCTCCAATCAAAAAATCCTTAATAAATACCTTACATTCTTCAAATATTACTTTCAACACTGACATTATTATTTCTTCAAATCCTTTTTCTGAATAAATCATTTCTTTAATTTTTAAAAATATTTCCACAAATCTGAATTTTCTTTTCGTCTTCTTTTCAGCTTCTTTTTTTTCCGATTGTCCTTTTTCCTGACTACTTTCAGTTATCTCATCTTCCATAAAAACGGTTCCGCACTCTGATTCCATAGATCTAGTTTGGTTTTCTCGTCTGTCTTTATATTTATTTTGCTTCTTAGTTTTGTCCACCTTTTGTTTTTGTAGTTGACTGTTGCCTAAAATTTCTGTTTGAATGAATGTACTTTCATTAGTCAAGATTTCTTCTGCAGTAACTGTCGATTTCACAGCACTACTGTAAGTTTTCTCCAAAGTTATTTGACTCTCCGCCATCCTTTCAACAGAATCCTCAATTGCTGCACCCATATTGTCTTTATTGTTTTTCTTTAGATATACTTCTAAGGCTTTTCTATAGGATATATTTTCTACACTCATTAGAGTTCGAATCTCTTTTTCTTTTAGGAAAGCAGGGCATGTTTTATCAAGTGCTATGTGAGGCCCTTTGCAATTAGGACATACAATTCTATCTGTTTCACAATTCTCATGCTCTTTGCTGCATTTAGGACACAGAATCTTTTTAGTAGGGCAGAATTTCTTTATATGACCGAATTTCCAACAGTTCGAGCATTGAGAGACAGGAAATTCATATCGTTCAACTCTAAAACGGCATCCATAAGCAAGAATAAATTCTGGAGTTTTAGGGCTATCAAAACACACACGCACAGTTTCACTATCCACCCACTCCCTGTCCTGACAGATACGCCTTAATCTTCTAACTGATAATATTTTGCATTTAGTTTCTAATGACTCTAATATCTCTGACTCACTCAATTCCAAGTCTACACCCTTAATTATTCCATAAGATAAGTCAAGTTGGTTAACAAATTGAATTCTTGCTCCTAATTCAACTAACTTCTGACATTTGATTAACTTTTCTCCATCTTCTTTCTTAGCAATATGTATAAAAACTTTGTAGGGACTCTTATAATTTATTCTCAATATGTTTTGAATATTTTCAGTTTTCAATAATTTTGCTAATGCCATTTGTTTGGGCAACACTTTTAAGGACGTTAAGCTTATCTTATATGTGTCATTCAAATTTTCTTCTCTTATCTCCTTCCTCGATTGGCCTTCAATTCCAGACTCACCCCTTAAAAAGCGCTTAGGTCGCCTTCTGATAACAGTAAGAAAACCATCATCGCTGCAGCTTTCATCACTATTTTCCCTAGCCCTTTTCCCCGCAATTCTTCCACTATTCACTTCACAATCGTCCTGGTTACTACTATTACTCGGTTCATCCTCAAAATGAATCGGAGTAGTAATAGAATCACCGGTATCCGCGTTATTTCCATCACTTTTTTCTTCCATTCTTATTTATGTGGGCTCTTCGAAAAAACTTTGACTAACACGATACGGAGACTTTGGCGACTCACGCGCGTATTTTGCAGCTCACAATGATGCAGAAAACTATTTTTATTTATTAATTTTCACCACGAATTACAACAAAGCGAATATTGTTATTTTCGTTGCCATGGCAACCGCAAGCTAAGTTTGCAAGTTCTAGAAAATAGTTACGTAATGACTAGCCTCGGTTTCATATGGATGCAAATTATTATATAAACTAACTTTCCTCGTTTATCGCTATTTCTAATAATAAACACAGTCAAAATCTGTTGCGTTGTTTAGAACAGGCAGGCTATTAGATTATCGTCCTTTCCAGGAACCTCAACAAGCTATCTAGAATCCTGCTAATATTATAAATACGAAAGGTTGTCGGGATGGATGGATGTTTATTACTGATTCACGCAAAAAAATTACTGAACGGATCTAAATGAATTTCGGTACCTATGTGGATGGCTGAAATCATGGAACAACGCATAGGGTACTTTTGATTTCGGATTTTGTACGGGATCACACGACTACGGGATTTACGACGGAAAAATCACTCAACGAATTTGCGGGCAACAGGTAGTATTTTTATAAGCCTTTGGTAGTCAAACTAAGTTAAGTAGGGGCATTAAGTGTGATAATGATAAAACAAACCAAAACAAGACGAGTTAAGCTCCGTACTCACATACGGTTTTTCTCGATAGTTTTACTCCAAAACGAGTAAATATTAACGTGTGGACCGCAAAACTCACAGCTCGAAGGCTCGCATCGAGCCGGCTCGATGGAATTAAAAAATTAATAGTTTAAAAAACCAAAAACACGCTTTTAAGACTAATGTAATGAGCAGAGATTAGAAATGTTAACTAGTAGGCAGTCCAAGGTTCCATCAGCCACCTTCCAATTCCATCGTCAGACCAGCTCGATGGTACCATAATATTGTATTGTCGTCTAATCTACACATAATTGCCAAGTTTCATGATGATACAACAATTAGAAGTACGTTTAAAACAGATTCTTAGATTTTATTGCATATTTAGATCGTTACAAATCGACCTAATAATAAATCTATGGATTACGCGGTAATTCAAAAAGGTTAAGAAAACCGATAACGGATTTTCTTTAGGTTTGTTATAACCTTGAAATCTGATCGTGTTCAAAGTCCATTACGTGGCCTTTCTCACAAGTGCAATCACAACTATGATACGATATTCCATCGTGGAATGCCAGTGCCTATCTTCCGGCTTCATCATCAGACATTGAAACCTAATCGTAGTCAAAGTTCATTACAAGACTTTTCTAATAAATCCAAAACAGCTAAGATACGATTTTCCATCATGAAGTTCCAGTTCATATCTTCCGGCTTCATCATCAGATCAGTTTGACAGTACCTTATTATTGTATTGTCATCAGAACTACATACAGCTGCCAATTTTCATTACGCTACGACCCTTGGAAGATGGTTAAATTAGTTACCTTAGATTTCATTACATAGTTAGTTACATACAGGTCGACCTAATAAAAGCGTGTTAATAAAAGTATAATAATATAATATATAATATAATATAATATTCCACAACTTTTCACACAACGCCATCTAGTCCCAAACTAAGCAGAGCTTGTGGTATGGGTACTAGACAACTGATAAACATACATATATATTTCTAAATGCATACATATTATAGATAAATTACACCCAGACAAAGGACAAATGACCGTGCTCATCACACAAACATTTGTCCTAGGTGGGAATCGAACCCACGACCTTGCGCATAGCAGTCAGGGCCACTGACCACTATATATAATTTCCTTCGCACCTACTCGAAGCGAGCCGTCGAGCTTGACTCAAGCGTGTGTACGTCGCCGCGAGTGGCGCGAGTCGAGCGTCAGTCCGCCGTTGTTGATCGTCGTGAAAACACGTAAAGAATAAAAAAAAATGGATTTACACAGGATGCAAATAGAGAGAGCGTGCTCAAGAAGATAAACAGCCTTCGTGCTTCTTATCGCAAAGAAAAACAGAAGCTGCTTGGCTCAGCTGTTTTGGCTCGAACGGTTCGGTGAATACTGAACGGTGCGCGTCACTCGATAGATTAATGCTGAATGTGTGGACGAAAGCCTTTGCCATGGTTTTTACTCGACATGATAGCTCGATCGAGTAAAACCGTATGTGAGTACGGAGCTTGAGAATCAGAGTCTCATACAACAGATAGTCAAAGATAAAAGATAAACGACAATCGGGAACAACGATTTGAAATAAATGGTCGACCATCCGTTACTTTTAAGCTAGATCTAGCTAGAGAGCTAGATATCCTAACCTAAAAGTGCAAAAAGTACAGCTTTTGCCCGATTTTGAGGTTATGTAGACTCACGAATTATTAATTATTATATTTTTTCTAAAAATAATAAAGGTCACCATATTAAAGAACAAGTATTCCTCTTTCAAATGCCGTTGAGTTTGCTCAAATATTTTTATTTATTTATTTAATTTACAAATATGAGAACTTTAAAACACGACATCTCAGCGAAAAAAAATATTTGAGCAAACTCAACGGCTTTTGAAAGAGGAATACTTGTTCTTTAATATGGTGACCTTTATTTTTTTTAGAAAAAATAATTCGCGAGTCTACATAACCTCAAAATCGGGCAAAAACGGTACTTTTTGCACTTTTAGGTTAGGATATCTCAGAAACCTGACGTGATAGAGCAATTCTGAGGCCAAATTTGGATTCAGCGCATCGAAAACCTTCGGAAATATATAGTCTGGTTTCTGGTTAAAAATTTTGTCGGCCTGTGTTATTCGCCGAACCCATACACTATGAAGTTCATATACTATTACGACCCCTTTTTTTAGAGCCTTTATAATACGTGTGATTACTTAAAATTAAACCTAATATATACACAATAGTAGGGTCGGTACTTAGTGGACGGCAATTGACTCGAATTATAATTTGAATACAGTTTTATTATTCTTAAAACCTGGATTTTAATACTGTATACTAATATTGTAAAGCGGAAGAAACGCGCTAATCTTCGAAAGCACTAGTTAGATTTGGATGAAATTTGGTAATGAAGTAGCATGAAGCTTGCAGAAGCTTATTGATTTTGTCTTGATAAAGTCTACAGGAACGAAACCCCACGCAACGTAAAGCTAGGTTCAAATTGCTGTGTCGAGGTGTGTCGTGGCGCGACAGAATGCAATCGGTTTCGTTCATATATTGTGATTAGATTCACATTATAATAATAATAATATATTTATATTTATTTTATATTTATATTTTTTGTTTTTATTTTTTATATTAATATTTAAAAATGTAATTTATGTGTACAATTATTAAATAAATGTGATATAATAATAATAATATTCCACAACTTTCACACAACGCCATCTAGTCCCAAATTAAGCAGAGCTTGTGGTATGAGTACTAGACAACTGATAAACATACATATATATTTCTAAATGCATACATATTATAGATAAATTACACCCAGACAAAGACATTGGTGATACACCTCGATTAGCTCATTGACGTATAGATTGAAGAAGAAAGGTGAGGCCAACCCACCCACCCTGCCTCACCCCACACTCCAACCTATACGGCTCCGACGATTCTCCAGCCAATCGAACCTGATTGACCTGGTCTCCATACCAGTATCTAAGAGTGCTAATCAACCCTGAAGGGACTCTAGCTTTCCTAAGCTTATTCCAAAGAATACTGTAAAGCTTTGTTTTCCTAGGAAAGCGGTGCCGTCATATAGCGGTCGTAATATTACGGACGCAAAAAGGCGGCCGTCTTTACGGTGACGATATGTGGAAAGTTCCACGGCCGTTTTAACACACTGTCAGCTTTATCGCTATCTAGTGTATTACATTCTCTTAGGAAACGTTCACGAAACCATCTGACACCGAAAAGACGGCCGTCATGCAAATGGCGGCACCGCTTTTTGACGTTACGGTGTCAGTTACCGCTCTCTAGGAAACCGCGCCATTTTGTTTACATAGACAACGTTCTAGTGACGTCATTCACCGCTGTATTACGGCCGCTATTTGACGGCACCGCTATCCTAGGAAACCAAAGCTTTAGAGACCAGATCAAACGCCTTGGATAGGTCAAGGAAGCAAGCATAAGTAGGTGTATTGGTGATATACAAGAATTGACATTGGTGTGTCGCAACGTGTTATGGCGGCGTGTGTCGCGGGACACATCGCTCGGCTCCCGGTCGCGCCAGAGAGGTGGTGGGGGATCTGTCGCGACACATCGCACCACACTGATGTGAATAGCAGTACGACGCGTTATAGCGAGGGGTAACGTTGTGTTTTCTATATTAATATTATAAAGAGGTAAAATTTGTAAGTTTGTATGTAGGGGGTAATCTCTGAAACTACCGAACCTATTTTGAAAATTCTTTCGCTTACACGTAGTTGCATTTTCCCTGAGTGCTATAGGCTATAAATTATCTTCATATCATGCATATTAGCCGAGCTATTATAATCTTTGTCAAGCAAGTCGGGGACGGGATCCCGTGGAATATTTTCGACTTCTACGCGGCCGAAGTCGCGGGCAGAAGCTAGTCTAATATAAAAATTGGCCAAGTGCTAGTCAGACTCGACCATAAAGGGTTCCGTAGTAACTATAAAAATATAATATAATATGTATATGTCGCCGCGGAGATTATTCGACCGATAATTTAGTCGATTCTAAAGTTAAAGATGTTTACCGATTATAAAATAATAAGTTGATTTTGTGTTATGGCAGCACCTATCAATATTTATAGAAGTTTTATGTTTGTTTATGCTTGTCACCGCGGAGATTATTTGACCGTTAATTTAGTTGATTTTACGGTTAAAGATGTTTAACGATTTGATTTTGTGTTATGGCAACACCTATCAATATTTAGAGAAGTTCTATGTTTGTCTATGCTAAATAACCTAGAGTTCAGTCAAGTTTATGACTAATTAAATCTGTTAATGCTACTTAAATTGAATTCTGTTAGTTTTTGAATAATTGTAATTTTGAAATATTGTTTTGTAATTATGAGTACCTAAAACTTACTTACTTTTTAAAATGTAACGAAAAATGTCATCTGTTTATTTGGCGGTAAAATATCTTGTGATTGTCTTTGGTCACTTGTCAACCGAGTTAATGAAAGGCGCGATTTGAGTGTGGAGCTCACTTTTGCTGCCGCTTTAAAAGATATTGCATTAAGTAGTTTACTTGTTTTTATTTCACTGATTTCCTTAAGTGTGCTTGATAGATTCAGTGTATAGTGAATTGTAGCTATAGCAGAACCGAAGACCAGAATAAGGTCGGCGGTTCTGCGTATTTTAAAAATATAACCGCCGTCTCAACTTCGACATATATTTATTTGACGAATAAAAAAAAACATTAAAAATTGCTTAAAACTAGATTATTTACATTTTTACAACTACGCTAAGTAACTTTGTTTTTCATAGTGTTTGTATGAATTACAAAGTTATATTTGCGGTTTTAAAAAATATGCTGTATTTTAAAAACTGCTGACCCGATTTCGTTCAAACCAATTTTGGTTGAAAGTTTACATTAAGATCTACAGACATATATTTTTTTTTTCAGATTTTTCACTCCATTATTATAGAAGTTAGGGGGGGAGGGAGGACACATTTTATTACTTTGGAAGCTTATATCTTTTAAACGATTGACTTTATGAAAAAGTGGTTTTAGAAACCCTTATATAATTTTTAAAGACCTGTTTATAGATACCACACACGCATAGGTTTCATAAAAAAGAATTATTTTCAGTTCTAGTTCCATGTATGGATTGGGGACCCCCCTTTATTTTAAACATTTTTTTAATTTTTTTCTTAAAATCGGAAAGCGTTCACAGAATACATCTACCTACTAAGTTTCACGTGTATAGTCTTAATAGTTTCAGAATAAAATGGCTGTGACATACGGACGGACGGACAGAGAGACACAGACGGACAGACATATCGAAACTATAAGGGTTCCGTTTTTGCCATTCGGCTACGGAACCCTAAAAATGTCAGACGAGCTAATCGAATTAGTGCACCAATGTAAAGTGCTTTATGACAAAAAATTTAAAGAATTACAAAGATTTTATACGTACGTTTTACCTCAAATCTGACTTGACAATGATCTTATGCGCCACACTCGAACACAACACGACACATCAATGTGAACATTCAGCGCCACAACAGATAGCGCGACGACACACCCTAACACAGCAATATGAACCTAGCTTAAGACATAACGTAAGTAATTTTCGCATGTGATAGAAAAAAAAAACGTCATAATCCGTCTACTTACAGTAGTAATATTGTTACTAGTAATATTGTTGACCAGCGGCGCATACTGGTAGACCATCAGCTCGTCGTACATCCTCGCCGCGGTACAGACCAGCAGGCAGGCCGTGTACAGCATGACCAGGACTATAGGCTGGAAGTAAGGCTGCAAGCCTCTGGTCAGGTCTAGGCTGGTTACGTCGAGTCTGGAAAGTGGGAAAATGGACTTTAACATATCGATACCTTGGGGGTTTATGGCTTTTACGACCTTTCTACCCCAAGATAAAGTCGTAAAAGCCATAATGTGTCTATGGCTTTTACGACCTTTCTACCCCACAGTATCGATATCGCTATCTACATTACTTTAAACGCTCAATAATTTTCGTTAAAGGCTTTCAATTACCTTTTGACGAAGTTTTGTACCACTAAGACTAGAAAATCAAATAAATTGAGTTTGATACCAGATTATAACAGTACATAATATGTCCTGTTATAATCAGTGATCCGAATAGACTGAGTATATTTACCTAAAGTTTAAATAACAGAGACGGAAATCGGAGACTTCAATATGACAATTTTTTTTACCGGAACTTTAATTATGTAACTTTCAATATCTTATTTTATCATTAACATCATAAATGCTTTAATAAATCGTTATCAATGTTTTGATAAATAAAATAACCAATATTAAAAATATATTATATATTTTTATTTTTTTATGTTGGTTAAACATTTCAATATAACATGAATATATTAATGACTTTGAAATCTTTTTATATATTTATTTTAAACATACAAATCTACAAACAAAAGAATACAAACCTTTAGGAACAAATAAGTTATAAATTAAAGCGTTTACATTTATTTGTTGGTTGATCAAATACCAATACAATCAATACAAAATGCAAGAACCTCCCCTTCCCCGCGTCACTATTCGGTTATTTTAATAAATAATTATAATTTTAAATAATACATTTTTTCATGATTAATATTATCGATTTCACATGTAGATATTGTTATGTACCAATTTATATTCCACGGTTGTATAACATATTATAAGCAAACATATACATGTCTATATATTAATATTATAAAGTGGAAGAGTTTGTTTGTTTGCTTGAACACACTAATCTCTGAAACTACTAGTTCGAATTGAAAAATTATTTTCGTGTTGGATAGTCTATTTAAGTCGATCGATCGATCTAATATTCGATTAGATCGATAAGAGGGAAATTATCTATTGAGAGTTACGCCACGACTGACATCCACATGGACGGAGCTACGAGAAACAACTAGTCAATCTATTAATTTGAAATAAATTGAATAAATATTAAAAAATAGCTATTGACTATGATCTTTACTATGAAACAAAAAGTTTAAAAGAATGGTCAAAATCGTTACCTGAGAAATGATGCAACAGATTTGTATTTTTAATTTAGTTGAAAAATAAAAAAATGTGCAAAATGTTCTAAGGAAGAATGTTTAGCTAGTAGAAGCTTTAATTTTAATAATTTGATGTAAAAATTTACATAGTTAAGGTTCCACCAAATTTACCGGTAAAAAATATTGTCATAAGGAAGTCTCCGATTTCCGTCTCTCTGAGTATATTTACCTAAAGTTTAAAGAATTAAATTTTAGGTAAATATACTCAGCCTATTCCGATCACTGGTTATAATTCAATGAGAGTTTTCAAGTTTTTTTGCCATCAGGTGGCACACAGAGGTGAAAAAAAATATAAAATTGACGTCAACCTGACAGATGTCAGAAAACGTAGGCGATTTGACAGGTGCACAGACCTGACGTAAGTCATTTCAGAAAACTCATTGACTGTTTGTTACTTAGACATTTGTGTTTAAACAACTGCAAAAGCTACATACAGGTACTTGAGCTTTCAGTCCATCAGGATGCAGCTAGAGCCCAATATTTCACATGAACTGCCTATCCACAGCCAAGTTAGTGTGTAATAAGACACTAGATTAATTGATAATATTTATACCAACAACTGGAGAATCAAAAATGTCTATACTGGCTGTGGTTTATCCAGTGTAAATCTCAATCTCATGGGAATTCCAGATAAAAGTAGCAGATGTTTCCTTATCCTTTATTATATAAAGAATAACATTTTTAAATAATTAGAGTATGAGATTTGAGAGTGAGATTAGCCTGAACAACAGACAGACCAAGAAACCAACAGACAAACATCGTATCAACATTTTAGTATTGTGTAAATTATTATAATTAGTACTTGAAAAAACACAGTTATTTTGATATCACAGAGACACATTAATTTTATTTATTAATATACAACGTGTAACGGCCCAACGAGCACATTAGTGGAAATAGCAGCCTATTTTGTTACTTTGGGCCGTAAAATAGCAGTTTAAGGGTTCAAAAAGCAGTTCAAAGTTGCATATCTGCATCCGTAAACGTCTATAGCTATAAAAGTTACTTAAAGTGCTATAAGCTGAATCAAATACTACCCTAGCCTTCACAGTAGTTCACGGTAGAACTCATTTACCACTTACACCTTTATATGAGAGTTACGAAGGTCATTCTGCCACTCACAGCTGCACAGTGGTTTCCATTGTAACTTTTATAGGTTATAGTTATAGTAACCACTATTATACTACTATAAGTTTCATTATAGAAATAATAGAAACTTTTATGCATACTATAGTTACAAAAAAATCATCAGTGTAACTAAGGCCTTTAGTAGCAATAGTCATTCCTTGCAGGCTCAATCCATTCGCCATTTTACAGCCGATTTTGTAACTATTATAAAACATTTAATAAAAATGGATGCTAAACGAATACGTAACTAGATCTTATATCTTGCTAATACAGAATACAAACTTTTACTTCTTTTTGTTTTATTTTCATGATGGCGACGAAAACACTTTACCAAAATATTACAAATAATGTCAACTGAAGATATACAATAAAGAACTATAATCAATTCATTCGTTCAAAGTAGTTCAAAATCATTCAAAAGTAGCGCTACGAGAGCTTTAGTATAGCGTTAATAAATCGTTATACCTATTAAGGAACCTTTATGCAACCGTTGTGCAGGTTAAATGGAACTTTAGGTTGCATAAAATGGCGCCCAAATAGCGCTAAAGCGGCTGCTTTAAGTCTGTAGTAGACGCTCTAGCGCTTACGTCTATTACCATAAGTAATAATCGGATAAGCTCCAAAGCCCTAATGCAGCCCATTTGTGCTAGTTGGGGGAAACCCCATATCTATCCAAAAGGACTGAAGATTGGTACCCTTAACAACAGTGCTTAAACAAGAATTTAACAAAAAATAACTTACCTATCGAGAACAGAAAGCAGGCACAAAACACAGAAGAAATAATAAGTAGCAACATAAGGCATGGTGACGACTGCATGAAAGGAGAGATGCCCTGCATCCAACCCGTCGGAGTAGCTGATTAGTAAGAGATGCATCAAGGACAAGCCTCCTAGGACACCGTGGCACGCTGGGGCGGAGGATCGCCAGGCTTTCTGGAGAGTCAACGCCACGTCAAGTGGGGTTAGGTCACCTAGTCTGAAATTTAGAAATAGAAATATTTGAATGCCGAAAACGCCTGGGAGGGTTTTCCCGTTGGAATTCCGGAATAAAAAGGAGCCTATATGTTATTCCAGGATTTCAGCTATCTGCATTCCAAATTCATTCAGTAGTTTTTGCGAGCAAGAGCACAAACATCCATCCATCCATCCATCCTCACAAATAGTAAGATTAGTAAGAAGTAAAATAATAATATGATACAATTTTTAATAGTTCCAGTTTTATTTTAGGATCTGTGTTATTTTATTTTCTTGTTATACAATAAAGTACATATTTATACAACGTGTAACGGAAACCCCATATCTATCCAAAAGGGTTGAAGACAACATCTGGTATGGAGTCTCTATGCACAGTTTCAGCACAAAATAACTGACTCAAAGAATTGATACCAAATTATTGGTTTCATATATTTCTTGAATACCAATCATAACAAACGTGTCACAACACTACGAGGGTCAATAACTTTCCACGTCACTTGCCAATAACACGAGAATTCTTTTCGTTCTTCTTAATTTGAAAAATTCTGTCTCTGGTATCAGTGTATTGGAATTTGTAATAAGTTCTACACACGTAGACTTAGGATTACAAAACTCTTGCCATATCGTTTGTTATCATCCAAACAAGCCATGCACTTGGTATGTATATACCCTTTAAATTACACGTTGTATACATACTGACTACTGCCTGCAACTTCGTTTGTGTCAATTTTAGGATCTGTGTTATTTTATTTTCTTGTAGTACAAAGTACTTATTTATACACATACTGGCTAATGCTCGCAACTTCGTCTGTGTGAACTTTAGAATTGGGTTCAGAGTAAAATTCAAAATACGTTAAGAGATACACAAATATTTTAGATATGAAGTAAAGTAAAATTTGTAGAAAAGTAATCTATGTGTTATTCCAGATAGTAAACTATATGTATGCAAAGTTTCGTCCAAATCTCTTAAGCTATTTTTGCGTGATTATAACACAAACTCTCAGAATCACAATATAAGTAGGATGAGTATAATAAAAGGGGTTATTAAATATTCTCTGGTATTAGTACCAGAGAATATTTAATAACCCCTTTTCTACCCATTTTCAGTTTTGCACTATTCAATATTCTATTAAAAACTGTTTTCAAACCTTGCCTTTTTGCTCCTTACTTAATACCCTGATTGATGTTCAACCTAACAAACAATAACTCACCTTAAATACTTATCACCATCTCTAGATTGTTGTGACTCCAGAATCCTATCCCTCGACACGGCTCTGAAAGTCCCTCCACCCTGTAGATAAATCTTCTCTGGTCTTCGTCCAAACGGATCCAATCTGTCATCATTTGGGGACGTCAGTGGTGATGGTGAAGAGAAAGGGTTGTCTAAGTAAGTGTCGTGGTATGGCATGCTGGATTCAAGAGTTTCCAGCATGGCTGTTAAGTCAGTAGGACGAGCTGAAAATTTAGATTGTTAAAATTAATTTAAACAGAAAGCTTGTGTTTAAGCAATATTTGCCGAGTTGGCTCCATGGATGAATGACATCAATGACATCTTAACATTCCGTTTCGAAGAAGAAGAAGAAGAAGAGGCTCCTTAAATTGTATGTAATTTTGTATTAATATTCTGAAACAATCACGCATACAATCAAAATGAAACTTTAGTATATGATTTATTGGATCTTTTTCTTTCCATGTCTAGACCAGTTTCGTAATTGGAACATTTTCGCTCGGTTCATTTTTTAATCGAAAATCATGTCTATTTTAAAGATTATTCAAAATTTAATCAAGATTACTCGGCTTTTTATGTCTAAAATTAGTATTGACAATAAGAAAATATAGTTTATTATCCAAATATAGGACATTTTTTCTCTAGATCAATTATCACTTTAGTTATAAACGAAATAAGAATTGAGACTTACGACATTTAGTTTCAAACCAGAATATGGTAAAAGAGCGCACGCGATATTCAACTTTATTACTGCTGCGTTAGCGTTTAGCACACAACGGCGGTTTCAAAACCGAACATGGAGAAAGAGCGCACGCGATATTCAACTTAATCACTGCTGAGTTAGCGTTTAGTATGCAACGGCCTAACCTATCTGAAAATCTGTCACCAATCTTTCCAAGAGTCGTTGTGTTACCTATTTACTGGGTTGTGAGGTCAGGTCAGCGTCGCTCTATGTAAAAAACTTTTTTGCAAAAAATAAAACCGACTTCCATATCAAAACACTACAAAGCCAAAAATAATTTTAATTTCGGTAGTCGGTGTTATTGGTTTTGTATTTTCTTTTTTTTCACACCGCCTTCCGAAATTAAAATTATTTTTGGCTTTGTAGTGTTTTGATATGGAAGTCGGTTTTATTTTTTGCAAAAAAGTTTTTATTTTCGCGCTTTTTAGTAGGTCAGTGAATTTTCCATATCGGTTCCTAAATGACGGAGTTATGCGCGAACAAAAAACGCAACGCAGAGTAAACGAAAAGATCATCAACGTAAATATTTTTTTTAGACTTTTGTTGATTTTTAAAAAACGGCTTGTCCAATTTCGATAAAAATCTTATGGGACCATTTGGGAAGTATACCCTTTTCAACAAAAAAAGAATTTTTCAATTCGGTTGGCAAACGACGGAGCTACGCCCGAACAAACATAAAAAAAAACAAATAAACATCCGAATTGAGAACCTCCTCCTTTTTTAGAAGTCGGTTAAAAAACTGGTATTCAGCTGGATCCGGTTAGACGGAAGCCGACCCCGAAACAGTTGAGAAAGAGCTAAGCAGATGAGGAAGTTTTAGTATATTTGACTGTTGAGCGTTAAGATTTGTAACCGCAATCTATAAGATTTTTTTCTAGTCTGGTATTCTCTTATTATTAAGTTAATGGTCATAGAAATACATTTTTTTTTTTAAATATTATAATCATAAAATCTATTATGGATATGGATACAAGAAGGCCTCTTCAGATACTTGCTTTAAACAGCCTTATCTGCAGACCCCGCATCCAGGAGGATGAGGCTGCGGCACGTCTGCTACTAACTGGCAAATACTTTTGAAACCCAGGTATGGTGACTCCATGGAATGGTGAGTAAAACCAGGGCATTTTTGGAGGAGCTAAGATAGATCGAATGATATTGTATTTTTAAATGGTATTGGTCCTACTAATGTCATAAGCCTTTACGTCTATTGTAGACGATTAAAGGCAATGTCTGCGAGGTGGCTTTATCCTGATGCGGGAGCGGCACGACTTGCTGCAGACCTGACATGAGAAGTTCGCGGTAGTAGATGTTGATCCTCCTCGATGTCGTTTTTCTCTTGTCAGCGAGTGTTCCGAACCAGGCATCTTTGAAATACTTGCGACCCATCCTACTCGTAAAACACGCTTAGTTGTGTAGTTGCGGATATATGCCCGACATAATTATGTACCGTATAGATTACACTAAAAAGTTTTTATGACCTACTCACTACTACGAGCTTCTGCCCACGACTTCGTCCGCGTGGGAGGCTTTTCCCGCGTAAATCCCGATACCGTGAGAGTTCCGGGATAAAAAGTAGCCTTTGTGTTATTCCAGGATGTCAACTATTTACTTACCAAATTTCATTCAGATCATCAGATCCGTTTAGTAGTTTCTGCGTGAAAGAGTAACAAACATCCGTACATCCATCCATCTATACATCCATCCTCTCAAACGTTCGCGTTTATAATATTAGTAGGTATGATTATTAAGAAGTATTATTCATCTATTATCCACTTTACATCTATCATTACAGGGTAACCTAATGCGATGGTGTACCTATTCTAGTATTAACCACATTTTTAGGGTTCCGTAGCCGAATGGCAAAAAACGGAACCCTTATATTTTCGACATGTCTGTCCGTCCGTCTGTCTGTCTGTCTATCTGTCTGTCCGTCCGTCCGTATGTCACAGCCATTTTATTCCGAAACTATTAGGACTATACATGTAAAACTTGGTAGGTAGATGTATTCTGTGAACTGCTTTCCGATTTTAAGAGAAAATTTAAAAAATATTTAAAATAAAGGGGCTCCCCATACATGGAACTGAAACTGAAATTTTTTTTTTTTCATGAAACCTATACGTGTAGACAGGTCTTTAAAAATTACATTAAGGTTTCTAAAATGACTTTTTCATCTAGTTAATTGTTTCAAAGATATACGCTTCCAAAGTGGTAAAATGTGTGTCCCGCCCCCTCTAACCTCTATAATAATTAAGTGAAAAATCTAAAACAAACCATATGTTGTAGATCTTAATGTAAACTTTCAACCAAAATTAGTTTGAAGGAGATCGAGTCAGCAGTTTTTGAGATACAGTATATTTTCTAAAACCGCAAATATAACTTTGTAATTCATACAAATACTATGAAAAACAAAGTTATTTGGCGTAGTTGTAAAAATTGTAAATAAGCTAGTTTTAAGAAATTTGTAAGGTTGTTTTTTTTTTCAAATAAATATATTAAGTATATTATATTTATTATAGTTACTACGGAACCCTTCATGGGCGAGTCCAACTCGCACTTGGCCAATTTTTTGTAACAAATCACAAATAAAGCACTCCTAGTGAATTCACCCAGAGAACAACAGAATAAGTCCAAATCGGTCGCAATGAGGTAAGTAAGTAAGATTGTTTTAGGCGGGTCCATATTGGCTCACCTAAAGTTCTTTACCCGAAATTGTTCTTCCTAATGATTTGTAATCCGAATGATCACTCTTCCTAAAATTTTTCATCCTAAAGTTTTCATTCATACTATTTGTAGTGCTACCGGCGATGTTCATAACACTCATGTTTCCGAAAATTGTAATTAATAATATAATTAATGTAAATATATTTAAACTCCTACTGTTTACTATCATAACGCTTTTATCCCTAAACATAATTACCATAATATTTTCACTCATACTCAGAAAGAAACATTTACCAAGTTTAATAAAAAATATATGTCGAGGTAGTAGTAGTTGGTCATAATTCTAACTTAACATAACCTTTGGATATCTTTGCAGGTACACACCGCTATAAATAAAATTAAAAAAGACGAAAGAAATCTAAACAAAAACGATATGACTGAATAATAGTGTAAAAGATGGTTATGTTGAGAAAATATAGGAAAACAAATAAAAGTATAAGGCAGGCCGCAGACGTCCGGTTTCCTAATCAGGTTTCCTGATCAGGAATTCAGATTCGGAATTCCTTGAGACTAGCGCATACGTCCGGTTTTTTTCATTCAGAATTTTACGTACAGAGACCAGTGTTACCAACTTAGTTCGACCCCCCTTTTAGTGGCGAAATGATGCTTTTAGTGGCTGTGGTTTTTCTAGTGGTCAAGTAGAATTCAGTTTCAATTACTGAAAGTGCTATTACTCAACTACTAAGCCACTAAAACTTTACGAAATATATTATTTTTACTTCATTAATGTACTTAATTTATATTTAATGCGTAGGCACAATAAAAGTGCAGAACTTATGGCAAGAGTTGATGATCTATGGCCTTCACTCGTCAAGTTTTTATCGGTATGACATGATGAAAATCTGTATGGATACCGAGAAATCTGTCTGGCAACACTAATCTGAAATGAAATTTCCGTGCGTGTACGGCGGCCGAGCCAAAATGTACGCCAGCGCCGCGTTCGGAATGACGTCATCAGGTTTTTTCCGTTCTTACATTCCGGAACGCATCGAACCGAACGTCAGGTTTTTTCCGTCCGGAAAAAATAAGAATAGTGTGCGCCTTGTTGAACATTTTGTATGTAAGTAGAGCATTCAGGTTTCCTGATCAGGTTTCCTGATCAGGAAACCTGATCAGGAAACCGGACGTCTGCGGCCGGCCTAATACTTAGATGTTTATTGCTACTGACATTATGAAGTTGAATGCTTCGGAATTATGAACATTAGAGACAGAGTAGTTGGAATTGTGATTGTTAGGATGAAAAATGTTAGGAAGAACATTTTCGGATTTCCAATTATCGGAGTTGAAAAAGGTGAACTTTGGCGCACCCGTTTTAGGCATATCCAGAGAAATGTATAAATAATTTTAGTTACCTGCTTTCGACCCTGACTTATTCTTCCCTGTCTTAAACACCTTCGGACTAACATCACGTCCATTGGTATTGCTATCCTGTCGCTCGTCCCTCACTTTTCTCCGAGTTTTCCTCGGTTTGTGACGTAGTTCCTTAGCAACTCCATTATTGTTCTCCACATCATGTGCTTCTATGTCTAGCTCACCGCTCAGAGTTACGACTTCATCTTTGTTGTATTCTTTGAGGTAGTCATCCACCTAGAATGAGATAGATAAAAAATACTTTATTGCACATCAATAATTGAAACACTTATATAACAATATAAAAATTTGGTTTTGTTTGGAGAAGGAACTTAAATAACTTGTACTTAGTTTTTAAAATAAATAAACTTAGGAATACTATTACCTATGGGTCAAAACATTTTCATCACTTTCAAAAAGATACTATTTTCATTGACGAAACGTTTCCCATAGTAACTTAGCATCAAGAATTGCAAATTCGACATGTTTCCTTAGAAGAGAATAGTCAGTTGACAAAGAGAACACCAGAAGAGAAGAGACCAGAAGATCTGGGCTGCTGGTGATTGTGATAATTAGATAAAAAGAGTGTTCTTTTACAAAGTATGCTGTTCAATTATCAAATAAAGTACCTAATTATTCACTTATACTACAGACATATTCAATTATTGAAAAGTCCAAGAATTATGTACTTGCTTTTGTGTGATTGACTAGTTGCTGTATGATTTTTTATTGACTTGATATATATATTTCACAAATCTTTTTTTCACAAGGTAAGTAGGTCAAAATAATATAAAAAAATCAATAGTCAAGAAAAATCTCATAGCAGTTTTTACAGGCTCAACAACTATATCTGTGTAAAATTAAGCACTCTATCGTCTGTTTACTGTATAGTCAATGATACAGGTTTTGATTTTGTTCATCTCGGTACATATTTTTGGTGCCGTAAGGACTCTATTTCGCTTCCTAATGACATTGATGAATCTATTCTCACTAGAAGTGGCTACCACTTCTAGTGAGAATAAATTGATCAATGTGAACACGATGAAGTACCAAAACCAATTATTTTCATTAGGAACAAAAACCATTGATTGTTTAGTACACATCAACCAATGAAGCGGCAGGTGTAATAGCGCAATGGATAAGTGTTTTACCGATATCCTCACTCACTCGATAGTTTCGTGAAGCGGCCGCTGCCGGCTTTTGTTGGTTAGTGATACACGTTTGTGGTTGTCGATATTTTGTACGTTCCTACTTACTACGAATGATTACACAAGGAAATAAAATTTGACTTTTTTGTTGCATGGAATTTTATGGCTGCATCATTGATATCATTATAATTCATATGTTGCTTTTATTTTAACATTTAAGCTATCCGAAGGATCCAAAAATAAAAGAAAAGTGGATAACTGCGTAACATACTATTCCAGACTATAATATATCTTTGTGCCAAATTTCATCCAGATCGGTTCAGCCGTTCTGGCGTGATTGAGATCCAAACAAACTTTTGCATTTACAATAGTAGTAAGATAAATAATTGTGATTTTGTAGCATATCCTGACACATACTTTAAGAGTAGTTTCTGTTTCACCCATATGTGATCAATGCAAAAGTATTTTGATCATAATTTGAATATTAAATAATTAGAATTCTAGAGACTAATACCGTCCGTATCCATAATTTATCAGATATACATTAAAATATACAGTTTTGAAGTTTCACTAATTAGTGCTATTACTGAAGTTAGAAGATATAGATATATTGTAGTATTGTATTTTATAGCCTCTAGATCATAATTGTATTATTTACTATGACAAAATTTTAATAACTTTAGTTTGTTAATATTCCAATTATAATCACACTTCACTTGTTTAGAGTGGCAAGTACGACGGTAACTCTAGAATAGTTTTATTATCACAGTCCATAAAATCTTTTGGAAAAAGATCAGATATTAAAGGATTTATAGGAGGAAAAGGAATTTTATCAATATTTTTCTACGATTACATTCACATACAACTTAACATCACTATTCGCGTTACGCATATGTGTGTTTATTCTCGAGTCCGTAGGTACAGGTACAAAAGCCGCCCCCTGTTTGCACGTGTTCTATTAGTGAGTTTTTTAGTGTTGTTGTAGGTTTCTTTGTGTGCGGGAGAAATGTGAGCTCGTGTGTCGTTCCTATAGTTTTCGCTTTTGTGTTAGTGAATTGAGTGGGAGAAATGTGGAGACACTTGAACACTAAGTAATACTTTACAAAGCATATCTCTGTGTTTATATGATCTGTGATCTCAACACTGTCAATAGTTATTAAAGATGTAATTATCCATTAAAAATAGCAGAATGACTCAAATGCAGCAAATACATTGATCGAGCGACATCTACATCAATCCATTGACACTTCCATATTTTGGTGTTCCGTTATGCTGTTTTAATTTTTTTTTTCATAATTATAGATAATATAAAACGATTTAATAGCATTCATTTTAATTATTTTACACTATAATAATATGATCTTATATATAATAATATGAGCTAAAGGATAATAATTGTCAGTTTATGAAAGTAAGTGTCAATAATTGTAAATGGAACATTATTTTTCGGATATGCGTTTTTTTGGGGGTAATAAGTAAATTGTTAACTATTTATTATCACTTCTTAATGTGGTTAAAAATATGGCTTAAAAAACCAGTAGGAAATACATATAAAGAAAACATTATTTTTGTGTGATGCAGTAGGGTATGGGGTATGGGCAATCTCTTTTGCTTTCATTATGCAAAGTAACAATTGCAAAACATCTTTTTTACACAACCCACCAGTGAAGTTAGTTTTCTGTAAAAATAAAAGTTTCACTAACATATATTTATTAAGAGTGTCAAAGTGAAATACTTTGCAAAGTGCATTATAGCATGAGCAGATCATAAAAATAACAATGTTTGTTCAGCTTGTTCTAATGCAGTACTCATTAATGTGTTGAAGCAATAGGCTGTTTTAATATATTTACTTACCTACATAAATAAAAATCAATAAGGTTGCTTTGTAAATATTCATAAATACTAAAAGAATGTAATGCAGTTGTGCACATTTGCACTTTCGTCATACATATTTTCAAATATATTATAAGCAATAAAACTTTTTTCAAGTTGACTCAAACTTTACTACAGTAAACTCAAACTTCAAAACAAAATTGTGTAAGAAGAAAAAGAAAATATGTTAATTTTTTATCATATAAAAGGGGATTTTTATTGTTTATTGTTATAGTTAGTTAGGTACTTAGTTAGATACTAGATGATTCAGAATTTTTGCAGAGTATTATCTATACTTATAATAAATCTGTAGAGAGGTTAATTCTGTACATGAAATATATTTACAAAATAACTATCAGGGGGTGATTAGGGATCGATACTGATGCCAAAAATGCAATCAGTAAAATTATTGTCTGTCTGTCTGTCTGTCTGTCGGTCTGTCTGTCTGTCTGTCTGTCTGTATAACCGTTATAGAAACAAAAACTACTCGACGGATTTTAACGAAACTTGGTACAATTATTTTTCATACTCCTGAGCTGGTTATAGTATACTTTTCATCACGCTACAATCAATAGGAGCAGATCAGTGAAGGTAAATGTTGGGAAAATGGGAGAAGTTGCTCCATTTTTTAAGCTTCCGTCGCGAGTGCAACCTTAATGGTTAAAGCTACACAGAAATCATTTATGACGGAAATGTTCACCTTAAAATTATATAAAAAATATCCCACGACAGCATATATCTATCTTTTATGGTTGACTCACAATAACACGTGTAACTCCCGATAGCTTAGCAGTTCGAAACTTTCTGATTATTATTCTGTTCCGAAATTTAAAACCACCACAACTTTGCAATGGAACTCGGCTAAAAGTAACCCAGTTGCAACAAAATATAATTGAGGCTCAAATTTTAACAGGTTGCGGTGCAGGAGAATACTCAATACTCAATTATTCCTATATACTCATTCCACAATGTGAACTTAGGTGGTAGGTTTACAAAATATGATCATCATGTACCCGGTCGGGCACAGCAAATTACTTAAAATTATATTATATTCGTATTTGATTTTATTCAAAAGTTATATCACAATACTCATTTACTATAAATTAAATAATTCTCAATAAAATACTTTATACTATCAACTTAGTCATTTTATAGACAATTGAGAAGAAATAAAAAAAATTAACAAAACATATTAACAAACTATAATTATAGGAGATATTATTTATTAATAATAAAAAACAACACAAAATAACAATAAACAATTTTAGGAAATATTAATTAAATTAGGTATACATTATCAAATTCAGTGAGATCAGTTTTCATCAGATAATTTCAAATCATATATTATTATGTAATGTATTTATGTATACATCATTATTGTTTTGTCAGAGAAACCGAGAAACCGTCTTTATTCCCAGAATTCCCATAATACCAAATAATTTTCCATTCCAATTTAAAAGAACGCAATTCCCAGTATCGGTGTGTTATGCAATGACAATTAATAAGGCTCAAGGGCAGACTTTTCGTGTTGCTGGAGTAGATCTCGGTGTCAGTTGTTTCTCGCATGGTCAGTTGTACGTCGCTCTTTCCCGGGTTAGCATTTCTAGAAATCTTTATGTTCACGTGCCGGAGGGGTCTTTCAACATAGTTTACCCGGAAGCTTTGCGCTGAAGTATTTTCGTTCTATAGGTACTTAAGCCTCATGTGAACGTGATCTAAACAATATTACCAATACATTAACTTAATAACACACAAGGAGTTACACGCTGACGGAGTCGCGGACACAGCTATTAACAATAATATTGTGCGGTTCGGTATTGCGATATTTTTCAACAGTATTATAGATTGACATATTATATTTCCCTACTAAATTACGAAAGTTAATCTGTCTGTTACATCAAAATCTCTGAACCGTGAGGAAGGACATAGGCTACTTTTTTTACGAAATACGACGGAAACGTGGACGAAGTCGCGGGCCAACAGCTATCTATACTAATAATATAAGGCTGAAGAGTTTGTTTGTTTGTTTGAACGCGATAATCTCAGGAATTACTGGTTCGAATTGAAAAATTATTTTTTAATTAAATAGTCAATTTATAGAGAAAGGCTATAGGCTATATACCATTACGCTAAGGCTAATAGGAGCGGAGCGCCAATGAAGAATGCTTCAAAATCGGGGTTAAATTTAACGTTAGCCCAAAGTAACTATTCCACGCGGACGAAGTCGCGGGCAAAAGCTAGTTTTAAATATAGCTGGTTGACAAAATAATGTTTATTTTTTATTTTTTATTGATAATAGGTTTGCGTCTGACCACCATCTCACCTGATGGTAAGTGATGATGTGGTTGAAGATGGAGCATGCTTACCTAAAAGTAACCTATCCACTCTTGACTTAAAGACCCCTAGGTTATAGGTCTCAAGAAACACAGACTCCGGCAGGGAATTCAGGCATACCCACAATGAAAGTATTCTCAAAATGTTTTGTGCGTATGGGTTACATGGTGGATGTCCACCATATAAAGATAGCGCATCGCCATTTGTCTCGGAGTCCGATGATGGAAGGGCTTAACATAATTAGATTGTATAATTCCAACACACACTCCCCGAAATTTAACCAATAGAAAACCGATAGACTTACAACTCATCATCCATGTTCAAGGAAGGTGATGGACATTACAGACTGTTATAGGATTTCTTTGGTCCCCTAGGTAAGAACCCTTTTGCTTAATTTAAATTATGTAATTTGCTCTTTCCTATCAGACCTGTCAAGCAGCTGCATAATCACTTTCTAACTCTTCTGCCATCACTTTCTATAAAATTTATTCCAGAATGTTTGGATTGATGTATGTTAACAATAATGGGCCACATGTATACAATGTGTACCAACATTATTTTCAATGGTGTATCAACTAATTCAGAGAACAGGACACAGACTGACAAATTAAATAAAGAAATATTTTTTGTAATTAGAATTTGACATAAGCTTACCTTTTCCAATGCACTAAGACTAGACCCAGGTATATCAAAATCATGCAAGTCTCGGTCTCTATGCCTAGATGAGTGCCGTTTCTTTTTACGATAAGATGGGCTTCTCTTCTCCTTATGTCCGCTAGAAGGCCTCGACAAAGTCTTCATGAATTTCTCATCCAAATGATTGGGATCATGAGAATAGAAAACAAATGAGGGGTTCTTATCCGAATTTTTCAATTCTTTTTCTACAAATCCCAATATTCCTTGTTTTATTTGATCATGGATAGGTAGTTCAGTGTCGAGGGATTCATGTTCTGATTTTATCCAGCTGTCTCGTTTGGATTTGTCTGTCGTAGGTTCCTCTGTAACTGAAATTTCGTCCGGTGCAGCATGACCGTTTGACATTTTTCGCGACCCCGATCGACTTCGAGATCTTTTGATTTTTTGCTTTGGAGACGGTGATCTGGCCGAGGTGTGTACTTCCGCTATTTCCTCCTTCACATCCACACTTTTTCCAGGCTTCATGGCGTGCTATTTTTGGCGTAAACCCACGCAAACTACAATCACTCTAAGTTATTTATATTTGTAGAATAACTACAATCTGAAGCATTATAAACTTTGGCAAATCAAAGAAAGGAACACAAACTTACTATTTAACCTTAGTTTTTAACACATTTTCATGTTTATTTCCAGTTAAATAATATTTAATTTCGGAAACTAAAAACAAAGATGCCCTACTGAAATGTCGAATGTCAACACTGTGACTGATGACGTCATTGTGACGTCAGCGGCCCTACGCAAACCGAAACGTTTCGTTTCACGAGATGTAAATAAAAGGCATTTATTATAAATCATAAACATTACAAGAAATCAATTAGTGACAAGAAGCGTTGTAGTTGTAGTGTGGTTTGTGTAAAAAGAAAACCCTTTTCTTTTATAAAATTTTATGGCATCAAGCATTGATATACAGGGTTTTTTGTATGTCAATGGCATCAAGAGATTTTTTAAATTACCTATATATAGGTACCAATTACCTTTTACTTTGTAAAATTATAACTTTCTTAATTATTATTATTACAAGCTCCTCTAGGAGTTGTACCTACATTATATGCATAGAGTACTATTGATTATATGTGTTCTGTCATTGCTAGCGACCCGGCCCGGTTTCACCACAGATAACTTTAAATAAGTCAGAGAGGTTTCACACGGTTTCCATTCAGCTTATTCCCGAAAAACCCTAATAAATTATACACTAAAATTTTCCTCATTAATCAATCTATCCATCAAAAATAGAACATATTATTGAGTTTATCGTCGTTGCGCGTGCAAAAGTCGCTGTGTTATTTAGTCATTTTCGTTTTTTTATGCAGTTTTAATCGTTATTTTAATACACACATAAGTACTGTAAAAACAGCCCTGTGATAAATGCAATATTTAAAGAGTTACGGAAAGTAGCTATGTGACATTCATACATCGAAAGTTCCATGTTAACACGCTAAATGTTATAAGTTATAATTCACATGGCTAAAATTAGTTTATTAAAGCGGAAGCAAAAATTAATGGTTTACCGCACATAGCGAGTTTTTTGGTGAAGTTCCGGCTCGCTTGATCACGGATTCGGATAGATAGTTGTATCCGGTCAATAGATAGTTTTGGCGATGTAATTACTCATTAAAATCTAGCAGTGAACTAAATAATTGTAATCAAATAAAGGCTTTTTGTACCTAACTGTGAAAGTTCTTAAGTAAGTTAAGCTTAGTTTTACCTAAAATTTTACTAAAGATGAAATATTACTTAACAGCTAAACTAACAGGCTAGCTGACTTATTGTTTAAATTCCTTTTACAAGTTGTACATTTTCGTTTCGTTTATTATATCTACCCATTTTTTGGGTGGCAAAATCGTTGAATGACTTCTCCCGCTCTGGGTGGAGCTGAAGAGAGTGTCAGACTACTACTGACTAAAAACCCGCCTTGTTCCTTCAGCTGCCCTTGCGTTTCAGGACCATGGTATAACTTTAGAACATTCCAGCAACCCCGGCAGGCAATGGCCCTATGGGGCCCCGACACTAGCTGATCTTTGAGGCACGCGTGGAACAGAACGCGCCTCCGACCCGAGTCTGGTAGAGATGACTCGTATTCACTAGAACAGATCCGAAAAATAGGTAAATTTCGATACTAGGCGGCACCTATTCTCACTTTGACAATACCTAGTATCATGAAGTATTGCGAAATCCAGCTGCTCTTAGGCCTCATAACACTAACGCGTAATTGCATTCCATTCAATCAACACGTTATAAATCTGCTTTACCGCTCATTCGTGCTTGTCAAAATCATTCGTTTGTCAGTCACTTGAATTTAAACCCTAATTCAAAGTACATAAAAGTAACGCGACGCGCACGCGTGTTGTGCAAGAATATAATTATATTCTGTCCTTTTTAACTACGTTATTCCGTAGTCTTCCCATCTTTATCTTTCAACTAGTATTTGCGTGTTGCGCGAGGTGCAAGCACCTCGCGTGCTTGTGAAAAAAGAAAATGGTATTTGCGTGTTGCGCGAGGTGCAAGCACCTCGCGTGCTTTTGAAAAAAAAAAAAAAAAAAAAAAAAGTGGGTGAAATGGGGGGGGGGGTTGCACAATTATTTCGACTAAAGCATTGCCCCTCTAAATGAATCTGAAAAAAAAAATGTTCCAAGTCTCTTAGATTCCGAGATCCGCCTAAAGGGGGGGAGAAGGGGGGCGGGGGGGGGGGGGACTTTGAAAAATGGTTTTTACTTTACCGAGCCTCCTCTATACGAATCCGTAAAAAGAAAAAAATACGGGTCTCGTAGTTTCCGAGATACTCGAGACTAGTAAGTAATCATTCGATCCGAATGAGTACCAACTAGTCTCGACAAGACTAAGTATTACGAAGTATCTATATACATAGTCTTGTCGAGACTAGTTGGTACTCATTTGGATCGAGTTTATATAGGTAGGTACCTAGTAATTGGACTTTATACTCGAGACTAGTCAGTAATCATTAGATCCGAGAATATTCGATCCGAATGAAAATCAATCAATGAAAATTCATTCGGATCGAATATTTTCGGATCTAATGATTACTGACTAGTCTCGAGTATAAAGTCCAATTACTAGGTACCTACCTAGTCTTATCACTTTATCACTGATTGCTGGTGCTAACACATTAAGTTCAATAGAAATATCAAGCACAGGAGAAGTGGCAACAAGGTGAGTCCGTGAAGCTTAAAGACCGTCATCGTAAAATTTAATCAAAATACCGTGTTCATTTGTTGTTTAGCAGTTTTCTTCAAAATTAGTAGCCACAATAAAAACTTGACCTGGACTAAGTACGTGCACCATGACCACATTCGATAAGTAATAATTGATACTAGGTGGACTAGGTGAAACAGGTATCTGGATCACGTATTTTTAAATACTAAGAATAGGTGCACCTAGTCCCAAATTTACCTAGTACAACCCATCTCTAGAGTCTGGTCCTTGCCGGACGGTGAGCTATCGACCCAGCTCACCTGCAACCCCGCGCTTACGGTTGCCGGAGATCAGCTCGTGATCTCGGTGGCCTTTCCCGTGGTAGCTGGAGCATGAGGAAGAGAGTTATCTCTCCCTCACGCGTTCAGCCTCCTCTTTCGCTAGCGTGTCCAGTCCTTGGTTGTGACTGCCGCTCTTTGCGGCAACGGAGTTTGATCCCGGCTTAGCACCTCCACACGCCAATTGTGCACGCGCGCGAGTCCTACTACCTCCAGATCCCACGGCAGCAATCTGGTCTCACCGGAGATGGTGCGGTATCGCGTACCAGATCATCCGGATTGCCATAACCCTCTAGCACGCGACTAGCTGGCGGGCTGGTCGCTATAATTTGTTATCTATAAGTGAGACAAGAAAGAGGGCACATGATGATGATTGAGTATATCTCAATATAAAATAACTTAACTTAAATAAACTTTAGAAAAAAGGCATAAGGGCCCCATCTACTCTAGATGGGGCCCTTATGCCTTTTTTCTATCTGTATATGTATCCCGTAGGAGAGGTGCCAGGCCATCAAACCTTACATTGTCCGTCACCTAGAGAAGTAATTTTTTTAGATTATGTGGATATACGCGATGGTTTTTCGACTAAAAGACTTGGAAGATAAATGGAACAATTGCTTTTGTATTTTGCAGTGCCATCCCATAAGTGGCTGCAATAATCCACGCAGGAACGGACTTTGGCTTTATACAGATCCGGAAGCTGTCCAGGCGTGAAGTACCGCCTCACCTTGTGTAGGATTCACAGCTTTTTTGCTGAAGTCTGAGCTATGGACTAGATGGTTGAGCCGAAGTTGAGGTCTGATGTCAACTCCATGCCCAACAAGCTCCAGGCCGTCGATAACTTGCACAGATGTACTTCGGAAAGTAGGGGATAAATGAATTTTAGCGCTGAAAAAACAAGCCTGTGTTTTCAGAGCGTTGAATTTGACCAGATTGTCGTCACCCCATTGAGAAACGAGATTTAAGGTAAAATTCCTTAAAAGCCTGATGAGCCGCCATAAACTAATTCTACCAAATTCAATAACTTAAGTCACACTTAAGTCTAAGAAATACATAACACCTTTTTTACTAAATTCCAACTAAATACAAATTACAGAATTCCAACAGTTGTGAACATTGCAATCCCATTATGAAATAAATACAATTACTAGTAGGTACTAAAACTTGATTTATTAATTATGTCCCACATTTTGATCTGATAAAATGATATTGTTTAGGTATTGTGTATTGAAAAATTTTAGGCTTTTTATTAACTTTCTTAATAATTAAGTCTTTCCAAAAAATAGCTATGTGTCTTTGCAGGTATTTTTTTTAAGATTCCATAGAATTAGTAGTAGTCATGTGATCTTATTGCACATAGCTAGTATTTACGAAAATAACTCTATGTGTCAAATTCACCTATTATATTTAATTAAGGCATTATTTATAATGTTATATATTCAAAAGTAATATTATATTACTACGTAAATTTGTTATATGTATTAATGTAAATACATTATTTGAAAACTAAGATTAGGTATTTAATTTATGCCTCATTTAATTGTGTTTCGTGTACAATAAAGAGTATATCTATCTATCTATCAATCTATTTTTCGGGAAAGTCAGTTTTTTGCGTGTCCTGTAAAGTATGAAAAAACACATAGCGACTTTAGCACGCGCAACGACGTTAAATTGAACATATAAACAGACATGGCGGTGTCTTTGTTTTATAATTTATGTAATAATGGGATGTGATTATATGTTGGGCAGAGAAGAAATCGGTGTCATATCTATTGTAAGTAATGCTGGCGGCCGATAGGTTGCGTGACTGCTTTATGTTTAGCTAACGATAAGTTACCTGATTATTTTCCGTTGTTTCTGATAAGTCATAGTCCAAATGCCAACTGGGTATACCTGTCCTTGACTGACACATTTCTAGTCTTATGGTGCAGACTAGGCTCTCTATACTGATGCATTTTATCGAGGTGGAAACTTTCATGTATCGTGACAAATTTCATTGATCGGCGTTACAGATAAATTCAGACAGGCCGTTTGTGTGGATGTCTATTAGACCACTGTGCTCATTTATGTGTTTGCATAACCGTAGTATCGGGGAGCTTGTGCCAAATTTGGTTCTACGAAAGGGGGGGACCAAGGGCGTGATTGGTTTTCGGGGAGGTTTCCAAGGCACGCGGAGAGAAAATTTGCTTAGGAAATACGGGCAGTCAATTTAGCTCCTAAATATTTTAAAGAAAAACTTAAGACCGAAAGTGTCCCTACGTTCCTCAAGAGGTTTCATTTTGAAAAATTTTAGTTTTTCTCTGTAAGGTTTCTTTTCAGGCTTCTACTTCCAAATGCATATGTTAAGTGATTCAATAGCTGTTTTTTGAACCCTTTCCATTCTTATTGAAAGGTTAGCGAAATGTGGCCGCCAAGCAACACTTTTAAACTGTTTTATACTCCTAGATTTCAATAGTAAAGCTATTGGGCGTGGGACAATTAACTACCAAAACAGCCTTCAGTCCCTATGACCCAAAAGTTACAATCGAAAGCTTTAGTCACATACTTAGTCATTAGACATAGCCATCGAGTTAGGAGCGGCACCGCACCGGTCGTACCAGGCGTTGAGCGATCCGACTGGACTCAGAAATTCGGAATGCTGACGACCTTCAGACTGTTGCTTGGGTTACTGCAAGTGATGAGCGGTTGGCGGAAAATCAATTTTTGGTAAGTAAGTACTTCACTCCTTATCATATTATTTTATATACTGGTCTTATATTCCTAGATTTCAGTAAAGCTATTGGGTATGCGGCAATTAAGTACCAAAACACAAAAAAAAACTTAGGTATTAATCTGTTATAAATTACTAAAAAGACGTGACAAAACCAAATAACATTTGATTTTTTACCTTTGCCCTGTGACCACCGATCAAGCATTTTGACTTCTTAAAAACACTGTCTGACTGTTACAAACTTCAATAAAATTGTAGTTGTAATGGAGGATGGGCAAGGGTAAGCTCTGGAGCTCGCCGTATTTAAATGACGTACGGCAAGCATCCAGCTGAGTACAACTGGGGTCTGCGCCGTGACTGACCTGTGCCAATAATATGTCTGTTTACTATCTTATTTTTTCAGTATTTGTGATAGCAGCTTGTGAAGGGAATCAGCGACTTTTTCTCACCACTATCACAAAAATCGAGATGTGTTGCTGCGCCATTTGTCCCAGTCTTCATTATTTCTGTCCGGTTTTGGATATGTGTGGATCTCCTTTTAGATGTAGATGGCGAGCTCTATGTAACACCCCTTTTTTTGCGTCGGAGGTTAATAATTACATATTAAGGAAAGACCAACGATATTCTTAGCAACAAGTCCGCTTATTGTACTTAGCTGGGCCTAAATAACGCACGGCGATTGCTTGAATGGCTCCAATTCGCGCCTGCGCCCTGTGTCACGGCGTAGTTGTAGTAATGAATACTGACCTAGGCTGTGTATCTATTAATAGCCTGTATTTTATGCGTAGTTGTTAGTTTTGTCTGTAAATTACAATGCCCTATCGGACTAAATACCTACTGACTTTCTGTACTAGAGTTCGTCGGACCGATTCAGTTGAACTTTATTAGGTACACATATAAACTTCTGTAACGGCAACCCAAACAAAGACGCATTGTTAAAGTAAATAAGTAAACATTTAGTACCGTAAAACATGTTTTTTTTTGCGTTTATTCTCATGGATGTGCTCCGCCTTGGGGTTGACGGAAGGGTCTGTCAGACTCTTACTGACTAAAACCACGCGGTGTTTCTCTTCTTTGCTTCTAGCTAGGGTGCGGGGACTCGTTTGTATTCTCCACAGTCACCCCGGCGTGGAGTGTAAGACATCTATACTAACATTATAAAGAGGTAATTTTTTTAATATGTTTGTATGTTTGTATATAGAGGATAATCTTCAGAAGTAATTATTCAATTCTAAAAATTGTAATCTGCATTATTGGGGAGTGCTTAGGCTATAAATTATTTCAAAATCCACGCAGACGAAGTCGCGGGCAAAGTGTTAGTATGAAATAAAAGCACATAATTACGGTGATGGTCTTAATTTTTTGTTACATTTACATAATCAGTCTATAAAGTTCCCACAGTTGGGACACAGGTCTCCCCTCTATGAGTGGGAATGGGCTGTGATTCACCACGCAGGCCCATGTACATAGATTAGTGGTTTATTTCATGATGAAAATCTACTATTATGTACCTATCCTCTTAATATCCTTAGCAACTAAGAATAAAATATTAAAAAAACAACTTTAAAGTCATACACGTTAAATAATTTATTACAAGGTTTACATAGATTTTCGGAAATATGGCGTCGCGACATAGAGAATCGCGGAGGATTTTTAAAACGTCCGTGATCGTCGACGACCTCACTATTTAAAAATTGGCCAAGTGCGAGTCAGACTCGCCCATGAAGGGTTCCGTAGTAACTATAATAATATAATATAATATGTATATTTATTTGACGAATAAAAAAAACCTTAAAAATTTCTTAAAACTAGCTTATTTACATTTTTACAACTACGCTAAATAACTTTGTTTTTCATAGTGTTTGTATGAATTACAAAGTTATATTTGCGGTTTTAGAAAATATACTATATCTCAAAAACTCCTGACCAGATTTCATTCAAACTAATTTTGGTTGAAAGTTTACATTAAGATCTACAGACATATATTTTTTTAGATTTTTCACTCTATTATTATAGAAGTTAGAGGGGGGGGGACACACATTTTACCACTTTGGGAGCTTATATCTTTTAAACGATTGACTTTATGAAAAAGTGGTTTTAGAAACCCTAATATCATTTTTAAAGGCCTGTCTATAGATATTACACACGCATAGGTTTCATGAAAAAAAAAAATTTCAGTTCTAGTTCCATGTATGGGGCCCCCTTTATTTTAAATATGTTTTAATTTTTTTCTTAAAATCGGAAAGCGTTCACAGAATACATCTACCTACTAAGTTTCACATGTATAATCTTAATAGTTTCGGAATAAAATGGCTGTGACATACGGACGGACGGACAGACCGACAAACGGACAGACATATCGAAACTATAAGGGTTCCGTTTTTTGCCATTTGGCTACGGAACCCAAAAAATGTACTCTGTGGTCGCCACCGCGCGGTGCTCCACGCGTGCTTCCACGGGGTGTGCGCAAGCGGCGCGGCGATGGTGGAGGGGGTGCATGGTTCGATACAGCGTAGTAGCAATAACAGTACGACCACGCCACAGCCTACATTCTATTTTCGCGTTACACAACCTATCTAATACTTCAGAAAAATATTAAGTGTTAATTCCGCCAAAAACTAGATGATCAATCTTGCATGCAGTATGCAGCACCACCCTCCCGCCCAGGTACGGTCGCAGCCTAGAATTGGGGGGGGGGGTCACTAACAATAAAATACGTCGAGTAAATGAGTTTTCTTTATTGCACAATACAAATAGCTATTTTTATTGGCCTATCGGCTGAAAATATTTGAAATGTCTTATTTTACAACATTTTAGTAGATTTTCTATTTGGGTTGTATGATTTTGGGGAGGTCATGTCCCCTGTGACCCCCCCCCCACCTTCCGACCGCGCCTGCATATATTTGAGGTCCCGCCCTCGTATGTACATGCAGAAGGGATGCAATAAAAAACATGTGTTTTCGCCCCTTCACGGAGCATCCTCAGGAGATGTTGACTCGTTGCAGCAATCTGGTATCTGAACGTTGGTATGGATATCCGCAAAATAACGCCTGATTCCATTCTGTAGAACATACCTATATAATTATTTATACTTAAGTGAGTATACGATTTTTTTCTAAACGCATACTCGCTTATGCCTTTATTTTAGACCACACCCAAACACATAGGAAATTATTCAAATCGCACCAACCAGACACAAGCTTTTAATATCGTTTCAAGCGATTAAACAACTTATTTATGATCCATTTGTCCAAAATGGCTAACCATTCAATCTAGTTTGAAAAACACAAGATTAGGACTAGCTCGCAATCTCGCAATCAACTATAATATAGTTGATCGCTAATTATGCAGATTGCGAGCTAGTCCTAATCTTGTGTTTTTCAAACTAGATTGATTTAAGTTACAAAAACTAGATTATTTGAACACCTGTTGAAAATTAATAAAAACATACGTTTCAAATAACATAATAATAAAATCATGTTATTTGTTTTAAAAACAGATACGTAGTGAAGCTCATCTGTCAAACAGCATTTATGGTGCAATGGCCTTTTGAAAACTACAAATAAATGGAACCAGAAATTAGCTCTAGAATCTTTAATAGTCAAATTAAGAGCTTTACCGTTCACCTAAAGTATGCATGGTAACAACTTTGGTTGAAACTGAATCTTATTCCTCTCTCGTGTCATTAATCGGATGATTCCATATTTGTTTGTTACTAACAAACAAATATGGAATCATCCGAAATAAATAAATTGAATTGAATTTAAAAAATTGCCACATTGAAAGAAAGAGAAAGAAACGTTTGTAGGAAAAAGAGAGTGTATTATTGAGCTTTAAATCCAAAACATTATGAGGATCTAGCTTTAGAAATCTTAATCTAAAGGAAAAAGAGCTAGCTAATTTATGCCACACTATCACCAAATAATATCTAGCCAATATTTACAACGAAAAATATACCTATTTATTTCATTAAAAATAAATGAAAATGACTGACTACAAAACAAAAACTTGTTTATTAACTTTTGCTGGTGCGAAACTGATCTAGTTTCGCTCAAAAATCAGGTTTTGCGATTTCTTGCTTGCCTGTGTATCGAGAATCTTTGTCTATTCTAAAAGAATAGTGCTTCGTCAAAATGGTGAGAGCCCCATTATTCTAATGTGTCCAAGGCCCCAAACAACAGGTTACAGACGCTAAGTACTGATGACACTGTTTTTAAGATGGATCTACATGTCTTACTCAGTTTTTGGGGCGATATATTTATAACAAGTATTTTATAATTGACTGTGTTATTTACTAAACTCATATCCTTGCTTAGAGTCAAATTTACGTTTTTTTATGTATAAATTGTTTCTTCAACGGATATTAATCTTATGACTGTTCTCAATTGATTTTCGTACTAGTCTAATGATCAGAAGCACTAGATGCTCTTGAGCAAAAAGGTCTTTTTCGGGGGAAAATCATCAAAGGACTCCTCCTTTTCTGGGTGGAGCGGAAGCGAGTGTCAGGTTAATAACCTGCTCTGATCCTTCTGTTGCCCTTTCGTTTCGGAGCCGCGGTATCTCGTAAGAATATTACCGCAACTCGGGTAGGCAATGGCAAGTACTGGGCCCAGTCAATGCTGCTTATTGAGGCGTGCGTGGAACACGGCTCGCCGCCAAACCAGGCCTAGGTTTAACTCCCGGATTGGGTGTGCAGGTACCTATTAAGTTGTAATTCTCGATCTGAACCCGATTCATAGAAGTTTTCAATGCGGGTGTATTACAGGAATCTCTGTCTAAGCTTTTGAGGTAATCTAGAGTTTAGTTTGTTTTAGAGCTATCTGCCCTTTAGTTGAGAACTGTCCACCTTTGGTAAATACTGCTATCAAGATCGTAACTTTAAGGCTATCTACTGGGTACCAGATTCCGTATCTCTGAATGCTTTAAAGGAATTGTTGCTTTAGAAAAACCAACCTAATGATATATTTTTTTTTATTTAGAATAGGCTCGCGTTTGATCACCATCTCACCTGATGGTAAGCGATGATGTGGTCTAAGATGAAGACTCCCAGATTATAGCGATCAGGAAACACAGATTCCGGCATGGAATTCCACTCCTTAGCCGTACGCACAATGAAAGTATTCCCAAAACGTTTAATGCGTATGGGTGGGTGGGATGTCCACCATGTAACGATGGCGCATCGCCATATGTCTTGTAGCCCGATGATGGAACGGGCGTGGCGGCATTAGATTGTGTAATTCCATCGCACACTCCCAGAAATATAACCGATAGATAGTATGATAATAATCCGTTATCTACTATAGTTGAAGTTGGTAATTTATTTTGTGATAGTGTAACGACCAATCAGCGCTATTTATTGTTATATTGCACAATATTGTTAAAGAGTGACGTCTAGGTGACTGAAACAATTGAACATACAATTATTATACACAACGACTATGAAATTACTTGAATCTAATTAACAGCGTGCTGATAAAGTAGTCTGTCGGTAAATACAAGACGTAATTTACGATCGTACTTGTCTGAAATACAGCATTTACACGTGGCTGTATGCCTGAGACCTATTCACAATATTTTTCTACTTCAGTACACAGTAACGACACTCTCTCATCGCTCGACACTCGCATCTCGTGGCTTTGATTCCTGTACCGAGAAACATTTTTTTTTAATAGATCCAAAAAACGAATAATTAAACCATTTTTTTATAATATTTTGTGAAAATAACAATAAGTAAAATGTGAATATAAAGGGTCGTGTAAAATAAAACGAATAGATTATGATAATATATTTTTTTTGTAATAGGTCCCTGTACTTGTACCCTGTACCCATTCCAACGGGGTGTAGGTCGCAGTGGTGTGGGGACAGTCTTTTTAATAGTAATCCCACGCAATTTATCAACATATTCATCACATGAAACAATTTGCAAAAGAGTGGCTTTTGTCATGTTTGGTTAGATATGAATATTTTTAATTAAAATATATTTATTTATAATGAAATCTAGTTACTACTTAAAAATAAATGATAATAGTACAAATTCCATCATTTATTTATATTTGTAACGATTAAAAATCGCTCATTATTATTTGATTGATTGAATCCATCACTATTAGGTTAAATATGGTATCATAAACCATTATTTTAGTAACTGACATTAACTTATGTCAGCTTACCGCATAGAAATAAAAGTACTGGTATAGCAATCTTGTTAACCATTCCAACTACGCTAAATTTGCTTGTGTCTGGAGTGAAAGAAAGAAAGAAAGAAAAGAAAGAAAAAGTATTTATTGCCAACAGACAAACGACATGCTAACAATATTAAAAACTTATTTAGTTCCTTAGACTAGAGTTAGTAATTGGTACTTATAATTATGTTAGTAATTAAGGACAAAGACTTAGATATTGACAATTTACGAAGAAAAAGGAAACAACTAAAAACAAGGCAAATGCACGTCCTGGTCGTGGCAACAAGGCTCCCACTCAGCATAATGCTATGCCATGGGCATGCCCATAGCACGGCGCTGGTTATCAGTGGTTGCCTTATAAATATGTATGTGAAATATCAGTGGGTTTGTAAATCTTCTCTCTTCTCTCTTTCTCTTCTCTTTTTACAACTTTCACACAACGCCATCTAGTCCCAAACTAAGCAGAGCTTGTGCTATGAGTACTAGACAACTGATAAACATACATATTATATATTTCTAAATACATACATATCTTAATCTTAACATAGTATAAAGCAAAGTCGCTTCCCTGTGTCTGTCCCTATGTATGCTTAAATCTTTAAAACTATGCAACGGATTTTGATGCAGTTTCTTTCAATAGAAAGAGTGATTCAATAGGAAGATTTTTAAGTATATAACATGCATAATATAGTAGAGGAACACTGATAATTTTCGAGGTTTCTAATGTGATGTCGCAAATAAACACATTTTTTCCGCTTGCTTTGCAAACGCTGGCTGAACCCTACGAGATAGATCAAAATAATGTACTACAGTATTGTACACCTTAAAAAGGTCAACAAAAAGTTCTCGATGGCATCTGTCTATCTTTTATAGATTACCCACAACAACCATTTTTTATCCTTTACTTTTTACGAGAAATACGAGCATATTTTACGAAGCGATTTTAAGCAATACAGCATTAATCCTTATCCAATTAAGTACCATAAATACATTGTGCATTTAATATAAATCAATATTGCCCTTTACAGAATATAATTTAAATGAATAGTTTCGAAGATATTACAGATTTAAAATGCAAGGACATAGCGGTGGCTGCACGGTGCCGGCGGAGGCACGGCGCACGTGCCTATGTTGCTTAGATTTAAGCGTTGAATGTTTTTCCCATGGTAAATTATGTGTCGCACTTTCAAGAGTAATTACTAAAGAGAACATGGATGTCGAATGACAAAAAGGCGGTCAACGATGTATATAAAGACATTCTATAGTATATTTAATATAAACATTGCACCCGTGCGAAGCCGGGGCGGGTCGCTAGTTATAGATAAATTACACCCAGACAAAGAACAAATGATCGTGCTCATCACACAAACATTTGTCCTGGGTCGGAATCGAACCCACGACCTTACGCATAGCAGTCAGGGCCACTGACCACTAGACCAACAGGCATGTCTATCTATCTAGTATTCATTGAAAAAAGTTCAAAGTGGTTGTTTGCATGCTATTTTCTCGTAATTCTGATTATGAAAACATGTCATAAATGATGTCACTGGAAGTTCTTTGTTTTGTTATATTACCAATGGACGAAACCAACTTTAACCTATACACACAGAAGTAGATTAGGATACTTTATCTACACTAATCTTACTCTTACTAATATTATAAATGCGAAAGTTTGTGAGGATGCATGGATGTTTGTTACTCTTCCACGCAAAACCTAATTTTTATCCCGGAATTCCCAAGAGATCGGGAAAACCTCCCACGCGAACGAAGTCGCCGGAGAAGATGGAGCACGAAAGAAAGAAAGAAGAAAGAAAGAAAAGAAGAAGAAAGAAAAAAGAAGAAGAAAAAGAAAGAAAGAAGCTAGCATTATAAAGAAGTAACTTTTGTTTGTTTTCTTTACATACCTTCATCGCCTGTTATAAACGAGTTACCCCTTCAATCCTTTCATTTCTTCAGGAGTGCTTGATTTGTAACTACTTAATGTTTCCTACTATAATCTTACTAATTAATATTATAAATGCGAAAGTTTGTAAGGATGTATGTATGTTTGTTGCTCTTTCAAAAACTGCTGAACGGATCTTAATGAAATTTGGTAAGTAGATAGTTGACATCCTGGAATAATACATAGGCTGTTTTTTATTCCTACGGGATCGTGATTTACGCGGGAAAAACTTCCCACGCGAACGAAGTCGCGTGTAAAAGCTGGTAATAAATATGCTGGCTAAGTTGTGTGGCTAAGGTGTTGAATGTATTAAAACAGTATTAATGTGAGGGGATTTTGTTGTAAAGTAATAATTCCTATTTTTAGTAGCAAATTTATTTGAATTTGCCATCAAAACGCGATAAAAAGTACTCTTTATTTCAAGTGTGAGACCTAGTGCTAGACTTTGATTAAGCTAAGTTGGCTTCATAAATTTGTTCGTTTTGAAGAAACTTGAGGCTATAGTATCAGTTTAATCTAATCAGATTTTCATCAGCTCTGTATTGATTTTTTGAAGTAATATTACTTTTATATTTTATGGGAACCGTTTAAACCTGGGCCTGAAGATCTTTTTACACATAATAAATATAACCTACACAGTTCTAATGGCTCTCTTCGAAGAGAGCTGTATTAAGCCTTGCTAAGAAAATGAGGCGATCCCGTTACGAGAGTTTTCCTCACACATTACTGTGTGCGTGTGAGGTGTCACGCAAACTTATGTATAGTTTGTATCTTCTTCGTAGTGAGAAAACTTAGTAAAGCCTTTACAAACTTTCAAGGCTTTCTTTGCAAATTAAAGAACAGATTCTGATGAAAATTGGTACAGTAAACAATATACCTAGGTCTAAATAATTAAGAACTTTTTAGAAAAAGTTTCGGGAGAAATAGATCAATTTTTTACTTTCAATAGAAAACCTAAACTGTCTTACACTTTCTTTATATATATTTTTTATATTATTCTTAATTACTAAAAGAATAAAGCCTTGGGGGCGTTTGTATATACTTTGCTAGTAGCAGTAGCCAGTACCTGCACTTGTGGCTCTTAAATTATCTCCACATAATATTTCTGTTCGCCAAGTCAGCTATATAACTTAACGGTACATACCTACTATAAAATTCACACTAAGAATAAGTGACTCATCATTTGACTGATGTAAGCATCTTCAAATTGGACTTTCATATTGTGGTTGGGTCATAAAAGTGCGTTTACATCTCTTGGAGTTTCTCAGCGGGAGGAGTCATTAGGTGAGTTTCCAAAGAGTGCATTCAGTAAGAGCGAACAATTTAAAGTTCAGAGATAAACAGTGAAAGATCAATCTCTTACCATCTGAACTGTATTTCAAAAAAGTTCTTAGCTAACTATTAATTCCTATCATATCTCGAGTATAGCCGTCTGGTAAGGACCTGGCCCGGGTCGTTGGCGCGGCGGCGCGGCTGTACCTCGTGTTCTACGCGCGCCTCAAAGAGCGTCAGCAGCATTAACGGGGCCCGAAAAGGCCATAGCCTGGCAGGGTTGCTGAAAAGTTCTAACGTGATACCGCAGCCTAAGGCTGAAAGGGCAATTAAAGAAACAGGTTGGGTTTTTAATCAGTAGAAGTGTGACATTCCCTTTCGCTCCCCCCGGAGTAGGAGTCATTTGATGTCTTTACCACTGAAAAATAAAAGTATCTTGTGTATTTGTATCTACCAAATCTCATTAAAATCGGTTCTTTAATTTCCGAGAATAAAGCCTTGAAACTTTGTATGACACATCTCAAAGTAAAACTTTGTAGCTACCTACTTAAGATGAAGTAGGTAGTTTTTCCCGTGAATAATTTTCCATCGTTGCGGTTTTTGTGGATGTCCCCAATTGATAAAATGACTCTTCTTTGATAGGTGACAAATCCATTGAGTATGCATAGATAAGAGAATTAAGATAACATAGATATCTTAACGGGACATTTAATTTGCAGAATAAACAGTTCTTCCTTTCTTTCTTACCAAGCTTAGTCTCTATACACTTCCTATCTCACCTCTGCGAAGCAGTCATGCTAGCAAAGGAGTAGGCTGAATGCGTGAGGGAGAGATAATTCTCTTCCTCAAGCCCCAAACCTTGCGAGTGACGCCCGAGCCACGAGGATGGCCAGCCGATCTCCAGCCACCGTAGTCGTAGGTTTGCGGATGGTGAGTAGGGGTAGCTCAGCATCTCATAAGGACGAGGCCCGGGTCGATGGTGCGTCGTGTTCCAAGCGCGCCTCAAAGAGCAATCAGGGCTATTGCCTGCTAGCGTTGCGGAAATGTTCTAAAGAGATACAGCGGCCCTGAAATGTAAAGGCAATTGAAGGAGAAGGGTGGGTTTTTATTCAGTGGAAGTCTGGCACTACCTTCCATTCCACCCACAGCGGTAGAGTCATTAGTTGATTTACCTACCAAAAGAAAAGTCTACTCTCACTTTCCAACTAGAGTGTACTTACATGGAGTGTCTTTCACAAATTATACGCTATCGAAATTTACGCTATGGAGTGTGCGTTGTATTCATATTTAGCATTATAACAGCTGGGAACGGGGTAGGTACTTGTAAAGAATACCTTTTACTGCCGGCCTATCGGCTTTCTATCAATTACGTTCGGGGAGTGTGCGATGGAATTGCACAATCTAATTCCACCAAACCCATTCCATCATCGGACTACAGGACGAACATCAAGCCGCTATCGTTATATGGTGGGTATGTCACCCATACGTACAAAACGTTTTTGTAATACTTTAATAGTGCGTACAGCTAAGTAGTGGGATTTCCTGCCTGAGTCTGTGTTTCTTGATAGCTTAACCTGGGGGTTTTAAAATCAAGAGTGAATAGGTTTCTTCTAGGTAAGCGTATTTCATCTTCGACTTTCATTAAAACAAAGAAATAACTTTTTAAATACAGTTTCATACAAACCCCTCAAGTGTCAACGGTACACCGTTTGTACATAACGTCACGGTTCGCATTGGACGATGTATTTCACGTTTATGTTGCAAGTAACACGATGTGGCTGTATCATTCGACTAATCGATTCATACTTGACCGGTTTTAGTAACATTTTAAAGGGAACACCACTAAAATGAACGAAAAAAATGTTTACAAAATGCACCTGTGGTTTTTGTTGTGACGCCGCAGACGTTTTCGTTGTGTTATCAAATAGTTTTTATTACTTTTTACAGTGTCTAAGTGGAATAATTTGTGTTAACATTGTCTACACATTATTGTGTTATCGTAAGTCTTTTTTCGTGAATATGTGTTTTTTCGTGTGTATGACTTCGAATGTGAGTGAAAATTATAAAAGTGAAAACATATCACATCACTGCGAGATAAGGTCAGTTTGATTTGCTTATTGAATGATATAAATAGTTAGATAAACTTCTAATGAAGCCAGGAAAGTATAATATATACCATGACAATGGCCATAAATTGCCAATTTATAATTTTTTCTGAAGTCCTACCCATAAATCAAAAATTACATTAAACATGCGACATTCGAGGAGTTAATTTAAAGTCTTTAAAAGCAATTCAGAAAAAATCCAATTTTTAAAGTCTTTAAAAAGACTGGTTGTACAAGCAAAACTAAAAAATCAGTGTATGTATAAATCATTTTCTAATTGGGGGTTCTAAGGGGTGTAATTACGATACATGTTCTATATGCTAAAGGGTTTGTTCCCCTTTAATGGAAATTTCACACATTGTTGCGGTATAAAAAGGAGCCAATGTGTTATTTTTAACCGACTTCAAAAAAAGGAGCTTTACAATTGAGGCCATGAGAGCCAGAGTGGCCTAACCGTAAAATCGACTTAATGAAAAAAATTACAGCTAGACCACTCTGGCTCTCATGACCTCAAAAATTTCAACTGTCCAAATAAGGTCAAAATGTTGAACTAAATTTTAGGCCACTGTGGTGCTATGACTTTTACCGTTTAGAGCAGTTTTATCAATTAAAATCAGTATTTAGAAAATGACAGTTAGGCCACTCTGGCTCTCATGGCCTCAATTCGTCTTGAACTTTTTTTTTTTTTTTTTTATGTATGTTACCTCGTAACTCGGAGACGGCTGGACCGATTTGAAAAATTCTTTTTGCGTTTAAATGGGTATAGTTTCTAGTTGGTCCCATTGTTACGAAATCAGGATCTGATGATGGAATCCTGGAGAAATCGAGGGAACTCTTCAAATATTATAGGCACACCTACAGCGGTTTGGATATTTCTGGTATTACCTTGAGCAGTTGCTTCCGAAAAGTACCATTTGGGGAAGTTGAACTGATGATGAAGACCACAGATGGCCACTGAAACTCCTCAATAATAAGTATTTCGTGGATTGCGATTCGATTACTTGAGTACGGATGTTAAACACTTTATGCTCGTCACAATACATATATGGTGATGTAGAGCTGATGGTCAAGTACCAGGAGAACTCCTCAAAAATTAATGGCTATGCATCGGGAAAAGCAAAATTTTGTAAAAAGTGATAAGTTGTCGACATTATGGCTTTTGTAACTAGATAAGTAACAAGCCGACCCACTAAAAAGCTTGAAAAAAAAATTTTTTGCAAAAAATATAACCGACTTCCATATCAAAACACTACAAAGGCAAAAATAACTTTAATTTCGGAAGGCGGTGTCTTTAGTTTTGTATATATTTTCGTTTTTGACACCGCCTTCCGAAATTAAAGTTATTTTTGCCTTTGTAGTGTTTTGATATGGAAGTCGGTTATATTTTTTGCAAAAAATTTTTTTTAGGTTCTATGAAGTTGAGACTTGAAGATTTGGTTAGATTTTTTGCGTGAAATACAAACATACAAACTTACTCTACCTAGTGATATCTAAAGATAGAGCAGCATCCACTGAAGATAAATATCGTCAAATGCAATAATAATTTTACCATTTATCCTTATACTCAAGAATAATGGCTATGTCAAAATATTCATAAGCAATAAGCATTTGAAATGAATCCCATTTCCGAACACAGAACTAAAAGCTCCGGTTCTCATGTATATTTTAGAATTTCCTTGAGAGAAAACTGACGAGTTTACTTGAACTACATAGCTCCGTCGTGTCTGTAGTCTGAATGATTTCTTAATGGCAATAGTAGGTAATACATGAAGCCCAAAAAAAATTGGTGAAATAATTTATTTATCGCTGGTAGGTAAATACAATGTATATTAATATGATAAGCCAATGAAGTACCTACACAAATACCTAGTATGAAGTAAGTCAATTTCAAACAATACAGTTTTCAACGCCTGTAGCGAACTGCAGCCACCTAAACAAGACCAAGATTCTATGTTTGTGTTGTGTTGCCAATGTTGTTGTTGGTTGACACGTCCCGAGCCTCAAGGACTGTCCAGTACTCTGGCCAAAGACTAAGCATTGCCATACAACGTGGCAATGCCGTCCGTAGCATATTACCAGCCAACAGCGTTGTAGACGAATTTATTGATGGTTTATTTTATAAAACCTTTAGCAGATGCACGGGACTTCGCTCCCTTGGACTATCTATACTAATATTATAAAGCTGAAGAGTTTGTTTGTTTGTTTGCTTGAACGCGCTAATCTCAGGAACTACGACTCTGATTTGAAAAATTCTTTCAGTGTTAGATAGCCCATTTATCGAGGAAGGCTATAGGCTATATATCATCATGCTAAGACCAATAGGAGCGGAGCACTAATGAAGAATGTATCAAAATCGGGGGATTTTTTTTCCACGCGGACGAAGTCGCGCGCGGAAACTAGTATCAGGATAAAAATATAACCCTCCTTTTGCAGCTGGGTAAAAAATAGTCAACCTTTCTCAAGTTTCAAGCTACTTCCATGCCAAATTTCATTGAAATCCACCCAGTAGTTTTAAGATTACCGTATTTAAACAAACAAAAAAACTTTTTCTTCACAATTTTAATAATAATAATAGGTCTCCTAGCCGATCTCAACCACGGAGGCTAATCTGATAATTAATTAGTAGGTAGGTGTCCATAAACTAATAAAAAGTCTGACGAGTATTTTCAACTGACGACAAAAAAAGGAGGAGGTTATCAATTCGACGCGTATATTTTTTTTTTTATGCATGATCACCGATTACTCGAAGACGGCTGAACCGATATGGAAAATTCTTTTTTTGATTGAAAGGGTATACTTCTGAATTGGTCCCATTTTCATAAACGTCAGGATCTGATGATAGGATCCTGGAGAAATCGAGGGAACTCTTCAAATATTATAGGCACACCTATGACGTTTTGGGTATTTATTATAGTAACTTGTGCAGTTGCTCTCAAAAAGTACCATTTGGGGAAGTGTAACTGATGATGAAGACCACAGATGGCCGCCGAAACTACTCAATAATAAGTATTGAGTGGATTGCGATTCGATTACTTGAATATGGATGTTAAGCACTTTATGCTCGTCACAATGCATATGGTGATGTAGAGCTGATGGTGAAGTACCAGGAGAACTCCTCAACAATTAACGGCCCAGCATTGGGAAAAGCAATATTTTGTAAAAGGTTATAAGTAGTTGACATTTAGGCTCTTGTAACTAGGTAAATTTAAAATAGACCAACTAAAAAGAGTGAAAAAAAAACTTTTTACCAAAAAATTAAACCGACTCCCAAAAACACTGCAAAGTGAAAAATAACTTGAATTTCGGAAGTCGGTGCCAAAAACGAAAATACAAAACTAAAGCGAAAAGACACCGACTACCGAAATTAAAGTTATTTTTCACTTTGCAGTGTTTTTTGGGGGTCGGTTAATTTTTTGGTAAAAAGTTTTTTTCAAACTATATTGTGTTCATCTTCCGATCTGAGTGACTACTACCTGACGTCCAGAACCAGTTACTGGGGAACTTATCTACCCCTTGGCAAATCTCTGCAAATGTACCTATTGCAATATGCGACGTAACTCGTCAATTTTTAAATATTTTTAATATAAAAATTACATTAACATTTTTCTGAACTAAAAACTCCGGTTCTCATAGACAGTTTAAAATTTCCTTGAGAGAAAACTGACGAGTTTTATTGAATTGCATAGCTACGCCGTAACAGTCTCTACTAAGATCTCTCTAAGATTACCGCTTTTAAATAAACAAACAAACTTTTCCGCTTTATAATATTAATAAAGATCTAATTAATAAAAAGTCTGACGAGTATTTTTCAAACTATGCTCCTTCCAATCTGAGTGAGAGGCTATCTGACGTCCGATTGTCATATATCTTCAAGTGTCAGCCGAAACTAACACCTTAATTACCGAAGCCCGGATTTATCTCGGTCAACATGATCACCGACGTAGATTATCTCTTCTAGATCGAGATCTTGAAGTTTGACCCATGTTGTTGTTAAGTTTGGCTGCTATAACTTAGCCACAAATGGCCACAAGCTCCTCAAAAAACTGAACTGAACATAAAATCAATCAAATAAAACCTAGTTGGCTTCTGCGCAATTAATTACCTAATCATTATCACCTAATTATATCCAAGCACAAACAATAATAAAAGTCTAAATATTAAGTGGATGTTCTTACACAATTTCCTCACTTCACTCCCCCCGCTCCCCTCTAGAGGTCGTCCTCCCCTCCCAGAGGCCGGCGAAAGGCACTTTCACTCTTGGAATTTGGCAGTTAGCGGCGTGACGTCACTTTTGCGCAATTTGACGCAATGTGGTCCAGATCTGCGCATGATTCGCTTCAAAAATGTTCTGTTTAGAACAATATTTCGTCATGTAAATTAGTTTTTTTGTAAACAATTGGTTTGTTAAACATGTGTTAGGTGTGTGCTAGTGTAATGACGTAGATGTTTGAAATGGGAGCGTTTACATGGAAAATAATATTGATAATCGTTGCCTAGCACAAGGTACATTAGGTATTTATCAGATTAAAATGTATAGTAATGAGTAATGAATCGATTTAATTTCGTTTTGTTTTGTCAGTGGGAGTGAGAAGTGGTTTTGGTAATCACCTGTTGAATGGTCTTCTACTTTCATTTAAATTATGTATATGAAGTTGAATCTGTAGCTCTATTTACAACGTGTAACGGAAACCCCATATCTATCCAAAAGGACTGAAGACAACATCTGGTATGGAGTCTCTATGCAAAGTTTCAGCTCAAAATAAGTCACTCACAGAATTGACCCCAAATTATTGGTTTCATATGTTTCTTGAATACCAGTAATAACAAACGTGTCACAGCACTATGAGGATCATCACTTTCCACGTCACTTGACAATTACACGATAATTCTCTTCGTTCTTCTTAATTTGAAAAATTCGGCCTCTGGTATCAATGTATTGAAATTTCTAATATGCTCCTCACATGTAGAAATAGGATTAGAAAACCCTTGCCATACCTATCGTTTGTTATCATCCAAAGAAGCCGTGCACTCGGTATGTTTATACCCTTTAAATTACACGTTGTATATCTCCATACTACAGCTATTCAAGTGTAATTTTATCTAAGATTGATTGATATTTTGAACGTTAAAACTTATCACAGGTGTATTATACATATACATATTATCCAATCGACTCCATACATATTCTTATTTCCTCAAAAAATTGTTTAGCAAAAAATATAACCGACTTCCATATCAAAAGACTATAAAGCCAAAAATAACTTTAATTTCGGTAGTCGGTGTTATTGGTTTAGTATTTTCTTTTTTTTCACACCGCCTTCCGAAATTAAAGTTATTTATGGCTTTATAGTGTTTTGATATGGAAATCGGTTGTATTTTTTGCAAAAATTTATTTTTTTCTTGCTTTTTAGTAGGTCGTTTTGTAATTTATCTAGTTACAAAAGCCATAATGTCAACAACTTATCACGTTTTACAAAATATTGCTTTTCCCGATGCATAGCCGTTAATTTTTGAGGAGTTCTCCTGGTACTTCACCATCTGCTCTACATCACCATATGCATTCTGACGAGCATAAAGTGCATAACATCCGTACTCAAGTAATCGAATTGAAATCCACGAAATACTTATTATTGAGTAGTTTCAGTGGCATCTGTGGTCTTCATCATCAGTTCCACTTCCCCAAATGATACTTTTCAAAGGCAACTGCTCAAAGTACTATAAGAAATACCCAAAACGCTATAGGTGTGCCTATAATATTTGAAGTGTTCTCTCGATTTCTCCAAGATCCCATCAGATCCTGATTTCATTACAATGGGACCAACTAGAAAGTATGAAAGGGTATACTTTTTTAACGCAAAAATAATTTTTCAAATCGGTCCAGCCGTCTCCGAGTTATGAGGTAACTCCTCCTTTTTTGGAAGTCGGTTAAAAAGAACACCACAGACATGAACCTACATGCTTCATATATACAAATACAAATTGTATGGACTTTAAAAGAGACTATGACCTCTGAGTTTGTTTCGGTTTTTCTTATCAGAGTAGTCAGTTAAGAAATACCGGCCTCACCTAGCTAAACTAAACTTAACACGCAAAAAAATATGACGTGTAAAAGTGTTATTTATAACCAATTTACAAAATAAATATTATTTTCATTATGTATAAGGAAAAATAAAATACCAATCTAATGGCCATTTAATTTTATTGTATCATAAAAATAATTGATTCATAAAATCTACATTAGTTTGGTCCAATAATAAAAAATATTAAAATTCATAACGCTAACTGCGTTAACTTATAAAATATGTGATATTAAAAGTTTTATCATACTTTTATTTTAATCCCAACACCAATATTGCAAATATTTTACACAAAAAACTATTTACATCTCGGCGGGACACCAATTTACAAACAATATACAATAAAATTTTGTCCCGAATAAATTCTAATCATCTATTTGGCACAAAATTATAATCATCAATTTCAACTCGAAACAAATTTTGCACGAATCCTCCGCCTTTATCAATATTAAGACTTAATTAATTTATTATTGCAATATGCGACGTAACTCGTCATTTTTTAAATATTTTTAATATAAAAATTACATTAACATTTTTCTTCGTTTTATATTTCATACTAAAATATTCAACATGTTTATAAACTTATATCGAGAACATACACTATTTATAGTACCTACTAAACAATAGAGGGCACATTTTCCTTATTATTTACAGAATACTTAAGTAACTAAAAGTTCATAGAACGTACTAGAAATATATCATAGATATATGGGATAAACATTACCAGCTTTCGACGAAGACGATCCTGCGTTAACTTCGAACTATCGGATCGTCAACGTTTACACGCTGGTAAAAACTAATTTAACACAGCTAATGATCCCATCGCATAGAATTCCAGAGAAAATTACCTTTCCCGAATTGTATGGAGGGATAGTGTACAAGACGCCTATTAATTCCCGGCCTCACGACATACATGTCGATACAAAGAACCGGCGAAAATTCGGCTGTCAACAAACTCGGCGACTGTGCTGCGATTTGCGATTGTGACGCAAAACGAAGCCAGTCATCGTTCCGTCCGCATTACCGCGGCTCGCGCACCCTTATATACAACTTAATAAATTATATACATTACTTATTCGCTAAGGAGTATTTATAAGCAGTAAGGGTGACAGAACTGGTAGACGAGCCTCTGACTCCTCTCCGTTTTCTTCATGATTCCCTTCTTGTAGTACTGCCTGATGCTTCTGGAAAGCTTGTCGTAGTTCATAGCAGGCCTGTTCTTTCTCTTGCCCCACAGCCTGGCGACGCGCACTGAATCCTCAATCTTGAACACACCGTTACCTGTGGAGAATGGTTTGAATTAACCATTTGTGCAATAAAACTGACTCATGACATTATGGCTAAATTTTTCAGTAGGTGACTTTACAAGCTTTACGCGCTGTCTTTAATAGTATATAAAATAATCATACACAAATATAAATCTTAAGGTAAATGCTATCCATTATCTTTCCAAATTCACGGTGAAACGTACGCTGAATTTAAATAGGTTGAGACCGCTATGTCGTCCGTTTTACGCGCGATGAGCTCGTGTCCTGATTTAATCTGATATAAATTTAATTTTGTTTAAAAGTTTTCTTAGTAAAGTTTAAAAAACTCATTAAATTCGTTACTAAACACAAAGAAACAAGTTGTTCTGGCGACAACTGTTTCGTTGATTTCTACTTTAAAAATAAATGCAGTGAAAGGAAAACAGAAAGCTCTATAAAAACGATCATACTCATTGAAGTTTTATTCTAGACATGCGCCATTTTGTTTTTAATTCACTGACTTAAAACGAATATTTAAAGAAGGTGTGTAATGATGACATTCATTTTCCTACATATCAGTATAGACTATCTTAAAAATTGTTGCGTTATAAAATATCGATAATCCTACGTCACATAACTAACACAAGAACAAAAGGTTTATTCGAAATCATATTGTAGCGTAAGTTATTAATAAAATACTGTTTATGAATCAAGACCTTTATATGAAAAGAGCGTCAATAGACATGAGGGAGTAAGTACTGATGCCAATTATACCAAAACAATTCAAATCGTGATCTAGAAACGAAATATTCAATTTACTAGTGATGACCCAACCATATTCGTGATTCGAAAAGGACTCGATACTCGTATAAATCGTAACAATGGATGCCTATCGTCTGAACAAGTCACGAAACTAGATAACCTTTATTCAAAACAGATGGTAGTAAATGGCCTGATCACCTTGGGTATGGAATGTCGCTCAAATGAATTTTCCATGCGTTAAGATTCGATAAATGATGCATTGAAGTTGGAATGGAAAAGATTCAGTTGTCCAGGATTTAGTCATATTTACATACATACTAATTAGTACTGGTAGTCAGATTTAGTCTGAATTAATTCGGACCAAATTCTGTCCACGTTTTAATGGATCCATTGTGTATTAAGCGTAGAACACTTTAAATGTGCGTGAGTGTGCAGTGCTCACGGTTTTGGTAACCAAAGAGGTAAGTAGATATGTAAAATGAGGTTTGAACAAGAATTAAGGTAATATATTTTGTCCTGTATTTAAATACGTGGTCTTAGTTTAATGGACACACGAGGATTGTGATATTTTATGAACCTGTATATCGTGTCATGAATAATATTGATTGGTCATAAATTCTCCTTTGATAAAAAATCCATTTTATTTATGGCTACAGATATAAGTTATTTTTTATCTTGACCTCTAACAATTATATCAGCCAATAGGAAACAATCATGTTCACAACTCAGTATGCCCCGGCTACTTTACAATCATAGTAACTTATCGTGAACAAAACAAAGGAGTCTTGGTTCCGTGTTTAAGCCAATTATAACAATATTACAGTTATCAGCGACTTATATTACAGAAAACAGGTCCTTAACAAAGGGTTGTTTGGTGCATTTATCTTATTGTTCACCGCAGTAATACTGGCTATATTCAAACTGGTTCTGTTTTGTGTTTCTCTAGTCATTTTTAATTCCGAATGAACGTAAATAACTATCAGTTAATTACATTTTCTCAATAACTTGTGTGTGTCAAATAAATAAATTATTATTATTATTTACTAATTATTTTTTTCTCATACGTTTAATTATCATATTCAATTATCTAAAAGAAAAAAATATGTGTGAACCTGTATAAGAGGAAAAGGAAATCGAAAAAAAAAATATCTATACTAATCTTATAAAGCGGAAAAGTTTGTTTGTTTGCTTGAACGTGCTAATCTTTGAAAGTACAGGGTGGATTTGGATGAAATTTGGTATGGAAGTAGCTTGAAGCTTGAGGAAGGTTATAGACTACTTTTTACGCGACTGCAAAAAAGGAGAGTTATGTTTTTACCGTGATAGATACCACGGGAGTGAAGCCCCGCGTGAGTACTAGTGAAAAATAAGAATCTTCAAGAAACCATAGATAGAATGTATATATGTATATATACTAGTAAATCTATTATTAGAATAATTTCAATACTTAAAACCCTAGACAATTTACTCACAGCTATAGGAATAAATCATGACGATTTAAGATTTCCTTCAGATAAACTGCGTAATTATTAATTACAAATGCACAAACATTTACATTTTACGTTGTTATTGCGATTTATCTGTTACTAATTAACAAGGCCACGACTAATTAATAAACAAATATAATACAATTTTATTGTTTACTTGACAACGTACAGAATCGTGTAGAATTTGTTAGAATCGGGTCTCGATCGGAGAAATCGTTTTCACTGGTCAACATGTCACAAAATATAAGTTTTTAATGTGTATTTGGTTTATTAAATTCTACATAGTTTCTGCTATTAAGCATATTCTTTATATTAATGAGAGTTGTTTTCAATTGTAACCCAATAGAACTACTTCATAACATGCTATGAGTTTCATAATTATCTTCTAGGTTGGCACTAGGGTGTCCATACCCACCTAGACCTTACTACCCACACGATAAGAAGATCTTCTAGGGTTTTCCCATCCACATGCTTTGTCATCAATGCCTTATCACTAATTACTTCAATATTTATCAGAGTATATTCGTCTAGCAATATTCGAATCTTTCTTCTTATCTCAGTAATGACTAAATCGATTTCGATACTCTTTGATGATTTTAGAATATTAATTAGTACATATTTTTAACGACATGATTTACTTAGCTGACATCGTTTTACGATTTAAATTTCTTATCATAATCTGGTTGATCACATGGACGGTGAAAATAATTTAAACCCAAGATTTGAATTTACGTCAATGGATAAGTTTTGATAAAATTTGATAAAGTGTTACAAATTCAATAAAAATAACAACAACGTAATCGTTAAAAATAGAAATGATACAATAATCATGTGAGTACATTGCAATCCGATAATACTCGCACTTGAGTTTTCTATTTTAATATTGACTGAGAATAAATTACAAAAGTTAGATATTACGTAATTGAAATAATTTGCTTTTATATTATATTCAACTATAACATTAATGTTTTTTAAATTGAAATATCTAAATTATAAAATATTCTAGGCATTCAGTATTCACCGAAAGCTCTCTTAAAATACAAAAAACTCACTTCGGTCTAACCACCGTATCGCTGAACCATGTACGTGAGGAGATGCCAGAAGCTCCTTCAAGAACTGCCACAGGTGTATGTGTGTACTTCCAGTCTTGGCCTTTCCGCCTCCAGCTGTTGCACTAGTTCCAGCCGATTCTGAGTCCTCGTCTGTTGAAGAAAAGCATCGTCAGCAAATAATTTTCAATCTTAAGGTTGTGGGTTAAAAGCCTTAAATGTAATGAGGAGTTATGATAAAATTTGAGCATTCACGATGTATTTTTTGTTAGTTCTATTTATCAAGTTGGTAATGTAACCTAAAATAAAAGTAATACGCAGTTTCTAAAATACTTAATTTCCAATCACCCTTCCCCGGAAAATATAATGAATATTCAAACGATACTGCGAAATAGTGACAAGAATAAGAGCTTCTGTATGCGTCGAAGGCGTCCTGAATGCATAAACTAACGCATAATTTACCAATTTAGAACTATTACAGGGCCCATAATGCGGCTATTTAAAAGGGGACAGACAGAACACTAGCCAACACGACGACACTATGGCTTCTTGGAAGCTAATCACACCAATCCATCGCTTCTATGAAACTATAGACCTACTAAACTCGCCTTCGTTAACTATGCGCTATTATAAAGGACTTAAAAAACATCAACACATAAAAGAAGCTTCTTTAGCAAAATGTTTAAACTAAAAGTTATTTTAAAATAGATTTTGTAAACATACACCAAATTAAAAGCAGCCGACCTTCAATTCTAGACATGTAAACAGACTGACTAGCAAACGAATCATACAAATAAATCGCTTCACTCAGAACAGTTGAATAGCAACATGCTATTTAAAGAAGAAAGCCAATTGCTGAACGGAATGCTGCAGACGATTTAAAGAAACTATGGTAAACTCCATAGAATTTTCATGTTTAAAAACAAGAAGATAAAGTTCAAATTACTAATGTAAAACAAATGAGAGTAAAGTTACTAAAAGAGACGAGCAAAGTAACACAGGCTACGGTTAATTAAAATTCGTAGTACTTTACACTGTATGTGAAGGTGGCAATGAAACTTTTCACGATGCCGACAGAAGTTTTATCTTGGTTGCTTACGACCTTGTGGGTCCAGTGGCGTGAACTAGGCCTTCGAGAAACGACAAAAACAAGACTTGACGTATATGGATTCGAAGTCGACATGTAAGGGACAGAACGGCAATAGAACGACAAACGTGTGATTGATGGGTTAACTGTAACTAGGCGTGGCTCCATGTTACATTAGTATCCAATTCATTTTACCGGTCAGCGATTTAAAGATTTAATGCTCTTAGCTTCCAAGCTTGCTTCAATATACATATTTATTAAATTGATATTTTTATGGAATTTAGTTATCATAGTTGCAATCGTATGCAAAAATACATGAAACTTGATCTTTCTCGAAACTTAATTATGTTTTCAAGTAATCAATTATTTTGGCCAGTTTGTTATGTTTTTCTATTGCATCAATTTCTGATGATACTTTTGCTTTAGCTCTTATGATGATAACTTGGTACTAATGTTCTTCTATTCGTACAACTTCTGCATTTTAAGAATCTTATTTAATTCTAAATTCACTATTTGGCCCAGTAACCTGTTTGATTTACTTTATACCGTCAAGGCCTTTCTGATATAAATCTTTATGTCAAACTGCATGTGTGGACTGACAACTGAGTCACACATAATTGTTGATCGCAATTTCCTGTGCTACTATCTAACACTTTTTTATTTATAAGCTAACTGTCAACCCGTTAAGGGCGACGGGGTGTCTCGGCCGTTGGTCTGTATTGTGGCTTAAAACAACTTGACGCAGTTGCAATAAGACTTGCTTTTATGATTTTACCCTATTAACATTGCAGATAATTTGAAGTTCAAAGTAATAGGCTGTATAAATTATTAAACAATTTAATGTCAATTTCCTATATGACCATATGTGATATATGTACATATGTAGCGGTTGTCGGTTTTAAAATTAAAATTAACTTATTTGATAAATTCTGGAACAATAGTCCAACAATAAATCTTATCAGTCTATAATCGTTTATCGCCAATAAAGAGCGTGTCTGTCCTCATTACCTCTAATACATTGCAGCTTTCAATTCCCTCATAAAGTCAGTTTACAACTGAGTACGATGGCCATACGTCATTAGCTTGTTTGTCTTAACACAGTCCATATGTGGGTTGGTAACGGTCGTAGCACAATGCATGCGACTGATGCATTGCCGTGCTACATTCGACCACGTATTGCACTATCTACTTTTCAATCATGCGTCTGTATTTTAACGCATGTACTACACAAGATTCGCAGATATTGAATGGTATGTTTGGCGAACAGCTATTAATTCAATATTGAGACAGAAACACTTTCAAGTTATTTTAGATGAACATGCAATACCTAAACCTTTTTGATGGATGTAAGCTTAAGAACCCAAAAACGTGCAAATTTCATTCTGCACTTTGTATTTTTTTTTCTACAAGATTTCTCATTCCAAGTTTACCTTGATTCCCGTATCAGCAAGAAATTAAATTCACAATCATCAATATTTCATGCAATCTTAAACGTCACTTATTTATTTAATTTATGTTCAATAAATCTGGACTAGGCGTGGCTATGGCGTGGTATTTTGATTTAAATATCTAGATTAAATTAAAGTTAGATAATCCTGGGGCAATTAATTTTATAGTTATCTTAAAAACATTTATGTTTAATGCACTAAATTGGCTTCATTATAATATTGGTGATGAGATTTACGTAATTGATGATAAACCATACTATATTAGATAAAACATGCTTCTATGTTAAGCTGTTTAAGAGAAAAAAATTAGTTTAAATAAAATATTTAGTACCTATCTTATCCGTCGCTAACTCTTGTTTCATTGCCAACCCTGCAAAGGAATTGGCATTATAATAAAATACATTTTTTAAACACAATCTTTGGAGACGGATAATTGTTTCTGCCATTTTACCCTCTCCTGAAGACCTGGGGGAAAATCATCAAATGACTCGTCCTGGTCTGGATGGATCGAAAGGAAGTGTCAGACTTCTACTGACTAAAACCCACCCAGTTCCTTTAGTTACCCTTGTGTTACTAATAGGCTGCGTTATCTCGTTAGAACATTCCTGTAACCCCAGCTGGACTCTTCTGATAACTTGGATCCTATATCTTGGTTTAATTAAAGATAAAATTCATAGTAAGATACGCACCTTCACTCATGTCATCAGCCGACGGTATACCAGCAGGCGTTGGAATAGGCGATGTGGATAACTGATGATGTTCAGGTCCCTGTGATGTTCTCCAGATTTCTAACTGAGCGTAGAGAGTGCTCCCAGCCTGAAACAATAACAAACACTGATCAAACCAGAACTAACTGTGAATATACACATTACTTGAAAACTTGGCAAGATTTCCACGAACCAACATTTGAAACGATCATTACTGATGTTTGGTTAGCAGAAAATTTATTGGATTTATCTTATTTACATCAAAAGCAACGTGGCACTAACGAGTCTGGTTCTTAATTAAAACAAGTTTTCCATGGTTGTTTTGCCAACAGAAATAGATTTTCGAAACGTATAGTTTCTCATATGTATCCCTGTCCGTAAAATAACTGTGCCGTCTCAAGTGCTATTTATTGTTCATTATATATTATTCACCCCACGCGAAATGAGTTGCAGGTACAGCTACTGCAATATTTACTTAGGTCAGCAATTTTGGAAATAGTTTTTACTTATCGTAGAATTGCTCTAGAGATATGATCCGTTTTCTGTAGTCATTATTTTATTTTGTAATTTTTTTTAATTGTTGTAGCAATAATGTTGTTAGTTTTGTGTAAATAGTATTGGATCTGAAATAAAAGCCTTGAATGAGTATCTGACTAAACATTTTATATCGAATACGATGCTACATTATTAGAAAACACCGCGTCCATTCTATAATTACAGCAATGCATGAAAATACTTCACGTTATTGACTTATACCTACCATTACCCACTCCAAAGCTATCCCTTATCTTAGAATCTTAGAATTCCTCGCTAATTCAGTACTTATATCTTCCCACACTGCAAACCAGATGCAATTTGTATGCAGACGGGCCCAGGGTGCTGACTTTCATCGCTTAGAGAAAGTTGGCTCAACGGCGCGTGCGATAACAAAGATACCTGCCCATTAGAACAACCGTGCTCGATACGATACTACGCTATTTTTTCTACTTGCTTTGCTGTTTTTATTTGTAATCTTTGTTTTACTTTGATTTTGTGGTGTAAGTAGTTCATAACCTGTTATTATCAGCATGGTTGAATATGTTATCTAAGTGACTGATAGCATTGAGAATCGAATCAAATGATTTCTTTCTCACTAAAATTGCTGTATATTTTGTTTTTTCTGAAGTTTCCAAGTGCTCATTAGCATTGTACTTAATGTAACCGTGTTAACTCTAACGTAAGTGATAATAAAATCAATATTGAATAATATCAATACAATATTGTAAGTCATTAGCGAATGACTGTTAACTCATCTATGGCGTCATAAAAATGGATTTCCATCTGGACGCGTGACTTCATCATTACTACGTATGGTTCGAAATTTTCCTTGTACCGTCATAGGGAAAGAACTTGACCTCATACGCAAGGTACTATGGTAATCTATTCATGATTTATAATCCTGGTAAAAAGTTAATCTTGACATAAAAAGATTGGGGTATCCTAAGTAACTAAACATACTTAGACACATAACTAAATAGATACAGCGATTCAAACTGTTCTAGAATTTCATTGCATAATTAAATTCGTCATATACATATATACCTGCTGCACACGTTATAATAAATAAACACATTACATAACAATGATTGCAAAATTAAACGTTGAAAAGAAACTAGTCTTCAACGAAATTACATAAGATGGGTCAGCCTTAACGGATTTCCTTACTTTCGTTGTCCTTGCTAATTACGTAAATACAATTAATGTTGAATTCGTAATGGCGATCGAAGGAGAAGACACTGACATTAGTTACATATGTTACATCAGGTGTAGTGAATGTGTTTTATCGCACTTTTTTCGTTATGTCGTCAATAAAACTACTACTTAAGTAAGTATATGGATTATAAAGTTGATTCAGTAGTCATTGAAGAAGGTATAAATGATGCTATAGTATGCAGTTCAAATTAATAAGTGATAAAGTTAATACTACAACAGAAATTTAAAATACTACAAATACATTGAAACATATTAAGCTTATTGATTTGAAAACATTCATAGTACATTGTCATACAAGATTCATTGCATCATTATTATAAAAAAAATCATCTTGTCTTATCATAGTCCTCTCAAGCGCTGATAACACTATCATTACACTACAAGGCTGAAGTTGCACACATCTCAGACATTGAATATCACTAAGTTTAGATCTAAAATATTCAAAATATTCCCTTATCAGCAATTTTGATGGAATTAATGCAGAATATTAGAAAAATAATAATAAATTGATAATACGAAGTAAATGATGATAAGAAATAGACTACTACTCTAGACGAGTCTTTTGAAGATGTAAATTAATTTGCAATTTGGTCTGTAAATACGATTAAAGATGAATCATCTATGCTCATTAAAATCCAATGCGACGAACATGTGCAAAAGGCACGCAAAACAAAATATGATCTAACCATTGGTGAAAAAATTCAAGAAGCAATCACTGAAATAGTCACCGATGATTTAACCGTAATAAGCAAAAATAAGATGAATGTAAACAATGCTTCTTATCTCACTCCTTTTGATCTTGATAACTAAAGAAAAAATCGGTCAAGTGCGTGTCGGGCCACGCGCAGTGTAGGGTTCCGTAGTTTTTATAACAGCCAAGTGCGTGTCGTATTCGCTGACTGATCGTTTCGTACCATGTTCTAACTAAAAGCCAAACATGACTACCTAACTAATTTGACTTCCTATACAAATCCTCACCTGATCCGACAATTTTGCACGGAATGTTTTAATATTTTTTATATATAGCCTGTACTACTGCCGTGGCATTTGAATTTCTAACTACAACCGTTTAGTTGGTAGAGGGGGTGGACACTTGACTCTAACGAAAATTGGTACTTTAAAGCTTGATAAGTCACGAACGATTTACTTAATCAAAAACGGACTTACAAAACCCCTAATATTTTTGAAAGACCTATCCAACGATATCCCACACTATGGGATGAACGAAAAAAAAATTATCATCCCACTTTACATGTATGGGAGGTACCCTAAATAATTGTTTTTTTTTTTTCAAAATTTTATTTCACCATTTTTTTGGCGTCATTAACGTGTATACTCATGCCAAATTACAACTTTCTAGTACCAATAGTTTTTGAGCTAAACCGCGGACAGACAGACAGACAGACAAACAGACAGACAGACAGACAGACAGACAGACGGACATGGTGAAACTATAAGGGTTCCTTGTTGACTACGGAACCCTAAAAATGACTTGTGTAGGAAATTAATTATATTCTAAGCTTTCCACCGTAAAAGGAACAGACGATAAATAACTTACAAAGAATTCAGATGATCCATGTATAAAAATGCCCTAGCTTCTGCGTTGAAGTTACAGCATGCGATAATTGTCTATCAGTTGACCTCAACTGACACGTGGCTAGAAGAATTTATATGATAACGCTAAGATAACAAGCATTGTGGATATTTTCTTCTATACTGACTGTTTTAATTGATACTACTTAAGTAAACAATATATTATCAGCAGTCCATGAATCAGTATAGACTTTGGTCCTACGAATGCCCTCAATCTGCCCCAGAGCTATACGATAATCATAAAATATATACAATGACTATAATGAGTACCTGAGATGCTCTCTGGTTGAATTCTTCTTCTGTGAGTGCCACGAGTGCTGCACCATCCATTGTGAAATTTTCCATAGGCACCATTGGTAGGTTGTAATGTTGCAATGTGAACATCACCCACGCTTTTACGTCCCCGGTACTCCATAACATGGGATCTGAAATGAAAACATTATCATCCACTGTTTCACATCTCTGATTTACATGTTAACCAATATCATTTATGTCCTCTGTCATAATGAGGTTAGCAATTTCATCCCATTAATTGCCATGTAGTGGACTCCAAAAGTAATTTCTCAAACATTTAAATGGATGATTAAGTCAAATAAGTCAAATGGCATCATCACGTCAATTCAACCGTAATCTCATTATACCTTATTCGTAATCAATGACTTACTAATTAACATCACTAAGAAAGAAAATGCGTTCTCAGAAAATGTGAACCTCGCTACGCATGTTCTCGTCGGCTTTGCATATCCAATCAATGTGTACCTAGCGAGGACGTCACTAATATAAGGCGAGATCATCGCTGGGCCAATATAAACAGCTTACGTAATCTTCTCCGAGCGACTTCTAAGAAATCATTAATGTTTATAATGGCGCTACACTCAGCGGTAGCCAACATGTTCTGAACATGGAAATACATTTTTTATTGGGCCGACATAAGAGTGACGTAACTACTAATTACAATCCTAATAGTAATCATGTAAGACGTACTAGTACAACATTCCCATGACATGCCATTGTAAATCATACATGATTGTTCATAAATAAATCGCACGAAATATATACAACTCTCAATCAAAGTAAATAATGGTGTTGACGTTTTTAACTCACCTGGTGAGATTCCAAGTACTGTACATGTATTGTCTACGTCTCTCTTGGTCTGTTCGATAGCCATGCTGAGCACTCGGTCGATGTCTGGCGCGACTAGAGAATCGTCACCTCCACTGCTCTCCTCCATTTTCACACTTCCCAACTCCAATGGAATTGGTCTGAGATTTAATCTTTTCTGGAAAGATGTGTCTTCTAACGCTGATCTCAGCAGAATGTGATCCCTTGGCTCTTCAACTTCAAGTTTAGGTGTGAGATAGCTCTGCTGGACACTGTCTTGAAGTATTTGATTTTCTTTAAGGAGCTCCTCTATGTCAATGTATTCTTCGTGTTGTGGAACTGGTGACGAGTATTGGTTGTGGCTGCCGTAGGATACGCACGATCCTGACGGAGACAGTGGATAGGGAGACGCAAAGCCAGGCACGGTGAGTCTGTTGGGTTCTTCTTTGATGTACACTTGTGGCGAGTACTGAAGAGAACTATAGGGCGAGGCGGGCTGCAAGGCGACTGCTGGAATGGAACCCTCGTCTGATGATGGAGAGGGAGTAGGGTAACCCTCAAAGTCGTAGAGGCGTTCCAGGAAGTTGTTGTTTGTGTTGTCTTCTGGGTAAGGTGGGGGTGGTTTGTTGTGAGGGTTGGGTGGCGAGTGAAGCATGGATTCTGGAGGGGATGCAGCGCCAAGCAGGCGGAGAAGATGTTGCAGATCAGCGGGAGAGGCGGGCACCGCTCTCTCGCCCTGGGACGCCGACGGCGGGCTGCACCCGGACCGGGGCACCGTTTGTGGCATCTGTGAACAAGAGAGAACAAACGTTAGTGGCTGATCAAATGGGCAGATTGTATCGAGTTAGTTCTGTTATAAAACGCATTGTTTGTGTGGTCACGAATATAGTCGATATTTCTTGGATTTAACACGGTTTGTTTAGGGCAGGTGTTAGTTTTGTTATGGCATAGTCTCATTATTGTTTGTTCGACAAGTTTATAACATGCTTGTAGTTTATGTTTGATACGTTTTAAGCTCTAAAACTTGCATGATTTGTGAAGGCCCATAGGTCATTGTTCGCCTACGTCATCCGACTACGTAAGTAGGTACTATCATCCAGATGTCTAAACATTAGTTCTGTGATTTGACTATATTTATATCTATTTACAACGTCATGGACTTCTATAATTAGCAGTGACGAAGAGCTTTAAACGTACATAGATTAGAGTTAATATAATAAAAATAATTTAATATGACGATTATAATAAAGTAAACAGGATTAAATCTATAGTTTTAGTAATTTGTTAAGATTTTGTATTTTACTTGTAGAGATATTATTACTATATCACGATAGTGTTCGATTCTGAGAAATTGTAGAAGCTTTAGGGAATAAAATGCAAATATATGTAGATTATTTGCTAATAACTCAAGTTGTGAATCGATCAAAAAATGGGAAATAAAATTATCTATGATGGTACACGGGGAAATCATTTTTATGTATTAATTTAACAGCAGAATTTCTAAGCTAAGACGGGATTAAGTAAAAACATGCCGTCGGCTTAACATTCCAAAAACTAATTCGAAGTATCGAATCACGACTGTAGTAAAAATATAATATATACAACATTCATAATTAACCTCGGACTTACTCAACAAAATCAACAAGTCGAACGTCACGCACTATTTTTATCTTTGTTTCTTATCATACCAGTGACCTTTGTTGCTAAGCAAAAGCTCACTATCCATTTCCTTATAAGCCTACAGTATCTTGCCTTTTAAGGGAAGAGGCATGTCTGTTAATATTACACACTAGCTGAAACTGTGACTTTGTGTGGCAGACGATATTTCCACGGATTATCGCACCTAAATCTCCTATATCGTTTAGTAAAAGTCCCACCAAAATCAGTACAGCCATTCCAGAGATTATTTTGAATAAACAGAAAGGCAGACAAACAAACAGATCGATAGAGAGACAGTATAAATATTTTTAGAACACATTTATTTTCAAATCACAGTCACTTAAATTTTATTCAAATTTTATTCATACGTATAGATTTGCAGTTGTCGTTTCCGAACCTTAGGATGATGTGATATGTACCTGAAAGATAAGTTAAGGTTTTTGTTTTACAGCTACTCACTCTGTAAGACAATCCCATCGTTGACACACTTAACCTACAACTGCGCTGTAACACATTTTCTTTGCAAAAATCTCTGGTGTCCAACCGGTCTTTCTGGATAATCAACCTTCATTTTTCTCAATTATTTTCCGTACTTCTAACAATTGTTGTTACATGTACATATTTCCCACGCATCTGCATTGCTTTGTTATTGCGACTCTTACTTTATGTTGATTAGTTTATATTGTTTTAATGTGAAAATACTGTGGTTGTCTAATACAACCAATACAATTGAAGGAAAATTACTTGCATATCCAGTTTTGAATAAACGTATAAACGATAGGGAGTATTTGCTTTTCATATCCGGTATGGTTTTGAAAATATACTTTTGCGTGTATCCAAGGTTGGTTTTTGATTAAAAATGATTGCGCTGATCATTTTTTTCTGTACTACACAAAAATAATCTAGTGTATTTACTAATGACTGATTTAAATTCGTGATGTTGTAATAAATGTTTTATGACCATAATTCCTTAGCTATGATTTTATTAGCTATATTAAAAGTGGTAGATGATGTCATTGTCTATGCCAATAAGTGATTAAGAATTAATATTTATTAAAGCTGTCATACTTGTGACACATTTGCGAAAAATTTCGATACTTAATTTTATTTTTTTTAAGATGAAGCACACTTTCCAAGAAGTAACTTATTCACTCCTGGCTTAAAGGCCCTCTAGGTTATAGTTATCAGGAAACACAGACTAAACCGAATGAATGAAATAATCGGAATATATTTTAATCTTATAATCATAATCTTCAAATTTGCATTACTTGTGGTCACGCATTACTTAAGCGTCTAGACGAGACTTAGCACGCGGAAGCGTCTGGCAATACTAGTTTTAATTGAAACATCTCACTACTTGTTTTAAATTATATTTTTGTCATTAAGAAACTCACTGAATCTGTGATAGAATGCAAGCAAAATGTCTCCTAAAATTATTTCAAAATAGTGATCAAAATAATATTTAAAACATACCGAGATAATACTATATACATAGATACTCCTCTTGAATACAGGATATTTTTTTATAGACAACTAACAACGTGGGTGGAATTCATATCACTAGCAATCTTGTTAACCCTCTTCAACTAAGCTAGAATAACCGACTTGTACCTGGAATAGGTGCACGGCATTAGTTTAAAGAGTGGGATTCGAACTCGCGAACTTTCGATCAAAATTCGATATATTTCAGGCTCCTAAGGCCTATAGAAAAATATACAATATACATACATTAAAAGTAACTAGAAATGCCTAATGGGTATTTAGCTATTGCCTTTTAAATGTTGCATGTGTGTTGTAATTTAAAAAATTTGTGGTAATATCAAAGGGTGGTTTTCTGTATTTGATACACCCACAGTAAAGAAAGCAAATATAAAATTACTACAATAAGTTCAAAATAAATCTTTCTCGAGTAGTCTGATGCTGTCAATTGATTTAGATTACAGATTCACAGCACTAAAAACTACTTACCTATGTTTTTTATGTATTCTAACACATTGATTTTATTAATGATAACGCAATCACTTAGCATATAATTTTAGACGAACTATGATTTTATCTTTTGTAGATAGAAGAAGTGAAAGCTGCACTAAATAAGTATACAAATTTAAATGCTAACTGAGCTTATAATGGCATATTTGTCAATTAAGTTTTTTAGGTAAAACAAGAAGTTGCGCTAAATAACCTCATTTATAAAATATTTAGTGATATGTATAACAAGTCTGTGAATTTCCAAGAGTTGTGATGTTTAAACTTATTTCAAGATTAATTTATCTGTTTAAGAATGTTCGTTTCTAGATTAATATAAAAATTTCTTCTTAAAACAAAACACGATCGAAAACATGCTGTCATAGTTCATACGTGTCACTGTGCCGTATTTACAAGTTGACTACTACTATTTGACTACCTTCTTAGGTAGGTACTCTAGCATGTTTGATTTCATCTCGTCAAAGTCTAACAAGTTAATCATAAATAAATCAGCTAAATATAAACGGCGACAAAAAATGTCAACTTGCAAGTCACCGCAATGCGTCAAAGGTAATATCCGATCAGATTTGTGCATGCGGACTTCCGAAGTTCGAAATGCTGATAGAGATCATAATTTATTTCTAGATTTTCTCAGAAACGTTCAGACGGATATGGGAATTTGCAGGTTTTACGTGGTTTATATTGAACCGTTTTCATAATGTATTATGAGTATTCTAAGATTAAATAACCCAACGTAAATGTACCTATGTATGTTTAAGTGTGTCTCGAAAACGGCTGGGTATTATTGAATCCTATTAATTATTTATTATTATTCAATACTGAGCACGCCTGGAATATTGTGATTGCTAGTTGTTAGACATTATATTATTGCGAATACCCTTGACTGAACTAACCTAGATTAAGAACATAATATTATGTATTTATTGGCAATTCAAGAATGCTATTATTAATCCTGTCCTCGAGATAATACAGATCTTAACTGGCATCACTATGCATGGATTACGAGACGTAATATTTTTTCCTATAGTGCCTCTTAACAATAGCAAATTTGTAACTATGGTGATACAATGCAGTCTGCAAGATTTGAAGTCATTGACCATTAGAACACAACAATGTATGCGAAAATAATGATACTAAGTTCAAACATTTTGACCCCGATTACGAATTAAGAATACTCTTTAATAAGAGCTTAAGAAGTAAAATGTCAAATTAAAGTACTATTATTAGACGCCTTATATTATTATATTTAGTTCTTTACAACATGTTTGTATGTACATACAAACCAGTTAAAAATAATAATAATAGCAACCTCTTTGATATCAATCGACAAATCTGTAGGAAGTATGTGTTCCGTTTTGAAAAAAAATGGCCGACAATGTGCATTGACGTCATATCATTGTCGACCAATCCGCGAAAAGAACGAGCGTGACCGTAAGCCAGCTAGCTAGCTTCAGACCTTGGGTTTTCCACTAAAGTTCGCTCAACCGTTTATGTTAGTAAAAAATGCTTCTGTAATGCATACGAATTGTTACGATTTAAAATGGTTTTTAAGTGACACAGTTTTTAAAAGTTGTATAATTTAAACATTTTCACAAACATTCAAGGTTTTATATTTATTTTCTTAGGCGGTTTCAATATCAATGTAACAGACAGAAAAAATATATTTAATCAGCAGTATATTTTTTCAAAAAGATCCATAATATTGTAAGTAGGTAGGCAGGATACGTATACAACAATATAATAGATGATATTATGATGTCGTATTTTTCCGGACCTAAGTAAAGATGACTTCAGAGCAGACGAAATTAAGCTATGGCTCTTTTCAAAACGCATTCAATTTTAGCAGTGAGCTTTGGTTATGTAATAACCAGTGATCGGTGTAGGTAGATTGATTTTTGGTACTTGTATCATAAATGCACACAGAAAGAATAACATGGATAAGCCATTTTCCCGGAAAGTAATTCCGGTATTTCCAGATTCAATTAAACATTGTTAATGTTGGTAGTGATATTATTCCTACTCAATTCAAAATTTAAAGGAAGGTATAAAAACTAAATTGATTCTATATTTATCTGTAATTTTTATTGTTTATATGTAATTTTATTTTTATCTGTAATAATATTGCTCATTTTATTACAATTCCTACCTTTTTTTTGAGGATGGCAAATCATCAAATGACTCCTTCCACTCTGGCAGAATAAAATTCCTACATAAGTTCCGGTTTTTTTTTTAATAATCCACCAATTCCGGAGGAATGTCCATATTAATATATACGTTTCGGATCAATGACCACATTTCAATCTACCTACTCCGATCACTGGTAATAACAGCTGGACGATTACATATCCGAGGTTAATCAGCGTTTACACTCTGATAAATCGACCCTTACATATCTCAACTATGTTAGGGTATGAAAATCTGGGCAATTGAAAGATTTTTAACATCAGTTTATTTCATCATCACTTGACCTAAACTAAAATTAGACAACATGTAATGCATTTAAACCGTTTCTTAGCTAAATCTGAAACGCAAAAACAGACGTCCAATAAATCTTGGAACTTTTCCATTTTACCATTACCGTTGAGTTTAATGGAAACAAACTGTTAGTGTCTATAAATCTCTTTGTTATAATCACAGATTCATCTTGTTGAAACGTTTTACCTAATCGCCAATGTATAATAACGAAACTTTATGTATTTGTAAAGTTATTCGAGTTACAGTTAGATCATTAATTGAAAGTTTTACGAGTTTTCTGATGAGATGAGCGTTTGTTATGGTTCCTCAGTGTTAATTATAGATAATAATACTATCTTTAATAACAAGAAAACATTTTGTTTAGTTCCATAATTGTACAGCAAAAACTGTGGTACCGTGTGAACAAAAATGAACTTATTAAAAATTTATTAGTTATAAAAAAAAACATTCTAGAACTTTCGCCTATATCGTCGGTGCGTTTAAAACATTTAAATTCAACATTTAACTTCACTTTCAGAAACACTTAGATCCGGACAAACTATCAGTAAGCCATAAAACATTTCTTTGGGAGCGGGAATCGGCAGTGCAGCTCGTAATAGCAGGAACCCTTTACCCCTGAGTCATAAGTCATTTATTTCGGAACAATATACATCGTGTAGAAATTTTGTAAAATAAAAAAACACCATGCAAATAAAACAAACAAAAAGATACATGTCAAAGAAAATAACAAATTCAAGACGATAAAAGCCCACATTCAATTTACAATAAGTAGGTAATCGTATTTACAATAAAACAATCAGTCAAAGAAAAAGCTGAGCAAGAATGGTGTCAGATTTTCTGGCTTCTGATTACTTGAGGAATTTCGATTATATTAGGATGGTAACCCATCCACAAATTGACCTTAATTTAGGCTATTCTTATTTAGCCATGAGCTCCTCAACTCAAACCGTATGACTTATTAATCCGTATGACTTATTAATCCGTAACTTGTTAAAAAGTGATCTTTTTATTTAACTGCAGACTGTTGAAACAATTGTTTACTTTTAATTCCATACTTAAAATGAGATGTCTGAATCCGATTAGGTTGATTCGCCCATTATTTTGAGTTATGGGCGGGGTTTCCCCTTTTCTGAGACAACACCCACGTTTGTTTAGGTACTTGTTTTTTATTTTTATTAAACGACGAGACAGTGTCTCTTGTCATGATAAGTGAGAAGTTTTTAAAAGAATTACATTTAGTCTTTAAATGGCAAAGGATAAGATCGTGAGGGAACCTACATGTCCTTGGACCGCAAAATCTGAGGAAAAACGGGATGGATTATGGTTCTTTCCCTCTCATAGTGGGAAGGTCTGTGTCCTAGCAGTTATAACTTTACGGACTTGTTACGTTATTTACGTATAGATTACATTTGCAACGATGTAACAGCCAGTATGTAGCCGATATAAATACATATCATTAGGTAAATGTCTTTTTAAAGAGCTCAAATGTTTTGAAGCTTGTATTTATAGACAAATATTCATTAATAATAATTTCTTGTTTTTTAAAACACTAATCTGTCGTGTGAATAAACAGGTCAAACGATGTTAGATCAGGTAGGTTGAAGCAACTTCAGTGCTATGTCACCTGATACACGGAATGCTACGACGTAGCACCCTCTACGCGATCCCTCTACGCAAAAACCGATTATTTTGAAAACTTCGCTTTTAGCTGCTATTTGTACATCTTTGACAGTCGTTACAGAGTCAGAAGTCTGAAAATTTGGCACCAGTCTTGCTGAGAGGTATCGTGTTACCCAGTTACTGGGTTGTGGAGGTCAAATAAGCAGTCGCTCCATGTAAAACACTAGTAGGTACTTAGCTACATCCAACTAAAATGAAAATAGACATAATGAGTGGCTTTATGGTAACCGAAAGGAATATTTAAAAGACGTAATGTTCGATTGAAAATTCTTTCACACGGTATGAATGACGGAGGGAGATGATAAAAGTTCTGTTGTTACATTATGTAACACTACTACTAACTTCTGCCCGAAGCTTCACTCGCTTGAAAAGGTTATTTTCAACGAATTTAAGTAGCCCATGTTACTTGTTCATAATGTAGCTTTAGATTGGTGAAAGAATTTTTGAAATTTGTTGTATACTTTTTGAGATTTATCCATCGCAAACAAACAAAAAATTATAATGTAGACAAAGTTTCATCAAATTCCGTCAAAGAGTCCCAAATATAGCGTAGTGGTTGAGCGATTGGGTGCTGCGCTATGTGTCATACGTTCGATTCCTGAACGGAACTAATATTTGTATGGCCTACAGGTATGTAATTGTTCCGGATTTGGCTATTTGTCTATGAAAGTTGCTATGATTGTAAATGCACCCACGATAGTAGTTGCTAGGCTTGACGTTTTTTAAATAAATAAAGCTATATAACACTAAGTACCTATAATATGAGATATATTATATGTAATCATATCATTAGATTACGACCGACCGACTACAGAACAGTAAACGTTACAAAATTAGCATAAATACCACTGCACCATAAACGGAATCAAAGACTTGTTTTTTTTAGAACATAAAACGTGCCAGTCTAGTATAATTATCCAGTGACTTTTTTTTTAGAACAAAGTATTCGGTATTTCCCAAACGTTTTGGACAATTAAACGGATGTCAAAGTGTTAAATTTATTGTCGTCTTACGAATTTTATTGGATATAAATAGTATGTGTAGATGGATAGATAAACCCCACCTTATTGTATATTGTATATATTTTGAATCTATATTTTATGATCGTGTTCATATTTATTACGAAGTCGCACTGAAAACTTTTTCGTCTTAGAAATAAAACCTTTTTGCAACAAGAAACGTCTATGAACCACAAACGAAATTAAACGCATACTTAGACAACTATCTGGCACTAGGAAAATAGTGAACGTAATACCTAAATGAAGTTAGGTATATATGTACATATAGGTAGGTAGTATGTATGTAACCGGCTCATAGTTCCTTGACACTGGTTTTTGTTATGATGCCGTTAGAAAACAACCTCTTAACTTCGTACTATTGCTGGTTGTCAAAGTTTCTATGACTACCCGCTGTGTCCCAAAGATCTGCAAATGACAGCCGGATCCTACGGCTTAACGTGCAATAGGTGAAGCACATTCACAAGCACCCATCAATGAGCCGACAAGGACAAGTACTGCTAACCTTGACGTTCAAATTAATCAACGTACATATAATTTGGAGGTACATAACACCATCAGGGTAGGTAAGTATAAACAATAACAACAACAACGCACAAAGTGTGTCAGTATCCGAATCCATAACCCACGTGGTAACTAAAAGTGCCACTCACTTGATTATTTCTCCCACTCACTGAATGTAGAAAAGCACTCACACAGTCAAATATCCGAACGGGATGCCGTATCCATAGCGTTGAGGTTATAATGCCGGCCGGCGCAGTGTGCTCGATGAGTTAAAAAGATTCCAAATTCAAATGTTTACACTCACTGTTTCTGTGTTAGGTACATGTATGTTTTCAAGTTTATTATATATATTTCCCGGCGTTTTTTTGGCAACATGAGTGCGTGTGTACGGCGGATAGATCACACAGCCACTGAGCTCTGCGCCCGCGCACGAAGCCTTTGCCTCAATGAGCGGCTACGTCATCACGGGAAGTACGCTGCCACTAAACTAATATAACAAATACTTCTCACATCGAATCGCTTCGGCTAACGTCATATGCCACTTAATTATTTTTATATGACGCTAATATGAAAATTTAAATGAAAAACGAAATTAAAAAGTGATTTGGTCCGAGTTCGTTTCCATTGTGTTACAGTTTCGTTTCATATCCTCTACCTGTTTCAATTTAAATCATTGACGGAATTGTATTAAATTTTCCGTAAACATGTCTTAGATGCTGACGTGAGTAAATGCAAGAAACTGTTTATTAACAATAAGTATTCGAATTCAAATAAACCTTTTTATCTCAGTAGGTGACCTCCTATATTTTTTTATTTAGTCTAAGTTGTCGTAAGAAACGACGAATTCGCTTAATTAGTATTTAATATCTTAAATTAATGTCACCCTATAAGTTGCTATTCAAGGTAAGGCAACACTTGCCGAGGACTAGAAGTGGATGGGTGGCTATCTTAACAAATTGAAAGTCCTCCGAGCCTCGGAAAGCACGTTAATCCGATGGTCGCAGCTTCAACAATCTGTCAAATTTCTTTAATAGATTTTCAACTTTATTGTTAAAGAAATTAGTTTCAAGGTTGATTGGGAAAATTTTACAGTTTCTGGTAGCTACATGTGCTGGCGTCTGTACATCTTTGACTAAATCTTTACAGCGGCAGAATCTTTACAGCAGCTTTGCCTTGCCTTTGCTGGGTAGCAAGAGGTACAGAGCAACCCAGTTACTGGTAGTATAATACTCATATGTACTTAGACTGGTAGCCGACGTTCCATTAAATGAACCAATTAACATAAATATATCTTATACCAACGTTACCATTCAAGTCTTTAAGATAAAATTACAACGGAATGTGTCTAAAGACACAATGATTTAGCATAGTAAATGCAAATTCAATCACTTATATCTAGACCACCTTGACAGCTTAGATAAAAATCTATATGTTACATAAAGTTAGGGTTAACCTACCCTCATTACTATGAGTAAACTAGTCGTGAGTCGTGATACTGATGACGTCAGCGATCCGCGCCTTCCGCAGTTCATTCATTCAGTAATAATAGTAAAACACAGACAAAGAAGGCGTATTGTGCACACACATACACACAGCACACACACATAAATACAGGTTGTACGTCAGATCTTACACGTGAGACAATAACAATACAGACACACATTTTAGTCGCACGATCCAAATTAAGATAATTTTCCTTGATAATTAATCATTATTGTTTTGAAATCGATTCATTATTTTGTCGGTGAACCGTTATCATCAAGCGTAGTGTTAAAGACATCAACGGGATGCAGTTATTTTGCATAGATCTCGCTTTTGCAAAATTTTATTACTGTATACGAGTAAATGCGAAAGTAACTCTGTCTGTCTGTCGGTAACACTTCTACGTCAAAACCACTCAATTAATTTTAATGAAATTTGATACTGAGTTGGATTAGACCTTGGGAAACGACATAGGATATTTCGTTGTAAAAATCTTTTCAGGCAAGCGAAGATGAAATCCTCATCACATACAGATAAACATACAGAATAAAATAAAAACTAAGCCTTATTCTAACTTAGTATCCTATCTTAAGATAGAATTGTGTTTTACTAAAAGACGTGACCCAAATTAAATCTTGCAATTTAAGTATCGGTACTATTAAATACTAAGAACTGCCATAAAACGTAAAGTTAAAAGCATTAAAATAGTTGAAATTATTAAGACTTATTCCATTTTGTAATACAAAACTTGAAGAAAAGATACACAAATCAGTAGGTTATATTTTATATTCTAACTAGGCACATTATTTATTTACTTTATAGAACAAAAAGATAATAAACCTTGAAATAAACATACAACTGGTGGCATTATCGCGTACTGCGATCTTTTCCAGGCGAATTTTATGAATTTTCTAAACACATGAAGATCCTAGGTGGAATATAATATTTAATAACATTATCATCACACGTTAACATTGTCATTATTATCTATTTAAAACCACATGATGACTTCCATCCTTTTTTATTGATTATCAGTTCACGTTTGACCACTATCGTACCTGATGATACCTATCAAGTAGACAAGCCACATTACAGGCTTATCATGCATATGTTGATTCAACACTGCGTTATGGTATACTGGTATGGGGAAACTCGGTGCATCTCGGAAGAGCCTTCATCGCACAAAAGAGGTGTATATGTACGTGCGATTTGTAATGTAGACCCACTCACATACTGTAAACCACTGTTTAAGAAACTTCGAATACTTACATTAACTGGTATTTATATTGAGGAAATATGTAAGTGGTAGTTTTACCAAATCTCATCCTGAGATGTTTGAAAAACTGAGAGATAAATGCAAAGTCAAAGCTAGATTTCCTAATAGGTTGATTAATCCTAAAATTAAAACGGAACTATATAGGCGAAGTTGTTACCCTATGTGAATTAAAATTTATAACAAGGTTCCAGACCGAATTAAGGAACTTCCAATGGTCCGCTTCAAAAGGGCTTTACGCAGATGGTTGATTGAGAATCTCTTTTATACTATACAAGAATTCCTCCAATTCAAATTTAATTAATCTAATTAATTTTATTTTTAATTTATTAAATTAATTTCAACAAAAAATTGCATGTCATAATATTATGAGGAAGTGTAAGAATTTTGTAACCATGTTTATTTGCAAATAAATCTTTGACTTTGATGATGTGTTCGAAGATGTGATGTGATGTGTGATGTGTGACGCCTACCTAAAAGAAACCTATTCCCTCTTGAATTAAATACCCCCAGATTATAGCAATCAGGAAATACAAACTGGGGTAGGCGAAGAGATCTGTCAGACTCGCATATTTGTGCTGGGGGTTACGGAAGCACATAAATAATCTTCAACCCCCAATAATCTATCTTCTTATATCTTTTTCCAACTATATTAGGACCGCTTCCTTACCTATTCAAAATGATTCGCGGTTCTATTTATATACAATACTTATGTAAGCGGGATTGCCGACTTCGTCAAGTCATTGTTTTGTTTTATGTCACGCGAAATCCCATTCATAAAGTACACCCACACTAGAACATGTCTTGTGTCATGATTGAATAAAGTCGCCACTTAGTAGTAGTCGGCTGTTCATTGAAATGTTCTATTAATCAATGTTTATCTCGTATTCAAGCCTCCTTTCTATGAGAAGGAATGTGCCTTAATCCGGCACGCGGGTTCATTGTGGGTTGGTGGATGTTGTATGTCTTCAGATATTTCAGTCTTAGGACAAGCTGGTCTCCTTACAATGTTTACCCTTTCACAGTTTTGAGCCACGCTTGCCTGGGTTTTAACCCACGACCTACAATTCGTACGTCGTGCCTGGGTCACCACTGCTTCTAGAGATAATCTAAGCTACACTAAACAGACCCAGGTTGTTTTTAGAATATGTGTGCCTATGAGTGAACCAATATTTGGTAAAAATCTCGAAACTACTGATATTGATTCTGAAATATACTTAAAGGTACCGATAACTACTTATTTTTTTGATGAAACCTCATCTATCTATCATTCAAATTTCAACATAGCTAGAAAAACATTAAAAATGTAAGCACAGATTAGAAAGTTTAAAGCTACCGCTCAATATATTTTCATTATAGTAAGTCATGACAAAAACCAATTAAAATTCTGCGTCTTTTGAAGTGACTGAAATAAAAGACAAAGCCTAAATTACGTATGTAGTTGTATTCGTTAACAAAAGCTTAAATTGTAGTACTGTCACGGTGCGTCATCGTTTTTGTAAAATGTCAACTTCAACTCTTGTTAAATGGCGTTTGTAGAGGAGCCACCACAATTTTGCCAATATCACGTGTAGTTGTAAAATGTCAATGTTAAACTCTTGCAAAAGGTGACAAATTAAAGTGAAACATTAATTGTCATACTTAAACATTAATTCGCAATAATATCTTAGAAAAAAAATTGTGCATGTATATTATTCAATTCAATTGTGATGTATTACAATTTTAGGTAACTACCTATTTTTTCTTTTTTGTTACGACTAATAATAGAAATGAAGAAAAGATAAGAAATAGAATTAAAAACTATTCTTTGTATAAAAAAACACGGCAAGTAAATACTATTATTAGAAGATTTGTTCCTAGAAAAGTGATTACTGAAAATGTAAAAGCTAAACTAATTAATTACCTGATAATCCTCTACCACAAAATATGATCCTCCGTAGTTTCGCCAATAATAATCCCGAGCAGGCACCATACTTTTGAATAACAAGTAATAAAAATGTCCGTAAACAAAATTAACTGTCAGTTTAAGTATTTAAAATACAAAATCACTTTTATTATCTATCCGAACAGCTGCTTTACCATAAATAATAATTAAATATAAATAAATTATAATATTTATTGCAGCGAAAATATCATTTTCAATAATACGACTGCGAGCCGCGCGGTTGTCTCCGTGGAAAGACGTTATTCTTTTTAACATTTTATCATTTTACACTCCGATAAATATATTGTTTTTATCACGTCATTTTATCGTAAGGAGCAAAGTTCGCCTAAAAGATAAGATAGCTCAAGCGCCTTTTTTAAGGAAATTTTGTTATAAATTCATTTATAATTCATAAAATTTTGGAGATTTTATCTGATTGAGATTGAACCAATCACGCGTATGACTGATTTCGTTATTACAGAACATTATTTGTAACTTAATTCTACGATAAGTTTTATTTAAAAAAATTTTCTTCTATATTATTTCGAAAATATAAATTGCATTATTACTTGGACACATTGAGTACTAATATGTGAAATATATATTTTTTATCCATCAATTAATAGTTAAAACTTAAATTTTTTGTCGCAGTCTTAAAACTGTTACCTTTTTAATTTTCTTACTAAACTCATATGATTAAATCATGATAATAATTTTATTGTATATATCCATGCCTAATCGCAGACAGGTCTATAACCAAAGGCAACGATCTTTAGTAATTAAATACATGGGGTTTTAATTACCATAACAAATTGTGTTAATAAAAAACTGATTTTAATTTCAACTATAGTGGCGAATTAAATTTGTGTTTTAAATATTTTTAACAGAATCTTTTAAACATTTTCATCAGACGGCAATTTGACTCATTCACTAACACAGTTAAGGTACTGGTTTCTATGAGAAAACAATCTTATAAATAAACCTGATGTAGGTATATGGACTTAATTACTGTTTATTTTGAAATAAATATAAAAACAAACATAGACTCTACGCCTTGAAAATCAAACCCACAAAGGGCCATTTTAGATGGCATGATTTACTGTTAGGTAAGTTACTCGTACATATTGACTTTAGCCACTTAAGGTATCATATTAATCTTTGTACAATGACTTAGGTAAATGGTTGAATTTTATTTTAAGTGACCTTTTAGATTTACATAGAAAGTAATGGTTGACTGGTAGAGAATGCCTAAGGCATTAAGTCCGCCATTGTACCTTTTGTGTTGCATAAAGTTTTAATCATTTTAGTCGCAGGATTTTATATGCCCGAATACGGTCGCCTCTTCTAAATAGTGTTATTTTATATCAACAATTTTCTATCGAATTCTCTGGTAATTGTTCAAGTCTACACTATCTCATCTTATTCGGTCTCATTTCAGTTCTTATCCAAAACTAAATCATTTTTATTTAATCGGCATATATTTTAAGGCCAATTGTAAAAAGTTAAACTATGGTGATGAATTCCAAACACTGGCAGGGAGCTGTCAGATGTAGCTTCCACACACATAGTTCTACATCTATTGTAGTATTTTATTGTCGTTTGAAGAGTACCAATATATCCTACCGATCACCTTGACCGCATAGTGTTTCCCTACCTATGGCTAGGATCCGTTTGGTCGTTAGATAAAAGGAATCTGTCGTGAGCTCATTATCAACCACACAAACTGTGGGAATTAATATACTTAATAGACGGATACTGTGTCCTATATACTTGAGGTTAATTGTGGCGTTTATATGGCAGTTCAACAAGTACCTAAAAGCATAAGAATTAGACTGATTATATTTGAAGTTGAGAATAGTATAAAGAAGTTAAAACTTGTTTGATATCACATTTCATAATTAAATCTACCCTAAAACCCCTTTTCTATATTGATCTGTGCAACCTGTATTCTTCTAAAATCAATAGATTTTGGTATAGAAAAGTAAAGAATATCATCATTAATTACCCTCCTTTTTTAGGGGTTTTTCGTTCCAGAACGATGGCATCTTTTAAAAATATTCCTGCAAACCCTTGAATTGAGTATTTGTAATTCGATACCAAACTAACTTTTGGGTCAAAAATGATATTTATTTTGGAAATTAGTTAACACTTAAAATAAGTAATTTTCTTTTATTTTGACTAGACTAGGCTGGTATTTCTTTAACGACTACCCTGAGAAAAAACACCGAAACCAACTCGGAAGTCAACGTGTGATTTGATCAGTACAATTTGTACTAATCAAATCACATGATAAACATGTAGGTTTATGTCTGTGGTGCTGTGCTCTTTTGAACAAAAGGATACAGATTTGAGTGGACCTGACCGGAGGTTAAAGACATTATAGGTTGATTGTGTAGCCTATAGGCCTAATAGGCTGCCAAGAGATTAGTAGCAAGAAAATCTACGTCATTAAAAAGTACTTATAAAATGTTTATCTGTAACATAATTGGGAAATGCAATCGCACGTACGGTAATCTCATTAGTGACGCTAATTGAATGTGGCACACAGAATTTCCTAATGGCAAGTCGTTAATTCGTATCAATTATTAAGAGAGCCAACGTTTTGGAAATCACGTAAACCTAAGGTAAGACATCGAAAATCTTTTGACGGTTCAAATAGTAAAGTAACTTAAGTAAAAAATTTTGTTTTTTAAGTAAAAAATTTTGTTTTATTGAACGCAATGAATGTTTCTGAATGTTTCAATTTCATGCAATATTAGTTTGTTACCGTTGTCTTTGTCAAATTACATAGAAATCTTTCAAGCCCAGCTTGATTCTCGATTTTGCGGTTTTTTGTTGAAAATCCTTCAAAGTCGAAAAGTTAAATGTAGTTTACATAGCACTTGACTTGAGATTTTAAATGATAAGTGTACTACATTTGAATATACGCTACCATGAACATATAAATAAATTATTACTTTTTTTACAAAATCTTTCCAAATTTTTATAAAACCGGTGGCAAAATAGGAATAAAGCAGGTTTTTAACCAAAGTGGTTGAAATACGATCAAAATTTAAAAGAATTCGTAAATAAAAAGGGAGTGATTTTTCACTCTCAATAGAAAACTGAAAATTTCTCTTCGTCGTTCTCTCTGAACTCTTCTTCGAAGACGTTTTTAATGAAGTCCTATTTAGTCTTAGATATTTTGTGAACGTGACAGTCTCATAAGAATCCGTTAAGTAATTAATTTCTAAGAATTATAACATCTTGAAAGTTTGTATGAAACACCGAGAGGTGTAAGCGATGTTAAACCACGTTCTTTTTTTGCAATGGCTTGTCTTTTCTCTTGGTTTCAATCATTTAAATTCAGTGAAAAACCCTACTACTCAAAGTTGGTTGATCAATAAGTGTGATTTCAACGAATAGTCATCTGTTTGACATAGATTTTTAGCTATGATGTGTTAACTGCGGCAGATCACGTACGCACTCCTTGTCTTTTTATCAATAACTTTATACCTACTATTAATACTGATTATAATTTATCATAACATCTATTTCACCACTCCTTTAAGTTTATATAGTTTAAGAGCATCACCTCTCATTATAATTTTTTTTCTCTCCTTTCTCTATTATGATTTTGATATGTATTAGTTAGTATATTATATTCATATATATCATATATATGGTATGTATTTAATAGTTTAATTAGTATTATGTACGATGTTGTACACTGACAGGCCTAAATCTATCTCCTTCAATTTCTATCCATCCATAGGTTGTTTGTAAGAGATTGCCCTGTGCGATAAGACCATTGTACACTAATTTTATTATTTGTATCCTTAAGTGTATTGTAATGTGTACAATAAAGTATATAATAATTAAAAATAACCAGCCTATAAACTTCCCACTGCTGGGCAATCCACCACTCGGGTCCAGTGCAGGTTGGCATGTTTTCGTATTTTCCGGTCCGAGGACATGCCAGTTCCCTTCGTTGTCCTGCACCGTTTTCGATCAGTGATGCTGGTGGAAATTACACAAAGTAGGTAATATGCCTACAAAGTTCGAACTCACGTCTTTGTAAGCCATGCCGGCAACCACAGGCCTACCACTGCGCTCAAAATTATAAAATAAAATATGTGAGTAACTAGTCCTATCTCCCTCACTCGTGGTGGTTTACGACTCATTCCCTCAGAAAGACAGGATACCTGTATCTCAGCAATGGGAATTTTATCGGCTAATCAAAATCAAATCAAAATTGTTTTTATTTTACATAAGCCTAAATTGGGCACTCATAAAACGTCAGAAGTTAGTGCACGGTTCGAAATCGGTCGTTTCCTATGGAGAAGAACCGGCAAGAAACTCCACGGTCACTCTTTTAAAAAAAAATCTTGATTTTTACAATCTTTGCATAACAGATACAATTTTTATTTATTTTTTTTGGTATGAGAGGACAGTATAGACTAATTGACATAATAAAATGTAATATAACTAAACAGAAATGAATCTCAGAGTCTATAGTGTTCACACATTTACATTGCTAACCAAAACATACTAATTAGTGAGTTGCATAATCTCACATAGCTTGCACAAGTGTACTTATTTAAATAAGTATACTTATTATGGCTCTTTAAGATACATTAAACAATTTTTATTTTATTTGCAGCTATAGTTAAAAAGCCCATTGCAAAGTGCGTATTTGGATTTCGTAATGGTTTCAATAATTAGTTCAAATAGTTACAAGTTGTTTGAAAAGTGCTAAGTCGAACTTATTTCTGGTTGATGCGCTTCTACGAATACACAGCAGAAAAAAATAGCAGAAACTAAACCTCTGTTTTAAACAAATAAATGTGCGGTTGAGCTTAAGTAAAACTCCACCATCCAACTCCAACTGAATCAAACTTTAAAATCTTTATCTGCAGTCGAGTTTTTGAAAATGAGTCGGTATGCTTTTACAATAATGTTTTTCTATATGACACCACTCGTCTGAAACACACTGTATAATCAAAAGATTGTCCAATATTTAATGGGACTTTATAACTGTTTTTATTATAGATAATATTTGGTACCAATGCATTTAATGAAATAAGCACAATGATAAGTTGTGATGAGGACGCCTATGTTTTTGAATCATCAAAAATAAAAGAAATAAAACAACTTCAATAAAGAATAAAAATTCACATAAGATTACTGATTGCCTTAAAGTAAAATTAATTTGAAAATGTCGGCTACAGTATAAAATGAATGAAAAAAGTCTTTTTCGCTTCATTATAAATAATAATCATTCCAATTATGCTTAATGCCGCCAACTAATTACGGAAAAATACGGTTAAACTACTTTCATTAACCACATTTCCCTAATCAAACCTTGGAATGTGGTTAACCCTTAAAGAAAACGAGATTACAGCTAAAATTACATTACACTTAAATGCGTCTGAAATATTTAATCGTCGAAATATACACGAGGTAGTATTTAATGTTTGTACGAGCGTCGCGCGATACGGTGAGAGGAACCGGTTCTCAAGGCCTTCGGTTTTCCCTACCGCTTACAAAATGGCGGACTTGATCTTACGATTATTGCATATGTTTGGTCTGTTGGACTGTTGCTAGGTAGGATTCGGTTTGTTAGGCTTTGAAGAGGAACAAAAGGATCAAAATTTGGTTTTTTTGGCGTATAGGATTTTTTCTGTGTAACCCTAAAAATTTTTTTTTAAACCTTAGTTAAGGTGTTAGTTTTCTCTATTCATCTTATAACAATAGGTACTTAAATTTTTTACAGAAAAATATTGTTTATAGTTTAGGCACTTGTAGCTAAAGAGTAAAAAAATCAAGTAAATTAAAAAAAGTTATTTCTTAAAAAGACAGTAGCAATTAACTGCGTTTATCAATAGGTAATAATTAAGAACCAAAACTAATGTGTAATAGGTAATCTAGCTTTGCAAAACGGTTGAATATTAGAAAAGGAAACAAGCTTTAGTACCTAAAAACCTACCTACCTACAGCTCAAACGATTAGACATGCAATCTCGTGGTCACAGACAATGGTTAAATTATGCAATCCAAAAACAAAATTGAATACAAAACGGCTTTTGGTTTAGGTACCTACTTTGTTTTATTTTAAGCCACGTGCGCGAAGCTAATCGAAGTCTTTTGTTTTTTAAACATTGATTGATATCTCTTTAAAAACGAGTACCAAAACAGAACAATTCTTTACGGATAAATAAAAGTTAATCGTCATGGTAAACTTAAATGTTATCAAAAGGTCAACTAAAATAAAATGACACTATCCACTAAAGCTTGACTTCATAGAAGTTCCGTCAAATGTCAACAGATGGCGATACTAGTAGCACTAAGCTTATAAAGTTTCGCAACTTAAGTAGGTACGTAATAAAACATAACCTTTAAATGTCCTCAATACCTTAGGCTTTAAAGACTTGAATGTTTAGCACTAAATCTCAAACCAATTTGCGGTAAAAGCTTTGTTCGAAAACTTACCTCACACATGCAAACAGTAGCCACAATTATGCGTAATAATTACTTGTATAACAAGGTCGTACAAACAAACGTAACACTATATACCCTGTGACGCAAACGAGTTTCCCTTTCACCATCGCTATTGGGCTGCACGAACGCATTCGATACATAAAATCGGTGCTCGCCGCCCACTCAATTATTCGTGCGATAAACTTGATTTGTGCACGATTCCCTTTGCTTTGTTCAGGAGCGAGTAATTTATTTGAGACTTTTGGTTGTTATTTTGGTAACACAAGTAAAATACACATTTTCTAACTGTAATTAGGTAGTACCTACGATAATATTCGCGCCTTAAACAAATCCGTCTCAAACTAAGCAATAGCTTTTGAACTGATTCTAAATTCAAATGACTGTCAAACCAGCTTGAACAATTGTGCCAGCCTGCATGTTGGTTCGCTTTAGCATTACCTAAACCTCAATATTTTGAAAGCCATGTAGGTTTTATGCACACGTTTAATTCTTTCTTTGCTAAATAAATCGGTGAGCAATAGTGAGCATGTATATCCAGCATGCATTGGCTCGGTGATACCTATTATGTGCATAGAAATATAATGATTAAATTATGTTGTAATTGTTCATAAATAATTAATAGCACAACTATTTCTTGACTGCATAAGAACAATGGTTTTGTTTATGTTACATAATATCTTTATGCGTCTCAGAAAACAGATTGTTACTAACGTTTATTTTTTGTCACATGTATCGTATTTTTGAAGCTTAACAAATGGAAATAAAGGCACACTTTTTCTTCGTTTTTTGACTGATCGTAGTAATTTTCCGTGAATCGAAAATTAACACATTATGCTCCGAATAGAGAAAAGTGTTAATAGAACCAATATGGTTGTCCCTTTGAATATCACACCTTTGTGTAGAAAAGTAATAAGTTAGTGAGCATACGAGAACCTCAAAACTTACGAACACTTCTAGAACTTTGTGTGTTTGTATCAAAACAGTTGCACAGATATAAAAGTACATGGTTCTGGTATGATTTTTAATCAGTATGAATCTTACACCGTATCTATTTTTTATACGAAAGTTGTGTTATTTATAACCTGCATTTTGCTAAATAAATATCATTTGTCTCAGATTTTTTTTTAATTATGTAAAGACATTTAACTGTATAAAGCAACAAGAAATTAATTTACAATGATTATGTTGTCAGAAATAACATGACATTTTTTTTATAGTTACATGATAATTATATCTATGTTACTGCACTGTGAATATTTAAATGTTACATTTAATGTCTTTATTAATTGCGCGACATTTAATAAATAAAGTCAAACTAACCTTAATATTTCTGTTTATTTTTTATTAAAAAGGTAACTAGCAATTTGGGTAGAATTCACATTACTAGTAATCTTGTTAACCCCTCCAACTAAGCTAAATATGCTTGTGTCTGGAGTGGGTTCACGGCAATGTTGTAATGGGTGGGATTCCAACTCGTGAACTCTCAATCACAAGTAGGCTTTAGTTATTCATTAGTTTTGGATTGTAAAGTCGTATTGTATTACCCAGTTACTGGATTATGTAGGTCAGATAGACAGTCGCTGCATGTAAAACACTAGAACTCAGTTGCATCCAGTTACACTGCTAGCCGATAGCTAGAGCTACATAGCAAGGACTTTTGAATTTTTTTTTATTTTATTTTTTACGATATAGCCCGCTTTTGTCCTCGATAATGAGGTCTACGATCGATCGAGCCCAGAAAATGCCTATTCACTCTTGCTTAAGGCTGCGTTTCCACCAGAGATGTGCGAGGATGCGTAGCGAGGGATGTGTTTGTAAAGAACCAATAGAATCGCTTCATTTACCTCGCCTCGGTCAGCACAGCTCTGGTGGAAACGGCTCAGCGGAGCTAGATTTTTGCGCATACAAAACAAGCGAGGGATGTGTGCGAGGGATGTGTGCGAGAGATGTGTTGCGAGGGATGTGTTCCGAGGAATGTGTGTTGAGAAGGATGTGTTGCGAGGTTTGCGCATCCTCGCACCACACATTAATGCGCATTTTCACAGCTCCGCTACACATCCTCGTAGGCACATTTTCATCGCACAGCTTTGGTGGAAACGCCCACACATTTTCACAGCACAGCTAGACATCCTCGCATGATACATTTCCATCGCACATCTCTGGTGGAAACGCACCCTTAAAGGCGTCAATAGCTAAGGTGTCAGACTTGTTATCAGACAGTCAGACTTCTACTGACTAAAAACCCAGCCTGTTCCTTCAGCTGCCCTTAAGTTCCGGGGCTGCGGTATCTCGTTAGAACATTACCGCAACACCGGCAGGCAATGGCCTTATGGGGCCCCATCACTGGTGCTGACAGCACTTTGAGGCGCGCGTGGAACACAACGCGCCGCCGTCCCGGGCCTGATCCGTACCGGACGGTGAGCTGCCCCTGCTCGCCATCCGCACATAATACCGTACTAAGTTGAAGGCACAGGTACCGGCACGACTAGCATAAAGTTTTTATTAAATAGTTAGCGCTAATACAAATTGTTATACGTTTATACGAATTGTATATTAACTTGTGATCGAGAGGTTACGGTTTTGAACCCCACCCATTACATTATTGCGGTGCGGGTGAACCCACTCCAGACACAGGCACGTTTATCTTGGAGGGGTTAACAAGTTTGATAGTAATGTGAATTCTATCAACTTGCTGAAAACCCAGCTTTTCAAAACAATAATAAAAAAATGTTAAGGAATTGGTCTGAACTCTAAATCCAATGAGATTCATGGAATAAATTGATCTAATTGCTTATTACTCCAGGTCAAGAATAGCCCAATTTCTTCATAATTAACGTTCTAAAAACATGATGCAAAGATAAGCGAAAAAACTAGATGATGAACTTACAGATTTGACTCACAAACGGTTTCTCAACATTTCGCCAAAGTATTCGTTTGGTAACAAATGCCTTTTTACATTTTCCTGCCTCGACTTTCGCAATTCGATGATTCAGTCTCCGTGATTCGACTTAATGATCTGTCGAGACGCGACCCATTCTTGGAATATTGTACCAAGTCATTTAACCAATAGCTCAATAGAGTTTTTGGAAGTCAGAGATTTCAATTAGGAACTTCTGATACGCATTAGTTTGTCAATGTTATTTTTTATGCAAAGAATCTGGGGGCATGGAAGTACCCCCGCCAAGTCGAGCAAAAAGCGGCACGGCCGTACCATACTTTTCTCGAAGCTGTTGACTTGGCAATCGCAAAAAAAATCTAATTTATATATGTATGTATTACTTGTGAGATATTGTGTTTTCATGCGATGGCCGAGTCAATCTATTTATTTAAAACGTTAAAGATTTTTAATATTGATATGGTCACTATAAGATGTTGTTAGGTTAGATAATTACGTAACAACTTAAGACAGACGGTCCCTTAAGTAGGGACTGAATAATCGAATAACCGACTTGGATCTCACAACTTTTTACGGTACAAGAACTGAGTTGCGAGACTTGTTTTTTTGACAAGTATTGTTTTTTAACCGACTTCTAAAAAAGGAGGAGGTTCTCAATTCGGATGTTTGTATTTTTTTTTTTTTTTTTTTTTATGTTTGTCCACGCATAACTCCGTCGTTTGCCAACCGATTTGAAAAATTTTGTTAGAAAGGGTATACTTCCCAAATGGTCCCATGAAAATTTTATCGAAATCGGACAAGCCGTTTCTGAAAAATCAACAAAAGTCTAAAAAAATGTTTACGTTGATGATCTTTTCGTTCACGCTGCATTGCGTTTTTTGTTCGCGCATAACTCCGTCATTTACGAACCGATTTGGAAAATTCACTGACCCACTAAAAAGCACGAAAATAAAAACTTTTTTGCAAAAAATAAAACCGACTTCCATATCAAAACACTACAAAGCCAAAAATAATTTTAATTTCGGAAGGCGGTGTGAAAAAAAAAAGAAAATACAAAACCAATAACACCGACTACCGAAATTAAAATTATTTTTGGCTTTGTAGTGTTTTGATATGGAAGTCGGTTTTATTTTTTGCAAAAAAGTTTTTTTATGGGATAGTTTCTTCAGAAAAAAACCTTAGTTTTAAATAATGTTAATTATAAAATTTTGAAACGACAATAGCCTAGTGGTTAAGGTGTCGGATTTGTTATCGAGAGGTCACGGGTTCTAACCCCACCCATTACACTATTGCTGTGAACCCACTCCAGACACAAAAATATTTAGCTTAGTTGGAGTGGTTAACAAGATCGCTAGTAATGTGACAATGTGGGTCGACCACATTGCAATTTTAATCTTTGTAACCTAAACCTACTACTTACAACACTAACAACCGAATTCTTAAAATTACTGAAATCTAACTGAGGCTTAGAGAGCGCTTGGTGGATTTTCAGATTTTAGCTATGGATCGGCCTTGATCTATCGGTGACATGGGAATCAGACGCCTCTTTCTACGAAGCAGTATACTAATGAAGGAGCAGGCTAAAGGCCAAGGGTTAAGGGAGTGGTCTCTCTCTCAAGCGTATAGAATTGAGAGAGAGACCACACTATTCCTCACACCCCAGCAATGCGGGAAACTTCCCGCTTCGCTGGAATATTCCCTTCCCCTCCACACCGAGCGAGAGTAATTTGATGATTGTCCTTACAAAAAAGAAGGATATGCTAGACAAATATGAAAATTCCTTCCTTCCTTTGTCGTATTTACCAATCTTAAACAAAATCCAGATAAGTATGTAAATATATGCTTCAATATAATTACCATAATAGCCACTTCAACAATAGAATCATGCGCAAGAGTTGTCTGTCACACTGCCTAGTTTACTACAAGACCGGTTAATTGCAATACTAATACAGAGTCCAAATAGTTTCTTGTACATTAGTATGAAGATATAAGTAGTTTATCTATGTTAGTTTTTGTTAGTAGGTACATACTTAATTATTCTCAGAATCAAACATGATCCTTTAATACACTTGTTTAGGGGGGAGTCCTCCTGCTCGGTGTGGAGTGGTAGGGATTATCAGACTCCTGCTGACTAAAAATCCCCCTTGTTTTCTACAGGCGCCAACTACAGATAATTTTCCCAACTATGGGCCCCGTCACTGCTGCTAATTACCCTTTCATGTGCGCGCCTTCGATTTGGGTCCTTCTATATCCTTGACTTATAATGCATTTAATTGCAAACTTATACTAGGTACTTTGATCATTTCATGACAGCAGATTTTTATTTTATTTTAAACACGAAGTATTACTTAAGAACACTTTTTCTTAAGCAACAGGTGTGATAAGATTTCTTTTATCATGTGTGATACAGTAATAGTAAATCTTATCGCAATAATTACAATCATTTCTAAAATTAATTACCGAGAAAACTGGGGTTCGAAACGGATTTAATATGACTCAGCTAGGCAATACTGATACTGATTTCAACCTTAATGTAGGCAGTTATAAGATTCACATTACAATAGTTTCAAATTTACATAATGTTGGAAATACCAGAGCATGAATCGAGCGGCCATTGCAAAATTCATTGAGGCAACGCAACGGTTGCATGGCGTTCATTCAAGTATTTTTTTAGCCAATGAAAGATAAGAAAATAGAGAACCTCTGTTTTAAAACTGGAAAATTAAAAATGCTTTAACCAATCAAATGACGAAACTATAGACAAGCTCTATTAAACTGTTAAAACAGCGTCAATAATTTTCTTTTATTTAAATTGCAAGAATAAGGCATTCGCATAAAGGATGTCTCATTGCCAAGACTTGACGTCATGGACGCGCGTCCTCGACCTAAATAGACAAAAGTGAAATCAAACCGCTAAATTTGAGACCCTATTCAATAACTGTATTCTTTTAAATAGCTGCTCTTGAAGACAATATGTCGAAGTTACAAAATACTTTGTTTATGTCATTTTAAAAACATGTATGACGAATGGTTCATTCATAGTCTCATAGGTTATGCATTTTGAGATATTAGTCATATGTGTGGTAAATCAGTGTGCCGTATTTTATTTTTTTTTTCTACCTGGGTAGTTTGTGGCACCAGGAAATGTTGAAAATGCATGATACTCAATGACAATGAGTCACCAATTTATCTTTGATAGATAATTATCACATATCTTCGGATTTTTGGTCAATGGACATGACTGTTTCCTCACGATGTTTGCTTTCACAGTTATAAGAGCATTAGTGATGATCAAATTCAACAAAGTAATGTGCTTCTGGTTTCGAACTCATAACCTATAACTGGTAAGCCATGTCTGTAACTACTAGGTCAGAGCTGCTTCTACTACCTAACCTTAATTATAAAATTAACTTTACAATGCAGAACCAACTAGAGAAACAAACCATATAAAAACCGGCCAAGTACGAGTTGGACTCGCGCACGAAGGGTTCCGTACTATCGTACGTATAAAAAACGGCAAAAACATTTGTTTTATGGGAGCCTCACTTAAATATTTATTTTATTCCGTTTTGAGTATTTGTTGTTTGGGTACGGAACCCTAAAAATTAACAACCCATTTAAGACGACGTCGCTTATCGAACGACAAAGTAACAAAATTATACATATCAAAAGGTATATAAAAAGTAGTGTTTCCTACATTACTCAGAGAAGAAAGTATGGAACTATACGGGGGCTATGTAGCCCAGCATTTTCATTCTATGTGACTATTACCAAGGCATCTAAATTGTCTCGTCATTCAAGGGTTAACTGCGTACGAACGCGCGGAAAATTCCAAAGCGTTTGTGTGATTTTTCCAATGAGTAAGTACTTTATATGGCAAGTGCGGAATTTTCTTGTTATTTTGATACATTGAAGGATTAGGTTATAGCAGTCTTTGATTTCATTGTGATAGGTACAAATATTGGTTTTTGTTTGTATGAATGTAATTAAGAACCTACAACGTGTAATTTAAAAGGTATATACATACCGAGTGCACGGCTTCTTTGGATGATAACAAACGATATAGCAAGGGTTTTGTAATCCTATGTCTACATGTGTGGAGCTTATTAGAAATTTCAATACAATGATACCAGAGACCGAATTTTACAAATTAAGAAGAACGAAGAGAATTATCGTGTTATTGGCTAGTGACGTGGAAAGTGATGACCCTCATTGTGCTGTGACACGTTTGTTATTATTGGTATTTAAGAAACATATGAAACCGATAATTTGGTGCCAATTCTGTGAGTCATTTATTTTGAGCTGAAACTTTGCATAGAGGCTCCATACCAGGATATTGTCTTCAGTCCTTTTGGATAGATATAGGGTTTCCGATACACGTTGTATACTTAATTACTGATTCAGTTTTAAAAATGTAAAAGTTGCCTAGTGTTAATTGTCTACTTCTAATAATTAAATGTTGGTACACGATTTCTGGGAGATAAAGCTACTGTCTCATTAAATTCGTCAATAGCTTAATGGTGAAGGTGTCGGACTTGTGATTGAGAGATTGTGGGTTCGAACCCCACCCATATTGCCGTGATCCCACTAAAGGCACAAGCAGAATTAGCATAGCTGGAGATTGCTAGTGATGTGAATTCTACCAAAATTAGTAGTTCTAAAAAAAATTTACTTGTTCGATTTTAAAAACTGCTAGCGAACTGTTTACGTAATTCATTTGACAAAACTATTTTCACTCAAGCTCAATATTATGGGTTAAATAATATTGTCTCTATCCAATTATACGCAATCAAGATAACCAGAAATTTCAAAAATTTCCAAAACTTAATATATTTTTGTGTTCAAAATAGTCATTACACAGTCGACCATGTCTAACGCCCCAGCATTTTTTTTGCAATAAAAACCTGAGTTTTATTGTTTTCTCGGTTTTTCTTATATTTTAAAAATAAATGAAGCTGTTTTAGTAAACGTTGAGCTGTGTGTAACAGAGCGTGGTTGAACCGTTGCTAATCGGTCAAACGTTGTCATAACATTTATTCCGATACAATTATCACTGGGCCTTTGTCGAATTTGTTCCAGTTGTTTTTATCAGGTAGTGAAACACGATTTAGAACAACAGCGTGATAGGATAAAACTTGTTTAACTTGTGCTTATATCGTAAATCTGTTTTCTAAAAGAATATTATACCTACTAAACATTAAAAACTTTATTTTTGTAAAAATGTCACATTAAAAACGAAAAAATATAATATGCTTTGTAACATTATCTCTCTTTAGAGATCACCATGTTGCATATTTTATTTACAACATAAAGAATGACATCAACACTATGTTTAGTTATAATATTTTTTATGAAACCACCAAAAAACGTAAGACACCATGTCATCAAGTAGTTTACCATAATTCATCCAATAACAATTATTGTATCTAAATACACATAAGTTTATATTCTCATAATGAATTTTAAATTATAGGATCGTACCACATTAAAGGTCAAAAAGTTCTTTGAAAATACCTAGTTTATCCATAATACTTTCAACAAGTGTAAAATTAATACAAACTAGTTTATATCTTCGAACAAACACAGTAAAGCTCAAATTCAGATGAACGTGGCTGCACCTAAAAAACCCAGACTTGCACCTGTGTTGAAAACTGGTACAATTTAATAAAATATGCAAAAAAAAAATAAACGAGTTTCGTGATGTTTATGCCGTATAACTTGGAGATTAGAGTACAATTTGACTTGAAGTGCGAGTGGTAATTTTCTTCTACAAAATTGCTCCACGGCTGGCCTTCGAAGGGATTGCTTCCGAGTTCTTAAAGATCAAAGTTTCAACTTCGTATTATATGAACAAATAAGCTTTGTGAATGAGCTTACATTTTACATATATAATTATGATCATTCTGTACATGTTTTGTTGTCACATTCAAACGATGATCATGTTTAGAAGACAATGGAAAGATTTTTTTGTGAATTTGAAAACTCGCTGACGTTTTTTTTTTTCAATCATTAATAAATAAGTACTAAATATATTTATATTACTAATATATTTTTCAATCTGAATATTATTACAAACTATTATTTTTCTGAACTCTTTCTCCATATAAAATTATAACGTTGGCAAATTTGGTAGTCCATCTGCATCATTTTCGTAAAAAGGGGTCCATAGATTTTGTTAATATATAGATTACAAATCCTTATATTTTTACTAACGCTTCCAACACATCAAAAATGTGCACGGACGCATTTTTTTGGGAGCCTACGAATATAATTTCTTAAAAAAATGTGCATCACAACACATTATAATATGCAAGCATGAAATCGAGTGCTGCATTACTCAACGTAGGTATCACGATTTCTTCCTACATAGCACAATTAGACCATTGTTAAGAAACTAAAAAAAAATATCCTTCAAAACGTCATACTTTTTTTTTTTTTTTTTTTTTTTTTAACGTGGTAAAATTATCAAATAAGTCCTCCCACTCCGGGCAGGGTGGGAGGGACTGTCAGACTTTTACTGACTAAAATCCACGGTGTTCCTTCAATAACCCTTTACATACCGGGGCCACGGTAACGGGATGAGTCCCACGACCCCGGCAGGCTTCGGCCCTCTGCAGAGGGGGCCTCGTCATGTTGCTGACGCTCTTTGAGGCACGCGTGGAACACGACGCGCCGTCGACCCGGGCATGGTCCATGGTCGGACAGCGAGTTGCCCTTTACTCGCTGTCCGCATGCCCGCGCCTACGGTGGCCGGAGATCGTCGGCCGACGTCCGACGCCGTGGGCGTCTACCACTGCGGCTGGGCTGGAGGGAGGACGCCATCCTCTCCCTCACGCGGCCCGCCTCCTCCTTCGGAAGCATGACTGCTTCGCAGAAGGAGGCGACCGCTTCCCACTCCCTCTCGCCCCGCAGCATGGCCTCGACCAATGCCGGGCGCGAGAGGTCTCCGCCTATCGCCGCCGTGAGGACACGTCGGTGCTCTGCCCAGGCGGGGCAGTCTTGTACCGTGTGCTCTACGGTGTCCTCAGGGCGACCCTCACAGTGGTGACACCCAGGCGTTTCCTCCTTTCCCATCAGACACAGGTACCTCCCGAAACTTCCGTGTCCGGTGAGGACCTGCGTCATGCGGTAGGTCAGGACGCCGTGACGCCGATCTAGCCACTCCTCAAAGAGGGGTCTTACCCCTCTTTGAGGAGTGGCTAGATCCATACTAGGAAGAGATGCAGATATCAGTAAACAAATGAACTAATCTGCCTGTCAGTCGACCCCTTTATCATAGCTGTCTAGTAAACAAATCTTTACGTGGTATTATGCAGTTTATTTCCTCAACTGCTTTAAAATCTATATGATCTCATTAATTAGTGGCACGCCTTGAAGGGTTCGTAGGTTATGTACTGTTTGACACTCTGAGATATAATCGTTAATTACCTACGCTTATTGGCTATAGTAATTTGACTTTACCAAATTGTGACAGTTTCATTATAGAAAAAGGGTTAATGAAAATCATTGTCCTTGTAGAGCCTTCTCATAGACAAATAAATAAAGCCCATTTTGTCAACGGTATAGGTACCTATATATACCTATAGGCTTTGTCAACTTGATAAGTACGCAACTCAATAAACACAAGATATTATACTCTTATTATGCAGACAGTATCAATAACTTCCGACTTCACCCATAACTTGATCATAATCTATGGTTGATCGTGCTCTTCGCGGCCGCGAAGTTTGGACTCTATGGTTTGTAAGGTCATTGAAGTATTATGTTTATGCTTTGTCAAATATCCACTGAGAATATGTGACACGTGTATGAGAATAATCTCATACACGTATTCTTAATCATTGTAGCTTTTCATACACATAATTGTATGAAAAGCTACGATGATTAAGAATACACGTTTCATGAATGAGTATTGTAATTTTTTGGGGGTAACTTTGACTAATATGGAATGGTGCAGTATTTTTACTCATCAAGTGTACCTAATTGAAAATTGACATAAGAGTAAAAGTATTAGCTTTAAATTCTTGACATAAGCTCTCTTCGTTCCACATAAATTTCTGCCACAAGAAAAATGTTTAAAAGCAGCACACGACCCAGTGTTTTAATTGCAATAGCTCGATAAAACGCTGTGATGAAGAAACTTAGTTTTATGACCAATAATATAGTTATTGGCAGTAATAATTCTGTCTATTTAGGTTTACCTCAGCCATCAAGTTTCTTTATAAATGTCGTGTGTTGTGACATGTATAATTAATTTCTTTACCTTACTGAATATAACAATTGAACACCTGTAATTTTCATATAAAAGTTATTGGATTTTCTTGGAAAACTCTTCATTTTCTCAATCTTCAAACGTTTGATTGCCACGCCGTATGACTCAAAAGCTACTTTTACCTTTGAAAGAGGTAAAGCATTGCCATACAACGTGGCAATGTCGACAGTCTTTTAGGCGCATTACCAATGGACAGCAATGCATATGAATTTGTCATTGCTCGTTGAAAATGGGTTTAGTTTTTACGATTTACAATTTTTTAACGAGAAAGTTATCAATAATTTTTTTTTTTTCGGTATAATTATTTGAAATAGTTGTACAGACAATCGCTATAAGTACCTGAACAGGCATCTCAGAGAAACAGCATCTTAAATTCTAGTAATTTGGTTTTCAGTCTTATATAAAGGCGGCACTGTTACACATTGCCCATGAAATAGAATTTATTAATTAAGTTAAAATCTAAAGCGTCCCATACAGATAATGTAGAGCCATTACTCACGTCATTAGAGTGCGTTTACACTGCAGTGTAGCGTTCATTGAGAAAGTCGCGATAATTATAAGGCTTCGCTCTGATGATGCGTAACTTGCGACTTAAGTGGCCTTGTTAATGGGGCTCCTTTATTCGAAGTCATAAGCTCATAAACTATGTGAGAAGTGGGTGTAGAAGAAATTTCTTGAGGGAAAACTTTATGGTTTTGATTATGCCGTTAATAAGCCAATTGAATCAGCTCGTTTCACCAATAAATTGTTTTGAAACCAAACTTTGGATTTCCTTTGATTTTTTTTTATTTTTATTTTGCTTTATTGGGACTTAAAACAGTTACACAGTAAACGTGTAACCCACATCAATGCCCGCGGAATAATGGTTTAAGGATAAATTTAATGCGTGCGTTGTTATTACAGAAAAGTAAGAAGTATCTACTCGTGCGTATTTATATATAGTGAGTATAAAAGGTCTATTCCAAAGATTCAATAGCTATCTTTTTGAACTTAAAGTGTGTAAGCGCGAATATATCCAAATCAATGAAGTGGGTATTAGACGTATCAACAATACGTCGTAGAGGCGTCCGTGCACCAGCGTGAGTTCTGCACCTTGCGGTATGGAAAAGCTGAGGCATACGCGCCTCTCGACACATTGTATTTAAAAGATTAACATAATATAATCAGCCTATAATTTCCCACTGCTGAGACGAGGCCTCCTCTCTATGCGAGGGAATGGGCGTAATCAACCACGTGGGCCCACGTGGGTTAAAGTCTGGGGTGGGTTCACGGCAATAGTGTAATGGGTGGACTTTGAACCTGTGACCTCTCGATCACAAGTCCGACATCTTAGCTATTAGGCTATTGACGCTTCAAATCGAAAAAAGAACACTTTTTTGTAAATAATACTGTACTTCTATTCAAAATAGCAATTAATTTAGATTTTCAGTCCCTGGACTTGCTGGTTGCCTGACGAGGTTCACCGTCTCCATTTTGAGAAGAGTAGTAATAATTTAAATGACACACAGTAATGTGCCTGTCTGGGTTAGAACCCTACTATTTACTTACATCTTGTAAGTCGTCTCTATAACCACAGCTCTCAAAAGTTTAAAATTATGAAAATGTCTAAAAGTTTCATAATTTTTGTCATTTAAGGAACTTGTGAGTTTTCTTTTTAGTTTCACTAAAAGTATATTATGTTTTATCTACCATTACTAGACTTTAATTTTCTGTTATGAGGTCTGTGTAATTTTATGTTTTCAAAATCATAATCCATTTAATTTTTTATGTCATTTTTATGATATTTCGAGCCGTTTAAAAGTAATCTACACGAATTTTTTTTTTATCGTTTATTGTTTAAAACATGCGAGTACATTTTTTACAAATATAAACATACCACCTAAACCATCGAGGGTTTATCTGTGGTATGCTAGCCGCGGCAACTCGATGCCACACCACACATACATACATCATTAAAAGTAACACTTTAACTATGCATCGAAACACCTTCTAGATCGAAGTACTTTCTAGAAAGTGTTTTTTTAGCACTTTACAGCAGTTCTTTGGAGTTAATTTTTTAATAACATTTACGGGCATGTCATTTAAGAATGATGGTAGCATGCATTCCCACGTCCTTGCACCATACACATTATTGTGACTTGGTATTTTATACGTGGACGATGGAGTGTTATTATGAACTCCGAGATCGGGTCCCTATGACCCTAACCGCCCCCCTCCCACACAGGTGATCACTGACTGGAGGAAAGTAGGCGAATTGCTGAAATCCAACACGTCTCCTCACCTGGACAAGATCCCCGACCACATCCAGTCCGCCGCCGACACGACGGCTGCGATCGACTCACTCACGGAGCACGTACAATCTGTCTTGAACGACTGTTCAAAGGAGATTCCGGTGTCAGAGCACTGGCGCCGGAAACTCCCGGACGATGTACGGGCCCTGCTGACTGAGAAGAACGCAGCAGTCCGTGCCTACAGAGCCTTCCCCTGCCAGAATAACAAAACTTTCATGCGGTACTTACAGCGCAAAGTAAGTAACAGCATCAGAGAGTGGCGTGAAGCCGGCTGGGACAAGACCCTGAGCGAACTGGAACCCACCCACCATGCCTTCTGGCAACTTCAGCGGAATATGCGCGCCACTGAGGTTGCCTCAATGCCTCCCCTTATCCGCCCGGACAAAAGCATTGCCTTCGACGACGAAGACAAAGCCGAATGCCTAGCCGACAGCCTGGAGGCACAGTGCTCTCCCAGCTCCCAACCAGTCGACCCAGCCCACCTTGCCCACGTGGATGCTGAGGTCGAACGAAGATCTGCCCTACCCCCTGTCGAGGACCCTGATGCTCCCCTCCCCCCCGTCACGGAAGACGAGGTGGAGGAGATCATCAAGAAACTCAAACCTAGGAAAGCTCCCGGGACTGACAGACTGACCACTAGGGCACTTAAACTCCTCCCACGTACGATCTTAGTCCTACTGACTGCCATCTTCAATGGCGCCTTGTCCAACAACTTGTTTCCACAAGCTTGGAAAGAGGCTATAGTGATAGGTATCCCAAAACCTAAAAAGCCCAAGAACCTCCCGACTAGCTATAGACCCATTAGTCTGCTCAGCGCCCTCGGCAAGGTCTACGAGCGGATTATTCTTAATCGGCTCAAGGACTTTGTCGAGGCTAAGAGCCTAATCCCTAACGAACAGTTTGGCTTTAGAGCCCATCATTCCAGTGTCCACCAAGCCCACCGCATCGTAGAGCACATTAGCGGCCGTTTTCAACGCGGTCTGGTGACGGGGGCCCTATTCTTTGATATAGCAAAGGCTTTCGACAAAGTCTGGCACAATGGCTTAATTTATAAGCTTTACCAACTAGGTGTGCCGGACCGTCTCGTGCTCATCATTCGAGACTTCCTGTCGAACCGCTCCTTCAGATATCGTGTCGAAGGAGCGCTTTCCACTCCCCGCCCTATCAGAGCCGGCGTCCCTCAGGGCGCCGTGCTCTCCCCCCCACTCTTCACGCTATTCACTAGCGATATCCCCAAAAAGCCCCCAGTAGAGTTATCCCTATTTGCCGATGACACGGCCATCTACTACTCGGGACATAATCCCGTTAACATCGCTCATACCCTCCAGACCTCAGCCAACGCACTAGGCGATTGGTTTAGGAAATGGAGGATTGAGGTAAATCCCGACAAAAGTCAAGCAGTCCTGTTTCGCAGGGCTCGCCAGCATAAACAATTCACCCCCCCACGCCCGATCACTATGTTCGGCAAGCCAATCCCTTGGGAGAAGCGAGCCAAATACTTAGGTGTGATCCTCGACCAGTTTCTCAACTTCAGTGAGCACATAAAGTCGGTTCGCTCGCGAGCCGCTTTCGCTCTCGGTAGGCTCCACGCCCTGCTGAATAAACACAGCAAGCTCTCCCTTAAATGTAAAATCCGAATATACACGACATGCATACGTCCTATCATGACGTATGCCTGTCCGGTGTTTGCTCATGCCAGTCCCAATCAGATCCATAGGATGCAAGTCGTTCAGAACCGTTTTCTCCGAAAGGCCACGGGCGCGCCCTGGTTCTGTAGGAACGAGGATCTCCACGTAGACCTCAAACTCCCGACCATAAAGCAAGTGTTGAAACGCATGTCAGTGCGTTACTTCACCTCTGCTGAGACCCACACTAACCCCCTGATCATATCGGCCGCCCGATACAGACCCTCCAAGATTTCTCGGGTTCGTCGCCCGCGTAACATCCTAGACGAGCCTGACGACCCCACCACCATCCGACAAGAGAGCAGTAGGGAAACCAGCACTCTTAGAAAACACATATACAGAACGCGTTCCTTATTCCGGCCTCGCCGACGAGGCCCATCGCGACGTCCGCGTACCTGTAATGAAAATCCTCCCCGACCTTTGCCAAACGAGCCAGCCCGCGATGCTGAGCCAGTAGCAATAAATACTCCCGAAAATAATATGACCCAGCCTGTCCCTTTGCTGCCCTCCCAAAATGACCCCGCTATGCCGAGGCCCGTACTCCACAGGGAGTGCCCTTAGCGTGCGGTCATTAGTTTTTAAGTATATTTTAGTTTGTAAGCCCTGGCTGGGGGCCTTTAATTTATTAGAGGTCACCACAGGAAAGTCCGGTTAAGTAGACTCACAGCCTTAGTGTGCTGATCTACAAGTGGCCCTACCTAAAAAAAAAAAAAAAAAAAAAAAAAAAAAAAAAAAAAAAAAAAGTGTTATTATGATAGAAGCGACGAGTTAATCCAGTCTTCAAAAGAATATAATTTAAGGAAAATTGCGCATTTTTAAGATCAGAATCAAGACAGGTAAGTAAAGGTTTAGTACTTGTTATACTGGTTTTCTTATTACTTTAAAAAAGTCACGAATTCCATTTAAATCTTATTTTCTTAGATGACGATGTGATGCATCTGTATGTGCATTGTCCATTATTTTTAAGTCCAATGTTTTAGAAGAAGTACCTACTGTCATCGAAAATCTTTTCTATACTCGAAAACTACTGAGAAATTACAAATGGGAAAACAAAACCTGGAATCGAACACAAGACACCACACACCACATGCTCAGTAGTATTCTTGAAATCGACTCTTACGAGTTAGGCATTATTTTCAGTGATGTCATAAAGTTGATAGCTTTATTTCTCTATTGTCGGTTAGCCCTTAAAATATTAAATTGATTGTTGATATATCTTATCAGTCATCATTATCAATATCTTCATAATTAGTCAATAAACTCTACTCGTATGTATATTCCGATTACTGACACTTCGATATCATCTGTCTCTTTTCTACGCATGACCATTAGATCTCTTTCTTTCTTTAAATATATCTATAGAGTTGTTTGTTACAACAATATCGTTTTTGTCGAAGATTATAAATTCTTGCATCATTTCTTTTTTTATAGTGTTTTTGTAAAATACCGTTATTGGATTAAGATTTTCATTATCATTGATTCAATATAATATATTGATCTAGATTTAGATATCTGTATTTTTTATAAACCAGTTTTGTAGTAAAGGATGATATTACATGCATGGCAGGTGGCGTTTTGTAGCCAGTTGCTTATTTTTTCAGATAATGACGTGACTCGTGTATGTAAAAATATTGTAAGTTTTGGGATTCTAATAAGTCATTGGGAGTGATTGTGTTTTGGTACATCATGAAATTATAACTAGGTATTATGATAAGTTATTTTCTGACTTTTTGCATAATGAGTTGCGTCGTTACAATCCTAATTGGCTTTCACATAACTTCTTCATGAAAAATAAGGACGTAATTATATTTACAATTGACGTAACACCTTGTGTGTTTGTATACTTATCGTATAAGTCTATGTATTGGATTTTAGGAACAAAGATGACGTAATGCTTGACAGTAACAAAAACTGCGCACGATTTTGCAACCAATCGTATTAAATAACGCCTTGATTTTGGATAAGGAAAGGAAGGCGCTATAAAGCTGTATTAAGCACATTTTTTGTGCTTCAATTCTTATTCCAGTTTACTTGACAAAACATGTTTTTGGAATTATTGCGTAAAGTTAATCTTATCTTCAGATATGTTTTTATTTTCGGTGTAGTACTTTTTTCTTAATGTAAACAACAAGACAAGTGAGCTAGTATTACGTTACAAATATATGCGCAGTAGTTCCCATCTTTAAAAAATTAACAATAGTTACTAATCTAAAACAAAGGCACCTAAAATGCCACTGCATTCCGCAACGCTACAAAAGCTTCCCAGAAACGTCATTTAAGTCCGCACACAGCATAACGTCAAAATCAACATTTTATTTGCATTAAATAAAGCATTCCTAATCCCGTCACAGCTGAGACGTGCACCATGAATATTTACACGCTAAAATACGCCTTAAATGCTTCCATGTGGATTATATTATGAAAAACTGTTCACGTTTTATGTAAATATATTCGAGCGTCGAGCGAAAACTAGAAAGTTAACGCACACACACACAACCCGCTGTTAGTACGTGCTTGCTTCTGTTTGCGTGCAACGGGCATAATTTAAAAGATTAATAATATATTAACGGCATACAAGTATGTTATTGGAAAAATTATGAAAAAGAGTACTCACTGTATCTGACTCCTCGATAAAACCAGTCTCCCACAACATATTTTCGTGTAAACAGTTCAACACAGCCACAAAAAATTGTATACGTAGAAAAAGTTTTCTAATTCAACGTTTTTGAGACGAAAATTATTAATCCAATTCGGTGCTGTGTGCTTTTATGGAGTAAGCTTGCATCCCGTGACGTAATTATTTGGAAAAACTTTTACAAAGCACGAGCGCGACTGCGACCGGGGCGGTGTCTCGATGCTGTATGCGCGGACGCCGATCTCCGAGGACGCACGAAGCGGTCCGACACACCACGAAGTTAGCCGACCTACTTTGTTCTACTTCGAAACGCTGTGGTCGAACGGCGATTTTTTTCGCATTTTCCGATGAAATGCTGGCCGTGTAGTAAGTATACATGTTATGTACATAGATGGTCTGGTTAACTTAGCAAAAAATGTTACAATAACTTTTTTCTTACTTTATATACTTAGACGAGTTTTTTATTTATGATCTTTTATCTATAAAGCGTGGCGTGGCTCAAACATTAGTGGAAATTTCAGAGGTCATAAAATCAATAAGATTTAAGTATAACTTTTATTGCTTTTAGATTGAGCCGGTTTTAGCTGGTTCCATGGTGATTGAAAGATTACAAAAAAGCAGTTTTTGAACACAAAACTGAAAACAAAAAAAATATATAAATGTTTAGCAATCGGTGATACCTAGTGTTGCGGCTTAGACAGATGCGAAATTATGTTAATTTGAATAAAGCAAGTGGGTTTATTAATTAACAAATAAAGATTGAGTAAAACTTAGATTACGTGTTTAATATTATGTTGAATAAACTATTTATAAATAATTCTACCATGCAGTAGTTTAAAGTATTTTAAAGAAAAGGTACATAATTATGACTACAAAGAAATGCGCAGCTTCTCTTTTCTTAGTCTGACAAATTTGGTCACCAAACGTTGGAGAGTCGACTTTGAAGGGCCACCGCGTCTGCCGTAAAATGGACGTAATGCGCGCAACGTTTGCACTAACGAACACTGATTTTGATAATAAAATTTTATCATTTGGATGTGCTGCTCAATCGTGTAACTTGCCATGGTGATTTGGCATCAGTAAAGCCCGATTTACACTTCAACAAGTACAGTAGCGAGTTAACTTGCGTCATCGGCGAGTTAAGTTGTTATTGTAGTTTGAACGGCAAAAGCGAGTTAAGTAGTAGTACATTAACAACTTAATTCGCCAATGACGCAAGTTAACTCGCTACTGTACTTGTTGAAGTGTAAATCGGGCTTAACTGAAGAAATAACAACGCATTTGACAGATGCCGCCAAAACAACATGGCCGCCACAAACTGTCAACATGAACTCGTCCTATTTGAAAGACCTCTTACTTAATACGATTTTCTTTTTTTGCATCATTTTTTGCGGTAGGAAAATCATCTAATGACTCCTACCGCTCTAGGTGGAGTGGAAGAGAGTGTCCGCCTTCAGAATTAAAACTAATCCTGTTCTTTCAACTGCCCTTACGTTCCGGGGCCGTGTTATCTGGTTAGAACCTTTTCACAGCCCCAGAAGGTTTTTACAGCCTTTTTTTTCTGAGTGCGAAAATCATCTAATAACTTCTCCCGCTCTGAGTTAAACGGAAGGGAGTGTCAAACTTCTACAGACTAAAAACCCACCCTGTTCCTTCAGCTGCCCGTAGGTTCCGGGGCCGCGGTATCTTGTTAGTACATTTCCCCAACACCGGAAGGCTTTTAGCGCCTGCTATTGCAGGTGTTTGTGTTTTACTTAATGACAATTAAGTAAGACAAACACCTGCAACACAGTTTATACAAGCGCAGGTTTTACAGATTGCTATTTTAGAACGCAATAATCTAATGAACTTATTATAATAAATATTTTACTGCTAAATAACGGTCTCCTCTTAATATTGCTATAATATTCTCAAATAGTGAATTTAGAAAATAATATCACCTATCGAACCAGTACGTTAATAATGAGAGCAAAATTGTGATAAAAGAATTTTTTCACATAATATTAATAACTCGGCTGATAGTCCTAAAAACTCCTGCATTTCACTATTTAAATCTTATGTTTATCGATGTACAACAGAGCAATCACGCAAGATTACTTGATACAAGTTTTTTTTTTTTAATAAATAATACTAGCAATGTGGGTAGAATTTACGTTACTAGCAAATTTGTTAACCCCTCCAGCTAAGCTTAATATGCTTGCGTCTGGAGTGGCTTCACGGCAATAGTGTAGTGGGTCGGGTTCGAACCCACGAACTCTCGATCAGAAGTTTTAAGACCTATACAAAAATTTGTACCGATGCGAGAATCGAACCCACGATACTCGACGTACCAACCAATCGCTCAACTACTGCGCCAACCGTGTCATATAACACTTGTCGCATGACCACAAATTTCTGAAATATCCAATAACCGGATACAAATCCAGACTCTAGATTACTACTCGGAATTTCCTCATGGGAATTCCAATAGCTCTGCCACACCGGAGATCAAGCCCCCACGCTCAGAGTTTTTACGCAACTGTTTGACCAAATGTCAACATCTCACTAAGATAACAGCTCCAATGATTATGCAGTACCATACAAATTGATCATGCATCTTAATTCTAAGTAAACCTGTCCATAATGTTGTTGGTTGTTGATGTTCCGTATGTAACGTAGGTACAGTAAAAAAAATCGGTTGTCTGTAAAGTCGGTTTACTGACGATAGTTGAACGTGACAACGTCATAAGAAAATACTGATGGAATGGTTGCATTTTTCAATAGAAAATATTAATTTTATTTGTTTGATAGATATTTTGTTGTTACATCTCACTCTTCCCCTGAACGAGATGAAGATGTAGTTGTCGCTTCAAGAGAACCAATGGCAATAGCCAAGTTAGCAGCTTGGCGTAATCTGTTGTTGCGTTGTCTTTCGTTTTTTGATTTTCTCGCAGCAGCCACCTGAGCAGGAGTTCTAGATGCTGCGATACGCTGCCTGTACTCACGTTGTTTTTGTGCTTTCGATTTTGAAGCAGCGATTATTGGCTGCGCGAATGGCGTTGCTAAAGTAGTTTTCACTGCACTTCATACTTGACGAAAACATGTACATAAATGTATTATTGTATAGCAGCTGTCCACACCGACGCAACGCTCACTCAAGTAGGAGAGAAACAGATGTCGAACGCTGCCGAACGTGGAGGCCAATTGTGCCTCTTTGTCGCTCGTTCCGCGCTCTCGCTTGAACTTCAAGCCTTAAATGGAACGCCTCAGAGCGAGGTAACGCCGTATGAGTCATGTATTTTTGTGCGTGCAGCCAGCTTCATCGAATTATAAGACGTTGTCACGTCAAAAATGTAACGGATTAAAACTTTTTAACAAAAAAATTAATCGACTTCAAAACAAACAAAAAGATTACTGCACTACAAAGCGAAAAATAATCTTAATGATTGTTTAATTCCGTTTAAAATAGTACCTACTCACGTGGCAAAAGTTGTTGTCAAGATAAATGAATAGGTTTGATTGAAAAACCTTCCACGTGAAATATGCTTTCAAACAATGAAAACGCAAATCGGATCAGTCGTTTTGAAAAAATCGTCGACATACATACATACTGGTCAGATACAGAACCTCCTTTTTGAAGTTGGTTAAAAGCAAAAGGGCTTTATTCAAAAATTCCACTGCAAAAAAATGACAAAAAATTAGAAACAACTACTCTCTTGCTACCATACTTGCTCCATTACTGACTCAATTGCTTTGGAAGCAATCGGATGCAGTTTATGGCGATTATTTTAAAACAGTCACAGATTTCATGGCATCAAGTGCAGCACGTTGCTTGGAAACTGTTTTTATTGAAACAACTTTTTTATTATATTCTAGCAATTGTCTCCGTGCCGTATAGCCGTATAGCAGGTACTGTACGTCACCGTTGTTCGGTGGGTAAACCATTAAATGACTCTTTATACAACGTGTAACGGAAACCCCATATCTATCCAAAAGGGCTGAAGACAACATCTGGTATGGAGTCTCTATGCACAGTTTCAGCACAAAATAACTGAATCAAAAAATTGATACCAAATTATTGGTTTCATATATTTCTTGAATAACAATCATAACAAACGTGTCACAGCACTACGAGGTTCAATAACTTTCCACGTCACTTGCCAATAACACGATAATTCTTTTAGTTCTTCTTAATTTGAAAAATTCGGTCTCTGGTATCAGTGTATTAGAATTTGTAATAAGTTCTACACACGTAGACTTAGGATTACAAAACCCTTGCCATATCGTTTGCTATCATCCAAAGAAGCCACGCACTTGGTATGTATATACCCTTTAAATTACAAGTTGTATATGTGTATTGAGTATGTAGGTTATTACTTTTTTATTGTATACTAGCTTTTGCCCGCGACTTCGTCCGCGTGGAATAGTTACTTTGGGCTAACGTTAAATTTAACCCCGATTTTGAAGCATTCTTCATTGGCGCTCCGCTCCTATTGGCTTTAGCGTAATGATATATAGCCTATAGCCTTTCTCTATAAATTGACTATTTAATTAAAAAATATTTTTTCAATTCGAACCAGTAGTTCCTGAGATTATCACGTTCAAACAAAAAAACAAACTCTTCAGCCTTATATTATTAGTATAGGTAGCTGTTGCCCGCGACTTCAACCACGTTTCGTTTTTCGTAAAAAAAGAAGTAGCCTATGTCCTTCCTCACGGTTCAGTGATTTTGATGTAACAGACAGATTAACTTTAAGTAGGGAAATATATGTCAATCTATGATACTGTTGAAAAATATCGCAATACCGAACCGCACAATATTATTGTTAATAGCTGTGCCCGCGACTCCGTCAGCGTGTAACTCCTTGTGTGTTATTAAGTTAATGTATCGGTAATATTGTTTAGATCACGTTCACATGAGGCTTAAGTACCTATAGAACGAAAATTCTTCAGCGCAAAGCTTCCGGGTAAACTATGTTGAAAGTTGACCCGTCAGGCACGTGAACATAAAGATTTCTAGAACTGCTAACCCGGGAAAGAGCGACGTACGTACAAGTGACCATGCGAGAAACAACTGACACCGAGATCTACTCCAGTAACACGAAAAGTCTGCCCTTGAGCCTTATTAATTGTCATTGCATAACACACCGATACTGGGAATTGCGTTCTTTTAAATTGGAATGGAAAATTATTTGGTATTATGGGAATTCTGGGAATAAGGACGGTTTCTCCTGCACCGCAACCTGTTAAAATTTGAGCCTCGATTATATTTTGTTGCAACTGGGTTACTTTTAGCCGAGTTCCATTGCAAAGTTGTGGTGGATTTAAATTTCGGAGCAGAATAATAATCAGAAAGCTTCGAACTGCTAAGCTATCGGGAGTTACACGTGTTATTGTGAGTGAACCATAAAATATAGATATATGCTGTCGTGGGATATTTCTTATATAATTTTAAGGAGAACATTTCCGTCATAAATGATTTCTGTGTAGCTTTAACCATTAAGGTTGCACTCGCGACGGAAGCTTAAAAAATGGAGTAACTTCTCCCGTTTTCCCAACATTTCCCTTCACTGCTCTGCTCCTAGTGATTGTAGCGTGATGAAAAGTATACTATAACCAGCTCAGGAGTATGAAAAATAATTATTCCAAGTTTCGTTAAAATCCGTCGAGTAGTTTTTGTTTCTATAACGGTTATACAGACAGACAGACAGACAAAAATTTTACTGATTGCATTTTTGGCATCAGTATCGATCCCTAATCACCCCCTGATAGTTATTTTGGAAATGTATTTCATGTACAGAATTGACCTCTCTACAGATTTATTATAAGTATAGATAGATTAGTGAATAGTACACCATGGACTACCCGCGTATTTATTTTCTCCTGCTGTGTCAAATCCATCCACAGGTTGTCTGTAAAAGATCGCTTTTAGCGATAAGACCGCCCATTGTAACCTTTGTGGTTTTTAAATCGCGGCCTTGGAATACGAAGGGCATATAATGGAATAGAACACGGATGGGTTTTAGTCAGTAAAAGTCTGACACACCCTCCCGCTTCACCCAGATTGGGAGGCAGTCATTGGATGATTTCCCATCCTTATAAAAAGGATAAATGGTGCCCTATAACCTTCTCTATCTAATAGTGAAAATCCCATTAAAATCGGTTCAACCGAGAGATTTAATGCATTTTCTGTAAGAGCGGAACTTAATTTTTGAAACATTTCTGCTTCAAGGTGTAGGATCAACTTCTAACGGCTGTCGTAAAAATTTGTATAAAGATCAAAGTAACAAAAACAAAACAGAAAATAAACATAAAATAATTTGCTGTGAACTATTACTTTGTCCAGCAAATAAAACAAGCTACACTGCAGCTGGGGTTTCCCAAATAACGTAATTACCTTCAAACAAGACTGGTGGCCTGCATAGTAATAGTTGCACCACGACCGAGCCGCCTAAAAACAAAAATAAACAATTCACCCAACCTACTTTATAAAGAACCTGTATTGTCTCGTAATCAGTGACGAAACTTGCTTGCGTCCATAGCCAAACTTCACGGAACATCAGAAATGTTACTAATTCTGTGGGTACCAAGAAACCAGGGCCGACCCCATACGTCAAACTGTGATCGATCACGACTATTCGATTGGAGACAGACCGTTGAAGTAACTATAAAAAGTCACTTGGTTGTCGTTACCATTGTTTGTTCTTTAAGTGATTTTTCGAGTTAATATAATAAAATAAATTAAAAAATAACTTTTATTTTCAGGCCACTAAGGCCCATAGTGGTAGTCAAACAATTTACATAATAACTATGTTAGTAAGAAACAATTACGCATACACAGACAATTATAAAGGACGTAACAACACAAAAACAAAATAAACAACTCACAATCACAGGAAGGTTTATCAAGCCCCATATCTAACGTGTAGCTTGACAAACCTATCCATTGTAGGCCCTTCTAGTCTTTCCGCAAAAACTTTCAGAATGCTATTGTTGCTTTCTCTCACTCTGCGTATTATAGACGCGACTTTCTTGCGTATATGATATTTATTTTGCAATAGTAGCTTGTGGCTAAATTATAACAGCCACACGGATCCATTTTCAAGGTTAAGCAACGGTTACTAAGGTTGGTGAATCGATGGGTGACCATATACCGAGATTTCTTCATGCCTCGGAAAGCATGTTGAGCCATTGCGTTGGTCCCGGCTGTCAAGTGTACATCTTTGGCAGTCATTACAATAAGTCAAAAGTCTTGCCAAGGGTTATCATGTTCCTGATGGGAAAGGAGGAAACGCCTGGGTGTCACCACTGCGAGTGTCGCCCTGAGGACACAGTCGAGCACACGGTGCAGGACTGCCCCGCTTGGGCAGAGCACCGACGTGTCCTCACGGCGGCAATAGGCGGAGACCTCTCGCGCCCGGCATTGGTCGAGGCCATGCTGCGGGGCGAGAGGGAGTGGGAAGCGGTCGCCTCCTTCTGCGAAGCAGTCATGCTTCCGAAGGAGGAGGCGGGCCGCGAGAGGGAGAGGATGGCGTCCTCCCTCCAGCCCAGCCGCAGTGGTAGACGCCCACGGCGTCGGACGTCGGCCGACGATCTCCGGCCACCGTAGGCGCGGGCATGCGGACAGCGAGTAAAGGGCAACTCGCTGTCTGACCATGGACCATGCCCGGGTCGATGGCGCGTCGTGTTCCACGCGCGCCTCAAAGAGCGTCAGCAATATGACGAGGCCCCCCCGTAGAGGGCCGAAGCCTGCCGGGGTCGTGGGACTCATCCCGTTACCGTGACCCCGGTACGTAAAGGGTTATTGAAGGAACACCGTGGATTTTAGTCAGTAAAAGTCTGACAGTCCCTCTCACCCTGCCCGGGGTAGGAGGACTTATTTGATAATTTTACCACGCTAAAAAAAAAAGGGTTACCCAGATACTTGGGTTGTGAAGACCAAATAGACATTCCCTTGATATAAGTGTACTCATCTGATTAGACCGGAAGTCGACCATAATTGGAAAAAGGCTAAGTACATGAGGATGGTTATTAAGCAACATTTTTTTTTCGAGAATTTTAACTAAATGAGGTTGAGGTTGTCCAACTACCCAGAGAAGAAATAACGAAATAAACTCAGAGGCCGAAGTTTCTTTTGAAGTCCGTACATATTGTTACGAGCTGGGGTTCGGGATAGAAATCATTAACGCCAACTAAAATAAAAATGAACACAATTATTCACACTATAAAACTTGTCACTTAACACTTAAATCGCACTGAAATTCACTTGTAGAATGTCGATTATATAGCCTCGTATCTTGTAATAAGACTGCTATCTGCGTTCCTCTGCGATCTATTTATACCCCGGTCTATGAGTTCTAGAACATTCTTGTAAAACCGACTCACTGTTTATACTGCCAAGAATGTTCCAGAAGCTACTTGAGATATTCAGTACTGCTACTCGCCGCTAGATGGCGTTAGTGTCTCGACTCGATATACTCAGGACTGCTACTCGCCGGCAGATAGCGTTAGTGTCTCGACATTCTAGATTTCTGTCGAAGTTTCTCGACGTACTTCACTAAGCGACCGGCGTAACAATATCAAATTATATGAGAATGAGGTAGGTTTATGTCTGAGGTTATCTTTTTAGGAAAGGAGCCCAGATATTAGATATTATTTGAAATTGTGTATTGTAACTTATTTTATTTTGATTATTTGGTGCTGTATTGTAATAATGCCTACCTGTCATTTTTTTTTATTTTTGTGTGTAGTTTTAGTGAAAAATTTCAACACAATGTTAAAATTGTTTATGAAACAAATGAAATGAAATGGTTTAAATGGAGAGTCAAAGTCAGTCCAAAGTATTTGTAAGGTATCGTGAAGTTCAACTTAGCAACTTTGAGGAGCTCAACGATTTGAAAAAGTTTTTTTTATTATTTTTTTTTTTAAATTAGGGGTTTTTATGCACAAGGATACGTCAACCCCATTGTACCTTATACTATATTTTTACAATACTATAATACACACACTATACTTATAACTATACTATATTTTTACTACAATTAACTTACAGCTGTCGTCTTCATATTAAGTTAAAAGTTTTCTGAGATATCTCATTGTTAATATGTCGATTCCTTTTTGATATAAATAACAACACATATAGATAAGAATACATCTTTCAACGAAACAATAAAATACAATATTCTTAATTTAAAAATAAATAGGTGTCCAATACCTTACTATCTTAAATAAAATAAAAAATGTATTCAATAATACCTGTGTAAGACTTGAGGCTCTGACTTCTGAAGGTAAAAAAGAATTAATAACATGTTTAGATATTAGTGACTTTTAATTAAAGTTGCAGGTTAACCATTGCACCTTAATGCATCACCTGGTCCCAGAAACCTTTTCCCAACAATACCTACATTTTAGTTCTGCCATATGCATGCAACTGACGTCACATCTCCAAGATTTGCACTCTGCGCATAAAATTTCAAAACCAAAATTACTCAGAATGATGTCCTTAAAAGCGATAACCCACATTTGAGAAGACTCACATTGTTCTTACAAAGCAGGAGTCCAATTTTGGTGGTGTGCTCAAGTAACGCATAATCTGTGGTTGTTTACACGGGTTTGTATACTTTAATTATATAATGAAAGTATACAAACCCGTGTTAAAAGGAATTATGTTTGTTTAGTACTCAATGAAGGAAATCTTTATAATGTTCGACCACATCATCACTTACCATCAGGTGAGATGGTGATCAAACGCAAGCCTATTACCAATAAAAAAAATGTTACTTAAACTCACCTATCCTTTAAGAAGCTCATGATTAAAATTAATAAAATAATAAGAAACTAAAATCAATGAAATAATAAGAAACTAAAATTAATAAAATAATAAACTAAAATTAATAAAAATGAATATAACATTATAACAGCCGTACGGGTCGATCTTCAAAGTTAAGTTACACCAGCCGAGGTTGATCCTTGGATTGGACGGAATTCCCTGCCAGAATCTGTTATTCCTGATATAACATGGGGTATTTAATCAAGAGTAAATAGGTTATTTTTGGGTAATCGTGCTTTATCTTCGACAACATTATCGCGTACCATAAGATGAAATGGTAGTCAAATGCGAGCCAATTATCAATAATGTTTTTATTGTTTTTTTTTTTTATATTGATAATAGGTCCGCGTTTGACTACCATCTCACCTGATGGTAAGTGATGATATGGTCGAAGATGGATCACGCTTACCTAAAAATAACCTATTCACTCTTGACTTAAAGATCCCTAGGTTATGGCTATCGGGAAATACAGGATATCAATAAAAACATAAGTCTACCCACCTGTGGTTACAAACATCAAACATAATTTATTAGTTAAATAAATCATAGTGACCGTATTCATAATATAGTATACCTTATTGCCTAGAGCACATTATGGTAATATCCGTTCGAGTTCCAACGGTACGTACCTACAAACCAAATCAAAATCAAATCTCTCGCATCCGTTACTTGATCCTTGAAACAAAAAAACTAACGTACTTCATAGGAAAAGCCCACATTGAATATTTATCATTTCGATGTACACAAACGCATTTTTACAATATAACCGTTTAAGAATACGGATCTTAATATAATTGGATATTAATTACTGTTATTTAATTAGGTACGTAATTAGTATGAAGTACTGCAGTTACTGATTCTGTGGTATACGGTATATGATGACAGTGTGGAAAGCCGGATATCGTCATTTCTCGTAAATATGTTTTCATATCCTTGTGAAAACATACTACGTCAACCAAGGGGTATAGATTTACCCAGCTACTGGTTTTTGGTGGACTGTGTTTCCTGATAGCTATAACCTGGCGGTCTTAAATCAAGTGTGAATAGGTTAGTTCCAGGTCAGCGTGCTTCATCTTCGACCACATCATCGCTTACCATTAGGTGAGAATGGTGGTACAAACGCCAGCCTATAATAAAAAAATATATAGGCAGTTGGTCCATGTAAAAAACTCTCAGCTGCACCGGTTAGACTTAGCGCTACATACATAGTTGGGAAAAGCCTCCGATGCTGATGACGTATTCAGTTTCAAAAGATGTTGAGTTTTTGAATTAATTTTATTTATTTATTTTTTTGGCACACACATGTTATTTAACGAAAACGAGATACAAAAAGAAGAGGAAAGTAAACAGTATACAAGAGAAGTACCCGTGGGCCCCAAACTAGGCACAGCCTGTATCTTGGTGGCCCAGGATGTAAACTTAGCAGAAACAATAATAATGTTAAAGTGAAACTGAAAATAAATTTAGTAAATAATAAAATACAAATAAAAACAAATTAAATTACAAGTTAAATTACAAATTTATTAACAAATATCATAACAAATTAAATAAAAATTCAATTACGACTTCAATTGCAATTTCAATACAAATTAAATTACAAATGAAATTAAATATTAAAGTTAAAACACAATAATTACCAAACAAATCACAAATTAGTACTCAGTCAGATAAATAGACTAGACACAAAGAAAAATAATATAAGAATAAAATACAGTTAGGGTGAATGGGTGTGAAACTGTGTGTGCTTACAAAATATTGAGGAAAAGACCACCGTTCTAGGAATTTTAATAATTTTCTGGTAAAAATACAAACACTTGGTGTTTCTTATTTCTATAACAAATTTTACCTCTTCATAATATTAGTAGGTATAGATAAAATTACATATCAAACAAATTATTAAAAAAATAAAAAAGGTTCACAGCAGCCCACTCGCATACGCAAACAATGATAGCTTTCCATATATTGTAGACTTTCCTCAAGGAAGAGATTTTTTGCCAAAGGGGTCGTGTATTGACAATTTCGTGGAAGATTACGTGACACCTCGCAGCGTAACACAATGCAGCGCAACATACGTAGTTACGTAATTTTATTATGTTATTACAAAATATGTATAGTATAGATACTACTAAATATGTATAATTACTTAAAGTTATTATTTATGTTTATTTTTATATGAGCCTAAGCTGCCTCAAATAAAGAACTTCTTTTGTGAGAGTACTCCATCGGTCTCTATTAGTGGCACTGCTAGTCCATGAACCCTCCATAGATAATTTAAGTTAAAGTTTAACAGTTTCTATTTATAATAATTTAGTAAAATAGCCCCCTTCCTCTGTCCTTATTTGCTGTGCCCGACAGGGTCCACAACGATCTATGATTATGTATATTTTGTATGTATCTACCACCTAAGTTCACATTGTGGAATGCAATAAATGTATTGAGTATTTAGTATTGAGAACGTTAACCCTTAATTACTCTTCCTTGAATCATTACCTAAGCGTTCCAGCGATTTTTGATTTCGGGTGATATGATAACCAAACATATTAATATAATCTCAAATAAAGAACTAAATAAATAAAAATAAAGGTTCACACAAAAAGAAAAAGGCAAACGATTTAATCACCAGATAAAAATCCAGCTAGACAATAAACTCAAAAAGCCACATCAAACATTTGGATATCCACAGACGGATACGCGAAAACAATTTAATTGTACAAGACAACTGTCACCGAAGTGCAATAGGACAATACTCAGGGCCGACCATTAAATGCATTAATAACCTTTTTAACGGTTCTCGGTTTGCGCAACAACATGACGACGCCAACAGAATAAGCACAAACGAACCAAAATTTTATAGCAAGGGTTATGTAAAAGAGGATTTTATATAGTCATCCGCTCATTAAACCCGTCAACCAATTAAGCCTACTATAGACTGTGAAATTACCTGTTCTAAAATATACATACCAATACTTGTTTGTGATATCAGCAGTCCTTGATTCTAAATACACAAACATATTTTCTTCCATGATTAAATTATTAATTCAATTATTATTTACTAAAACCCCTCTAAGGAAATATCATATAACTAGTACTCACGCGGGGCTTCGCTCCCGTGGATTCTATCACGGTAAAAACATAATTCTCCTTTTTTGCAGTCGCGTAAAAAGTAGCCTATAACCTTCCTCAAGCTTCAAGCTATTTCCATACCAAATTGCATCCAAATCCACCCAGTACTTTCGAAGATTAGCGCGTTCAAGCAAACAAACAAACTTTTCCGCTTTATAATATTAGTATAGATGACTGTGCGCAACCAAATGGTGGAACGGATGGCATTGTGAGACTTACTGACTAAAAACCGACCCTTTTCCTTCAGGCGCCTTGCGTTCGGTGCTGCGGTATCTCATTAGATCCTCAGATATTTCCGCAACCGTTGTTATTCTTTCTGGCTGCTCTTTGATGGGTGGGGAAAAAGATACGCCGCTGACTCGGGATTAATAAAAGCCCTCACTGCTTAATTCACTCTGTAAAGACTTTTATATTCCACTACTCCATCGCTGAACTACTAGATAGATCAGACTTTTTAAGTTACAGAGTTAGTTTATGTTTCTGCTGACGCATACGCTTCCCCGTGTTTGAAATGTTAAATATAGTATAGTAGTTATTTGGGAATAATAAACAGTTAAACATTTTGTCTTAATTAATTAATATGCATACGTACAAATTCCAAATGTATAATAAGTTGTCGTATAAGTGGCATTTTGTAGTGTTAATCTCCTTCCACCTGTGAAACTGGTGATTCCTATTACAGGCATTAATTAACATGTATTTTAATGTAAGTCTTAAAATGTTAATATCTGTAATAGTATAGTTTCATTAATATGTTTTTATTTACCCATTATGGTTCCTGAATAAAGATTTATTTATCGGTTTTACTCATAATAATGATTTGCATTTGATCTTTTTCTAACCATCTATCTTAAATATTTAAGAGAAGTATTTAATTAAATTCAACAAGCAACAAAGTAGGGAGGAGAAAGGTTTTTGTAATCGAGGAGAGGGTAGGACGAACTTCAACTTTAGAATGGAAAAATTGTGAAAATAATAAAGAATACCGTGGAGTTTCATGCCAGTTCTTCTCCATAGGAAATTACCATTTCAAACCGTAGACTAAGTTTTGAGGTTTTATAAGTGTAGGTAAAAAAAAAAAGATCGGTTTTTTTTTGTTAATTGGTTCACTGCTATTCTTTTTCGTATCTAAGGTAATTCGAAAACTTTATATATATACATATACGTGTTTTGCAGTAGGTAGCCATGCTGTTCGCGTTTTCAGTGGCGTTTATGTATAACGTGTTCTAAAGTACATATTTTTGGGCATTTTGTGCACTTCAGCAGATAGGACATTCTTTAGTTAGGAGCGTCGCGCGTCGTCTTTGCTTCGGCTTCTTCGCAGCTATTATACCTTTGTCAAAAGCCATAAATCTAGTTCATTCATTTAAAATTTATATCTGCAAACAAATAGCTATCACATTATACTTTTACATGTCACATTCCAATTCCGCACATTCTAACTTTACATGCGCAATATTTTCTCCATACTTTACTGCCTGAGGGACAAATAAGTTCTATTATAATAGTTTGTTTTCTTTCTTAAGCATGGAGTCAAAACACGTAGCTGACTCATGTAGTATAGGACGTGAGTAGAACTTAGAGATATTGTATTAGAGGATTAGTAATCATTCAGTATTGTATGAAGTCTAAAATTAGCTGCAGGAATAGGTTGTGAATCTGACGACCTACACTTATAGGTAGAACTTGGATTTCTGTGCGTCCGTTTGATTTCTGGCTTCCTTTATACCATCTCCTTTAAGTTTTGTCTGTCTAAAGGTTGTCTGTAACAAATTGCCGTGTGCGATAAGACTGCCTCTTGTACACTAGTATTATTATGTCTATCCATATAATTATTATAAGGTGTAAAATCTAAATATATATAACTTAAAGGTGACTGACTGACTGACATAGTGATCTATCAACGCACAGCCCAAACCACTGGACGGATCAAGCTGAAATTTAGCATGGGGGTTCCTATTAGTACGTAGATACTCGCTAAGACGGGATTTTGCGAAATTCCCACGGGATCGGGATTTACGCTGGAAAAGCTTCCCACGCGAACGAAGTCGCGAACAACTGCTAGTAATGTATAAAGTAAATAAATAATATCTAAATATATATAACTCAAAGGTGACTGACTGACTGACATAGTGATCTATCAACGCACAGCCCAAACCACTAGACGGATCGGGCTGAAATTCGGCATGGGGGTTCCTTTTAGTACGTAGATACCCGCTAAGACGGGATTTCGCGAAATTCCCACGGGATCGAGATTTACGCGGGAAAATCTTCCCACGCGAACGAAGTCGCGGGCAGCTGCTAGTAATGTATAAAGTAAATAAATAATATCTATCTAAATATATATAACTCAAAGATGACTGACTGACTGACATAGTGATCTATCAACACATAGCCCAAACCACTAGACGGATCGGGCTGAAATTCGGCATGGAGGTTTCTTTTAGTAGGTACGTAGATACTCGCTAAGACGGGATTTCGCGAAATTCCCACGGGATCGGGATTTACGCGGGAAAAACTTCCCACGCGAACGAAGTCGCGGGCAAAAGCTAGTAATGTATACAGTAAATCTTAACATAGTATAAAGCAAAGTCGCTTCCCTGTCTCTGTCCCCATGTATGCTTATCTTTAAAACTACGCAACGGATTTTGATGCAGTTTCTTTCAATAGAAAGAGTGATTCAATAGGAAGGTTTTTAAGTATATAACATGCATAATATAGTAGAGGAACACTGATAATTTTTGAGGTTTCTAATGTGATGTCGCAAATAAACACATTTTTTGCGCTTGCTTTGCTAACGCTGGCTGAACCCCACGAGATAGATCAAAATAATGTACTACAGTATTGTACACCTTAAAAAGGTCACCAAAAAAAGTCCTCCATGGCATCTGTCTATCTCTTATAGATAACCCACAACAACCATTTTATATCCTTTACTTTTTACGAGAAATACGAGCATATATTACGAAGCGATTTTAAGCAATACAGCATTAATCCTTATCCAATTAAGTACCATAAATACATTGTGCATTTAATATAAATCAATATTGCCCTTTACAGAACATAATTTAATTAAATAGTTTCGAAGATATTACAGATTTAAAATGCAAGGACATAGCGGTTGCGGCGCGGTGCCGGTGGCGGCACGGCGCGCGTGCCTATGTTGCTTAGATTTGAGCGTTGTATGTTTTTCCCATGGTAAATTATGTGTCGCACTTTCAAAAGTAATTACTAAAGAGAACATGGATGTCGAATGACAAAAAGGCTGTCAACGATGTATATAAAGACATTCTATAGTATATTTAATATAAACATTGCACCCGTGCGAAGCCGGGGCGGGTCGCTAGTAAACAATAAACTTCCTATAATACCTACACATCTTTATCTTACTCTTCAATCTGCTTACTCGACTAGAAACTGGTCGCACAATAGAGCCGCACAGGCCGACCAGCGGGCCTAGACAAAATCCATTTTCTGTAAGCGTTAACGCCAACGGAAAAATTAAATTGTATGCAGTTGACATTTACTAACACGTGACAATCACGTGACATGTGGTTAGCAAATGTCAACTCCATACAATTTAATTTTTCCGTCGGCGTTAACGCTTACAGAAAATGGATTTTGTCTAGGCCCGCTGTGCAGCTATATTGTGCGACCAGTTAACCTCAAGGTTAAGCACGCTTGCCAAGGTCGGTCCGTGAATTATTGACCATCTTTACAAATCGAAATTCCTCTGTGCATTGAAAAGCACGTTAATCCATTGATTCCGGCTGTCACATACTACAATCTTCCAATTCCAATTTTACAATCTTTGACAATCGTTACGGGTTTAAATTAGATACCAGTCTTGCGAAGGGATATTGTGTTACGTAGCTACTAGGGTTCATCTCGGCTCGAGAATTCCCGGGAAATCGTTGGGCTTTCTTCCCGGGAAATTAACCCATTCATCCCCACTGTCCTATTTTTAAGACACTATTTTCAAATTTTTTTTTAAATGTTAGTTCTTTTATTTTAATGTTTTATGGTGAAATTCGTATTTTTACACTATTTTTCTTATTAATGTTTTTTTTTTCGCTGTAAAAAGTGTTTCCATAATATTAATATAATTTTTTCAAATTGATCATTTTTGATGCATCAAGAAGAGCATTATGTTCTGATTCTATATACCGTAAAAGAAAAAAATAGCAACTTCAAAGTACATAAAACTGATTATAAAACCTTTACCAGATATATAATAAATAAAAATAAAAAAAAACAAAATAGAATTTGGGAACTTATGAGATACGTTCAAAATAAGCCGTACTATAAATATGACACCGGGAACATGTCTATACAAATTGCCACGAAATCATGTTCGATCTTTTTGAAAAAAAAAAATCATATTATTTTTTCTTAACGTATTAAGAACTTAATTTAAAGATTTGATCGAAAAATTTCAATTTTTTCGATGCTTGGGAAGTAAGCTCGAAAAAAGTCGAAAACTCGAGAAATCATAAACTAATTGTTACGTACTGTATGTTAAGCTCACTGATTTGAAAACCACTACTCTCTGGTTAAGCTAGAGACGTTTCATTGATCTTGCAAAATTTTGCATTTGATTTTGTTTCTAATTAACATGCCAAAAATGGTGCTGTGATTGTAATTAAATTATAAGTTAGGATATGTTAACGTTTTTATGTTGTTTGTTGACTTTTTGTTTTGTTTAATAGAAGCTAATTTAGTTGATAATTTTTAAGTTGATTTTTTTTTCTATTTAACCAGCCAAAAATGGTGCTGTCATTGTAATTATAAGTCAGACAGAATAGTTTACTTCTTTTTGTTTTCTTTAAGAAAAATATAAGCTAATTTTGTTGAAAACTGTTAATAAAAGTTTTAAAATTATTTTGATACTTTTATTTAAGAGGAAAACCACTGAATTTATTGATTAATGACGTTGTTGGAACCGACAAAATATGTTAAAACGTACGTAAATGTAAATTTCTCGACAACCCGAGAAGACCCGAGAAATTAGCTTCGAGAATTCTCGAGACCCGTGAAATTGACAAGTCCGAGAAATCATGAACCCTAGTAGCTACTGTGTTGTGGAAGTCAGATTAGCACTCGTTCTATGTAAAATACTACTTAGTACTCAGCTGACTCCTGTTAGACTGGAAGCTGAGCCGAACATAGTTGGAAAAAGGCTAACCAGATGATGATTCCGTTTTATTTGGAAACCCTTTTTTAGGGTTCCGTAGCCGAATGGCAAAAAACGGAACCCTTATAGTTTCGTCATGTATGTCTGTCTGTCCGTCCGTCCGTTCGTATGTCACAGTCATTTTATTCCGAAACTATTAGGACTATACACGCGAAACTTGGTAGGTAGATGTATTCTGTGAATGGCTTTCCGATTTTAAGAAAAAAATATTTAAAATAAAGGGCTAAGGCTCTCCATACATGGAACTGAATCTGATTTTATTTTTCATGAAACCTATACATTTGTGGTATCTATAGACAGGTCTTTAAAAATGACATTGAGGTTTCTATAACCACTTTTACATAAAGTTAATCGTTTAAAAGATATACGCTTCCAAAGTGGTAAAATGTGTCCCTCCCCCTCTAACTTCTATAATAATGGAGTGAAAAATCAAAAAAAATATATCCTATAGATCTCAATGTAAAATTTCATCCCAAAATTAGTTTGAACGAGAACAGGTCAGCAGTTTTTGAGATACAGCATAGTTTCTAAAACCGCAAATATAACTTTGTAATTCATACAAACACTATGAAAAACAAAGTTATTTGGCGTAGTTACTACGGAACGGTTCATGAGCAAGTCTGAGTCGCAGTTGGCCAATTTTTTTCTAGATGGGAAAATCATCAAAAGACTCCTTCCGTTCTGGGTGGAGCGGAAGGGAGTGTCAGACTTCTACTGACTAAAAACCCACCCTGTTCCTTTACTTGCCCTTGTGGTCCGGGACCGCGGTATCTCTCTCGGCCCCGTCTGTACTACTGACTGCTTATTGAGGCGCGCGTAGATCACGACGCGCCCTTGATCCGGGCCTGGTCCTTACCAATTGCAAGCCCGCGCCTACGGTGGCTGGAGATCAGCTCACGATCCCCGACGCCCGGGATTATTTTGAAACCCTAGAATACATATTATATCCCGTCATCTATGTAGACATCTTTTTTGTTAAAGGGGAACACCACACCAAGGAAATTATGTACAATATTGTCATTATTACCTACACAACTTTCCACACCTCATCTTTCTAAGAACTATAATTTTAATATCAACTCAATAAATGGAGTACCTATTCATGATTGTAATCTTGAAGTTTGAACTCATATGCGGTCATTTGAAGTCGTGTTTCTGTGACTGTAGGTTATTTAACGTTTGATCACTTATTGTCGTGTTCTGCGAGACTCAGGGGAGATCCCTTTATATTCTCCTCAAGGATGTACCCTAAAAAGCTCAGCACAGAGGGGGTTCCGGAGTGTTTAGAGGTAACGGGGCCTCACTTATGTGCTGATTACAATCAGGTAATTTTAGTGAGGTAATAATCCCACAATAACTGGCCTTTCCTCAAAAGTTTAGGTAGTTTTTGAAGGATCATTTTGAAAAAAGAAAGGTTATCCGACATTTAGTATATTGTCGTTCGATTTGTAGTAGAGAACCTTTTTGTAAAAAGTTAGTCAAGCCTAGTACTATTTTGGATTTTGGGTAATGAATAGTGCGTATGCCGTTGTGCTTGCCAGGGTTGCAGGAATGTGCTAACGATATACCGCGGCCCCGGAACGTAAGGGGAACTGAAGGAGCAGGGTGGGTTTTTAGTCAGTAGAAGTCTGACACTCCCTTCCCCTTCACCCACACCGGGAGGAGTCTTTTGATGATTTTCCCACCCATAAAAAAATGCCGTTATGCTTATGAACTATTCTTTAAAATGCCTTAATTTTCAGTGAATAGTAAGGTACTTATGGTCTTTAAATTAACTGCGATTATCAAAATCGTTATTTTGCTGTACTAATATTCCTCTACCACTAATCATTAGCCTGTACCGTCTCCTCCTGTACGTCGATTCTGTAAAATTCGAACAACAACTCGCATCTCACATAGCTATTCACTGTCACTTTGCTTATGGTTCAAAGTGACCTTGATTTTGCATTCTGTAAACAGCGTCGAAGTGACGGAGGAATTACCTTACCGAATGCCACTTCCACGTCATCTCATACTTTATCTGTCAAAATGTTTAGTTCAACTCGCTGACACGCTCGCAAGGGTAGCGCTAGTGTAAATTCGAATTAACAACCGAGTTTTTAGAATGCCAATCAATAAACTCACCGCGGATTCAGATTCGAAGTTTAGAATGAGGTCTTACAGAATAACACAGCTGGACAAAGGCCTCCCTCCAATTCTTCCAGAAGTCACGGTTCTGTGCCTCATCCTTCCAATTCCTAAGGAAGTCATAAAGGTCGTCTTGCAAACTCCTTCCCAGTCTGTCACAGCCACGTGTTATAGTCTCAAGGCACCAATTCATCGCGCTTCATAGGCGCGGGCTTGCGGACGACGAGCAGGGGTAGCTCAACGTCCAAGGGTTACGCGAATGTTCTAACGCAGCCCCAAAGATATGCTTGACCCCAAAAGCAAGGGTGGCTTGAGGAACGGGGTGGGTTTTTAGTTAGTAAAAGTCTGACCCTCCATTCCGTTCCACCTAGAGCGGGAGAAATCGTTCGATGACTTTCCCTACCGAAAAAAAAGGTACCAATCCAATCGATTAACACAGCAAAGTGTATAATTGTATAATTTTGTTCTTTGTATAATCGTACAGTCATAGGAATAACCAGTATAATGTCAACCTTCTAAAAGTCACCAATAATAATCACAAAAGTACATATTTTTAATAAAAAAAAATAGGCCCGACGCTTCGTCATATGTATATTTTTAGCATTTAACTCGCATTGTACTTACCTTGCAAGTTCTTTTGGAAAACCCCGCACAATATTGCTGCAAATATTGTACCTAATTTTACTTTTAATCCTTAATAGGGTTGGCATGCACGGTTTATGTCTGTTTTGCATAAAGCGTTAACAGTAAATCTGCTAATAGGTTTTAATCTCACTTTAGTTATTCGTGATAATATTAGCAAAAGAATTACATACTCTGTCTCCCTTTTTCAGTTCAGGAAATACAGCCCGACAGATGGACGGTGATACAACAGAGGCTTAGTATCAAGGTTGCATGAGTTACCTTTTCTTTTTTTTTAAGGATAGGAAATCATCCAATGACTGCCTCACGACCTGGGCGAAGCGGGAGGGTGTGTCAAACTTTTACTGACTAAAACCCATCCGTGTTCCATCATATGCCCTTCGTGTTCCGAGGCCGCGGTAACTCTTTCGAATAATTCGGCAACCCCGGCAGGCAACGGCCCTCTTGTGGGCCCCGACAATTTTGCTGACACTCTTTGAGGCGCGCGTGGAACACGACGCGAGCACTTGCTCACAGCCCGCAGGCCCCAGCTACCGTAGGCGTGGGCCTGCGGGCTGCGAGCAATGGGTCACAGTCACCCTGTGATTCCCGATGCCCGAAGCGTCTCCTGCGGTGGCTGGGGTGCAAGGGCTGTGAGGGCCTGCACCCCACTCCCTCGTGCGTCTTGTCACCTCCTTCGCTTGCATAACTGCTTCGCAGAAAGAGGTGACTGCTTCCCATGCCTCCTCGCTCCGGACCATGGATTGAACCAGGGCCGGGAGCGAGAGGTTGCCGCTTATCGCCCCTATGAGGACACGGCGGAGCTCTCCCCAAGCGGGGCAAACCTCCATTGTGTGTTCCACCGTGTCCTCAGGATGATCCTCGCAGTGGTGACACCCAGGCGTTCCTCCCGCCGAATCCAACACGGGTAACTCCCGAAACAACCGTGTCTGGTGAGAACCTGCGTCAGGCGGAAGGTGAGGACGCCATGACGCCTCGTTAGCCACCCCTCAAAGAGGGGACTTACCGCCACTATATTAGTGGCGTACCCAATGAGTTACCTTTGGGAATTCAATTCATTCAAAAAGTTAGCAAATAAACCAAATACCAAAATTTAAGATATACACATAACAATTCAAACGCGTTAATAGCTTAATGTGAAGGTGTTGGACTTATGATCGAGAGGTCGCGGGTTTGAACCTCAGCCATTACACTATTGCCGTGAACCAACTCCAGACACAAGCATATTTAGATTAGTTGGATGGGTTAACAAGGTTGCTACCCACATTGCCAATTCTTTAAAAAAAAAAAACAATATTTCCAGATTAGCCTGTACATGTACCATGTTACTGTGATACGTGTACTAACTGGCAGATAAACGCTCTGCAAAATCGTTCAGGATACTTTTCGGACCAACCGTAGGGATGTGCACAGCTTGCGCATGCTTGTATGGGTCAAGCCGTTGCGCCCTCATTCCGGGGAGTCCTCGTCTGGGACACATAAAAAAAATTGTTATTCTGGCACGCCCTCGGCTGGTGCGCGCCCGCTTTTATTTTGTTTTCAAGAAATATCAGTAAGTAATATTGAGAACAAAAATGTTTATGACATTTTCATTTAATTAAATTACAACAACGAAGTACAGCCCAACAGCACCCTGAAAGCATTATTTTATTGGACATGTAGAGCACTGTACTGCTTTTGCGTCCCACAAACTGCTCGTGTAGACGGGCGAGCACATTATCCTGAACAGGGTGATTTTGACGTTTAAAGAAACCCAAAAAAATACTTAAATAAAGCATCTGGACAGAACATTTGCTTAAAACTATGTTGTGGATTAACACTACTCGAAAAGTTCCTCTTAAAAAACAGAATTAAATGTTTTAGCAATATTTATTAATGCAAATAAATGAATAATTACTTTAAGAAGCCCTGTCAAAATCAATGGTACATCCGCGTTGAAACAGATACCTACTACCTTAGAAAAAGAGATAAGCCAATCATGCTTGTTTATCTAGTTAGTCCTAATGTTAATTTAATTCATTAGAATAGACACCTATCTTATAAAAATTTGCTTAAACTCGCTGTTGTGGAAATTTTGCACATTCCGAAGGTAAAAGAGCTGTAGTAACCGGTATGCTATTACAGATTCATTCGGAATCATGCAGCGATTGAGGCGTCCGAAGAAAATAAAAACTTTTTTGCAAAAAATAAAACCGACTCCCATATCAAAACACTACAAAGCCAATAATAATTTTAATTTCGGTAGTCGGTGTTATTGGTTTTGTATTTTCTTTTTTTCACTCCGCCTTCCGAAATTAAAATTATTATTGGCTTTGTAATGTTTTGATATGGAAGTCGGTTTTATTTTTTACAAAAAAGTTTTTATTTTCACGCTTTTTAGTGGGTCAGTTTGTAACTAATCTAGTTACAAAAGTCAAAATGTCAACTACTTATCACCTTCACCAGCAGAGTAAACGAAAAGATCGTCAATGTAAATATTTTTTTCAGACTTCTGTCTATTTTTCAGAAACGGCTTGTCCGATTTCGATAAAATTTTCATGGGACCATTTGGAAAGTATAACCTTTCCTACAAAAAAAGAATTTTTCAAATCAGTTGGCAAGCGACGGAGCTATGCCCGAACAAACATAAAAAAAGCAAACAAACATCCGAATTGAGAACCTCCTCCTTTTTTAGAAGTCGGTTAAAAAATTTCCAAATGAACAACACAATTTTAATATGATATCATACTTCTAAATAAAACAGCCTTGCGTTCAAGACAACAATTACATATTTGATTGTTTTTTTTTAAGAAATTACAGTGCAATCCGAACCTATAGAACTAATCTTTGGGGGTCCTTGATCAATGTCGCCAATGCTGCAATTGTACCCTCTAACTTGACTCAAAAAGAAGATCACTAAATTCTCTCTTTATTATCTTCACTTATTCTTTTATTATTTCTCTAGAAGTTTTACAATCGCTGTCGTATAGTAGTTGATTCCAAAAACCGGCCAAGTGTGAGTCCATTATCTATAAAAACGGCAAAACAATCATGTCTGTTGTATGGGAGCTCCCTTAAATATTTGTTTTATTTTAATTTAATAATTTATTTTTAAAGTGAATATATAACTAAATATTCTGTGAATATTTCAAGCGTCTACCTGTTGCCGTTATCGATATCGAGCAAAAACGAGCTAAAAAATCACGTTTGTTGTATCGGAGCCCCCTTCAATATTTATTTTATTCTGCTTTTAGTAACAGAAATACATCATCTGTGAAAATTTCAACAGTCCAACTATCACGGTTCATGAGATATAGCCTGGTGACAGACGGACAGACAGACGGACGGACAGCGGAGTCTTAGTAATAGGGTCCCGTTTTACCCTTTGGGTATGGAACCCTAAAAAACACGCGGTCCATGTAGGAACTATGGGAAAAAAATATGCAAAAAAAAAACTATGAAATCTATGACTTTTAAACAGATTACTAAAAATCTAGAGCTGATAGACATATTATTGTTTCTTGAAGGATAATGACAATACACGCCATGCATAGTTCCTTATGAAAATAATCATTGTTTTAGAATATTAACAATTTTGTTGACCAGTGCCCGATTACATATTACTAAAAACAAAACACAGCCAATCTGAATTTAGAATTTTAGAATCTATAAACTTTTAAATGAAGTTCTTAATCAAAACCGGATTGAAGCAATAAAAAAGAAAAATAATATGTTTAAAGACAGACTGGAACATGTCTGACTACTTTTACGAATAGTTTTTAAATATAAAAAAACGGGTAATTGCGAGTCGGACTCGTGCACAAAGGGTTCCGTACCATTATCTATAAAAACGGCAAAAAAATCATGTCTGTTGTATGGGAGCCCCCCTTAAATATTAGTTTTATTTTTATTTAATCATTTCTTTTTAAAGTGAATATATAACTATATATTTTGTGAATATTTCAAGCGTGTACCTGTTGCCGTTATCAATGTCGAGCAAAAACGAGCATAAAAATCATGTTTGTTGTACGGGAGCCCCCTTAAATATTTATTTTATTCTGTTTTTTAGTACTTTTTATTATAGCGGCAAGAGAAATACATCATCTATGAAAATTTCAACAGTCTAACTATCACGGTTCATGAGATACAGCCTGGTGACAAACGGACAGACAGTCTTAGTAATAGGGTCCCGTTTTACCCTTTAGGTACGGAACCCTAAAAACAACATGTTATAAATTAATCATTAGGGATTATGTTTCGTGTCATTAGCTAGTTTGTGTCAAGAACTTATTAAAATTAATCGGCCAAATTCGTTTTGGGCTTGCGTTGGCGTGAAGAGTTCCGTAGCTTTCTGTCCCGACACCGCGCACCGTGACAATAATATGTTTAGTTGTGACGGCCCCCAATTTGTTGATAATTACACCCATGGTAGAATGTAATGAACAATATCTACTGATTTTCATATTATAATCAATTTAATACGTTTGATAGCAATAACTTGGGGATCTTTAAGTCAAGAATGAATAGGGTACTTCTAGGTAAGCGTGATTCATCTTCGACCACATCATCGCTTACCATCACGTGAGATAGTACTTTGCCGTAAAAACTAGGTAGGTATTCTCATGTACTACTTTATGTATCAGCACGTCACGCTCATTTTCAAATTGCAAATGAAATATGCAACCCTGATGCGGACCACAGAGAGGAATTCCAATTTCAGGGGCTTTTCTTGTCCTTTCCTTGTGCCTGTCCTTTATCTTACTTCTAGGCGAAATTAATATTATTTCACGTGAATGGGAAGAACCGTACAGGTTTTAATTTACTTGCAAAATATTAAAATGGTTCGTATACATGGTCGTATATTTTTATAGCGGCAACTAAGAATCTTGGCTTTTTCTTTGTGTTCCACGGAACACAAGAAAAAGTTAAGTTGATATTATATTTTGCTAGAGATTAATAGAAACATTGGTCCTGATTTAAAGTGAAAAAAAATATATACAGACAGTTCTATAAACGCTCAACTTGTCCACGACCGAATGATGTTCTTTAATTTGTTTTATGATTTTCATTCATATACATTTAAATCTTAATTTTTCAGCAAATGAAGCTATGGTCAATTTTGTAAAGGCATAAAATACGTGTTGCTAATTACACTCGTCTGCTATAGCAGTGAACATAATAAAATAGTTTCGTAAAGCAGTGTAGTTTGATTTAGCTAAAAATACTTCAACTTGTAAATGTATGACTAGTAGTGCCCGCGACATTCTTTAAATGGGAAGTTTTTCCGCGTAAATCCCTATCTCGGAAATTCCGGGATGAAATTTACACCATATTGCCATATACGCCCTCTATCTTCCAGCGAAAATCATACATTAGCCTGAATAAAGAAAAAGACGGCCAGAAAAAAGATTTTTGTGATTATGTATTTTAATTTGTATTTTATTTTAATTTTGTGTTTATTATGGCTTTATTTCATTTTATATTATGTTATTTTTCTTTTTGATTTTAATCATATTTGTAATTTGATTAATGCAATGGGTGTAATTTACCTGAATAAATGAATTTATTTATTACATTTATTATCGTGTATAACTAACGCAGTTGGGACAAAACATATTTTATTTTTAAATCACAGACAGACACTTAAATTTGATTTACATAAATGTAGATATTTATAGACACATGTATATCATTACGTTTAAATCTTTAGATAATCTATACTAATATTATAAATCGGAAAAGTTTGTTTGTTTGTTTGAACGCTAATCTTTGAAACTTCTGGATGGATTTGAATGAAATTAGGTATGGAAGTAGATTGAAGCTTGAGAAAGGTTATAGCTTTTGACAAGATTACAAAAAAGGAGGTTAGGTTAGGAAGTCCCGCGCGACTGTTATCGTTAGATAATCATCTCGCAATCGCGGCGATAAGTCCCCTCTTTGAGGAGTGGCTGGAGAGACGCCACAGCGTCCTCACCTTCCGCATGACGCAGGTGCTGACCGGACATGGCTGTTTCGGGAGGTACCTGTTTCGGATACAGCGGGAGGACACGCCCGGGTGTCGTCATTGTGAGGACCACCTGGAGAAAATGGTGGAGCATACGGTCGAGGTGTGCCCTGCTTGGGCGGGGCACCGTGTTGTCCTCGTAGAGGCGGTCGGCTGCGGTGACCTCCGTCGCCCTGCTCTGGTTCAGACTATGGTGCGGAGCGAGAGGGAATGGGATGCGGTCGCCTCCTTCTATGAAGCAGTCATGCTAGCGAAGGAGGAGACCGAACGCGCGAGGGAGAGCCAACTTTCTTCCTCGCACCCCAGCCGCCGCGGGAGACGCTCCGGGCGTCGGGGATCGCGAGCTGATTTTCGGCCACCATAGGCGCGGGCCTGCGGACGGCAAGCAGGGGTCGCTCACCGTCCGGTAAGGACCAGGCCCGGGTCAGCGGCGCGTCGTGTTCCACGCGCCCCTCAAAGAGCTGTCAACGCCAGTGACGGGGCCTCATAGGGCCATTGCCTGCCGGAGTTTGCGGGAAAGTTCTATCGAGATACCGTGGCCCCGGAACTTTAGGGCAGCCGAAGGAACAGGGTGGGTTTTTAGTCAGTAGAAGTCTGACACTCCCTTCCGCTTAACCCAGAGCCGAAGAAGTCATTCGATGATTTTCCCACCCAGAAAAAAAAAGATAATTATCTTGGAGTTTCCAAATATAGGTAAAGAACACTTATGTATGTTATATTGCTTAACTATGTTTTAAGTTAGATAAACTCGTCCACATTATGAAATATTACAGCACAGCTTATCTCAAGCTCATACAAAAATATCAATTGGAAACATCATCAACTCTTTAAGACTAATGTCACCAACATCATGTGGTCTAATGCGAACCATAAATAACGTGTCTAGTCTAGACCACATCATTAGGGGTAATTCTCTACGCGTCTATACCCTCGGGGGACTAAAAAAGTTATATCTCACTTCCGATCTTGAAATGTCAAGTGGTTATACAATTATTTTGAAGGCTTGAGAAATATGTTACGTCTTATTGATGAGAATCCGGTGTTTGGACTCAATTTTTATTTTATTTTAATTAATATGATGAGGAAATATTTTTATGCAACAATTTGTGCACTCTGAAAAAGGCTGGCCGCGACCGCATTGATGCTTTCGAGATGTGATGTTGAAGGAAAATGCTACAAATTCCTTGGACTAGTTTTTTAACACTCTCTGACAAAAATAGTAGTATAATGCAACATTAAGTGGGGAAGTTAATCAGGCGTTATGTGGCTTAATGAAATTATATTTTTTTTTTTTTAATACATACAACTTCAATGTAATTTCGTTTATATTTATTTCAAATTTATCAATCTCAATCAATTTTATTTGGATTTATTTTTACTTTAACTAATTCTAATGTTGTGTTTTAATTTATTTTGATTGTTTTAATCCATGCTGACAATGGGACCACCCATTATCATTAAGTAAGGATCTGATGATGGTATCTGGGAGAAATTGAGGGAGAACTTTTCAAATATGATAGACACACCTATAGCGATTTAACTAGGTATTTTTTAAAGTAAATACGGTTGCTTTCGGAAATCTCCATTTGGTGAAGTGGAACTGATGATGAAGACCACTGATGGCCACCGGAACTACTCAATAATAATAATTAAATGTGTTCGGATTAAATTACTTGAATATGGTTATCAAGCACAATATGCTTGTTACAATGCATATGGTGAAGTGGAGCTGATGGTGAACTACCTGGAGAACTCCTCAACAATTAACGGGTTATAAGTAGTTGACATTTAGGCTTTTTTAACTAGGTAAATTACAAACAGCAATATTTTGTAGGTGCCATCTCTTATGAAACTATTCTAAAAAGATATCTATCTCTGTATCCATCTTTTCTTACAAACAGCATTATACCTGTTCTAGTTTATGGTGAAATTCTTTAAATCACAAGTGCTTTATTCTGTACCCCTTTTACTCTCTACTGAAGCCAGTACAAGTCAGTGTTTTCTATTTAACGACCTTTGAGAATGTGCCACAGACCACAGCTAAACAAACAAACTGGAAAATGGATATACATATATAAGTACAGCTCAAAACTTTAAGGATGCTTTCTGCCAGAGATGTGCTATGCCACATTGCTATGGATGCGTTTAATATCCACCAATCATATTTATTAGTTCACATAGCACTGTTGAAAATGTATTTAATAGATTTTACTAACCTGCGCTTTTTTTATATGGAAGGATTCATGTTCAAGCTATGGATGGTCACGAATGGTGTTACTATGTGCAGAGCAGTGTATCGACAGACAGGCGCGTTTGTCACCAAAACTAGATAATTATGCCATTGTAAAAGCAAAAAGTAATTTTATTTCTCGCTATGTGCGAAAATCACTCATGGAATCAGATGAAATTGCTGTTCAACTGTTTGCTCTGCTGCCTTGCGACGGCACATTTACATACATACATAGCAAATCTTAGTTACTGTGCTGCATAGCTTAGCATGAGTGGAAATTAGTTTCGTAACTTTGATGTGTGTGTGGTGGAAAGGCACCTTAAGGGCTCGAGGGCTTAGTAAGGACACACTTGTTTTCCAACTGTAAAGCAAATGCAATCGAATTTTGAGATCTTCATACTTTATTTGAAGCCGGTTAGCAAAAAAAACTAACCAATTTTCGTTATTATAATCCTGTATGTATAAAAGTTTGAGCTAAATTAATAATAAATAGTTCACGAGTAGTGAAGGAGTCAAAAGTAGCTCAAAATGGTTCCTGTAATAATACACACAGTGTATTGCTAGTTCCTTTTTAGGGTTCCTTAGCCGAATACCAAAAATTGAACCCTTATTGTTTCGTCATGTCTATCTGTCTGTTTGTCTGTCCGTCCGTCCGTATGTCACAGCCATTTTATTCTCAAACTATTAGCACTACACATGTGAAACTTAGTAGGTAGATGTATTCTGTGAACCGCTTTCCGATTTTAAGATGAAAATAAAAGAATGAATAAAACTAAGGGCGGCTCCCCATACATGGAACTGAAACTAAAATTATATTTTTTCATCAAACCTATACATGTGTGGTATCTGTAGACAGGTCTTTTAAAATGACTGAGGTTTTTAAAACCACTTTTTCTTAAAGTCAAACGTTTAAAAGATATATGCTTCCAAAGTGGTAAAATGTGCCCCCCTCTCCTCTAACTTCTACAATAATATAAAATCTAACAAAATATATGCCGTAGATATTAATAAAAACTTTCAACGAAAATTGGTTTGTACGAGATCGGGTCAACAGCTTTTTTAGATATAGCACATTTTCGAAAACCGCAAATATATCTTTGTTTTTCATACAAACACTATGAAAAACAGTTATTTTGCGTAGTTACTACGGAACCCTTCATGGGCGAGTCTGACTAGCACGTGGCCAATATTTTAAAATGGCTGACAAGCTGCCGCGTGTCTAGATTGTTCAAATTAAAATCGCAATAACATCGTGTTGGCAACACCGAGTGAAGCTAGCGCGAGTGGTGCTGTGGCGGGAAACGAAGCGGTTACACCGGTCGACATGGCACGATCACCGGCTCTTTGGGTTGAGCTCTCGACGTGTACGGTTGTGTTGTGCTTAGTTTTGCGTTATTAAAGTTGAGATTGTCTGTATTGTCTATATTTGTGAATATACAAGTTATTCCTCACTTTTGTCTTGTTTATAAAACCCTAATAAGCAGTACCAGTAAAAATAGTTAACATCAGAAGTGGGATAAGAAACTGCTTGCCCCAGACCACAATATGGGTACTTAAAAAGAAAAGCAAAACTAAGTGCAAACATAATTCGTGCTAGATACGCGTCGAGTAGCAGCAGGGTAAGGTTGACAGAAAATGTGAGTACAAATCCGAATATCCTGATGATAGGTACCTGAGTTTGAGCCGTGTGACATTGTGACCGATTTTAATCGAAATTGATACATCAACATTTAAGTGGTCAGATAGTATTGTTTGTTATCAAGTTAAACTAAATACTTAGATCAATGTTTCCGCTAAGAGACGTAACGAGTGTGTGATTACGTATCCATAACATGTGACCGGTTTGCTTGTGGTAAAAAAGGATTTCTTTGTCTTTTAAAGTTAAAAAGAAATATATTTGGCTTCATGTAGGTAGTTGAATATTCAAGAAAGGTGACGAAAAAGTATTATTTAAAGAACCAGATTGAACGAAAACGTGTCGGGAACGTTAATAATTATACTATTATTTTGTCTGTAGTAAAAGTCAGTAGAGGTCAGTTTTTAAAATACGTGACTTTTAGCGGGTTTTCTGCATAGTTATGTCTATAAACCAGGGCATTTAACCAATCATAGTAGCTCAAGTATTCGGGATTAAATACTAAAGGAACCAAATAGTTCTAATGTTTCGTTAGTTCGGAAAAGAAAAGGAACTATTGCGGTGGTAATCATAAATAAATTCAGTCTAAAGTGTAAGTCTTGTGCAAGAATCCGGAGGCGTCTTGTTACAATAAAAAGATCGAAGCGGTCGAAAGTAGAAAAATATGATACCGTCCTAACTACTTGCCTTTGTAGAAATAGGTACCTAGTAGTCGGATATCATATTTTGTTATGGAACGCAATTTAGAGATAACTGTACTACCTTCGATTTTAAAAAGGCGTTCGATACGGTGGATAATGACATCTTGTTAAGGAAGCTCGCGAAAATTGGATGTACACTACCTCTGCTACAGTTTTTCGCTAGCTATATGAAGGATCGCCAGCAATATGTCGACTACAATGGCTGTGTATCTCAACCATATTACACGAGATCGGGCGTGAGCCAGGGCAGCAATGTAGGGCCTCTCGAGTTTATTGTAATGATAAATGACTTGCCGGAAGTCGTCAGACATGGGACTTGTTTATTGTTTGCGGATGACCTGAAATTGCTGCTCGAGGTTTGGGATCACTCTGATTGTGAACACTTACAGGAAGACATTAACAGAGTGGTCGAATGGAGCAATGACAACAAACTGCATTTTAATGTTGCTAAATGTTCGGTGATGTCGTTCACTCGCGCGCGAACTCCCTTGAGTTATCAGTACAAGGTTGAGGATGTGCCGATGCAACGAGTGTCTCAGGTACGAGACTTAGGGGTAGTCTTCTCTCAGGAACTAACCTTCCGTGAGCATATCAATAGGATATGTAAGAAGGCATACAGAAACCTAGGTTTCGTACTCAGGCAGTCCCAAGGAATCACCAACATCACGACACTACGAGTACTATATGACGCATTAATTAGAAGTCACCTCGAACATAGCGCATTCATTTGGGCTCCTCATGAGGCAAAATATAGTGTTATGTTGGAACGTATTCAAAACAAGTTCACGAGACACTTGTACTACAAGCTGTATGGGGTATATCCATTATACCCATTGATGTACCCTACACTATTTGTTCTGGGTATGGTAGGGTATAACACTCTAAGAGTACGACGGGAGTTTTCGCTCGTAGCGTATGTAGTGAAACTGCTACGTGGCATGGCGCATAACCCGGGAGTGCTGCGACACCTACAGCTGTGTGTGCCCGACCGGTACGTGTGGAGGCGGCACCGCCCGCCCCTGCTCGCTGTGCCTGCAGCCAGGACCAACCTACTGGCGAGAACTCCTCTCACTAGAGCCGTACGCGTGGTGAATGAGGTTCACGGGAGGGTTGATGTATTGTGGTGCAACTTGAGTGAATTCGCAAAAGTTACACTATATGTAATAAGTTATTCAGATTAAGATATTTTTTAACTAGGTATAAGGTGTAGATTTAGGATTTAATTAGTAAGGCCATTCTGTCGCATTGGATCATAAATCTGTAATGATAGGGTAGGTAAGATTGTTATAAATAAATAAATAAATAAATAAATAAATATTTAAAGTATTTTCAAGGAACAGTGTAAAGAGGGTAGTTTAATAAAAATAGATTCGGCTTACGTTAATGTCGAAATTTATGTTCTTAATTCTTAATGTGATTGGTGAGGTGTTGATTGGTCGTAACGTAACAGTAGTGTCTTGTTTAATGTACAGACAAATAAGCGATGGACTGACGTTTCAGCAACATTGAAAACATTTTTAAAGTGGTAGACGTATCACGTTCGAATAGTGTGAATAAGTATATTGGTTAACTGTTAAGGAACTAATGTTACTATTAAATAGGCCATGGGGTGTTTATTAATGTGAAAGATTTAATAACACGATATTAAAATTAATGTAAAGTACAAGAGCTGGGTCAAGTCAGGATAGTTGTGATGAGTGTATATTTATTATGTAACATTAAAACAAGTTTCTATAGTAGTTAAGACAAACCAATAAGGGCCGTTCGTTTTGAAGAGTTCTTAGACTAGATAATGCGTAAAGATAGTGACAGTTATTGTCCTGTGCTTGGAGACATTAATGTGCATACTATGGACGTCAGATGACAATATGAGAGGAAGTGAGAGATCAAGTAAATGACATGAAGGAGTGGCCGAGGCGGAGAATAAAATCCTTAATAATCGGTATTTTGAGTAAATCACGCGTTGGCAAGTTAAATAGATTATACAGGCATTTATTTACAACTAACCCTATTCATATTTGAAGCGTTCACGATTTAGGGTAGGAGTGGTGTGCTGAAGCAGTTACTGCCTAAGACTAAAGGAGTAAACTGGACCAGGCACTACTTCGAACCAAAGGAGTGAACTAGGTTTCACAATCATTTATTTACAACTAGTCCTATTCTGCTTATTCAATTTATGCGTGTTATGGTTCAATATAAAAATTTAATTTAGGGTAGGAGTGGTGTGCTGAAGCAGTTACTGCCTAAGACTAAAGGAGTAAACTGGACCAGGCACTACTTCGAACCAAAGGAGTGAACTAGGTTTCACAATTATTTATTTACAACTAGCCTATTATGCTTATTCAATTTATGCGTGTTATGGTTTCATACAAAAGAATATAGGTATGTGCTGGTCTGCCAGAACTTTGAAGTGTTCACGATCCAGGGTAGGAGTGGTGTGCTGAAGCAGTTACTGCCTAAGACTAAAGGAGTAAACTGGACCAGGCACTACTTCGGACTAAAGGAGTGAACTAGATTTCAGATTTTGTCTAAGTCTAAAAAAGACAAAATTCTATGAGTTGGGCAGATCAGTACATCAAAACGATGCGTCTCGCAAGGTTTCCTGGGCCTAAAGGAGACTAGAATAATTATCTCTAATGTTTCAAGTTTAGGGAAGAAGTAAAAGAGATCAAGATGATGTTCCTGATAGCGGTGTTCTGATACTTGTTTTATTTTCAGATGCATAGTTTTGGCTTGTGTGACGGTGTACGCAGGTGCTGTTGGTTGGAGTGTGCCTGAGGTCATGCACGATGCAGGAGGGCCGTGTTGGCAACACCGAGTGAAACTAGCGCGAGTGGTGCTGTGGCGGGAAACGAAGCGGTTACACCGGTCGACATGGCACGATCACCGGCTCTTTGGGTTGAGCTCTCGACGTGTACGGTTGTGTCGTACTTAGTTTTGCGTTATTAAAGTTGAGATTGTCTGTATTGTCTATATTTGTGAATATACAAGTTATTCCTCACTTTTGTCTTGTTTATAAAACCCTAATAAGCAGTACCAGTAAAAATAGTTAACATGTGCCCCCCTCTCCTCTAACTTCTACAATAATATAAAATCTAAAAAAATATATGCCGTAGATATTAATAAAAACTTTCAACGAAAATTGGTTTGTACGAGATCGGGTCAACAGCTTTTTTTAGATATAGCACATTTTCGAAAACCGCAAATATATCTTTGTTTTTCATACAAACACTATGAAAAACACTTATTTTGCGTAGTTACTACGGAACCCTTCATGGGCGAGTCTGACTAGCACGTGGCCAATATTTTAAAATGGCTGACAAGCTGCCGCGTGTCTAGATTGATCAAATTAAAATCGCAATAACATCGAAACGACCATTAATATAATAAAAAGCAATTATCTTTTTTTTACAAACTGCACCTGCGATTCGAATGCGTAAATACCTTTGATAAAATTTCAAAAATATTAATTAAACTTTTTTGGTCATAACATTAGAAATTCGAATCTGAGTAGGTATATCAAATTAAATAAAAAAGCTTAACGATCTAAAGCTAAGAACAATCAAGTATAAAAAAATAAAAACAAAAATTAGTAAATGTCAAAACCCAGTGGTAAATTATACAAAATAAATTATTTATAAGAATCGCTTCAGGAAAAAGTGTAGAGGTAACAACTTGGTCCATGGTACTGGCTTGTTTCTTATAATTTCTTCGAATATTATCAACATTTTCCTTACCAGATGTAACCTTGACACCATTCAAAAATTTGAACCCAAACGTTGTCCACTTTTGGAAAGTACCTAACGTGAATTTTTACTCTTTTGGTTATAGTTTTTGTTCAATCTTACCTGGTAAGACAACCTATCTATCTATAGATATGTATAAAATAAAACTGAAGTGTAAGACTGTGATTTCAAAATAACTGTGTTCTCTCAAGTGTTTTTTTTTTTTGTTATTTGCACGATACTAAAACACAAACAAATATAAAAAAATTGATCTTTTTGTCTGGGCGAATCTCCAGAACAGCTTGACCGACATTAATGGGACTTACGGCTAGTTAACTACCCTGAATTTCAAACCTGATCTCCGGATCCGGATATCTATACCTAATATTGACTGCCATGCCAACGAAGTCGCGGGCGCAGCTAGTCAATCAATGAACTTGGATTTAGATCCGTAAGTAAATAAGGAAAGTAATTTAAAAATCTAAAAAACCCGACTGCTCAACTGAAATGCAAGAAACAAGCACATTTTTATTTAATAAACTGACAAGCAGGTGGAACCTGTCTAAGGCTGCCATCCGTCCGGGTTTCCCCGGATTTGTCCTACTTTGGAGAGCGTCCGGGGGCATCCGGGGGATTTTGCCAATAAGCCTCCTTATTGCTTAGCGGAGATCTATTAGCCTTACGGGTGCCAAAAAACACAATCTCCATTATTTTCCTATGGTATTTATTCTCATTGTTTTTTATGTTGATTAAATATAAAGAAAGAGAATTCATATTGCACCTCACACCCTTTGTCTTTACCACTCATTGTTGACTGGTAGAGAATGCCTCCGATATTAAGTTCCCCTTTGAACCTATGTGCATAAAGTGTAAATAAATAAATAAAGAGATATTATATTTAAAAATGTTGTAAAGCTCTATAAATCTCTTATTTATCGTAATTAGTATTTACACACACTGTGTTTATCACCTCTTCTTCAATTCTCCTGTCACAGGTCTGCTTGAAGAAATCTCGTAGGAAATAAGCAGCTCTTTTGTATTTATATTATTCTCTTGTAAGTGTCATGTGTGTACATAAATAAATAAATAAATAAAAGGTTATTAGTAAGTAGTAGTTTTATTAAAAACCATAATAAAATTAAAGAGTATTGTTTATATTTTCAACTTCAAAAACACATTATATCTTTAGGGTGTCCGGGGAAAAATACGATTTTACCCAAATAATAATAATATATTTTTATATTTTTAAATGTTTTTTTTTGAGAATATTTAAAAATGTAATTTATATGTATACACCTATTGGAAATAAAGAAATAATAATAATATTCCACAACTTTCACACAACGCCATCTAGTCCCATACTAAGCAGAGCTTGTGTTATGAGTACTAGACAACTGATAAACATACATATATATTTCTAAATACATACATATTATAGATAAATTACACCCAGACAAAGAACAAATGATGGTGCTCATCACACAACCATTTGTCTAAGGTGGGAATGGGCTTTTGATGTAATAAGGCAATTTAGGTAATAGAGCAGCCCTAGACCCGTCCCTTTCTCATATTTAGAATTATAGATTCAATTGGGTTCCGCCTGCTTATCAATTTTTTAAATAAAAATGTTCTTGTTTATTTATTTATTTATTTAATTTGGATCTCGAACAAAGAATACACCTTACAAGCTAAAACAATAAATATACAGATTTTTATAACATTGTGCTTCTTCAGTTATAGGAGACCACATCATGCATTGAACATTTCAAATAAATTATTTTACAATTATAGTAATTATAGCTAACAGACAATTAAAATTAAATTATACAATTACATTATGTTATTTAATTAATTAATTTACAATTATTTATTCATTCATCAATAATCAAAATGACAAATACATAATTTTATTAGACATTGATCTAAAATTACAAATACATAACCTAACTTTAGCAAAAATAAATAAAAAGATTCAGACGAAAGTAAAATAGGGATTGATGATCTTCACAGACTTTTTAAGTGTGTACAGATTAATGACCTAAATTTTCCTACAGTATTACAAAAGATGTCAATGTCACCTGATGAACCCGATACACTGTTATAATGACGAGTCATCCTTGCAATGGGTGAATTTTTGGCCAGATTTGTTCGGTGTTGTGGCGCTTTGAGTAGTGGCCGGGGGTAACGTGGGATTCTAGAACGGACATCAAAGTGAATTTTGCTCAGAAGATCTGGACAGTCAATCGCATTGTTAAGCAACTTATAAATAAACATAAGATCTGAGACCGTACGGCGAGATGTAAGAGGCATAAGTTTAAAATGGTTCAGCCTATCTGCGTATGACCTCAGGTTTTTTACTCTAAAACGATAAGCGAGGTGACGAACGAGTTTCTTCTGGATTTTCTCAATTCTGTCTATATGGACCTGGTATGTAGGATTCCAAACCGTGCTACAGTATTCCATCTGACTTCGTAGATAACTATTGTATAAGATGAGCGTAGTACATGGTTTTTTAAATTCTTTGGAAGATCGTAGGACAAACCCAAGAGCTCGATATGCTGAATCTAGCATTTTGTCGATATGTTCTATAAAACTTATTTTACTGTCCAAATAAACGCCCAGATCTCGGATAACATTCACCTCTTCTAATGTATTACCCAGGATATTGTACGAAGATTGGAATATGTTACGCTTTCTAGTGAATTTGATGTGGTAACATTTAGCGCAATTCAAATACATTTTGTTAATGGCGCACCACTCTGATAACTTATCTACGTCCTTTTGTAGTAACTGAATATCGGACTCACTCTCAATTATACGGATTAACTTCAAATCATCCGCGAAAAGATATGGTGTAGAATTCTTAAATACTAGTGATATGTCATTCACAAAAATATTGAAAAACAATGGTCCTAAATTGGACCCCTGTGGTACACCTGAGGTCGCGAAATATGAGTTTGACTCTTCCCCATTCACGACAACTGACGATTGCCTATTGTTAAGGTAAGACTCGCACCAGTCGAGTATGGTACCGGTGACACCCAGGGACCGAAGCTTGTTTAATAATAGTGAGTGATTTACCTTGTCAAAGGCCTTCGAAAATTCTGTATATACTGCGTCTACTTGCAAACTCCTATCAACAGCGGATGTTAAATCAGTGATATAAGTTACAAGGTTGGTGTTCGTAGACTTTTTGCTCATGAAGCCATGCTGATTTTTGAATATATAATTCTTAACATGTTCGTACATAACCGGGTACACTAGAGATTCGAAGACCTTCGACAAAGTACATAGAATCGAGATTGGTCTATAATTGGATATCATCTCACGTTTACCACTTTTGTGAATGGGCACAATCTTCGCTCTTTTCCATGTATTCGGAAAAATACCCGTTTTCAATGAGGTGTTATTTATAGTTGCCATGGGAGAAGCTACATAACGAGCGCATCGTGACCAAAATATAGGGGGTATATTGTCAGGGCCTGCACCCTTTGATAAGTCAAGTTCAGAGAGTTTTTTACAAATAGCTTCAGGGGTTATCGAAAATTCTTTGATGGGTAGAGATGGTACCACTGTCTCAGCAATATCGTTTATGAAATTGTCATGGTCAAGACTAGGCGGGTCATACACCGACAAGAATTGAGCAGCAAATAGCTCAGATATAGCTTTACTACCGACTGCGTTTACATTACCGAGGGTCATAGCTGGTGGGTAAGAATTACTACCTTTCCGAAGGTTTTTTATATGTGACCAGAAAAATTTGGGATTGCTTTTTATTTTATCTTCTAATTCACTAATGTAATTATTGTAACATCTTTGCGTGAGTATTTGGCAGTCTTTTCTTAAATAATTAAATTCAATTATATCTAATGGATTATTATATTTTTTAATTCTATTATGATATTTCAATTTTAGTTTTAATAATTTTATTAGTTGCTGCGAGTACCATGGCGGATATTTTCCTCGTGTAAATACGGTTTTAGGTACATATTTTTCAATAATAGCTGTAATTATACTGTAGAAATTGTCCAGCATTTCATTTACATCTTTGCATGTTTTAAATCTATCGTTCCAATCTATGTCTTTTAGTATTTTGTTGATCGCCTCCTAGTCAGCTTTATAATAATTTGGTTTACAAGTTGGTTTAACATCATTTTTAATAATAACAGGAAGATGCGGCATTATATTCAAAGCTGGGTGGTACCTATCTATATTGCTTATTGGGTCAAGGCAATTATATACTTTAACCCGGTCGAGGTTGGACAGCACTAAGTTTAGGATTTTATTTTGGAAGTTACTTATCCAGTTAAATTGCTTTAAGTTATTCAAAGACATGAAATCATGTAGCAGGCTTTTAAGACGACCAGTGCCACATGCAGCAGGTGAACATGACACATCACTAGAACCATCCCGCACCCAATCAACACAACTCAGGTTAAAGTCTCCCACTATGAATGTGGAACTGTTGTAGTTTCTATCCATCACTGAGGTACAGTTTTCAATGAAGTGTTCAAAAACTTCAGAATATACTGGTGGAGGAAGATAGATAGCACATATTTTTAGTGAGTTTACACTCGTATTTGATTTAGTATCTATAGTAACCCACAGGTCCTCATAGTTACTTTCCCATTCTGCCATTCTAGACGAACTTAATTTGTTTGTAACATCTATAAGCACTCCACCGCCAGTTTTTTTATGCTTACTGAAATTGGATGTTTCGCGATCCCTTCTGTATACCGTGTATGAGTTATCAAATAATTCAGAATCAAAAATACCCCTACAGAGCCACCCTTCCACTTCCACCTTCCACCAAGTTTCCTGCATTCAACGATATCCATATAACATAGTTTTTCAAGTTTTTTTTTTCATTTTTATACAATATGGCGTCTGGTTGTCGTTGTGATGTATAAGTATCACTAAACCTAAACACTTCCACGTTTAGACTAATAAATTGATAACCAGCCCGTTTGGCCTCTGCAACGTCACATAGGTGCAAACATACATAGTTAAGTAGACTGATAAGCACATTACCCTCCTTTGCATTGCGCAGTCGGGTAAATACTGACATTTATAAGTACATTGGATGTACCTACTTACCTTACTTTTAACATGACGTTGGCAGAGTACTACTGCACTCCACGAAGATACTACGATCAACACGTTATGTTCATACAAAAAGAAACTGGTCGAGTGTATGTCAGGTCAAGCACTACAGAGAGCATCGCAGAATTCCATAATGCACCGAATATATTATTTTGACATTGTACCTAAGATGAAGAAGAAAGAAAGAGAAGAGCAGAATGACAAAGGTAACTTTGTAGTTGAAAACTTGTATTTCTATCCGAAAATATTCGTACACAGTTGGAACTTGGTAGGTAGGTGTGTTTTTAGATATTTTATTTTCGTCAAACCTATACGTGTGAGGTGTTTCTAAAAGTTCCTTAAAAATGACATTGAGGTTTCTAAAACTATTTTTTTTTTTCTAAAAATAATCGTTAGGTTAGGCTCTTTGAAATTGATAAAATGCGTCCTCCCCCCCTCTAAGTTTTAAAATAAGAGAGGAAAATATCTAAAACAAACATTTATGCTGTAGATCTTTATTAATTTCAGTTACAACCACGACAACTCTGCAAAGAGTGAAGCGCTTTACTTTAATTCGATAACTACACGCGTGTCGGAGAAAAAGGGTTTTGTTATTGACAAACAGACATACAGATGGGCAACGAAGGGGTCCATTAACGCGACTTAACTGTAGAAAATCAGTAGCCATGATTACATAGGTTGATAATCCTAATTTATTTCATAATTAATCAAATTATTTCTACAAACCGGTTAGCCTATTAGCTACCGTCATAGGCTAGTTTAAGTTGCGCCATACCATTTGTCAGTCAATGATGAACTTAAAATGATCATCCTCATAATTATATTGGATAAGCAACTTTGACGATATTCCTTCTTGTATTGGCAATTCAAAACATACTTTCTACGTCCTCTTGCCCCTTGCGTGTCTCCTCATTTCTGACGGTCGTGATGTGTCAGTTTCACCTATGTTTTAATCCTTGATCAAAGTTTAAAATATTTTATTTCATATATAAATAAATAATAAATAAAATCTTTATTGTTTTAGAACAATAAAAGTACAGGGTTTTATCACTAGCCTGGGATGGGAGGCCCTACTTTTGCCATTAACTTAATTTGTAGGACCCCATAATAATAGACTGAATTATAGACTCAATCAGGATAATGAAATAGTGGACTGTAAAGGTTTTAATTCCGTAATTACGATAAATCAAGGATCCAAATAAATGCCTGTAGTCGAGCGTCCGAACCTGAATTTTCCTCGCAGTCGTCTACGAGTTGGTAAATGTAATGCACCAGCATCGAGTATTATTTTTCCTTTTTCAAAACCCAGAGAAAAATAAATATTATTATAAGTTACACCTTTCAATAAGCGTGCTTCGTCTTCTACCACATCATCGCTTACCAATAATAACAAACAATAAAAAAAAATTAGCCAAGTGCGAGTCAGACTCGCCCATGAAGGGCTCTGTAGTAACTACGTCAAATAACTTTGTTTTTTATAGTGTTTGTGTGAATTCCAAAGTTATATTTACGGTTTTAGAAAATATACTATATCTCAAAAACTGCTGAACCGATCTCGTTCAAACCAATATTCGTTCAAAGTTAACATTAAGATCTACAGCCTATTTTTTTTTGTCACTCCATAATAATGGACTCTATAATAATAGAAGTTAGAGAGTTTCACAAACATTTTACCACTTTGGAAGCGTATGTCTTTAAAACGATTGACTTTATGAAAAAGTGATTTTAGAAACCTCAATGTTATTTTAAAGACTTGTCTATAGATACCACACACGCATAGGTTTCATGAAAAAAAATATTTTAAGTTTCAGTTCCATGTATGGGGTGCCCCCTTTAATTTTAAATAAATTTTTATCTTTTTCTTAAAATCTGAAAGCGGTTCACAGAATACATCTACTTACCATTTATATTATATTTCCACATGTATAGTTCTAATAGTTTCGTAATAAAATGGCTGTGACATACGGACGGACGGACAGACAGACAGACAGATGGGTTTCGTTTTTTTGCCATTTGGCTACAGAACCCTAAAAATTACGTAATTCATGTACATTTTTAATAGAAGTCAATCAGTATCTTTTTGTCAGAATAAATCACGTCATAATTAAATTATAGCAGCAATAAAGAATGCAGAAAAAACATGGCATTATATTAACATGTGCTAAGTGTCGTATGACCAAAGCCAAATATTTTGGAATTAGAATTTTTGACCTTCATGCTAATTTGTATAGTTTCAAAGTACGCATTACATAAAATTCTGTATTCCTGCCACATATGACCCACTACTACTCACGCGTGGCTTCGCTCCCGTGGATTCTATCACAGTAAAAACATAACTATCCTTTTTTGCAGTCGCGTAAATTGTAGCCTATAACCTTCCTCAAGTTTCAAGCTACTTCCATACCAAATTGCATCCAAATCCACCCAGTACTTTCGAAGATTAGCGCGTTCAAGCAAACAAACAAACTTTTCCGCTTTATAATATACTAGTACTCACGCGGGGCTTCGCTCCCGTGGATTCTATCACGGTAAAAACATAACTCTCCTTTTTTGCAGTCGCGTAAAAAGTAGCCCATAACCTTCCTCAAGCTTCAAGCTACTTCCATACCAAATTGCATCCAAATCCACCCAGTACTTTCGAAGATTAGCGCGTTCAAGCAAACAAACAAACAAACTTTTCCACTTTATAATATTAGTATAGATGATGATGATAAATGCTATCATATTAAGTTTTCTCGTAAAAAACATAAATTTAATTCCTCCTATAAAATGAGGAACCAAGTCTTAAGTAATGTTACTGAAGTCGGAGATCTGGGCATCATTATAGATTCTGAAATGAAATTTCTAGCACACTGAAGTAATAATAAATAAAAGCAACAGAATGCTAGCATTTTTAAACCGTAACACAAGAAAATTTAGTAATTTGGCAGCATTAAAAATTTTGTTTACAGCATTAGTTCGTAGTCATATAGAATACTGCTCCATTGTCTGGTACCCAGTACATAATATCCACATTCAGCGCATCGAGAGAGTTCAAATAAAGTTTATAAAAAGACTCTCCTATAGAGCAGGTATAAGGAATACAGTTAAAACCTATGAAGTTAGACTGAATTATTTTAAAATGAAATCTTTACATTGGCGTCGAGATTTTGCAGGTCTAACATTCCTATTTAAGGTATTGAATCGAGGTGTGGATTGCTCGCAACTTCTGTCATCAATCAATATTAATGTACCCCGGTCATCAGCTAGACTTCATAATTTTTTGTTTGCCTTTTGCTCCTGGTGGGCGGAGAACCAAGTACGGAAAAAATGCCCCCCTTTCCTATATTCTCAGAAAGTGCAATGACATTTTTCACGATTGTGATTTGGACATATTTTCAGGCAGCATTACCAAGTTTAAAAGAGCCGTGCTCAATACATATTATGTAATTATGTTCAATAATATTTTATTTTTTATTCTTTGTTTGATGTTGTCATTACTTATTCTTTGTTTGTAAATGCTTAATTCAATCTCATTTAATAAACTAATAATTTTATTCAATTTTTATTAAAAAATCATATTTCATTGCATTTAATTCAATTTAATTTATGTTATTTCATGTTTAATATTACATTGTTATTTTATTCTAACTTTATGTATATTTTAATTGTACTAAGATAAATATTAAATGCTGTGCTAACCTTTAATTTAGATGCATGCAATACTAACGAATCTGAACTTAATCGTATGTTAAATATCTTTGTGTGCATTTAGTTGGTTTGCCTAAATAAATAAATAAAAATAAAAAAAATTAGTATAGATCAGCCTTTAAAGCAAGAGTGAATAGGCATTTTCTGGGCTCGCTCGTTCGATCGTAGACCTCATCTTACACTTACCATCACTTGTCATCGAGCTCAAGAGCGGGGTCATTCGTACTTAATTTAAAAAAATATTGGTGTTACCTCTGGTCAAAGACTATAAAACCACGTGGTTATATACTCTCTGCCCCTGGTAGACGAAACTATAGGTACTAACTACCTTTTTGTATTGTAATTATCAAATGAAATTAAATCTTCCAAATCAGCCTTGAGCAAACTACGTCGGATTTGGTGTCCAATCAGATAGGACACGTTTGGATATTAATATTGTCTATCGAACGACGAACCAAAAAAACTGGCGCCGGCATTCAATTTTATTACAATGTAATAGGTTACCCTTTGTAGCAAGTAGGTTTTAATTTAGTTAATAATCTCGACTGTTAATTACCTACCTAGTACACGGCGAGAATGGACACACTGGGAATCAGGTTATAATTTAAGGCTTTTGTGTCCTTGCGAGAGATATTTATTATCGTTACGAAGCAAATGTGACCAACCTTCGAATTCCTATGTTTTTGGAATTAATTAAACATACTGAGGATTAGTTTTAATTATAAACTAGCTACACTCTCGAATTTTTTTCGAGTGAGAGGATTTTCCCGCGAAAATCTCAATCCTATGGGAAATGGAGAATAAAAAGTTCGGAGAGAACACAAAGACAGTACAACAAATCACTTTTTTAAGTTTATGTTTTGTTTATCATCGCGGAAATAACAATACCTACCACTTGAGAAAACACAGTTAATTTATTTGTATGTACTTAAACTTTGCAACAATATGTTTTGTTAAAATACTGGTCAGCAGATTGTTTTTTCTAAGTATCTAGTAAGCATATTGTTGTTTTATTGTATGTTCAACTTTATGTTATGTCCATCATCACTGCTCTTAAATCGGTAAAAATATCAAATTATAAATACATTATACAAATTATATAAATTATACAAATCGGAAATGAAAACATCGTGATGTAATGGTTTGTCTTAGGCACGGAATAGATGAATAAAGTTGGTATGGTAATGTGGGCGTGGCGCGCCGCATTTGTGATTCGAAAATCATAGCTCGACCTAACCGCGTTTAGTGCGCTTCGGATTACTTCGGAACACAACGCTCTGCTTTAAAATGCCGTGTTGTGCAATTATAACCTGTAAAACAAAAAGTCAGACTGCAAGTATAGAGCGAGGAGGTATATCAGTAAGTCGAAAATAACATTTAATTACAGTTTTGTTTGTACAAAACATAAAAATATTCTGATCACTATGAAATTCCAAACATTAACAACATTATTGCAACAAGTTACAAAAAATATACATTGCTCGATGTGTACTCGCTTAATCAACGCAATGACCAAGTCCGCTTACAATGTACTGAATGCAACGCGTCCTCAACACTTCAACCGACTTTGACATTTCGTCCTTTCCCCTGATTGGCCGTGATGCCCGGCACATGTTTATCGACAGTTAGTAACAATCAGCAGCAACCTCTCGATTTAAGTGTGTGTAATTTATTTGTGTGCGTAATTCGCATATGTAACGGGCCTCTTGCTTGAAGTAGAGCTAAAGAATGGGGAGACAAGCGGCGACACGCGTTCTCATACAAATCAGGAACTATTTCCTTTCTAACCTCTTTTATCTGTTCTGTGAGTAACAATCAGTAGCAAGCTCTCGATTTAAGTGTGTGTAATTTATTTGTGAGCGTAATTCGCATACGTAACGGCCTTTTGCTTGTAGTGGAGCTAAAGAGTGGGAGACAAGCGGCGACACACGTTCTCATACAAATCAGGAACTATTTCTTTTCTAACCTCTTTTATCTGTTCTGTGAGTAACAATCAGTAGCAAGCTCTCGATTTAAGTGTATGTAATTTATTTGTGAGCGTAATTCGCATACGTAACGGGTCTTTTGCTTGTAGTTGAGCTAAAGAGTGGGAGACAAGCGGCGACACACGTTCTCATACAAATCAGGAACTATTTCTTTTCTAACCTCTTTTATCTGTTCTGTGGTCTTAGGAGAGAAAAACGAAGACATTTACTTATTTGAAAAACACAATGCAAGCTGACAGTGTATCGTTCATAAGCCACCACGAGTGCCCAAATAATGTTACATACATTATTTGGGCTCTCGTGGTGGGTTACGGCCCTTTCTCTCTCATATAGAGGAAGCCTGTTTCTCAGCAAATTTTTTTATTACGGATGAGTCCACTGTTGACCTCGATCTCGCCTGATGGTAAGCGATAGATGAGGTCTACGATGGGACGAGCGAGCCCAGAAGATGCCTATTTATGATGCCTTGCTTTAAAGGCTGACAGGCTGGTTGGTTGGAACGCGACGTTATATGCTGATTATGTTATGCTAAAATTTATAATAGTTACTAAAAGGCATAGCGTTGAATTACTAGTCATAATCTACAACGTGTTATTTAAAGGGTATATACATACCAAGTGCACGGCTTCTTTGGATGATAACAAACGATATGGCAAGGGTTTTGTAATCCTATGTCTACATGTGTGGAACTTATTACAAATTTCAATACATTGATACCAGAGACCGAATTTTTCAAATTAAGAAGAACGAAGAGAATTGTCGTTTTATTGGCAAGTGACGTAGAAAGTGATGACCCTCATAGTGCTGTGACACGTTTGTTATTATTGGTATTCAAGAAACATATGAAACCGATAATTTGGGGTCAATTCTGTGAGTTACTTATTTTGAGCTGAAACTTTGCATAGAGACTCCATACCAGATGTTATCTTTTGGATAGATATGGGGTTTCCGTTACACGTTGTATAGTGGTACGTACTTATGTGTGATTTCTTGATTAATGTCAGTAAAACAAATCACACACAAGCGGACCTTATGAAATTATAAAGGTACCTAATAAAAGCCACAGAATTTTACTCCAAGGTTAAGCAAAGCTTGTCGAGGTGGTGTGTGGATGGGTGATCATCTTAAGATGTCGAGAGTCGTTCCTGCATCGAAAAGCATGGTAAGTCATAGGTCGCGGCTGTCATTTGTAGATCTTTGAGATAGTCGTTACGGGAAGTCAGAAAATCATCCCCTCCCCCCCCCCCCCCAGTAGGTCTTGCGAAGGGGTATCGTGTTACCCAGTTACTGGGTTGTGGAGGTTAGATAGGTAGTCCGGTCCGGTTAGACTGAAAGCTAACCCCAACAAAAAGTTGAGAAAAGGCTGTGTGGTGATGATGAATTTTACTTGATCTCTTCTATGAACACAATTAATAGTGACAAATCAACCATGCTCCTTGTTCTTAACTTCTTTTAGTAATTTACCTAAACAAGCGCCTCTCCTCAACATACGAATGGCTTTACAACGTGTAACAGAATAAACGCGATTCCTGAAAGTAGGTGGTTCTGATTCGATTTCCGTCATAAAAATTAAGTGTTAAATTTTGACGGAAAAATCTTTCATTTAACTTAAAATGGAAACACAGTATCATGACAAATTAACACAATCCTTAATTCAAGGAAATGCATATTATGCACATTGCATAAGTGTATGCGTCTGCGTAAAGATATTGTATGATGCACATACGTTTTGTGTTTAGTAATGAGAACTATTTTATAAAAAATATCTATGTTTAGTTTCAATTTATTTAGTTACGGATGTTGTTTTAGACTTACAATTTAATATTCTATTTGGGGTTTCTGGGGTATTGCGCTTAATCTGTTACACCTTGTATAATCATAATATGCCTAGCCTCATTTAAATTCAGGACAGTCACTACTGCGCCCATTCTACTGTGTATTTTCTAAGCGTGGCAGGCTTCATCAACATGGGTTTTTTAAAGGACAATACAATACAATATCTTGTTAGGACAAAAAAATTACACATTTCTTAAATTTAGCTTAGTATGCAATTTATGGAAGGCATACATACAACCCTGAAACTGGAATACCATCTGTCTTAGAAGGTGTTATACTAACTGTCGCTTGGAATTCTTCTTAACCCTTAAATATTTATAGTATAGTCGCTAGATCAGTAGATTATGTAGAACATTCACCGTACGAGTTGTTCATCAAGAGAACCTCAAGCAGCGGAAATGTAATATTCTCGTATATTTTCGAGCCGTTTGGGGATGAAACCCTGGGACTGTGTAGTCAAATGCTCACAAATTATTTAAAGATTTTATTTAAAGATTCAAAGTCAACACTTTCTACCTTACCTTACTTTCTACCTTGGACAGAGGTTAAGCATTGCCATATTGCCATACAACGTGGCAATGCAGCCAGTCTTTTGAGCACATTACCAGTGGACAGCGATGCGCAAGAATTTCTGGATGCCATATTTTAGATTATTTTTTTATATATATATAGGTTTATCGTTCAATAGGGTTTTATTTAATTTATATTAGCTGTTTAATTAAGTTTAAAACTCTGTGTTGAAAAAAAGTGTTGTCACCTCACTTTGAAGTTACAGCAAAACTGAGTTCTTTTCTGGTTTATTTGAAATCATAATTATGCTGAATTATTCCATTTTACTACGCATGCGTTGTGTAATGTCTTCTGCATGACATTACGAACTACCAAACTATTGTAGTTTTAAAAATATTTTTTTGCCAAAAATAGAACCGACTTCTATATAAAAACACTACAAAGGCAAAAATAACTTTAATTTCGGTAGTCGGTGTCATTTGCTTTGTATTTTCTTTCTTTTTTGACACCGCCTTCCGAAATTAAAGTTATTTTTGCCTTTGTAGTGTTTTATATAGAAGTAGGTTCTATTTTTTGAAAAAAAATTTTTTTCACGCTTTTTAGTGGGTCGGTTTGTAATTTATCTAGTTACAAAAGCCAAATTTTCCCAGTGCAAAGCCGTTAATTTTTGAGGAGTTCTCCTGGTACATCACCATCAGCTCTACTTCACCATATGCATTGTGACGAGCATAAAGTGCTAAACATCTATATTCAAGTAATCTAATCGCAATCCACGAAATACTTATTATTGAGTAGTTTCGGTGGCCATCTGGGGGTCTTCATCATCAGTTCCACTTCCTCAAATGGTGCTTTTCGAGAGCATCTGCACAAGGTACTATAAGAAATACCCAAAACGCTATAGGTGTGCCTATAATATTTGAAGAGTTTCCTCGATTTTCCCATGATCCCATCATCAGATCCAAACATGATGACAATGGGATTAACTAGAAAGTATACCCTTTCAAACAAAAAAAAAGAATTTTCGAAATCTGTCCAGCCATCTCCGAGTAATGAGGTAACATATGTATATTAATTAATATTATTGATAATGTTTTATTGTGATATATATGTTGCTGATTATTAATATAAAAAAGATACAATAGGTACCTACTACTTATTGTATATCTATTGAAATTGCTTTATTTTATGATCCCTTTACACACGTTGTCGACTAGAAAAGATTAATATGGCCGCGGTATCTCATTATAAAATTCCAGCAACCCCGGAATGTGTGAGTGCTCTTTAAGACGCGCGTGGATCACGAGTCGCTATGGACTAAAGCATGGATACCGGTTTTCGATAATATCGAAAAACCGGAATATCGGACCGATTCTCCGATATTTAAAAACCGATGTTAGATTTTACTGATATCGGTTTTTCTATATTTCATATAAATAAAATCAGACGAAATAGAATCTATTTTAGTTATTCCATTCAATTTAATTAATATAAAGCATACCTATCGTTATTATAGTACGTTGCAGTATTACTTTTAATTTATTATTCCCTTTCTAGCTTCTGCCCGTGACTTCGTTCGCGTAAGATTTTCACGCATAAATCCTGATCCTGTGGGAATTCCAGAATAAAAAAACCCTATGTGTTATTCCAGGATGTTAACTAAGAACAGTACTCAAAACGTCCCCACTCTTGTAACACTTTAAAACCAATGTTAATCCAGTGGCAATAGTAATCTTATCATTTTATTGTATGACAGCGAAAGTGAAATATCTGTCCGAAAAATGTTACAGCGACATGAAAATACCGGAATCAGTTACAAACCTTACAATAATGTTGCCGTTTAACATTCTTTTGGGCATGATTAAACCCAACAATACTACAGTTACATATAATGACTACATCGTTGGTCAAGTGGTCGCAAGCGCGACTGCCAAGCTAGGGGTCTTGGATTCGATTCACGGTTCAGGTAAAGTATTACCGGGTTTTTCAGCTTAAAACCTTTGGACCGCTTTACGTGCCGCTTTGTCGAAAATTCTTACTAAAATAAGAATTTTCGACAAAGCGGTAAAATCTAATACTTTTTCCCGACCCGAATTTGTAATTGAATACGAGACCTCTTGTTCGACAGTCGAGCTTAAGACTAATCGATGACTCGACCAACGAGGTAATCAATATAATTGTAGTATTTTTGGCTTTAAACATTCCAAAAAAAGTGAAACGGCAATGTAATTGTGACTACTTCCGATATTTTCATGTCACTGTTACTTTTTTCGGACAGACATTTCAGTTGCCCTGTCATACAATAAAATGATAACATGACTATAGCCCTTCGATTGACATAGATTTGAAAGTGCTACAAGGGTGGGGACGGTGTCCATACATTTATGGGCATTATCCTTTAATTCAGATCCGTTCAGTCGTTTTTTGTATGAAAAAGTAACAAAGATCCATACTCCACCCTCACAAACCCTTACATTTACAATATTAGTAAAATTTGCTTATAAAAGCGTACACGGTACAACACGACGAGGTCGTCGCCCGTCGGCCGCGCAGGCGCGGTGCCGTTTTGATGGCTCGCGCCACCTTGCTCGACCAATCACAGCGCCAGGTTCGACTTGCTAGTCAGTCATTCAGCGTAGTTCATATTTATATTTGAAAAAGGACACTCGTGTGTATTGCCAAAGTTGTGTTGTTTTTTGTCGTTATTGTTTTAAATCACTCTCTCGTCGCAGAAACAAAGTGGGTAAGTGTATATTTAATAGTAATACATTGTACCTATCTAAGAAATTCGTAGTTATTATTTATTACGTTTACGTAGCCTTGCTACTAATACTAAAAGCAGATACTAACATTAACAACTGTCATTTGGTTTAGCTTGAAATGATAGAAAAAGATTAATACTGAACGTTTTCTTTTATTATTAATTTAATTTTAACCGTTTGATTATCTCACTGATAAATTCATGTGATATAATATATTTTTTTAGGCTTCCAACATTAACAACAACGTTCAGAAATGTACAAATCTGAACATTGTTTAGTCAAAGTTATTTAGTCAAAACTTTTTTGTTACAGGCTTTTGGCATTCTTCAAACAAACAGATATACTTGTTAAAATATGAAGTACGAAAAATATGAAAAAAAGTGTGATGATAAAACCTCAGTTTGGCACTACTTCCTCCGAGCAGAAGATGGTCAGACAGGCAAATGCAATTTATGCCAAAAAATAATACGATCTAATGGCGGCACAACAACTGGTATTCGTGTTCATTTAAAATCGTCGCATACAATAGACGTTAGTAAGGTTAATTCAAAGTCTGATATTGTAGAAACTAATGACAGTAGTATAAACCGACCATCTACATCTACTTCTACAACTAGTACGACCGCTGTGTCAAAATCAAAAGGCGAAACTTTTTCAACGTCCTCATCAATGGCCAAAAAAAGGAAATTGACTGATTATTTTCAAAGTAATCACTCTCTTCAAACAACCGTCAGTAGAATGGCAGCGTTGGACGGAATAGCATTCAGTGTATTTTGTACTTCTGAAGATTTGCGAAGACTGTTTATAAGTTCTGGCTACAATAAATTACCGAAGACTCCAAAATGCATAAAAAATATAGTCCTAAACTATAGTAAACAGGAAAAGAAAAAACTGGTGACTGAACTGAAAAGTCTATTAGCGCTTGGTAAAAAGTTTTCTTTGAGTTTTGATGAGTGGACATCATCTCGTAACGCCAGATATATAAATATCAACATTCACATAGGAGTTGAGTTTATAGATGGCTCACGTTTCAAAAATTTGGGTTTGGTGCGAATGGATGGGTCAATGCCATCTGAGACGTGTATCAGACTTTTGAAGGAAAAGCTTTCAGAATTTGAGCTTTCTTTGGAAAGAGATATCGTCGCAATAGTCACTGATGGTGCCACCGTTATGTTGAAAGTTGCAAAAAGCCTGCGCGCTTACCATCAAGTCTGCCTTGCACATGGCATTCAACTAGCTGTACTTGACGTCTTATACAAGCAAGGCGGCGCAAAAAATGCACGATTACTTGATACTGCTGGTGGAAGTCAAAGTGGCTCCGAATTTGAAAACGATGCAGATAGCGATGAAGACGAATCCGGAGGATTTGAAATAATACCGGTGGAATCAAACCCAAACGAGCTCAATACTGACTATAAAAGTGTCATCAGCAAAGTACGGGCAGTAGTCAAAATTTTCAAAAATTGTCCAGTAAAGAATGACATGTTTCTACAGAAACATGTAAAACAGGAAACGGGAAAAGAACTCCATCTACAAGCCGACTGTAAGACTCGTTGGGGAAGCATCTCTACTATGGTAGACCGATTTAATAGGTTAAGATCATGTGTTTCCAAAGCACTGATTGATATGAACTCTGATATCAAGTTCACACAGAGCGAATTTGATACCTTGGACAATATTCAGAAAAGTCTGAATATTATCAAAGTTACTGTCGAAGCACTGTACCGGCGTGATGCAACTTTATTAATTGCTGATGTGGCTATGAAATTTATGCTGCATAAATTAGATAGCCATAATTCTACGCTGTCAAAACTTCTCGCAAAATCATTGCGGGTGCGCATTTCCCAAAGACGACTTTCTATTGCATCTACTTTGCAGTATCTTCAAAATCCTGAAACATATTTTAGTGAAGTTGCTACCGCCGAGTTCCCAAAAACCCCAGAAATGGTGGAGGAAATTTATTCACTAACTCAAAATTTTGAAGAAGAATCTGCGATTATGGTCATGGATGATTTGGCTTTGGATAATAGCACCAGCTGCGTGAGTAGAGATTTTGAAAGCGTCGATTTTGCGAAAGAACTTAATAAAGAAATTGAAAAGTCATTGAAGGCGAAAAATACAAATGTAAGTTTTAAAAATGAAACAGAAGATGAAGCTAACAGAGATGGTGGCTATGGTGAAAATGACAAGCGGAAGTTAATTCAAATTGAAATGGCATTGTTTGAAAATGGTGGCAACCGCGGATTCTATTTAGATATGGCATACAGACATTTAATCACGATACCTCCCACGAGTGTGGAGTATGAAAGAGCGTTGTCGTCTGCGGCATATACGTGCAACAAAATAAAATCGTCTCTCAAAGACAATACCTTAGATGCCCTCTGTTATTTACGTTCCTTATTTCAGCAATCACGATCTCGTGAATTAAAATAGTTTTCGCTAAAGCCATAAGATGTCTGTGTTTACTTCTCCAATTTATATTCAGTTTTTTCGGCATTTGTAATATTTTATCTATGTCTTATATTATTTTACTTATTTTAACTTATGTTGATTTTTTATGACATGTTAATGAATCATTATTTTTGTGTTTCATACTTTTAAAATTATAATTATTAATTATATTATAACACTGCAATGAAAGAGTTTTAATAATAAATGTCGTTGATTTACTTTTTTATAGTCTCTTATTTCTAATAATTGAACCCTAACAACGTTAAATAAAACGAATTTGATATTTTCTGCCATAATATCGGAAAAATATCGAAATACCGGTATTAAAAAAAATATCGAAACAAAACCGATATTGGAAAAAGGTTCCGATAGTGTATGGACGCGAAAATGTCGTCATGTAAATGCGTCTTAATACTAATAATAGTAGCACTAGCCAGGTGTCCACAAAAAGCGATTATAGGCGTCTGTCACTCTCGTCACGACAAGGTCGAAAAACATTAAAACTTAATCATGATAATAGAAACTCGTTTGAGTTTGTGTCTTTGATAGACCTGCCTACAGTTGAATTGATCAACTATATTATATACCAGCAGTATCACGATGAAAACATAATCCTTCTTCTTTTGCAGTTAGATAAAAAATGGCCCATAGCCTTACTCAATCTTTTCTTTCATTTTTTATATTCATCTACTAAGTACTTTCAGAGATTAGCGCGTTCAAACAAACAAACTATTACACTTTATAATAGGTATTAGAATAGATTTGAGATGTATGCTTATCAATATTTCGAAAACATATATATTATATTAAATATGTGAAAAATATGTTATTAATTTATTTAAAATATATATTTGTTTATTACACATGACGTGGTGCTATTTTTAGAGCCTGTATCGCAATAATTAATAAAAAGACCGTCTACGAGTTTAAATTATCATTTCATATTTTGGTGTATTTTTGAGTGGAGTATAACATACCTTTGGTATTTGCAGCAGTTTTTAATAGGAGGTCCCCCACGTGAAGGTGTGGAGGTTCTATCTTTCCAAAATGGAATAATATTCTATAAAATGCAAGTAATTAACGAGACGGCAAACTCAACGCCAGGCCCTCCTCACTACTTTTGCTATTATGGCAGTTTTAGACAGTACAGTGTGCCGGCATTCAATTGCTGGCTAAGCTGAAGTAGTAGACCCGGGATCTTTGGATGTAAGTATTACTGGCGCAATTAGTGCAAGATGCTTAAGTACTTAAGTACTGTTAGATGCTATCTTTCGCCGAAATTTATCCATACAGGGCAAAGGTACATAGAGTACGGATGATATACGGCTGCCTGGAAGAGGGAACGTTCGATGGTTAGAAAGAGAGAGAAGATCACGGTGCCCTATAACCAAGGCTACAACCTTACCATCTGCCGTTTACGCTGAAGTGCTTTCCATAAAATCCTACCGCTACCTGATGCCATGTCTTAGTCAGGAACCCAGATATGGTGGCCCTACTGCCCTTGAGCGATGGATGATGCGCCACTTCATTGAAACACACCAAAACAGGTCTAGTTTAGCCTATGAGGGGTCCATGTCTGTGGTACACGTTCAAATATTTTAATTTTAAGACCTCAATATAGCTGCTTACATGCATATGAGAGATGGCGGCACATAGTGAGGCCATCCACATCAAGCACTCCAGCATTTACTACGGGTTGTCCACAACTCTGGCAAGAATGATACAACTGAGGAGAAGATAGCTGCTTACAGATAATTTGCAACATTGAGTAATTCATCTTTTCAGCTGGGTTTTCAGTGGTACTATAAACCAGCAAGGTCTTTATTCTAATTGTGATCTTAGGCTGTTCAGACTTGGTGTCAGGAACTCAGTTTGTGTTTTGAAGTGGGATAGGATTTAACAGAAAACAAAATAACTAAAATCTTAAGACTTAAACTCATTTTATAGATATACAAGGTCTAAGTGTCAAACTCAAACTCAAAATATTTTATTTCACATAGGCCTACATGAGCACTTATAAAACTTCAGACGTTAGTGCATGGTTTGAAATTTGTCGTTTTCTATGGAGAAGAACCTGAAAGAAACTCCACAGTTACTATTTTCAAAATATCATTTTTACAATGTATCCATAATACAGGCTAATTAAGTAAGTAAGCCTCCATCTCCCTTTCACTACCGGTCTACCAGACGCACGGCTGAGTACCACCCACACTTGGTTGATATACCGTCTTGTCGTACCAAGTGCTTCTCCTCCACATTTATTGTGCGCACAGCAAGCTGTGGAATTCTCTGCCGGCTTCTGTGTTCCCTGCCACTTATGACCTTTCAGCCTTTAAAGCACGAGTAAATAGGCATCTTCTGGGCTCGCTCGTCCCATCTTAGACCTAATCTATCGCTTACCATCAGGCTAGATCGAGGTCAAAAGGCCCATGAGTAAAAAAAAGGACAGTATAGACCAGCCAGTGTGTGGTCAGGTCAAGCTGTAGTTCTCTGCATCTTGCTTTCATACTAAACAACTTTTTATGTTTGTCAATCTTAAGCACAAGCTTACCATCCTTGGTACAATAAAAGTTTCAAAATGTAATGGAATATGTTGATGTTTAATATATATATTACTAGAATCCAGAACTTGATTGAAATACTGGATCAATATCAATGGGCCTAGATTCTTCACAAGACTTATTGATCTTTTATAATCCTATTTCAGCAAAAAGCCAGCTACATCCCACAGAATCTGATATACATGGAGATCCCTGTGGTGACGGTGCCTAGCCGAGAGAGAAAGTGAAATATGTGGGTTTTATAATATATTTAGCACATAATAATAATATATACATATTATGTAGTTTGTGATGACAATAATAAAAAATAACGAATTTTAAAACTACTAGTGCCTTCATTCGCTTGGGAGGTATACCAACAGACAGACAAATTCTTTTTAAATATGTGTGTTTTAGTATCATGTAAATAACTGTAATCACTGCACTTCAGCCATTCCAGAGATTAGTCCAGACCAACAGACAACAGAAAAAAAATAATGATATAAGAAATTAAGAAGACTCAGTAATTTGTAAATCACATTCAGACACTTCAACATTATAATATCTATATCATATAGATAAAATTTTTATTAGTGAAGCCTAACCACAATATCAAGGAAGAATAAGGCCTATGAATGTGTGTGTATTTGTGTAGTTGTGTAAGTAGTAGGGTTTTTGTGCATTGAAACAACTGATTTGTTCATCATAAGAACTTCGTGATGATACTACTATAGGGACTTAAACAAATTAATGTATTTTTATTTGTTTACAGGTACATATGTGACCAGATGAGTTGTGATAAGAAAAATGGTTAGAGGAAAATGTACAATTGTTGCTGCCGGAATTCATATACAACATTTTATGTATTTTGCCTCAAAGTCTGGATAGTATTTTTTCTATACACGTAGGTATTGTAGTGACTTATGTGTTATGTTTAGGTTCTAGATAAATAATACGCGAATGGAATTTATACTGAATTTGAATAATGTTTAATCAATTAATTATAATCATCTCGGTTATAATTAATATAGTAAATTAGGGCGTGGCACGACGGTGGTATGTAAGCGACTGGTGAGCCCGGCGCTGGCGTTTTTTTACAATATTCAAAAATGCCATTCAGCAATCACATTGTGAGAGTTGCTACAGTTAAGCAGTCATGCTAGCAAAGGAGGAGTCAGAACGCGGGAAGGAGAGACAACATTCTTCCTCGCGCTTCAGCCGCCGCTACGGGAGACGCCCCGGGTGTCGAGGATCACGAGCCGATCTCCGGCCACCGTAGGCGCGGGCTTGCGGACGGCGAGCAGGGGTAGTTCAGCGTCCGGTAAAACCAAGTTCGGGTCGGCGCGCGGCGGCGCGTTTGTCAAAGAGCAGTTAGTAGCCTTGACGGGGCGCGATAGGGTTATTGCCTGCTGGAGTTGCGGGAAAGTTCTAACAAGATACCGCGGCCCCGGACCACAAGGTCAACTGAAGGAACAGGAAGGGTTTTTAGTCAGTAGAAGTTTGGACACTGCCTTCCGCTCCGCCCAAAGCGAGACATTTGATTATTATCCCACCGAAAAAGAAAATTGTCTCTAGGACGGCTGAACCGATTTAAATGGGCCTTTCACTTGAACTTAAAGGTTACAGAGCTAGATATAAGCTTCTTATCTCGGAATTCCTACCGGTATTTAAGCGGGAAAACTGCGTAGGTTGCATCGACTGCCACGCGGACAAAGACGTAGGGCACAGCAAGTCGAGAAAGATGTTGAACTAATTTGAACCTTTTGCTGAGTTACAGAACTGAATCAAAACGTAGGAGTTTATTCCTAAGCCACTTGGGTTCTTTGTATTTGGATGACACTTGGTCCAAAATTAGACTATGTCCTCAAATAGGAAAAAGGCCACTTCCAGACCTGGGAGTCTGAATCTTTGGGATAATTTCTGACCACACACGGGCCAACCGTCTGCTAAAAGTTAGTATTATCAATTAAGTTGGTATCAGTTACCTACTGGTTCATTTCATAAAATCAGTAAATCTGAAGATTGAAAAAAAAAATACTTAGGTAATTTACAAAATAATTTATTTTCCTATTATTCTCCCGAAGATGTACATAAATATACAGTATATTTTATTATAAAGCCCTAATTCTTGTAAAGGCGTTTTATTTGTATTACCTGTTAAATAATGGTAGGCGTCAAAGCTCAACGCAATGTAGGAAATAAGTCCATTAGTTACAATAGTAATTTACTAATATGACATACTTACAAAGTTTTATTTTAAGTCAAAAAATATTTTACAAAAGTATAAAAAATTGCCAGACTAATTGTTCAAATAACTGGCAGTGTCCGTTATTTTACGTATTACAAACATTATTTAGGCACAACACGCTGATTTTACAACTGTAGGACAAATAATAAATTGGTTAGTTTGTTCTGGGCTCTTTTTTAAATCTTGCCTGTCTTTATCATTTTACTTTGAATAAAACGAGACGGCAATAAAAATAAAGAGCGTATGAAGCACACTAACCCGTATAGTGTCGAGTTATGCGATTGGTAGATAGAAATTAATTTAACCAATCACAAATAGGTAACCCTCTTTCAAATTTTTTTTTTGTCCCACACTTATATTTTTTTAATAAGACAGTTTCGAAAAGCGCCTGAAAAGCCTATATAAGGTATTTTTAATATAGTTTTATATTGTTCAAGGACAATTGTAAAATCAGGTGGCAGCATTTAATTCTAGAAAACCCGGTCCTTACTTAATATTATTTAATTACAACTAAAGGCAGTGAGAAGCTAAACGGCTTGTTGTAGCAAATTAAAACATCCCCAGTTTTACAAGTCAGGCTCATTAGTAAGTTTAGGTCTATTAATTAATTTAGGCTGCTTACCTAATTATTTGTTAGTCACACTATTTTATGGCTTATATAATATTAATTTTAATGTTAAAATTGCGGTTTTAATATTCACATAGCAGAAAAATAATGAAAAAAAAAAACAACAAATTATTTATTAATTTTTGTTTTATTTCCTTGAAAGACGTTAGAGAGCTTTTCAATAATTATTCGAATCGTTATAAATAGTTTTTTTTTTTTCAGAAAATCAACCAAACTTCTAAGATTACCTGACTAAGAAACCCAAATCTCTGTTACGTAGAAACATGTATGTAGAACAAAGATTTTCTTAAATAAATAAATAAAAGCTGAAGAATGTAGCAGCGAGTACATCAAGCACGTGCAAATGGCACATGTTAGGCTTAAGATTACAGAGAGTCTTAAAACTAAATTCGTCGAGGTATCGAATATTTTTTTATAATGATCTGTCGTATACGGTACGACGAATGATTTCCATAATATGACTTAAGGTTTATATTGGTCCCTTTTTAAAAATAAGTGTTGTTAGTTATTGTTTTTTGAGTAGAGAAACCATATTAATCTATTAAAATAACTATTCGGTTCTATTTTCTGTGTCTTACGTAAACTAAGGAAAGTTTTAAAATATTAGTACAGAATCAAATTCCAGGCACTTGAAGTCTATCCAAAATTGTTTCTTTTGCATCTTTAAAAATAAAATAAAAGAAGTAAAAGCTACCAAAGTTCAACCCTATATTTGCTAAGCGTAATACACCGAACAGATTAATATTGTTGTTTATTATTATCTCAACATAGATTGACGAAACCTAATATAATAAAAACGTATAATAAATTTGTGTTTCAAATCATTTAGGTCCTTACATGAAAAATTCGTTTGTCATGAAATACTAAGTAGAGAGATGTAGAGATAATTATAAAATTTTAAATAATACAAACTAAGGTAGTGCTAACATCACATTGTTTGCCTAGGTCTATATTCAGACGTTTAGGTTGCAAACCTATTAGATGGTTTTTATACAAAAATCCTTAAGATTTTGGTTCACAAACATTGATTGAAAACGTTCAATACCCTCTGCTTAGGAACTTTTAAGGGATTAAGTTGTAGAGAAACATATCATAAATAACGGACGACTTTGCCACTAAGTATCTTTTGTTCTTCAAAAACCCACATAAAATTTTTAACACGTATTTTCTACTGTATGTGAAATAAAAATTGAAATCAGTCTGTTTGTTTACAAGAAAAACCTCATCCATACTTAATTTTTTTTTTAAGATATACGACTGTGGATTAAATGTAAGTTATCCGATATGTTTACATCCCTAACGATAAGAGGATTTTATCGAACATTTCAACCGAAGTTTCAAATCAATGCTATGAAATAATTCTAAACTTTACAACCGACTATTTACATTTGAGCACTTGCAACACATAGTGCGTACTATGACACTTTCGTAAAAGTTTGAGTCCAACGCATTGGAGTCCTGTATAAACGGTGCGGCGGTTACCCTGAACCACCGCCGGAACCATTCATGTAGACGTCAGTTGCGGCTCGCTGACCGGCCCGAATCACGCTCTGGACGGTTTGGGCAGCACCCTGAAATTTACAATAAAACAATGAGTGGAAGATACAAACATCCCATAACAGTAACAACAGGTACAAAAAATCAACTGGTAGCAACATTTGTGGACTTATACTCAATTAATCAACTATTTTTTTGTGATTTCAGGGTTGGTCCCACGAAATATGTGGTTCATTATGATGAGAATTAGGTAGCTACAAGTTTTTATTTATTGCACATAATGTCGTATCCATAATTTATATGTATAACAAAAACTACTAGTTGGGTTCCATATATGACACTAATTTGACGGTTGAATAAAGCGTTCAACATTCAAAAAAAGATGTCTTAGTTATGTTAGTTTTAGTAATTTTAATATTAATTATTAATTGACATTAAAATTAATTCATGAAAATGATTTAAAATGTTTCATTATAGTGAAATTATTTATAGGTAGGAAGAAATATTATGGTCGTTAAGAAACTATGAATATGAAAACTTCGCAATTAGTTACAACTTACAACATTATCTTCAATAACAATTCTTGTGCTGAAAATTTCTTAAAAATCAAGATTACATACAAATATCTCAATACTTGTCATATATAAAAAATCACAAAAATATACGATATGACAAATGAAACATAATGACATAACATAATACTAAATTAATATTATACGACAATAGATTTATAACAAACATTTTCTATTGTATACCATCTTAAACTGCTTGGTATTTACCTGTATCGCAGCTCCTAAGAACTGTGAGAAGGCCCTGGTAACATTAATGGCGGCTGACACTAGCTGCCCTCGACCAGGTGCTTGTTCTGACGTCACAGCCCTCGGAGGCTCCAGAGGTATCTAGGCGTAAGTCATCGTTGTTAGATATAAGTCTGATCAACGAAGGTGGTAGCAGCATGTATGGTAATGCAGAGGCAGCGTGTTGTGCTCATGTAATGTATGCTTTGTATGGAGATTAAAAAAATGCTGGTCTCTTTATTTTCATAAAATTTACAAAAATAAACGACATCCAAATATGTTGTTTTGAAAATTGTAGGACAACGTTTGCAGACATGTAAAGATTTATTTTATTAGTAAGTAGGTACTGAATGATTGTGTTAATTAGAACAAATCTTCATGCAAACATACATGTAAACTTAAACGGTGCTTTGTGTGATGGTGGGCGTGACGGATATGGAAAACAAAATATGTGATAAAATAGTGAGAGTAGGGAAACATAATACCATACTTTTAACTACATTTTTATATACATATAGTACACATAAGTGAAGTATAAACAAATATCTACCAATATATACAGGGATATACTACAAAGGAACAAGGAAAAGTGTAGACTAGTAAAATATTAGTCAGAACATGCAGAACATAAACTTATATTAAACCTAGTGTAACAAGTATATACAAAACTCGAACAGTTCCAAAATCACAACAGATTATCATATTTTACCAAAAAAAATAAGTACAAAATGACGATCGTTAGAGATTAAATTCATCAGTAATTTTAATATGTAAGCGTCCAGCAACATTATTGGAATTTAAAATTAAATTTTTGTTATATTCAAAGCCAATTTCATTGTTTTACTCACCAAAATAATATGTTACACTGCACAAACACTTGTTTATTATGTAACACTTTTCTTTATTGTATTAATCAATATCTACACATTCAATAAATCAGTATTATTTATAGTCAACTTGGTATATTAATAATATTTATCTCTATCTACAGGATTATTTACCACACATTCATGTCAAATTGAATGTTACCAAATCCCTTAGATATTCATGAAATGTGGTTCGTTAAGTGGCTATGGGTGACGCCAAGGGATAAGGAATCAATTGAACTAGACTTTAATATGAATACAGTACCTAAACAAAAGCTAGGCAATGCAATCTGATTTAAAATGTTTTACTTTAACAGTAACGGTTAAATCATCTTATAAAGTCTAGTCAATTTTGATACGATTTTTTTATCTACAATTGGTGTATGGAGTGAACTGTGGATGGGAAAGTTATTATTATTAACACTAAATACAACACACATAAACATTAATTAAAAACAATTTATTATACAAAAAAACGCGCTGCTTAACGGCACAATGTTTATGTACAAGCCAGTGAAGCCAATGTTTAATAAATAATTTAACTAAGAAAAACAAAAATATTTCACAAGAAAATCTACGAAAAAAATTATAGGTAATTATCTTAATTCATGTCTCACTATGTACATCCCACCTGATCTTCATTACTGTACAAAAATCTATACAACGGCAGACTTAGATTAAATAGGAACAAGGTTACTAATATGATCGTGAAATATTTTAAAAATATTTCCGGTGAATAAAACTGCTTATTTAATCTAAAGTCTGATCCCAACACCTCATCCCCAATCACATAGCTTAAGTAATAACGATGCGAAACCCACTCTGTTTGTTGGTCTATCATCAGCGTTGCCAACGAACGGTCCAGAGCCAAACCAGTTGACCCTGTTGCTCGTTGACTGACTGGCTGACGCTACTGATGCGGCGGGCCTTGCTACGGGCCTAGCTGAGGGCGCAGGCTCAGGCCTCCTGTTGGGCCTCGGTGCGGAGTCTCCTCCTGATCCTGGAGCCGTATCCCTCCACTGCTGCCAAAGCCAGGCCAGTCCGTCCAAGATTGGCCTCCGCTGCGCTGGCGGCGGTGGTGGAGGCGGTGGCGGTGTCGTGGTTCGTCTCGTCTTCGGTGTGACTACCACTTGGTTGAGTAAAGCCTACGAGGTTACAGTTAATTCTAGAGTTCCTAATGGATTATAGGTACATACATACTGAAATAAAGGCGATGAAATAAGATGAAGAGATAAATGAGAAATATCGATATAATGGTGCAGAAAGCGTAGTGAAGTTACGAGTTGATTGCATCAGTGAAAGAAAAGTTAAGTTTTATGATGTGAAATGGTTTTTGGAAGAAATTTGTTAACTTCCAATGTATTAGAAAGAGTAAGAAAAGTTAGACTAACAGCGAGTCGGAGTTGCTCATCCAAAGAACTTGCCGTGGTGGGGCCGAACCCTTGCTCCTTCAGCAAAGCTGCTAGCAACGCGTCGTTGCTCTTGCCGTACTCGGTGCTCAAAGATATAGGCGCTCGCGTAGCTTCGGATACCATACCCGTCGGTTGTGTTTGCTGGATCAGTTTCTGTAGAGCCTCGTCCGAAGATTGTCCTGGAACACGTTGAATTGGATTGTTTCAATAATGTTTGTACCGAAACGTGAAATTCTGAGACTACTCCAGATTAAACTTATAAAGCTAACTATATTATAAATATTTAATTATTTAGATATTTTGATTTGATTGAATCATTTATTGTAAATGTGAGGATTATGTTGGTTATTTTTATTATTTTTTGGCAATTGGAAAGCTATTGTGGCCCATCCAAATGTCCCTAATCTAGTGTTGTTCGACAAATAAACTCCTTAAATTCTAAGTAAAGCAACACGACATATGACAAATGCTTGCAATGGCTCAATAGCCCACCTCTGAGATGAACCTTCGTGGTTCTCATATGACTATTTTTTTATGACTTAAGAAGAGATATTATCTCTTAGTTTTTTTGTGTTATTCTCTGGGCTAACCGCAAAATATTGACGTGTATAATATACACATCAATATTAAAAAAAAATATTAGTAAAATACCTAATATTGTTTAGAACATTCTAAACAATATTAGGTACTTTTTCAATGCGTTTCATATGATACAAATTCCTTACCTGTGATAGTGAGTTTACTCCTTTGTGTCGTAGTCTCCTGTGCACCCTGTAATTTGATCAAAGTTTGTAACAACTTCTCGTCATCCTGTTCATTTTTCAGATTGTCCTTAACAGCTATTTTTGCACCATAAGGCAAAGCTGTTGTAGGTACAGTATTTTTGACTTCCTTAACGTTAGTGTTAATAGTAGGCTTCGGCGTTAGCGGATCGAAAGGTTCGTTCAACGGTGACGGCGAAGCTAGTAGATTTGAGAGCAGTTTCAATTCATCATGGACACCATTTGGCAGATTAGGACTCACATTTAGGTCTGGTAGTGTTGGTAAGTTTAATTTGGATGGGTCTTGTCCTGTGGCTTTAAGCAGAGCTTGTAGAAGCTTTGTGTCTTCTTGGAACTGTCTGATATCGTCTTCAATAGATTTTGCATTAATAGTTGTAGTTGGCCTTTGAGTAGTTGTTAGCCTTTGTGTTGTCGTTGTTGGACGAGGTGTTGTTGTTGTTGTAGTTGTAGTAGTTGTTGTGGTAGGTCGTTGTGTGGTTGTGGTTGCTGGTCTATTCGTTGAAGGTATCAATTCGTTTCCACTGACAGCTATATTTTTCCCTGAACGGACTGTTTCACCGGTGCCGGTTTGTATCTCAGTGAGGCTCCTTTCTACAGCTAACGCTATGATACGATTGGCGAGAGCCGCCTCAGGGTCTTCGTTGGTAGGGTTCGTTTTCAGCACAGTTTTCTGGAAAATATAATTTAGTTCATCGTTGAAATTCACATAGATATATTTGTATGAGTTAAGTATTGTATAGTAAGAGCTCTTTGTAAGATATAACTTATACACACGAATTGTTACTTTTGTCCGTGATCTTAAAGATAAATAATTAATATATGGTTAATCTTTCGTTACATTAACTTATATTTTTATAGTATAATTTATCGATGTGTCGATGTGTTTTATCTACATATGTGTTAATCCGTTTATTTTTATTTGATATCTTATTATCAGTTAAGCATCGTATTTTAACTTACGCAAATATAGTTTATTCACACTATGTCTACTTCTCATATCCAATTATCCTGTCGCAGGTATGCTAGAAGACATTTCTTTTGAGATAAACAGCACCCCATTGTTCTTTTTGTTTAGGTTTCATTTGTGTAAATGAAAAAAGTCATACTAAAACAATACTTCATGATGCTTACCAAGTTATTCAAGAAAGCTAAATCCTCCTCAACGGAGAAAGTAGAAGAACTGGGCATTTCTGTTGTTGAAGTGAATCCAGTGAATGAAGCGCGACGACCAGTTAGTGTTGTCGGGGCGCTCCTAATTGTTGTGGTAGGCTGTCTTCCCAGGATGAAAGGTGTGAATGTTGTGGATATCCCAACATCAGTCACAGGCTGTAACGTAGTGGTAAAAGTTCTAGGAGCAAAGGTATTAAACAGTGGCCCATTAGTTGTTGTAAATACAGGCCTGACGTTCAATGGAGTGGTTGGATTCGACCCTATTGACGTTGTTTTAGGGTTAGAAGCTATCCTCACATTGGAGGTTACGCCGGAAATAATTGGGAGATTCAAAGAGTTTGGATTTTGACCAGTCGCCTGTAACAGAGCCTGTAAAAGTTGCGTATCTTCTTGGAATTGTTTGAGATCATCTTCAATTGTTTGTGTTGTTGACGGCCTGTTTGTTGTTGTTGGCCTAGCTGTTGTGGTTGTTGGCCTAGCTGTTGTTGTTGTGGTAGTTGTTGGTGGCATAGTTGTAGTTGGTAGAGTACTTGTTTGTGTTGTAATAGGAACTCTATTAGTTGTTAGGCTATCTAATGTGGGTATGTTTAGTGAAGCAGGATTTTGGCCTGTTGCTTGTAGTAGCGCTTGAAGTAATTTCGTATCTTCCTCAAATTGTTTGATATCGTCTTCTATTGAGCGTATCGTTGTAGTTCCTTGCTGTCCAGTCACTCCTGTATTGCCACCGATATTTGGTATAGATAATGTTGATGGGTTGTTGCCATTCGTAAATAGCGCCTGCAATAATTGCAATGGATCAGTGGTTTGAGTTGTGCTTGCCACTGTTGTCGTTGTTGTCGCTGCAGTTGTCATCGTTGGTGCTGGTGTAGTAGTAGTTGGCCTTTGCGTTGTAGTTAGATCTCCCAACGACAATAGATTAGGGTTTATATTTAAAGTCTTTGGATTACGACCTGTTGCTTGCAGCAATGTTTGAAGTAATTGGACGTCCTCACGGTATCTCTTTAGCTCCTCCTCGATACTTATTGTTGTTGATTGAACTATTGTTGTTGCTTGTGCTGTCGTAGGCGCTAGTGTTGTCGGAGCTACTGATGTAGTTGTTGTCGGAACTGGAGTCGTTGTTGTTGTAGTTGAGGTTGTAGTAGACTCTGTTGTTGTTGTTGTTGGTGCTGGCGTTGTGGTAGTTGTAGTTGTTGTCGTGGTAGTAGGCTCCTTTGTGGTAGTTGTAGTTGTTGTCGTGGTAGTAGGCTCCGTTGTTGTAGTCGTTGGTGCAAGGGTAGTGGTAGTCGTTGGCGGTAGAGTAGTCGGCGGGTTCGTAGTTGCTGCCATAGTCACTGGAGCATTTGTGAAAGCCGACGACATCACTGTGGTTTCAGGCACAACACTTGTTGTTCCTTGAGTGGTTGTCGTTACAATATTAGCAGTTGTTTCCTGTGTTTCTAATTGTGGTGTTTGCGTACTCATTTCAGTCACAGCTGATGTTGACATTGTCTGTATCTCAGATTGAACGAAATTTGTCGATGGTGGTGTTTTTGTTGATGCCAGTTTCTGTACATTTGAATTTTGGGGTTGTGCCGTAACCTCGTCTATCGGTATAAATTTAAATACAGCACCTTCATCACCTTCCCCTGGTTTTTCCGTTCGTATTTGTTTCGTCTGTAATTGTTTTATTGATGTTAAAATTTGATCATTACTTCATTCTGTGGAAGTTGCAATAGCAAAATATATTTTGTTGCAAATAACTAATCGTGTAACCCTTCACCACTTACCTTTTCACAGAAAAGAAATTCAATACACTACTTTATTATACCAAGACCCAGTGTTATGTTTGCATATGAAAATATGAAAAAATTAAAGTGATTATTAGTGACCACAGTTATTGAAAAAGAATAATATATAAATAAGGATATGTTTATATAAATAATATAATTATACCTCCGGATCAATATCCAGTGTTAATATTCTTGGTTCGCGAGTAGAGCTCGTCATTTCCGATATGACCATCTCCTGTTTAGCGGCCGAAGATATACTATTAAGCAGAATCTCATCAATAGAAGGTAGCATTGTAGATGTGCGTAAACTCAATACATGCGAGGCAGTGCTTTTGTCTGGCATAATTGTGGTAGTTTTTATACCGTTACTGCTTTTAATATTAAGTGCCGATGAAGTAATCTGCAATTACGAAATAAAATGTTACCGCCTTGCATCGTTAATAGAAGCGGTTATCGTACCAGAGGCATGCAGAGCTTACGAAGAAACCCGAAGTCCGTTCCGCATGCCCCGCTGCTCCAGAGACAATGCACTGTAAGTGAAAAACAAAGCACCAAGCGGAGCGTTCAAGCTAAATAACATAAAGTCAATACCATCGGTTGTTGGTTATTTACAGTGTCGTTGGTTAATCTTTCCGTTCCGTTATTTGATGTGTCTGTGGATGTCACAGTATTAGTGGAATCTCGGATGGGGTTAGGCTGCGGTCTGACAATGGCCGGATTATTATGGATGGGGCTGTATGGATTTCTTAGACTCCACGGACTGATTGGTAGTATGTCAATTTTTTGCATGACACGTGGCACTCTAGTCCCGTTCGGGAATTTACGTATTACTGTGTTATTGGGTAGTACACCGTAAACGATAAATGGGCTCGCCTCTGTTAATGATTCCAATATGTCGTCGTTAGGATTTTTACGTACCACTGTATTATTAGGTAATATTCCGAATATAACATAATCTTTTTTCGGAATGGTTGGTGACCCAGCACTCAGAGTACTAACTGTTTGTGTAGTGTTGTTGCCTGAAGCAGCGGTAGATGTGGTGGTGTCTATGTCTACTGTTGTAGTCGTTTCGACGTTGAGTTGTGTCGTTGTCTCGGTGTTAGCTGCGTCTGTTGTAGTTTCCATCGTTTCTGTATTAGCAACTGTTGTGGTAATAACACTCTCTTGGAAACGACTTAATATTTCAAGTTTTTGACCTTCCGTTGTAGGTGTAGGAGTTGTACTTGGTACATCATTGACAGGTTCAGTCACGTCAGTAGTTACGATTGTAGTAACAGAAGACGAACCCGTTGTGCCACTGGATGTTTCGGTGGAACCCAAACGAGAAGATATTGTGACAGTCTCAGCAGTAGATGGTACACTACTTGTGGCTACTGTTTCTGTCAGCGTCGCCATTGTTGTGAGGCCCGTTGTGGGATCACCACTCGTAGTAATTTCAAGCACATTGGTGGAAAGAGGATTTGCAATAAAGGATTGGGAAGTCATTGGAGTAGTTGGTTCAATATCACGCGTCGTCGAAGTTTCAGTCGAGGCAATCATGGTGTTCATTATGTTAGTCAAACGTTCAGATAAATTCACATTGCCTGATGGGTTTACTAAGTCAGTCAATGGCGGTACTGTCGCTAACTCGTCGTTGTGCTGTCTAATAATGTCTTCAATCATCTTCAACACTCTAGCTTTCTTTGATAGTACCCATAATTGCAATCGCGATATTTGACTAGGATCCTGAATATCATCAATATCACGGGGTGGTGACACTGAGGAGGATACCAAGGATAAGGATCTCGATAAAGTTATTGGTGATCTACTCAGAAGATTTTCAGATTCGATGGAAGAGAAATCTCCACTTCCGAAATTAGTGGTAAAAGGTATGGGAACCGGAACAATCTTGTTAGTGGAGTCACTTGACTTTTCATTCATATTATCTACATTTATTGTGTCCATTTCTAAGGAGACAGACGACGAAGCTGTTGCCATAGTTGGTGTTGTGTTTGGAGTAGCTGCAGAACTAGGTCTTTCAGAACTAGTACCTGTAGTTGGAGCTGCAGCTGTCGTCGCCTGGCTACTAGATACAGACTTTGTGCTCTCTATAGCTCCCGGTGTAACAGGACTATTTACATTTGCGGAATTTTGTGTGACACTAATAGGTACATTTCTATTATCTACAGTGATATTTACATTACCGCTAGTGCCTACATTTTGGAGGGCATTATTAGATTCTATATCACCAATATCGATATTTTCAGTATCTCTAATGTCCTCCAAACTGTATGGTGTTGTGTTCGGGATGGAATCAGCATTGTCAAGTACAGTCGCAAGTCCACCTAAAGCTCTGGGGATCAAACTTTTTAATACTTTAGCCATATCTAAACTCTTTAGTTTTGATTTACTGTTTTCATCCATATTTTCTATAATATTTATAATGTTATTTGACAACATGCTAGTTAGTTCAGAAGATACTAAATTGTTATTGGACAACAAAAGATCAGACACAGTGTTATATACCATTTTCGGGCTGTCAGTCGATCCCTGAGTTGGTGTAGATGCAGTCGTGGGTATGTCTTTTGGCGGTTCCGTATCAGAATATAATACTCTAATAGCGAATGGTCTCCTTGCGGAGAGGGGAGTTGTAGGAGTGGGAATGGGAGGTTGTGGTGTATTCACAGAAGTGATTTTTCCGTCTTCTATGTTTAGTGACTGAGTAACAGTTCCCCCGACCAAAATACTGTTAATCACATTTGGTGTAGCTTGAACAGTGGGCTGTACAGATTTAGTAGTAGTGCTTACATCGGCGTTTGTCGACATAAATGTGTCCTGACCTGCTAAATCTTGGACACTATTTACATTAATGTTGCTACTCACGCCATTGAGTACTTGTTTAACGTCAGTATTAAGATTTTGTATTTTCGTTACTTCTGTAGTTGACGAGATTCGTGGTCTCGGTGTGGACGTGAGTATTTCAGCTAAAGCATCGAATATAGATACTGTAACTGACGGCGAGTGATGTGATGCCTCAACGTTCATCACGTGTGACGGCTTCACCAGACTCTCGGACAGTCTCAAATCTGCCGAGGATAGTGTCCTTCGTGTTTGAGTAAAGGAAATAGCGTTCAGGTCTGGCCCTAATTGTATCTCTTCTCCTTCTACCTGAAATAAGAAGTAATCTCACCCATAAAAACAGAAAAATAGATGTCTTTGTGTATAAAATGTTTAAGTTTGAAAAGATTTTTTTGCATTGAATGGCAATCCCAAGTAGGAGGAACTCGTGCAAAGACCAAAGCCTCTTTATTTATTTTGGAATTAAGATAATAGTTAAAATTGTTTAGAAGTTAGTACTAAATGAAAGTTAGCCATAGATGATGGTATTAAAACAAGATATAACATGTATACAATATTTAATATCTTATATTAATAGTATGTTAGTGAATGCTATTCTACACGTTCGTACATTAGTTTGTTAAGTTTTTGCGTCAAATTAAATGCTTTCATTATTCGTGCGGTATATAGAACATCTTAACGCAGAAACTCGTGGATTAAAGTAATATTTTGCTTTAAAGAGATTTATTACTGAATAAAATAATCAAAAAATGATTACTACTATAAAACTTATCATTACACAAAAATATATAAATGCTCTTAAAATCTATATCTCTTTAAAACTAAATCATATCCATTTACAACAGGGTGAATGTGATGAGCAATGATCGTGACAATGATGTTTATTAACTATATGATTCCATTAACCAGTTCAATGGATGATTCATGAAAGTATGGCGTTGTGTTGTTCAGTCTTGACATCGACTCGGTAGTGTATATGTCTCCTTCGAACCAATTAGGCTCTTCTACAGACTTTGTCAACAGGTGGTCAGTGACGTAGAATTTCAGCCAAGCCTTTAGCAATAAGAAATTTTTGTTATTAATGTTGTAATGACACGTTTCATACCAATTGATGCTCGAAAATGATTGTTAAGTTAATGCCAATCTGGGTAGAGTAACTGCTGATTGTACATTAGGAGACAGAACTATTAACCATTCATAGTATCTTGTGATATTTTGACTCTAAGACGTTAACAAAATCAGCAGTAACTTCAAAGATGATAGTAGTTATATTAATATCAAGTGCAGTGATAGGTATGAGTAATATAAATATGTATTTTTTAATCTCAACGCCAATTTGATAAAGGGGCTTTGCGTTACATTATAATTCTAGAGTTCAGATCAATGTTAGTAGGGTTGTAATTTTGAAAAACGTATATCATGGTATGGTATTAATTTTTATATCATGTTACTTACAGTTGATGATGTAATGGAAGGTACTGTGGGTTTGTAAAATGGTTTATCAAGATACGAAGCTCTGTATTTAGAACTGAACCTACTTTTAGATTTATCTGGTTCAGGCGTTATCTGTAAAGTTTCGTAATAACAATGAATCACATCAGAAACATGTTGTTCGGTGATATGAGCAAGAATAGTATCAAGTACTTACCCCATTGTTTGTGGCCTCCGTCGTTTTAGAGAAGGATTCGCTGAACTTCCTTATACTCCTTTCTCGAGGCTTTGGAGTTGTTGCTGTATTATCTGAGCTAGTATCTTTGGACTTGCTACGGTTGCGTCCATACTTTCTTGTTTGTAGATTTCTTACAGGAGGGATTACTGTTGAGGACCCTTTTTCTTTTCCAATGTCATTGGTTGAATTTTGATCTTTATAATTTGCGTGGTATTTGTATTTGTCACTGTCTAGTCTTGATGAAATCGTTGGAGAAACGTTAACGACAGGCAAGTTTTCAGATTCTTCCGCCATGTTCGTTACTTCATTAGTATTATTTTCCAAAGATTCTTTACTAGTAACTGATATTACAAACATATGATTATCTTTATTTTCTGGTTGCGTGTCTATTTTTACAGCTTCTCCATCTTCAGAATTGTTTAGTAACGCAAATACAAGTGAAGTGTCGACGGTTTCCTCTGATTTCTTTGTCACAGTTTCAGAGTCAACCTCTTTAAAGGATTCTGTTGTAGTCTTTGTTTCATTTTTGACATTGTTTCTCAACCTTGAATAATAAGAAGTTCGAGGTAATACAGTTCTTTGCGGAATGTTGCCTGTGTCTTCACTTTTAGCACTTTCTGTCGATGATGTTTCAACTGCATTTGTGGATTTTCTATTGAATTTTCTTGAATAAACTGGAGGTCGAACAAAAGACTTTTTTAACGTGTTACTAGGTTCAACTGACTTGCTTTTTATAACATCGGTTTTAGGTAATTCAGTACTAGGTGCTTTTAACTTTCTGTTATATTTGAATATCGGTTTCTCAGTACTTTGGCCTGAAACACTAGTAGCCGTTGAAGATGGAGGGGTAGATTTTCTAGTCCTTGCCGAATAGCTTCCTCGGGGCTTGTATTGAGAATTTCTGGGTTTTGATAACTGTGGTGCTACGGTTGCTTCAGATGTTTTACTTTCTTCTTTGTTTTCAATTTTTGGCTCCTCTGTTGTAGTTTGTTTATTGCGGTACTGTAATTTACAGATTAGAGATGAGTATTTTTATGAATGAATTCGCACAACAAATCAGCGACACCATACTATTGTTTATATTATAAAATACGTGTGTTTGAAATATTATGTTGTGCTTATGAGAGTATTACGAGTGAATGAAAAAAAAATCGAAAAATAAGAAAGTTCAGCAATGTATATAACTGTTCAAAATTTTGTTCCGAGGGACGTTATCAATAAAATGAGTAGTACTCTATGTATGGTTCCGTTATCGTTTTAATACCCTAAAATGTATGTTTACCCTTGAATATTTGTTTGTGCCTGGCCCTGTTTGTGTTGACTGTGATGATAAAGAGTAGGTTTTGTAAACTTTTTGTGATGCTTTCGGTGTCAAGCTCTCGGCGTTTGGAGAGCTTAATTGGGTCTGAAAATTGTTAATAAAATCATAAATTAAAATCTAAGATATTCTATTTAATTTGAATATTTACTAAGCATTGACGTAATAAATAATGCTTAGTAATTCAGATGACTGTTGTTAAGTCTGATTATAATCTAAATATATTAGTAGAGTTCTACACACCGAGGCATTCTTAGCTTGAATTAAAGCCTTGAAACTAGCTGGATAGTTATCATCCTCGGCTATTTCCTCTGACACTTGAGTTTTGGGTAAAGTCACAGTTGGTCTGAAGTTCATCTTTCCTTTTACTGGACGTCTTACAACCTTCGTCACTTTCAACGTTGTTGTCTTCGCTTTGTTTGGCTCTGTGCTGTGTTGAACAATAGTTTCGACGACGGTCGGAGCGACAGTTTGAAATTCTGCTTGACTAGTAACACTCTCTTTATTCTGACTAGACTTAATTACCTCGTTAGCTGAAACGAGTCCTTCACCTGTTAAATTTGAATCGGTTTCTGAAGGCCTACTTTTGTATCTCAATAGCCTTGCATTTCTCAAGTCAGGTAATTGGGCAGTTCTTGACGTTGTGGGCGCTTTCTCGGCTACAGTTAAAGTGTTGGTTGTTCCAGATACTACAAGGTCTAAGGACCTAGCATTGGCACGAGAATTTCCACGCCCACGCGGCCTCTTTGTAACCGCACTCTCAGTTGTTGAAGCTACAGAACTCCTGCGCCTAAACTGCGTGGTTGTAGCTGTGTCCTCTTTAGGTATTTTTGTTATATCATCAAGATTAGAATTGATTACTTCAAGTCTGCTTTCATCGAAATTTGGAGAAGTCAAGTCAACAGGTGCTTGAGTAGGCGAAATCGTTGAAGATGGTCGTCTGTTGACGACTCTGGACCTGGTCCGGGCGACTGGCTCTCTTGTTTGTGAAACATCCTTGTTAGTAGATTCAGTGTTAGTTGGTTGACTGCGCGTTCGAGTCCTTCTCGAATCGAATCGTTCGTTGTTTGCACTTGGAGTTTGAGGTTTTTCAGGGGTTGGAACCACCTCTGGCCTAGTTCTCGTTCTTGTTCGGACTACATCTTTTTCTTTCGTAGGAGATTCTTCACGTCTCCTACTGCTCCTAGGTCTGAATGTAGGCTGCACGATTTCCAATTGATCAGAACTGGCTACATTATTGCCATCTGAAGTTGTTGGTGGTGCTTGCAACCTTCTACTCCTCGACGCACCTTCCACCTGGAAAGTAAAAAAAATGCTTAGTTAATATGTTATTATTGCTTGTTAAAAAGTCTTAGTCGTCCACAAACAACTCTCAAGACGAGGTAAATAAATTTTACAGCAAAGATTTTCTTTTGCTGCGTCAGTTTCAGAACAAATAAAGAAGACAAGCGAAAGTACAACTATCAATTACGTACGTAACGCTTAATGAGTAGCACTGAAAAGGAAAATGCCATCTGCAACAATGCATTATGAAATCTTTAATCTATGAACACAAAGAAAGTGCGTTGGAACAATACTGGACGGCTGGCAGCCGGTCATTGGAACGAATAATTCAGTTACTTCATGCGACATAATAACGTGAACAGCTACTTGGATACACTTTGAAGCAAAAAATAGAAACAATGTTTTGTAGTTTTTGCTAAATAATAATAAATTGGTATTTGAAGAATGTTCTTATTATTATATTATATGGATAAAATATATTTGGCAAATGGAGAACGAAGTTCGTTTATGTTTATTCACATTATAAATAACAGACTATTTTTCTTTTTGGTTCTATACTTACTATCTTTCACCTATGAAGGCTATTGCAAATATAACTTTGTTATTGAAGTTAAGTAAAAACTTCATAGTACCTACTTACCTTGGTGATAACAAACCAAACTATCATATTGATAAACGTCAAGCTCTATCTGGATTGGAAGCTAGTGTCTTAAATAATAATACTAACAAATAACCTTCATTCAAGTTAAGCTCACACGATCATTAATTATTTACAAATCTAATCGAGCGTTCACACGTGTTCGTGAATGTCACACTTGATTTATTAACCATGGACTTGTATATTATATAGGTATGCGACTTTGAAAATAGTTATGAACTCCAGCTTCAGTTTTGAAGACCATTTTGAGCATAGATTAATTATGGCTGCATCAAGGGTGTATCCAGGGGGGGTACCCTTGGGCTGGGTCCAGGACCTAGGTGGACCACTAATTAAAATTTTTAAACATTGTTACTATATAATACTCCAGTTTCTGTCGTTGTAAACGAATATTGGCAGTGGATGGCCAAGTGGCAGCGGAGTCAGGAAATACAAATTATAACTTCTTGTGACTTGACCACGAAATGTGACCTTATGTGACCCCCCTGGCACCAAAGCTCGATCCACCCTTGGGCTGCATATCTTGTAGGTAATATAGAAGAAAGATCTCGTGCCTAAATAACGGTCGCACTGCTCAATGCTCAAGGTTAAGCAACGCTTTCCGAGGTCAATCCACAGATGGGTGACTATTTCATCAATCCATTTTCGTAACTAAAATATACCCTGTGTTAATCGCTGATGTTGTAGCTTTATATTGGTAAAAGGATTTACGTAATTGGACCAGTATTTTTTATAATAAAACATACGGTATATTAACTAACAGAGGGCGTTCCCATTAACCCGCAATAGTATAGCATCCATACATGTTAAAAAAATATTACCATTCGAAAACAAGATGTTTTTATTTTATTTTTTTAATATTAAAATATTCACTAAAAATGTTAAATTGATACGTAAAAGAAACTCTGTACACGCGTACTTGAAGGACGGCAACGTCGCAATTTATTTATGAATGACGAGCCGCGTGTGCGGCGATCTAACTGATGTGCTTATACTATTGCGGGTTAACGGGAACGCCCTCTGTTAGTTAACATACTGTATATCTTTACGTGGATGGGTGACTATCTTAACATATCGAGAAGCAGATGGTTGCAGTTGTCATATACAACGTGTAATTTAAAGGGTATATACATACCAAGACCATGGCTTCTTTGGATGATAACAAACGATATGGCAAGGGTTTTGTAATCCTAAGTCTACGTGTGTAGAACTTATTACAAATTCCAATACACTGATACCAGAGACCGAATTTTTCAAATTAAGAAGAACGAAAAGAATTATCGTTTTATTGGCAAGTGACGTGGAAAGTTATTGACCCTCGTAGTGCTGTGACACGTTTGTTATGAATATGAATTAATATGAATTCAAGAAATATATAAAACCAATAATTTAGTATCAATTCTTTGTGTCAGTTATTTTGTGCTGAAATGGACTCCATACCAGATGTTGTCTTCAGCCCTTTTGGATAGATATGGGATTTCCGTTGCACGTTGTATACATCTTGGACAGTCGTCACGGGTAGTCAGAGGCCAGGAACTCTGGCACTCGACTTGCCTAGGGGGTATCGTGTTGCCCAGCTACTGGGTGGTTGAGGATAGGCAGTCACTCCAAGTAAAACAGTAGTACTCAACTGAACCGGTTAGACTGGAAGCCGATCGCAATATAGTTAAGAAAATGTTAGGCAGATGAACTTCTAATAAATAAGTGCTATTACAATGTTGCCGACTACTTAAATGACAAACTTTAAAGGGACTCAATTGACATGCGATTTATTTTTATATAAAATTATGGATTTTTGAACTTATTGACATTATTGAAATAATTAAGGTTAATGACATTATTATTATTTTACATATTGTTTCGAAGGGACATTATTCAGTTATTAATTATCATTTCTTAAGTAAATATTGTTAGTCTGACTCAACTTTCATTGTTTTATAATTTGAATATTTTTTTTTGCTATTGTATTTGTACGCCTTTCTAGGCAAAACATGTTGATACTCTTTTTGTTATTGTAATCGTTCCAACTACGTATAAAACTGACACATGTTTTTGACAAATAAATATATATTATCTTATCTTATCTTGTAGGTACTACAGAAAGACAACTACGACTACGCCATGTTGAAAGTTTCCCAATTATTTCAAAGCTTCGTGCAGTCGTACAACAATACAAGAAAAGTTAGTTTATGTTAAATACTACAGTTAATATGTACGAAAAACAATGTAACACGTTAAAGCAGCTTGCTTTACTACGCAATTTGAAAGAATCATTCGAGAGAAAATGGATCGCTGTCATTACTTATCTACAGATTAGGCAGTTTTCTCCTAGCGCAGAGATAATTCTAAACGGCTTGGGGATTAAATGTTATTACAGTTCATAAACGCAATGCTTGAGTACAATGTGTTGAAAGAAGATGTGTCTAGTACCTATGTGTTTCGCAAAAGACGGCACAGTCACTATTCCAAATGGCCTAGTATTTTACATTTACATAAATAAAGTATTAATATCCTACAATAGATGTGACTATATCTGCTACAGACCCATAGTGTAAACGATGGTCCTAAGGACGGTGCTTATCCCGAGTAGACGGTACATCGTGCTCTACGCTCGCCTCAGAGCAGTCAGTACCATTAACGGAACTCGATAGGGACAATGTCTACCTGGATTACGGGAATGTTCTTACGAGATACTGCGGTCCCGAAATGCAACTGAAGAAAAAATGTGAGTAAGTATGTATGTGACGCTTCACGCAGAGTCATTTGATGAGTTTCCCTACGAAAAAAAAGCAATATAAAGAGATAGTAAAATGATTATGATTAAAGCTAAGAACGATCCCGTTTTCATACATGTCTATGAGAGAAAGATCAGAAACACATTCGAAATAAGACAACCGTGAAAGTTATTACACATGAGTATTTGTCTATGTGAAAAAAGTAGATACGGTTGGTAAAATAATAGCTAAGACGATTATACTATGAATCAGTCGCTTTATCGAATCCTATCCGTAATAACCTCATCATGGTCATCTAGTTTACATTTACGAAAAAAAATATAACGTGTGAAAGTGTTATTTATAACCTAAACTCTTTTGCAAAAAAAACGGGCACTTTAGATTTTTTTTCTCTACTTCAATGAAGAAGAACAAGAAATAGGTTTTATTTATTTGAAGCATCCTGGCATGATTCTTTACGTTCCAAATTTAAAATTTGAAATTAATAAAAGCAAAATAATGATTATTGTGGATTATTATAAAATTGCTTTACTAATGGCGCGAATTGCTGAAACGATTTTTAACTGATTACGATATTTTAAAACTTTTTGGATATTTTCTGCAAATTAAACAATTTAATCTTTCTTTTTACATTAAATACCACTTTTTGATATGAGTGATAAAGCGATAAGGGCCGGTAAAATTATAGCCCTACTTGAAGAAGGTTTTTCGCAAACTTACGTGTCTCAGTGGCTAAATGTGAGTCGTTCAACTGTCCAGAGGACTTGGCAACGGTATCAAGAGACCGGTTCGGTCAAAAGAAGACCCGGTTCGGGAAGAAAACGATGCACAGAACCAAGAGATGACCGCTTTTTGGTGAGTCAGGCGTTGCGGAATCGTAAAGCGTCAAGTGTGGACCTGAAGAAGAGCCTTGAAGAAGTAAGAGGAGTAGAAGTTAGCTTGTGGACGGTCAGGAGGAGGCTTTTGGCTGCCAATATCAGGAGTTACCGTCCAGCTCGGGGCCCTAAATTACTCCGTGAGCACCGTGTTGCTCGACTTCAGTTTGCTCGGAACTGTGCTTCATGGACTCTGGAAGACTGGAATAAAGTATTGTTTTCTGATGAAGCTAGAATCTCTTTGTGTGGAGAGGACCGACGCCGGCGAGTGCTGCGAAGACCACGGGAACGCTATGCGGAAGTGTGTTTCGAAGAAATCACTCCTTATGGCGGAGGCTCTGTTATTTTTTGGGCAGCAATTAATTCGACGGAGCGTACGGAGTTAGTTTTCATAGAAAATGGAACATTAAATGCACACCGGTACATAATGGAAGTCCTAATTCCATATGCACAACCCACATTGACTGCACTTGGGGAAGATTCCATTTTTATGGACGACAATGCTCGCCCGCACCGTTCTGGCGACGTGGAAGCGTACATGCAAGAAGTTGAGATCCGTCGTTTAGATTAGCCAGCTCGAAGTCCTGACCTCAATCCAATTGAGCATATCTGGGATATTCTAAAGAGACGGGTAAGATCAGTGCAACCTGCTCCACAAAACATCAGGGAGCTTAAAAGAGTCATTGCAGAAGAGTGGGAACGTATTCCTCAAAACGTTATTAAAAACATCGTCGAAAGCATGCCCAGAAGGATTCAAGCTGTGATTTTGGCAAGAGGAGGTCACACTCGTTATTAGATTTTTACATTTGTAACTTTATTTAATTAAAAAAGTAAAAAAAAAAATCTTGTCTTTATTGCCGACCACTTCTTATTGTTTGGGCGAGTACATCGGTTTTAAGGAATCCATCGTTTTTTTTTCTTTTAATTGCCCGAATTCACTTCACTCGCATTAATTTACACGATTATAAGTATACAGACTACGTCAAAGCAATAAATTTCATTTAATTAACTCAAATCGACCTTAGAACGTAAATTTCCTTAGGTGCCCGTTTTTTTTGCAAAAGAGTGTATTTGCAAAATAAACATCATTATTTCATTAACATTTGAAACGTAAACAGACACGATAATTAGGTATTTACATATATATGTATAACAAAAGTCTCTTTATGTCCTAAATAAGTTTTTGATAGAACAATGTAGTTGATATTTCTAGGCAGATTGATATGGCCTTTTAAAGTCATAATGCAAAATAGGCATGCCAAGTCTGATCAGATAGTGAAGATAACAGATTAGTTCATATTATCAGTGCCATAGATAGACCATTAAATTTTATACAGGTTGAATATTGTAAGCAAAGTGAGCAGTTTTCTGATTTTGGATTGTAAAACTACATCATCTTAGAAGTTCAGTTTTGCCAGAGTCCTTTTTATTGAAAAATGACTAATTCTTATCCTTCCTTCCTATCCTATCTATCATGGTTTTAATGAAATCCAAGATTTTATCAAAGGTATCTCAAACGTTTTAGTATAATTTTATATCTAACCTTTTTTACAATATCAATGTTACTGTCCACCTATAATTCACTATTAATTTAAAAAACAAACACAACAATATTGGAACGAATACAAAACTTACTTCAGCATTTTCAAAACTTGGGTTCCTATCGCTTCAAATCATCAGGAAAAAACGTTTAGTTAACCCATTAACCTATACGTGCAAAATTACACACCCTATACACGAAGTGAGAGGTGGTACCTACACGGCCTACGCTACACGTAGCCCTATCCGTATGGCCCTATTTGAACCACATGAACACGTGTGTTCTAACATATTGCTTTAGTTTATTTAATACACGAACGGTAACTAAGGTTAATGTGGTCATAAATATTATGCGAACGTTATTTGTGTGTGACCAGTAATTATACGTGCTTTAGTTAATTATTTCAATGTTGTTATCATTTAATGTAAGGGTTAACGCCCTATAAGTACATATTAGCTTTTTAATACGTTTGTATTTTGTGAAACACGTGCATTTTTAGAAGGAAGGGTAGCACTATGATGCTCTAGCTTTTGACCGCGACTTCGTTCGCGTGGGCGGCATTTCCCGCGTAAATCATGATCCCTTGGGTGTTCCGGGATAAAAAGTAGTCTATGTGTTATTTCAGAATGTCAACTATCTACTTAACAACTTTCATCCAGATCCGTTTAGTAGTTTTAGCGTGAGAGTTACAAATATCCATACATCTTTCCTCTCAATCTTTCGTATTTATACTATTAGTAATAAGTAAGATTTTTGCGAACAAGCATTAGAGTTTATATACAACTAGCAGTGTCTAAATTAAAACATTTATTTCATTAAAAACGAAGTAACTTTATCCTGGGGGTTTTAAGTCAAGTGTGAATAGGTGAACATGCTTCATCTTCGATAGTTAATAAGCAAATAAAATAAAAAGATACATAGTTAATAGAGAAAAACTTGGGTTAAACTTGGTGTTACATAGGACCACAATTAACTATAAGCAAATAGAACTTTCGTAAGAACACAGCGTGATCAATTCTCAGTGTAATTGTATCAGAGTCGTGCCTATGTCGGTAGTCGGAGGTAGGTACGCAACAGGTGACACTATCTATATACACAATATATATATTTAAAACATCAGGCTAACAATGTTATAGTGTTAATTAGGACCATTAGTTTCCAATTATTGCAGTTATCATGAAGAATCGAAAGGCTGAAATTAAAACATTTTTTTTTTTTTTTGTGTGTGGCA